>CM028130.1:1697302500-1697902500 GCA_016271365.2 Neoceratodus forsteri | reverse complement strand
ATCCAAATCATAACCCCTCCCCCCACACACACACACACACATGCGCACACAAACATTTAGGGCTAATATAAAAAAATATATAAATAAAAATTCCCATAGGTTAACACTGGAACTTCAACAAACCATAACTCCCTCAATGTTTGGACTTAAGAGAAGATGTATATATTAAAGCAAAGGTCTTAATGAGTCTTCAAGAATAACACATATTCTCCCCTAAACATTTATGGCGATAAAAAAACTGGAAATTCCCATAGTATAACATTGTATGCAACTATGGAGGGATGGAAATGCAAGGCCCAAAGGGCCCTGGGCTGTACAAGGCAAATGAGGATATGACTATACTATCTCACAAAGTAAAGGCATTTATTGCAAAAAATGTTGTTACTGCACTAGTTAGGGTTATAGCAACAAAAGTAGGAAAGTGTGATATTAGGGCTCCTAACATCCTATCCCCACCTTGCAGACAGTAACAGGATAAAACATTACTATTTGATATCTCCTGTGTCTTTCCCAAATCAGGTGTGGGGTGTGCTTTGGGGTTGTCAATCCTAACACTCGCCCCATGCCTGATTTGAAAAGACACAGGAGAGATTCAACCACAATGATTTTTCCTGTTGTCTGCAGGTTGGGGGTAGGGTGTTAGGGTTGGGAAACCGAACACCTGATTTCCCTGCTTTTGTACTAATGCATATATATATATATATATATAGTGCTATATAGCTATAAAAGGTGTGGCAATGCCCCTATAGTTGGGGTTAAATAGGATGTTTAATGTTAAACCTCTAACTTTGCACCTTAATAACTTTGCCCCTGTTCACCAGAATTGCATAAGAAGCCTGATTTTAAAAAGGAAATCTTTGATGCAAAGTGCCTGCACCATATAGGTAGGATGCAAGTGGCACCCTGCATCACAGTTTGCAACAATGCCAATTTCAAATGTACACTGCATCGAAATTGGGATGCCTTGCACCTAAGCCATCCTGTGCCACCCATATGGCAGAAGCACCATTGCTCCAGGTTGCAAGGGGGCTTGCACCATGGCAGAGATGCACCATCCATTTTTTTGTATTTTAGAAGCTGCGTCATGGTCACAACAGGGGAATGACCTTAGATTAGACAGGAGGTGGTCTAAGGGCCATGCACCACTGCTGGAATTATTGATGACTGGGAGGGGCTGCAAGGATGGGACTGGGGGAAGCAGGAGCATGGGTGTGGCCCAGGGAGTGGCTGGAGCATGGAAACAATGTGAGGGGGATGAGATTGCATCCTGTGGTGGTGCACTGAGCTAGTACAGACAACTGATTGTCTCAGGTACATGGAGTTTAGCAGGAATGGAGCAAGACCTGGCCTCAAGGGGGATACATCACTGGCATAGGTGCAAATGACCCCAACACCATATCCAGGCAGCACTGTGGCTGCAGGTTGTGGGGTGCAAGTGTTGGATGGGAACATTCCCTCAACTCCATGACAGTCCCCTGGTACCCAGCTCCCCCAAGTGGAGGCAAGCTGCTGTGGACCAACAGTGTTGGGGTCATTGGCACCTATGAAGCAGTTGACACAGCTGTATCCCCAGAAGCCAGGTCCTGGTCCCTTCCTACCAAACCACCATATCAGGGATATCACACAAGAAGTAACAAAATTATGCATTTAACATGATTAACCCTTACAATTGCAATTGAAAAAGCAAAAAAATATTCCTGATACCATACATGCATACCGCCCAATATGGGTGGTTGGCAGCATGGGCAGGTGGCACAGTGTAGAGCCAGGGGTTGGGTATTTGATATTCATATTGATTTTGTAGATAGTATTTGACCAAACACAAATAGTGCTGAATGGTCACTATTCATATCTGAGGCGTATATGAATAAAATGTCCGTCCATTCCCTATTTATAAGGATCTGAAATTTCAGTTCAACACATTCTCAGTAGGGTCTTTCAGTTATATGCCCAATACAAAAGAAGACTTTCCAGCTCACGAAAGAAGATTCTTGTTTCATGAGACAAAATTATTCTTTCATGAGAAAAAAAATCTTCTTTCGTATGACAGATATCTAGTTTTTCATTTTGGAAAAAAAAAATTTAAATCCATAAAAATGATGCCCTAGAGAAAAACAAACACATTAAATCTAGCTAAATGGGGCCTGTTTAGCTCAATTCTGGAGTCCATTTTTCAAAACCGACCACAAAATATGGTTTTTGAACATCCCTAAAATCCTAGGTGTAATGCTTAGCAAGGGCTCCTGATTCTTCTTTCATGAGCCAAAAATCTTCTTTCAAGCCCCAGGAATCCCTCATTATGCTTAATAACTACAACCATTCCTCTAGAATGAATAGACCCAGAGCCTAGAATCTTATTCTAATTCTGGATTCTTAGAATGAAATTCCAAACTCTGCAGCTAGGTCATGCTCACCTCTGCCCTCTAACATCAGCTTTATTTCTCTGCCCAAGGAAGAAGTCATCCCAATGTCATAGCAGCATCTTATGTCCCAGTTATTTATTTATTACACAGAAGATCCTTTAGGAAGTGCCTATTTTCAAAGGCTCTAGGGTCAAGATACTAATTACTCACAAGAACAGTGATTTGATATTAAGCATAGATATTTTTAAACAGGTTAACAAAAGTATTTCAAATAAAAATAAGAGCATACCAAGGACTGAACAATTTATGACATATTTCAAAGGAAGGGTTTGTGGGGAAGAGAATCATGAAGTGAGGTGAGAGCAGAAGGAGGTATGTAGGAGGGAGAGAGAAAGAGTATAGGAGAGTATGTTTTATCTAAAGCAGCCACAGGGGGTTGGCTGTGCGAGCGATGTACACAACTGGGCCTTGAAGCAGGGGAGCGATGCAATGATTTTTTTGGGAAGCGGGGATGGAATTCCACAGCTTAGGGAAGCTAAAGAAGAAACAAAACTAACCATGGGAGGTTTTCCTTCAGGGAAGTACATAAGAGTTTTGTTCTGCCCCTCTGGTAGTGTAAATTGAAGCCATGGGGTGCAAGAGAGAGAGGACTCAAGGGGAGAGTTTGCCAAGCATGGCTTTTTTTTTTTAACATTGACAATGGTGGCATACTGAAGTCTGGAGTCAAATGTTAGTCAATCCAGGTCTCTATTCAGGGTACACTTATGGGAATCACATCTTTGGTTGAGAGCAAAGTGGCAGGCTCTAGCCTTAAGTCCATGTGCTCTGTCAAGGGTCTTATTAGATGCAGCACCATATATTATGATATCATATTCAACAAGATTGAGGATATAGCTTCTAACTAAAAGCTGCTTAACTTCAGGCAGGAGAGAGAGTATATGTGCCTGTAAGGCACGCCAAATCTAGCACTGGCAACTCTGAGGAGTGAATCAACATGCTCTGAGTAGGTCAAGCATGCATCTAAGGTACCTCTCAGATATTTGAAGGAAGAAACTTGGTCAATTGGGATACCAGCAACAGTAGTGATCAGGATGGAAGGTTGGGAGGGGGGTTTACATTTGGGCTATAAGACCGTTGAATTTTTTTTTTTTTTTCAAATTCAGGATGAGTAGGTTGTCCAAGAACCACTTACAAATAGCATGAAAGTCAAACTAGAGGTTTTGCTGTATTAAGGAAGGGTTTCTATTAGTGATAATAATGACTGCATCATCCACATATAGAAGATATTTAGAGGATGAGCAGACACTGGGGAGTTTGCTTACAAATAGATTGAATGGATCCTTGGGGGAACCCCACTGTAACTGGTAGGAAGTCAGAGAAGGAGGATCGACATTTGACAGCTTGAGTTCTGCCAGAAAGACAGTTACATATCCAACCAGTGGCTTCCCCAGAGAGGCCACGTTTGGTTAGCTTGTGGCAGAGCAAGCCATGATTTTCAAGGTCAAAGCCTTTTTACAGGCTTCTGGCACAGGTCGGGCGATGCCAAGCTGATCCCCACAGTCACTTCGCTACTGCTCCCTGCCCACACCCAATACCCTCCCACCCTTAGCTGGTGTTTAATATACAGTGTAGAGTCTCACGCAAGCTCAACTTCCTTTTTTTTTCTATCTCCCTTCATTCTCATCTGCACTTTATACTTGATTCCCATTAGAGGTAGCCTGTACTCGGGTTGATTCTAACTTTCAGTCTCTACTGTCACTGCTCCTCTGGGCTTACTGCTCTAGCTGGGGGATTTCACTTCTCCTCATCTAATTTTCTGTCCTCCCTTCCTACCACTGCCTATATTCCTTTCTCACAATGTATTCTAGGACTATTTATCCCCTCCTGCTAGTCTTAGGAACCATGTTTTTTCTCTTACTATCGACAGGTCCTATTAAGCATCACTCTTCTCGCCTTTTTTACTCTCCTGATAACGTCTGCTATTCTAGCTTACTCTCTGATCCAACCTCTAAGCCTTCACCTATGTTGGGGCTCAATAATAAACTCCTTGGGGTTTTACTTTGGACTATCTTGCAGAGGTGCACTTTCTCCTCTGTGTGTATCTTTCATGCAGTTGTAATTGCCTCCTTCTGAATAATTAGCCTATCCCTTACCCTTGGTGATGTTGAGACCAATCCTGGACCCACTATTGTTAATACCACCTCCCAGTCTCCATACTCCAATTGTTAGCCTCAAACACCCAGTTTCACCCTTGCCCACCTTAACATTAGAAGCCTTACTGCTAATCTCTCTGAGCTCGAGATTTGGGTTACTTCTAATAATCCAGACATTCTAGCCCTGTCTGAAACATGGCTGAAACCCTTTATTGCTGACTCCCTCTGCTCCATGCCTGGATATAATATGCATCAGGCTGATCACTCTAATGCCAAAAGAGGGAGTGGCATGGCACTGTACTTCAAGTCTCACCTCAATGTATCTTTCATACAATGTTCCCCTCTGGCAAATTGTGAGGTGCTTCACTCAGTTCTGTTACTCGGGGGAGTCAAAAAAATCCACATCTTCTGCATTTTCATACCTCCTAGAAACTCTAGGCTGGGTCTGGAAGAATTCATTGAACTTGTGTCCTCTGTGTATGGGAAAAATGAAGTCATATGCTTGGGAGATTTTAATCAGGACTGGGCTGGGCCCAGTTCCTCTCTCCTATCCTCCATTATGAGCAGGGCAAACCTTTCTCAACTTATCCAGAACCCCACCAGAATATCCTGTTGGGGTTCCAACTCCACCCTCATAGATTGGATACTGACTAATAGGATGGAGAACGTCCCCTCTGCGGGAGTTCTACCTGACTCCATAAGTGATCACTGTCCAGGCTACTGCATCTGGGACTCCACCCCTCCCTCCTACCCATCCAAAGTCTTCTCTTTCTCCCACATTTCTAAACTAAACCATGCTGCATTTCTACATGATCTTACCATGGTTGACTGGTCCCCCCTCTACTTAACCAATGATGTAAACAAAGCGGTAGCATACTTCAATGATACCCTACTCTCTCTCCAGAAAATTTCATATTCTGGTCACTACATGTAGGGAAAAAGGTAAAGTCACCAAATGGCTCAAGCACCCCCTACTTCAGCTGCTAAAATGTAGGGATAAACTCTGGTCAGTACGGAAGTCCTCTTCCCTTCAAGCTGACTTCGAGGCCTATAGGTCCTTATGGAACACTTGTAAAAGGAAGATTTGCTCAGCCAAGAGTTTATACTACTGGAACCTTTTCAGTTCTTTTGCCTCTAACCCTAAATGGTACTGGTCTCAAATTAAAGAAATTCTGGGGAGCAATAAGCCTATGACTCCAAATGAAATACCGATAAATGATACTACTGCAATAACCCCCTTACCATAGCTAATGCCTTTAACTACCTGTTTTCCACACTTCCCATCCCCCCTTCATCTACCACCACTTCCCTAGTATCCCCATCCCCGTCAGCTACTGCTCCCCCTGCCCTTGAACTATCATCGATCACTTGTCTAGAAGTACTTAAGCTACTAAAGTCTATACCGGCTAATGGTAGTGCAGGCCCTGATGGCATCTAGCCTAGGATTCTAAGGCAGTTTGCCTCTTGTCTTGCTGTACCTGTAACCAGACTTTTCAACCTCTCCTTCAGTTCGGCCTCCGTGCCTTTGGTCTGGAAAGATGCCAGAACTATACCTATCTTTAAGAAAGGGGACGCCAAGATCATGTCTAACTACAGGCCCTTTTCACTCCTGCCCACACTCAGCAAGGTGCTTGAGAAACTTGTTCATCAGCAGGTCTCTGCGCACCTTCTCAACTTTAATCTGCAATCCCCTGTATAACATAGCTTTAGGGCTGGGCACAGCACAACTACTGCTCTTACTCAGTTTACCAGTGATGTAAACAATAATATGGACAAGGGCTTACTTACTGGAGCAGTTTTCATCGATCTCTCCAAAGTGTTTGACATGGTTCATCTCATCACCCACTACTATTGGTCAAGCTGAACACTCTTGATGCCTCTGACTCTACCCTTTCCTGGTTGTGCAGCTACCTAGAAAATCAGTCTCAGTCTGTCTCTTTCTGTAAGTCTCTCTCCTCCCCGTCCCGATCACCTGGGGCATTTCACAGGGTTCGATCCTTGGTCCCCTACTTTTCTCCCTCTTCATTAATGATATCCCTACTCTGCCTTCTCACAGCAGCATTATCATGTATGCTGATGACCTGGTGCTTTACTCTGCTTCCAAGTCTATTGTCGACATTAATCAACATCTCTCCTCCATATTTCAGACCCTCCAATCCTGGGTCTCATCCAATTATCAAGTCCTAAACATATCGAAGACCCAGGCCATGCTCTTTGGGTCCTTTAGAAAGGTGTCCACTGAGTCCCTTAAACTCCTGGTACACGGCTGCGATAGAATGGCTATATCCAACACTTTATCCTTCATGTATCTAGGGGTTATGCTCGACCTGGTACTTGACTACTCTGCGCATATTAACGAGGTGTGTCGCTCGGTTAATGTCAAAATTGGTGTGGCCTACAAAGTGCGTCACTCTCTCACTCCGGCTGCAAGGATCTCAGTTGCAAGAGGTGTTTTACTCCACAGCTGCTTTATGCTCTGCCACTTCTCTCTCATGCTAACACAGGTGTTCTTCTCAAATGGGACACATCTTACATTAGTATCTGTTGATTTGCCCTATCGGCTCCCCGCCTAACACATCACTGTCTTCTCTATTCTGCTTTAAAATGGCTGTCTCTTGATGCCCTTCATTCATATGCCCTAGGGTGTTTTGTTGATTCCTTAACCAGAGCTCCTCGTCCTGCCTCACTGGGTGACATGCTTACCCCAGTCTCTCACTCTCACTCCCTCAGGTCCTCTACTTCCTCATTGCTATCTGTTCAGCCTTGCTCCACAAAAATGGGAGAGCAAGCCTTCTCCTACTTTTCTCCTAGGTTTTGGAACTCACTGCCCATCCATGTCAAGAACTTCTCATCTCACCTTACATTTAAGCATGCCCTATTTTCCCACTTCTTTGCTCTTGGTAACTGTGATAGCACTTAACTTCTGCTCTGTCTCTCTTCTTTGTCATTGTCTCTCTCCTTTGACTATCAGCTTGTGACCTGCCTACCCTTCAGTATTTGCCTTTTGTCATAGTGTCTCTGTCTTCTTCTCCCATCCCTAGTCTTGATGCCTTGTCTATCTCACTATTTGTGTATTTACTGTTAGTTGTGCCTACCAGCCTGTTCGCTCACAGCTAGGCCTCCAGAATGATTCTATATTGCTTTTTTGTTATAATTGTTTGCTGCAATAACTTCACTACTGTTGCTGTTATCCAGGTGGTGTATTATTTTCTATGGCCGTCCTCGGCCATTGTATTTGTTGGACAGTTCTACAGCATTATGCACCTGATTGTTTGCCACTGCTGTGTTGTGACATTGTACTCTTGCTGTATTGTTATAGTTTACTCTCCTGGGTCGTGCCTGAAAAAAGGCAGGATATGTTGCCTAGTGCACTTACCCAGTTACCAAAAGCAAATAAATAAGTAAAGGCCTTGGTGAGGTCAATGAAGGTAGAACTGGCCAGATCACCACTATCAAGGGCACAGTGTAGGTGGTTGGTGTACTCAACAAGTGCTGACAGAAAGCTGTTTTTTTTCTGAAACCATGCTGTTTAGGGGCAAGTAAATTATAGGTGTTGAGGTACTGTTTCAGCTGGTCACTTACAATTCTTTCAAGTGTTTTTGAGAGGGATAGATAGAGATGGGTCGTTAGTTTGTAGGAAGGTGATGCGACTCTTTTGGGCAGGGATGACGTGCTTTTTTCCAGAGTTTTGGCAAACTACTTGAGGTGAGACAGATTGAAAATGAGTTGAGGATGTTACCTCTTAGTGTAATTTTTAGGAGCTTAATGTCTATATTATTAGTGCCAGAGTGAGTTTTGAGTTTCAGTTGGGTGAGGCATTTGAAAGTGTCAGCCCAGGGGAGTCTTTTAAAGTAAAAATGGGGGGAGAGAGAGTTATAGTCAGCGGTGGGGGCATAGTGGTTGGAGTGAGAGGGTTGAGGGGGAATATGGGCAGAGAGATTACTAGAGGTATTACTGAAGATGATACACCAGCTAAGAGGGAATGAGTAAGAAATTTATGTGACTGACCAAGGATTTCATTGATACCCATCCACAGGGAATTGGGAGAATTTAGGGAGGAGAGGACTGCTTATTCTTGTAATAATTGGATTTGGCAGATCTTATGAGGAACCTGACCATATTCCATAGCTCTTTGTACTTCTGGAGTACCAGGTAGTTATCGAATTCCCTGCATTGTGCCCAGAGTTTGTCACGTTTTTAATTTGGGTCTTGAAGGTGGGGTGAACCAGGGTTGGGAGTTACCTTTTGACAGTAGTTTTGAAATGGGCAACTATATTACCTATTCTGTTAAAGTGAGTCAAAAGTAGTTTAACGCCTCATCAACATCATGTTATTGTTGCAAGAAGGACCAGTTCATATCATGCTACAGAGCTCAGAGTTGAGCAGACTTAGAGACTTGAAAAGACTTAACCTGATCTTGTTAGGAGCAGCTTGAGATTGTTTTGTTGACCACGTGCAAAGGACAGGGAGTGGACCTCAGAAATCAGGGAGGACATCAGTACTGAGGATTCTATCTGATGACTGACCAGTACACAGTCTATGTGCAAGGCAGACCCCACCTTGTAGTTTACATGCGTGGGTTTGGAGATGACCTGTGTGAGGTAGGTACTGGCAATCAAATCACGATGGGTGTTGGTATTGTTGGAGAGCCAGTTACAGTTGAAATCGCCCAGGATTATCTTTTTGCAATGACAGTTAAAACTGGAGATGGTGTCACAGTCCTGTTCTAGTCCAGTGGAGACATAATGAGGTGGAATGTAGGTTGCAGCAATGATCGGTTTTTTTCTCCACTGGCACCAAGAGCAATATTTAACACCAAGAATTCAGTGTGCAAGGATGTAAAGGAAGAAGGCAGCTGAGATGCCTTTAGGTAGGATTTCACAAAGACCAACCCCCCCTTTTTTTAGTGATCTTTCCTGCTGAAACATGACATATGGGTCAAAGCTAACTTCATTGTCCAAGATTTTGGGGGTAAGCCAAGATTCAGTTACTGCAATGATGTCAAGGTTTGAGTTAGCTATCCAAAGACAAAAATCCTCCAGCTTAGGTAGGATACCGCCAGTGTTAATGTGGGTAACTGCCAAGTGGCCCTTGACTGTAGCAGATATGGAGTAAGTAGACCAGGATTAGGGTGAATATTTCCAGAGAGGAAAAGTAGAAACAGCAGGAGTTGCCTAGCAATGCAATGGAATGTACAGATCTTATTTATGGGTGCTCCAGAGGAGCCTTTTTTTGTAAGTACGCAGGCAACTAAGAACTGATGGTTGAACTAGTAAGTGAAGTGGTGGGAGGGTGAGCAGGTAGGACAGCTAATCAGAGGAGGTCAGGCAGGGGAGAGTAAGGTGGTGGTGGAGTATAGCGCTGGTGACCATTAAAGTAAAGTAGACAAAGATGCCTGTGGTGTGTATGGTTAGGAGAAAAAGAGTAGGACCAATATGGACTTGATACTCAGGGATGGGCAGAAAACAGAGAAGGATCACGGGGTAGGTGAGTCAGTTCATGCCAGATTTGATACAGGTAAGAGTCAGATGTCAGAAACAGCAATAAATCAAGGATATGTCACCAGGGGGTAGAAAAGGCAAGTTGGAAGAGACCAACTGTGTTGTGAGAGTAAGAGACAGCAGGGCTCAAATGGGTGCAACCAATATTGCCTGGACAATGGTGGTGCAGAAGAGAGATGATTGTTTCTGGAAGAGGAAAGGCTTTATTGCAGGGATCACCCCTGGCTGGGAGTATGGTTGGGGTGGCTGGGAAGGAATTGAGAAGCGGTGCCTCGCATAGTGCATTTTATGGTTTACTTTTTAGTAGTCTTTAGTAAAGTTTATTTTATTTAGTTCTCAATAATCTGTGTTAGTTAGGGTGTTATTTTGTTATTGGTGGACATGTTTTTATCTTTTTCCCTGGTTGCTAGACAGTTCCCAGGAACCGGAGAAAATGTCTTTATATCATGGTTGCCACTTTCAGGGAACTGCATTTATTAAAAATAAACAGAAAGAAGTATTTTATAATTTGTTTTCTCTGTCTCATGTCGCAGTTCCTCTTCGTATCAGAACTGAGATGCTGCTTGACTTCATTTTCATCAAAAACAGTATTTCTTTTAGCAGTTTTCCTTTTTACAAGTAACTGAACAAGAATCTTTTAGTTATTGGGAACTCAAGTGTTTTTAGGTCATCAGAGATTGGCATGACTAACAGACCCAAAAAGATAACAGGACCTACAGGCTTTAAAAATTGTAACATTTGTTTTCGGCTCCTAGCTAAGGGAGACTGTCATGAGCTATGTTTGAGGTGCCTGTGTCTAGATCTTGATTTTTCTAATTGTGAGCTTTGCCCTAAGACTGTCAAGAAAGAGGAAAAAGTTTGAAGACATTATGGCTTCACTGTCTTCCTCTATATCACCTAAAGGCACAGATGAGAGTCCAGACTCTCAAAGCAGTAGGATGGGCTACTGAAGATGTTTCAGAGGACAGGGTGTCTGACTGGGGAAACCTGAGCCTAGTAAAATAAAAGACCCTCTGAGCAGACACTAGAGATGGTGCCTGCCACAAAAATCAGAAAGAAGATCATGACACTGCCCCTCCTCCTGAAGAAGGAAAGGAGATGTCAGGGTACAAAAATAAGATGCTTTCATTAGAGGACATGACTAAGGCATAACAGTTCCTCCAGGCCTTTCAGGCTATGGGGACCTTCATGGATATGTCTGCCCCCCTCCACAGGTTCCAGTACCTGCTTCAGTGCCTGTGGAAGAGAAAGCTGACTATTACAATGAAGACGAGGAGGAAGGAGAACCTATAGAAGCCTTGAGCAGGATTATGGTTACCTTCTTCATGTACCTGATGATTTTACTCACACTCACTCTTTTGTGAGGCAACTGGTCAATACCTCCACATCACTATGCAAGAGACTGCTCATTGAGGATGAGGTAGAATTTGTAGATATTATGGGCTTAACTCCTACTAAGAAACTGTCGCTGCCCATCCACAAATCTCTCTCTCAAAAAAAAAAGTGCCTGTAAAGTTCTGGAAACACCCACTTCAGTTGATGGGATTTATAAGACAACAAAAAAAGAGTAGCAGGTGGACAAGCAGTATGCAGAGTACCTGTACCCCCCCGACAAAGAAGGAGTAATACAGACTGCAGCCTGTGACGTGGCTAAAGTCTCCCTTTCCTCTCAGCACATAGAGAAGGACTCCAATAAACTGTACAGTATGGGCAAGAAAGTCTATACTGCAGCCTTACTGCTTTTAAGGCAGGCAGCTTACATGGCTGACACAGCTCAGTACCAAAAGGCACCTTGGAGCTCTATTTTTGGCTATGAGCGAAAAGGCCTCTGGTGACTTGGCACAGGACCTGGCAGACACAGCAAAATCTGCCATGGATGCCACTAAGTCCCAGTCTGACATGGCAGTGGATACTATTGGCACTGCTTCGAGGGTCATGGTACATGCAGTGTCCCTCACAAGGATTTATGGCTCAGAAACATAGAAACATAGACTTTGACAGCAGATAAGGACTGCTTGGCCCACTTAGTCTGTCCATTTCCCTACCTACTGGATAAGCTGCAGATCCTAGTTAATCAACAGCCTATTTCTTCCTACCGCCTACAAGGATTGCCTTATGTCTGTCCCATGCATTCTTGAATTTCCCACTGTTTTTGACCACACAACCTCCTTAGGAAGGCTGTTACATGTGTCCACCACCCTTTCTTTGAAACAATACTTCCTCACATTACCCCTGAGTCATCCCCCCCTCTATCTTCAAATTGTGTCCCCTTTTCTTGCACACATCTCTTTTCTGAAATATGCTACCCTCTTGACTTTGTTGATTCCTTGAGGTACTTAAAGTTTCTATCATGTTCCCCTCCCTCCTTTCTTCAAGGGTATACATATTAAGCTCTTTTTCTCTCTCCTTTTATATGGCTTCTGTTGCAGACCCTGCACCATTTTAGTTGCCCTCCTCTTACTGTCTCCATCCTGTCTATGTCCTTGCATAGTTGGGGTCTCCAGAACTGGACACAGTACTCCAGATGGGCTCTCACCACCTATCTGTATAGAGGAATAACAACTTCCTATTTTCTACTGGTGATGCCTCCTCCTATACATCCCAGTATCCTTCCAATCATCCCTACTGCCTTCTCACATTGCTTGCTAACCTTTAGGTCATCTGATATGATTACCCCCAGGTCCCTTTCCATTTTTGTTGTTTGTTGCTACCTCCCCACTACTGTGTACTCTTCCCCTGGGTTTTTGTTTCTCAGCTGCATTACTTTGCACTTCTTTGCATTGAATCCAAGCTGCCATACTTCTGACAATTTCTCCAACCTTGCCAAATCCCTTCATATCCTCCCCTTGTCTATAAACCCTGATGCAGATCTTTGTGTCATCTGCAGAGAGGCATACTTTTCCTTCCAGTCCCTCTGCAATGACACCTATAAAGACATTTAAAAAGGACATAGACCCAATGCTGATCCTTGTGGTACCCTACTAGTAACCTTCCTTTCTTCAGAGTGGACTCCATTTACTATTATCTTCTGTGTCCTGTTGTCCAGCCAATGTTTTTTACCAAGCTACCACCCTTGGACCCACTCCCAGGCTGGCTAAGTTGTCTATAAATCTTTTGTGTGGGACTGTGTGAAATGTCTTGCTAAAGTCTAGATAGGCCAGAATCACAAATCTCTCATACGACTCCAAGACAAAGGCTATGACTTCCCTTGTGAGAGAAATTCCCTGTCTGGTGACAAGACAGAGGCTTATATGAAGAAGGTAGATGAATACAAAGGCACCTACAAGAGCAACACTGAGAAGAAGGACTACACCTCCACTAGGCCTTCTGAAAGGGAAGTAGAGGTAGGGATACTTTCTGTGAACCCTTTACCTTTGACTATTCCCAGCAAAGGGGCTTTTTCAGAGGCAGAGGGAGAAGGGGTCCCAAGCATGCTGACACTGTTTCAGCAACCAGAGGCCTAACAAACCAGCACCCCTGACAAGTTTGTACAGACCACCCAACCATTGCCACTGGGGGGAAGGCTGGTTCATTATTTCCAGGAGTGGAAAAGAATTGCCACAGACAGGTGGGTCCAAGAAATGGTGAGTCAGGGACTGACTTTTCATTACAGAAAATTCTCAAAACTGCAGGCACACAGAAACGTCACACCTCTGACTCCTACAGAAAAACTCCTGTTGGAGTTAGAGTTAAAGAAAATGAAGCAAGCAAATGCACTGGAGACTGTTCCCCCCTCATGGTGGGGGTAGGGTCTTACTCCAGGCACTTCCTGATCCATAAGAAAATGGGGAGTGGAGAACCATTTTAGATTTGAGATACCTAAACAAACACCTAAACAAGGAAAAGTTCAAAATGATAACACAGGGGTCAGTGATTCCAACACTGCAACAAGGAGATTGGCTGGGGTCCCTGGATCTGAAAGATGCCTATTGTCACATACTAGTCAGGCTCAGTCACATAAAGTCCCTCAGATTCAGTGTAGAGAACTGACACTACCAGTTTGCTGTCCTAACCTTTCATCTATCCTCAGCTCCCAGAGTGTTCAGTAAAAACCTGGCCATATTGATAGCACATTTAAGGAAACAGGGAATGGTGGTCTTTCCCTGCTTGGATGACTGACTGGTCTCAGGAAATTCCACCAGGATGCCAAGCCCTCCCTCTTTCTCACCCAGCACACCCTGGAGGGCCTGAGTTTCGATACATTCACAAATGTCCTCAGTAGATCTTGTGCAGGGTCTGGACTTTATAGGTGCAGAACTGGATACCCACTATAGGAGGGCATTTCTCTCTTGGGAAACAGTGGAAAACCTGATATTGATTGCAGATTCTTTCAAGGGAGGGCAACCCAGTTCTGCAAGAGACTTCCTTCAGATCCTGGGGTACATGGCCTCATCCACAACAGTGGTGGCAGGTGCAAGGCTCCAAATTATGGATATTCAGTGCCACTTAGGGTCTCATTGGTCTCACAAGCAAGATCCACTGTCAAAGCTAGTGCCCATTTCAAAGCCCCTGTTAAGGGCACTGGAGTGGTGGAAGGAAGAAAACATCTCAGAATGGGGGTTCCCTTCTTCCAGCAGCCACACACAGTTGTTAGCCACAACAGGCGCTCCCTCCTGGGCTGGGGAGCCCATTTGGAGGATGTAACCATAAGCAGGAATGGAACCTCTAGAGTCTAAGGAGCACATAAACCTCCTGGAGCTCCACAACAGTGTATCTGGCAATGCAGGCTTTCTCCTCTCACATCAGAGGTCAGTTCATTCAGGTCAGGACAGACAACACCACTACAGTGTATTACCATAAGTAAACAAGGGTGAAGAAGGCCTTCAGAGCTATGCACAGAAGCAGTGACAATTTGGAGTCTGACCTATTCCCAGGGGTGCAGATACAGGAAGTTTACCTGGCAGTGAAAGACAATGTGTTGTCATATTCCTGAGTAGTATCAGCCAGGGACATCATTAATTGACCATGAGCAAGCAGGTGTTGGCCACAGCATTTAGAAGATAGGGTATGCCAGAAAGAGACCTGTTTACATCATGGGAAAACCACCAACTTCCCATGTTCTCCTGCTGAACCCCCCTCAGTAGGGACAGTCCCAGTGGACACCCTCATCCTCAGTTGGGCAGGGAAGTTTCTTTATGCATTCCTTCCATTTCTACTCTTACTGAGGTGTTGTTGAAACTAATGGGAGAGTCTGCAACCATGATCCTGATAACCCCAGACTGGGCCAGGCAGACTTGGTACTCACTGCTCCTGCCTTTCTCTGTCAAGTACCACCCTCACAGCCTTCCCTGAGATGCAACCTGCTGACCTTGTCTCAGGGCAAGATGACATTCTCAGACCTGAGATCCCTTCACCTCAGAGCATATTGCTTGAAGAGCTAGAGTTCTCTGGACTGAATCTTTCTGAAAAGATTTTGGATGTGTTTATGGTTTCCAGAAAATCAGCAACAAAGTAGTCCTATGCCTTCAAGTGGAAAAAGGTTTTCATTGCAGCTTAACCCTTTTCAGGCAGCCCTCCATATGATCGTGGACTATCTGGTTCAACTTCAGTCTCTGGGACTCAGGCCTTCGACTCTGCAGGTGCATGTTGCAGCACTGTCAGCTCATGCCTCAGCTGGCATTGACAGGCCACTTGCCTTGCAGTCCATTTTTAAAAAGTTATTTAAATATATTAACCAATGTACCCTCCAGTCAGGGTTCCAGTCCCACCATGGGATTTGAAATAGTGCATTACCCAGCTCAAGAAACCTCCTTTGGAACCCATGGCATCTTTTGATTTGAAGTATGTCACTTGGAAAGCAATCACTCTGGTGGTTGTGATATCTGCCTGGAGGGTAAGTGATCTGCAAGCCCTCTGCACAGATATCAACTATATCATTTTCCACATGGACACGGTAATTTTGAAATTTCTCCCTAAAGTGCTATCTAAAATTTCTTCTGAACCAATCAGTTGCACTTCCAGTATTTGTTACAGGAACATGCATTACAGAAGAGCAAACACTCCACAGTTTGGATGTTAAGAGAGCACTGAGCTACTATCTGTCCACACAAAGGAGGTGAGGTCCACTAGTACTAATTGTTTATCACCTACGGTGAAGTGGGTAAAGGTAAGCCAGCATCCAAGAATACAATTTTGTTGGATAGTCTCTTGCATACAGTTCTTCACAGAAAAGCTGGCAAGCTGCTACCTCAGGACCTCAGGGTGCACCTATGTGTGCTTCTGCCTCACTGGTAGCATCAAGAGGTATTTCCTTACAGGAAATCTGTAAAGCAGCTACATGGAAAACAGTACACACCTTCACAAAGCACTATTGCTTGGATGTACAGTCCAGAAGCATGCCAGCTTTGGCACTGCTGTCTTGCTGAATCTTTCCTCTAAATGGGTTCTGTACACAGTCTCCCAAGGTATGGTTTTATAGTCTGTAGTTGTTAAGCACAGTGAGGAATGCTTGGGACTTGAAGAAAAAAATACTCACCATGGTAATGTTGTTTCTTACAATGGATCCCTTACTATGCCTAATAATCCCATCCCTATCTCCCGTTCCAGAACCTGAAAGAGGTTCTCACAAGAATCACTTATTTTCAAGTTGCATGAGCATCACTTTTTACAGTCCCTTATGGCTGATACTCAGTGATCTAACCATTTTAAATGTGTTCCTTCATATTGAGAGGCTCCTGAGACCCTCTTCCTTTCAATGGTTTTTTGGTACTACTTAGCTAGTGTAGTGACCACTACTAACCCTAGATTCAGAAATAAATCTGACAATAGAGGACAGGGATGGACATGACCACACAACAGACTTTTGAATTTAATTCTAATATTCCATAATTAGCATTAGATTCTAGGCACTGGGGCAGCTCATTCTAAGAGAATGATTACAGTTGTTAAGCATAGTGAGGAATCCCTTGTAAGAAGCAACATTACCACAGTGAATGAGTTTTTTTTCTTCATGAGTCTCACGACAGAAGAATCTCAACTCACAAAATAGTTGAATTTCACAAAAAAAGAAATTTCTTGTTTTGTGATCTTCTGTCATGAGCTTCTTTTGTGAGCTTGTTTGTTTCATGAGCTTTTATATGAAAAGAAGCTTGTAAAAGAATAATTTTTGGTGAGATTGTTCTTTCATAGTCTTCTTTCATGAGATTTATTTTTTGTGTTTTCTTTCATTAAGTGGATTCTTCTTTTGTGAGCTTCTTTTGTTAGATTTCTTCTTTCATGATTGTTTTTCATGAGACCATAAGAAAGAAGAATTTCAGCTCACAAAAGAAGAACTTTGTATAGAAAATTTTTTTGTTTATAAGAAGGCAGTTTAAAAGTTTTACTATAAATTTTCAACATGGCTTTGGGACCACGCCTGAGAAAACAGGAACATTAAAGTTTTCAGTTCTGGCCCAGAGGTGATTTTGTAAACATTCTGTGAAATCACCCTTCAGGCAGGATTTGAAAAATGTCACCTGACTGGTTCATGAGGTGGGGTCATAAAAGACTATGTTGAAAATTTAGATCAACATATTAAAAAAAACACAAAAGTATGAAGGAAGGGCCCGATGCATTTATATTTGTATCCCCAAGGAAGGGCAGGGCCCAGATGGGCTCCTCACTTGGATGAGGGCCCACAGGGTCCCTCTCATCTGCACCTGTAGTCACACAGAAGTTCAGGCACAGAAGATCTTGTGCTTCCACAGCCTGATGGACTCCATATTTGGTGCAGAGTCCAAAGGGCCCTGTACATTTGAATCTGTAGCTGCATGGAAGCAGAATGTACAGATGGCCCTGTGCTTCCACAGCCAGATGGGCTCTTCTCATGGTACACATCTTAATCTGTAGCCACACTAAAATGCAGGTCATGAAGGGCCATGTACTTCGACAGCCAGATGGCTCTGTTAATGCAGGTCCCAAAGGGACATGTATGAATGAGGATAAGATTCCACTATTTCAGAAAGGAAGAAAATTCATTGCTGAAAATATCAATGCACCAGGTAGGATTCAACTTAGTGCAAAAAAGTTGGTAAATGTAGGGTTATGGTTTCCAAAACTATCTCCCCATCCCCACCCACCAAAGCTGCAAAGGAAAAACAACATTAGTGCTTTGAGCTTCAGGAGTCCTGGCAAATCATGGTTGAGTCTTCCAGGGGTTGCAATCCTAATGCCTACCCTTTCTTGTGCAAACAAGGTCATACTTGATCTCTTTCCTCACTATGAGGCACTATCTTGAGCTGGCATTAGCATTTGCAATCCTAACTTCTTCCAAGCAGAAAAAACAATAACACACAAGCAACTATGGGCTGGCAGTATAGCCTAGAGGTTAGAGGAACTAGGTGTGAATGAGCTTGATACATCCAGCAGACCAGACCCAGTTTGATTCTCACAACCTCCACTTGCATACTGTGTGACTCTGAGCAAGTCACGTAACAGCCCAGTGCTCCCAGGTTGCCCCTGAAAACAGGCACTTGTCCCTGAGATCCTCCAGGAAAGATGGACACACACCAATTTACTTGTTGGTTGCTCGTTGGCAAATATATTCATGGCACAAAGGACTATATTTTCAAACCATATAACTTTGAATTCACAATTCAATTTACATCATTCTTTTAAAACTTTCCTGGCTCCAGCCTCTGTCCTTTTTCTGGTCATTTCTTCCATCTTACTTTCAGGCCCCGGACACTGTGAATCTGGCCCCCTCCTCCTCACCAGAACCAGGCCATTCCACTTCCCCAGACTTTTGCCTTCCAGGCCAGGACACTTCTGAATCTGGCACCTGGACCTATCCCCCTCCACGGTTTACCACCATGTCTGAGTTCTTTGTCCTCAGTTCATGTATCCTACCCCTCCCCCCTTTCTCCACCCACTCCCCCTCCCTTCCTTCCACTGCCCCTCCTCCAGCTTGTGATGGACATGGGGCTCCCACCTGCAGGCTAGTATCTAAGCCCTTTCCTGACCATCTGGTTCACTAGCTTCCCAATAGGTCATAGGAACAGGTACATCCCAAACTCCGACAGGTGGATGCCGTCCGACCTGAACACTGCAGGTTGGTTGAAGGAAATGCTGCAGGTGAACTCTCCCATCTCTATACCATCCTAGCTACCCTCCTGTTCAGGAACTTCCTGACCTTTTCGATCAGCCTGACATCCTGCACCCTCTCCATCCCTCCGGAGGTGATATCGGAACAGCCGATCATCACCCTTGGCCACCACCTTTAACCTCTCCATGTCTCCATGATGTTCTGACCCAATACCCCCATGCCAGGCTCCTAAGTCATTTCCCCAGGTGTATCACAGTGCAATCCGGGTGCCCCATTGCAATTTCTATTCCTCCATCAAAGGCATGAGCTGTGCCCACTTCATCCCCCAATGCCTTTCCATAACACCCTTGTTTGCTCAGTGTTATATCTCAACTCTGCTCCTCTGGAGGTGGCCACCAAACCTCTCAGTCCAGTGCATGAAGGACTGCCCCACTATCCAGATTTTCCTCTTGGAACCTGCCATGGAAACAGTGTGAGTTGCTGTTATTATTTTCAAATGTATCTCTTATAGGTGCTGGACATCTAGCACCCCACCCTTTGTAACTCCACCACCGCAACCCCTCTCTCTGCTGCCTCTGTGGCTGCCCCAATCCTGAATGAATGTGGGGCAAATTTGCTGGGATCCTCACCCAAAAATGCCAGTACACTCTTGAGGACCGCCCCTACTTGGAAACCCATGACCGGGGAGCCGTCCCCATGCCAAAACAGCATCCCTTCTGCCCTCCCCCAAGCACTCCTACTCCTCCAGCACACTCATGGTGCAGCTGGCTGACTGTGGTTTCCTCACCAGTGACACTTGTGTCCCCCTCCCTTCCTGGTCTGTCTTGGACCTGGCCAGGATGATGACCACTTTGTTCTGTCCCCACAGGACATCCTTGTGCTGCAGTGCCTGCCTGGAGGCCATTTTCCTCTGGGCCACCACTTTCCCCACCTGGAATGCCCCTGCGGCCATTACTGTAAAAACAGCCCAGAATAGAGCCCCTTCTTGAGCCGATGTGCATACCTTCCGGGTGGCCTCCAAGACCCTTACCAGTAATTCTCCCCTTATGGGGTGCCTTCCATCCACCCTGCTCCCTTGCCCCCTACACCACCCCGCCATCATGCATTTTATGATCCTACTGACCCCTAAATCAGGCCAGTCCCTGTTCTGGCATACCCAACCGATGCCAGCTAAGTGCACTACCATTGTGGTGTGGGCCAACCCTTCCTCCCATAGCTCCACCATGAACCTCCTTACCTACTTATCCCAGGCCAGTTCATCCTTGTCCCACCTGTGCTTCCCCCTGAAGCCCTGGAACTTTGCTCACCCTGCTTCATAGGTCCTCAGTGTGTTCACTGCCCAGGAGCCTTGGTACATTGCCCTGACTGTGCTCATCCAACCTCCCATAACCAGTCCGGGATCCTGGTCCTGTGTGGCGCCACCTGTGGTTTCAGCTCCTGAAACCTGTTGAGCTTCAAACGGGACAGACTGTCAGACACCTCATTCCCCAAACTTTCAATATGCTGTGCTTTGAAAGACAGGTTCAGCTGCAGTCCCAGTAAGACCATACATCTGAGCAGCCTGCCCACTGTTTCTGTCCTCCCCCTTGCCTATTAATCACCTCAACTACCCCTTTATCACACCAAAACAATATCCACTTCCCCTTCATCCTATCACCCTATACTTCCAAGGCCACCCATATTAGGAAGATCTCCAGGAAAGTAATGTCCTTCAGTGTCCCCCCAAGCTGCCAGCCAAGGTTATGACATCCATTCCCCTCAAAAGTATGCCCCCCTTCCCAGGGCACCTGAGGTATCCATGAACAGCTCCATGTCCGTATTCCGCTCCCACTCATCCTGCCAGAATGTCACCCCATTATAGCTGTTGAGAAACTCCTCCCACACCCGGAATTCTTCCCAAACCCCTTTAGAAATGTTCACTCAATGGTGCGGCCATTTTTCTTTTCCTGTGGCCCTCCCCAGTCTTCTTATAAAAGCTCTGCCTGGGCTGATGGCCTTGCAAGTGAAATTAATGTGCCCCAACTGTTGCTGTATTTGTACCAGCAGCACCCTCCTCCTCCCCATGACCTGGGCCAATAAACTTTTTAGCTGCGCTACTTTGCTCCTGGGCAGCCGACAACAACCCTCCTCGGTGCCCACTTCTATGCCCAAGAATTCCAACTTCTGAGCAAGGCCCTCCATCTTGCCCTGTGCCAGCAGAATCCATATCCTCTGGCACATGCTCTCGAAATCCATCAGCATTTTCTGTGCCTCCACTCTCGTTTCCCCAATGAGAAGGAAGTCATCCAAGTAATGAACGACCCTCCCGTGCCCATACCTGGCCCTGAAAACCCACTGTATCCAGGTGCTGAACATCTCAAATGCGGAGCAGGCCACTGAACACCCCATGGGCATGGATTTATCAAAATATATGTGCCCTTGGAATTGAAAACCCAGCAGGTCACAATCTGTTGGCCTGACAGACAAGAGCCAAAATGCTGACTCAATGTCCATCTTAACCAGCCATGCCCCCCCGATTGCCTTAATTAGTGAAATGGCCTGCTCCAACGAGGTATACAACACCGCCCTAAGGTGGTCCAGAATGCCATCATTCACCGAAGAGCCTTCTGGGTACAATAAATGAGGAATCGAGTGGAATTCCCCTTCCACCTTATTGGGCACCATGCCCAATGGGGAAATCCATGCACGTGGGGCCCTCCAATGGTCCCTCCACCCGGCCTGCTGCAATTTCCTTCTCTATCTTGGCCTCCACAATTCCTTCCTTCCCTTTCAATGACCCCAGGTTCTTGGCCCATGTTCTATCCCACCCCCCTTGAAACCCCAGTGGGAAACCCATCTGGAAACCTTCCTGAAGCAACTCCCCTGACCCTTTATTCGGGTATTCCGCATTCGACTCCTCCACTGCTGCTAGGGAAATGGGAGTACACACCAGCATGTATCCCCACCTCCCATACCTCGGTGATCCGCTAATGCCATCCTCTGGGGGCACTATGCTGCCCCTGTGGCTGCCCCTGACCCCTGCCCTGTATCCCCCGGGCACCCCAAAAGGACTGCTCTAAAGTGTCCCCCATTCTGCACCCTCTGTTGCCATTCTGCAGCTGGAGGCCGGGTGCGATCCCCTGCATTTTGAGCAGACATGCCGGAACTTACAGCTGCACCATGTGCAGGTGGCCTTGTTGTAGTCCCAACACGCTTTTGTCCCTGTGACCAGAGTGTTCCTCCTTGCTTGGTCTCCTACTGCCCCCCCCTTCCCCAGAGAGGGTTCTCACCCACAATTCTGAGAAGGTGCAATCCCATTTCAGGTTTCTTTAGCTGCCATTCGCTTCTGGAAGGCCTCCTCATACTTAATCCACCCGTACCCGACTTTTTCCTTGTACGTCTCCCTAATAATGGACATGTATATCAGCAAGGGGATTTTGAGCTCCGGCTGCTTCTCCAGCATCAATGCACTATATATTATGAACCCGCCCTGCCAATTTTCTATGATCTTCCCCTTATATTTTGCTTCCTCCGTCTTATGGCCTACTCACATAATGCCATTGCCATTTCCAATTTTCCCGACTCCTGCTCATACTTCATGGCTGTGTCCTCATCCACAGCGAAGATGTCAGTATACTCCCTTTCCAGATTTTCTCTTTGATTGAGGCTGGCATGTGGTCCCCAACTGAACAGCCTGGGGTCCCTCATATAACTTTTTATTCATTTGGCCCCATCCCCCTTTCCCTGGCCCAGCCTCTTTTGTCCTTCAAGGCCCACACCACCCACTCTATCTTCTCAATTCCACTCCCCCATGCCACCCAACAGCCCCTCGAGGTAATCTTTTAAACCATTCTCATCCGTGAGATCCACATCCTTCTTACCCCATCCAGGTTCTCTTTATCTGGTTCCGGCATGGGCAGGGGCACTGGTATCAATGCCAGGTGTGGGACTTCCTGCCTGGGTCTCTAACCCCCTCTGCCCCTGCCTGGGTATTCCTCCCACCCTTTGCACTTCCTCTATGCCTCCTCCTCCTCTGCCTCTCTCTTCTTTGCCACCACTATTGGCTCCTACATCTGCCCCATCAGGACAGACACCTCCTGCAGCATCTTCTCACTGGTTATCTGGGCTCTCTTTGGTGCCATGCCTGATCCTCTTTCCTTGCAATCTGGGGGGGCGAAAGGTGATAAGTTCAGTCCTGCCCCATCCACACTACCCCCCTTTAGCCAAGGTGTGACAGACTGCCACGTTGCCCCTCCCCTTGTTCCAGCAGCATCATTCAAAGCCCTACTCCAGGCCCACCATCCTATTGTCAACCATTCCTACATCACCAGGAGCCCTGCATTTTCTTTTCTCCTTCCTCCTCGTGTTCATACTTTAACTTTTTTTTTAACCCCCCTTCTTGGTGCCTTGGGCCACATAAGCCTGTTACAGGTGGCCTGCGCTGCCCCCAGTGAGGTTGTGGGCCCTGCTCCCCAGTCCCCCTCACTGTGACTTGGCCTTACCCCTGTGCTATGCTTCCCCCCACGAGGTGCGTCCCGCGCTGCCGCAGGCCACAGCCTGCCCATGTTTTTGCCCTAAAACAGCCACATATGGCCTGGCCCATTTTCCTGGTCCAAACCCACCACACCTGCCATGAGGCCCACCTCGGCCTCTGCCTACGTTGCTGCAGACCCCCCCAGTGTGGCCCAACTCCTTGGTCCATTGGCCGCCTGGGCCACTCATGCTCCCTGAGCAGGCGACCAGCCTGGTCTGTACCCCCCCTGCTGCACAAAACTTTTTTTCTTTTCTTTTCAGCAGGTCTCAGGCCCCCAATCACTGCTCCAGTCCATTGCGTGGTCTATTGTTGCTCAGGCCTGCCCTGGGTCCCCAGATCCAAAGCCGTGGGCCACCGCGGATCCTCGAGTCACTGGGCACTGGCCTCCTCTCTTGAAGCCAACCTTTGTCCCACTTCCTTCCCCATGCACCCCTTCACCAAAACCCCTGCCCAGCAATTTCCCAGATCACTGGGAGCTCCCATTTTCTGACCCCACGGCCTCCTGAGCCTTGCTAGTGCCCATCCAGTTCACTGGTGGCCTCCTCGTGCTCTCCACAGCCTTCCACGGCTGCCTTTTGGAAGCACTCCTGTAATTCTTCTCACTTGAGGTGATGCTTGGGGCCTTCCCACCCCGCTGTGCCACATCATGTTCCACCCTCACCCCTTCCCCTCCCTCTGCTTCATGCCTTCCCATGTCTGCTCCAGCAACAAAAGTAACTGCATGAGATGCCAGAGCAAAAGAGTAGGGCTTCCTCACCCTCTGTGCTGCCCAAAGCCGCCAGTCGATGCTCCCTCACTTTTCTACAAAAAACACCAGATGTCAGGGGGTATCACACAAAGGGCACATGTGGAACTCCAGCTTGCGGGGTGCCATGCCCCCGATACCACTAGCACCCCTGCCAAACTACATTCCATTTCTATCAAAACAATGGCCAAAATGCCATGCAACAGCCCAGGGGTGGCCCAACAGTCTCCTGCCTTCTCGACACTACTTGACATATGCCTCCATCCAGCCTGCCTTCACAGACACCATCCTTGTCCTGCTCTCAGCCTTCTTTTCTCCCCACTCTCAAAAATGCCTAAAATTGCTAGTTTCTTTGCTAGAGATGAATGTCTGCGCCCAGGACACCCTTGCTAAAAACTGCTGGGCTTCTTCTTTTTCTTCCGTTTCCTTTTATTACACGCACCCTTTTTTTTTATAAACCTGCAAGTAGAGTGCTAACCAACCACCGGTACAGCCATCCATGTGGGTGCAGGCCAGAGGTGCTGAGGGAGCCCAACACCACACAATACATATTTTTCGACCAAAATGCCATGCAATGAGGGCTCACTCTGCTGCCCTGCCCCATGCTCTACATTTTGCATCACCCTTACATCAACCAAAACCCCCATCCACAACAACAGCACCATACTGACATGCTAAAGCTATCCAGGGCCTGTGTTTTGCAAAATCTCCATTGCCCCAATCTTTCACCATCTGAGTGACAAAGCCATCACCTGGCTATCTGCCTATTAATCCCCTGCCAACCAAGCTTCTGGAGCTGAACTTAAGACCCTAAAAAATAACAGATTATAATTAAATTAAACAGTATACCAACTGAAACAAAACCAGTGAGTTATATTCTTCTTTGCCCAGCTCTCTCTCTCTCTCTCTCTCTCTAACCAACTTGCCATGATAAAATGACCATCCATAGAGAAATTCTCACAGGGTCCACGTGGCCTACAAGGCCTAGTTGTCCCATGTGCCTTACCTAGAACTTTTGCCAATGAAGTGCTGAGATCTTCAGTCTGAAAAATTCCCAGCAAAAGAGATTGTCCTGCCTGAGCCCTGGCCTATTATACCCCTAATAGGCCGCTGGTCAGGTCCCCCTTTTGGGTTCCACCCCCCCAGCCAATCCCTGGGGCTCCGGCTTGCCCTTGTCATATTACCCTTTCCTGCCTGGCGATGTCATCAGGTCCCTCCCCCTCTATCCCTCTGTTCCCTCCCCCCTTCCTCTCCTATGCACTTATTCCTGGTAGGGATCACTGGACAACCTGGCCTGCCTTTTAATGGCAAGCCCCATTGTGCCTAGTGGGCCTTACCTGGTTACCAAAGATTAAAATAAAAATAAAAAAAAAACACAGACAGCCATCATCAGATAAGACAAACAACATACACCAGTTTTCCAGATGGCACAAATGCAGCAGTACTGATGTACTACCTTCATGGACTTGTATTTGTGGCCGCATAATCACAGGCCCCTAATGCAGCCATACCTGTGTGTGTGTGTGTGTTGTACAGCATGCATAAGTATTTGTGACTGTAGAACTGCAGGCCCCATGGGGGCCTGCCCTTCTGCACACATAAGGCCACATGAGATCTGTGCCTCTGCAGCCAGAGGTACAACAGTGCCAACCATGATGTAATGCAGTAATGTTGCAGTCTATCACAAAAATGCCACATTATGCTGCATGGAACAGTGTAATTCAAGTAAGCAATATGACATGACATGGTGTGCATTATGGTGAAATAATCGTACACCTCAGGTGCATTGTTAGGCATGAGGTGCAGCTGAATGCTGTTAACTGCACCTGAGAAGATGATTATTTCACCATAAACACACCCTGGAGTGTCTTTGCTCTTATAAAATGGCATTTAAATACATGACTTAAACTGAATGAAAACAAGAAGAAAGTATTTTAAAAAGATAAAAACGTGATCTTTCATTGAAATATACCTCCATTTTAACTCTCGATACAACAAATAGTCCATATTCTGGTAACTTGGGGTTACCTAAAAATGTAAAACATACTGAAAACTGTGTGTGGCTCACAGTTTTATAAACCAAAAATGCTACCTTACAGTTTAAATCAATCCAAGTCATGTTTCTTAATGGAAATATGTTCAAAACTTTAAACCTGCCAGGTTGCCTTTTTAGTGTGTGTGTGTGTGTGTGAGACAGATATATTTCACCTGAAATTGCCCATATATAATTCAAATGTACATGGTTTTATATACCTCAGGAATGTATTTGAGCAGTTTGGGTCTGTCTCTGCCTGTATAACTATGTTTTCTCACATTTCTCTTTGTTTATGAAGTATTATTGCCTACTTTCTCCATCCAATTTGTTTTCTGTCTTTCCCCACATTCAAGATATGGAATGTTTAGACTGGAATATTTACCATGGAACACAGGGATTCAAAATGCTGCTCAGTTTCACTGACAGAATGTTCCTTTCTAGCATACTGTACACACACACAACACAGGCCTCTTTCAGAGACAGAGGCTCGATTATCTCACTGTCAGGGCAGCAGAGAGTTTTCCTGATGAGCAGATAAAGATAGAAGGAGGATTTTCATAGTCAGGAAAGAAACAGTTGTAATGAAAACTATGAACAGTACTTAATATTTTTAATTTGTTTATGTGTGTAAGGAGAATGTGATGATCTTGGAAACAACATTTAATTAATTTGTTTTATTTTTTATTTAGGTTGGTTTTATTTTTAGGGTCCAGTTGAAGAGTTTTACAGTGTAAAGAAAGCAGCCATGTTTGTGATGGAAGATCAATTCTGCTTGTAGGGGGGCTGATGGGAGATAGTTCTGGTTGTAGGAGGATTGGCATGCTCATTGTGAGATGTGGTTTAGGACCAGGATGACCGTGCATTATGCTTGAATAATGCACAGTCTCCTGACTGGCTTTAACCAATTAAAGTTCTTTTATTTTTAGACCCATTTACAATGATATGCGCCAGGCCTTGGACCTAGTATTTTCACTGGGGCTTGAGATCACTGTTCTCAAGACTGATTCAGTCTCTTGGTTAGATCACTGCACGTTAGAGTTCTTGTTCAGGCCCTCCTGTTAGTCCCTTCCCTATTGAGATGATCCACTACCGCCACTTGAAGTGTTCATCCCCTGAGGGACTGTTGGCAGTGGTGGATTTTTCTGTTGTGAGTGATGCATGTGTGATGGGGCTGAATGAAGTGGTGGCAGCATATAATAATGCTGTCACCAAGGCTTTTGATGCTGCTGCAGTGATCCACATATGACCCAGATCTTCTCACTTGAGATCCCTATAGTTTGATGGGACTCTCAGAGAGATGAAAACCAGGGATCAGACGCTGGAGCAGCGCTGGAGGAAGACCAGGACCTTGGATGAAAAACTGCCTTTAAGAATTCACTATGGTGAATATCAAAGGGCAATCAACCGTAAGAAGGCAGAATTTCCATCCAGGGGGATTGCTGCAGGAAGGAATAGACAAGCGTTGCTCTTTCAGACTGTAGACAGACTACTTCATCCAGCCTGTCTTCAGTCAAAGGAACATGTTCAGTTGCACAGTGTGAAGAGTTTTCTAATTTCTTTCTGACGAACAGGGGTGCAAGTTTTGAAAAATGTTGTGGGTGCTCAGGGTAATTATAAAGGCTAGGGTTTGGGGCCACCTAGGACCCCAGAAGCTACAGGATTTTTCATGCTTTGTGGTGCATTTTGAGGTTATTTTAATACATTTTAGAATGTATATGCACCACCACCTCTTACTCCACTACAGAGGATGTAAGAGTGCCTTTGTGTGCTCTTTGATGCCTGCAAGGTGCTAAGACCCATAGCAGGGTGCTCTGGAGATCTTTGATGCCTCCAGGTGCTACAAGCATACCGATTTAAATTTCAGGTGACAGTGCCACCACCCCATGAGATGTAAGTGTTCCCTGGAGCACTCCATACACTGTCTTGAGAAATTGTACCAGTTATTATGAAAGAAAATAATGCCTGTGCAAGATTTGGGCTATGAAGATTTTTCACACATCCTAGGTGTGTGAAAATCTAATAGACCCCTCAAGCGAGGGTTTTTTGTGCTTATCACACACCTCAGAGGTGTGTGAAAAATCCTCCTAACACACACCTGCACTGCATACCTCTCAACTGTTACGAAAGTCACATATTACTATTGTTATTTCAGTCACATTTTTGAATTAAATTGATAAAACATTCCTAACACTAACCATTTGGGGCCCACAATTCTTAGAGATATTATTCTTTAAAATTAGAAAGTGATTCATATTCTGGCCACTTCCTCTGGATTTGGAAGGTCAGTGCTATGCATTTCAGTGATGAAACACTGAGAGGTATGCTGCATGGACATGTTTCTCTAAGTATTCCAAAGTGTAAACACACACACACACACACACACGTAGACGTACACACTTCATGGTGCAATGTCTCTTTTTTGTCCTGCTATGACACTCAAGCTCTTGCCTCAAAAATTAGGGACAAAGTGCCAGAATCAGGGACACATCTTAAAATTTAGTAATATTTACTCAGAAAGCTGGTAGAATAAGGGGATTTGTGTAAGATGCATTTTCTGAAGAACACGTTTGTAATTTTAATGTTTAACATTATTTTCCTGCTTACTATCCCCACAGTTCAGTCACAAAAACACAAATTTTATAAGGGATGGGAACATTTTGAGGCAAAAATCAGGGACATTCCTGAAAATAAGGGACAGTTGAGAGGTTATATTTTCAGTGGATCAAAGAGAAGGGAAGCTGAATGGAGTCATTTGCAATTAGAAGAATATTTATCATCACTGATCTTTCAGTGCTGATCAGATGAGGAGCTTATATCCTAATACCTTCTTCTCACAGAGGGAGGTGTAGTGCCCTGCTCCCTTGGGCTAAATAGGACTAACCAACAGCAGAAGCTGCAACAAATCAGATTAAATTAAGCCGTCAAAAAGCAGCCTTGATTATTAACCCTACTGTTAGTACCAACGCATCAGTGGCACAAAAATGCATGTATCACACTTTAAAGAACCTGCACCTCTTTAATCAGATTACCTGTGGTGCTGCTCCCTAAGCATCTGAGTCAATACTGTGGTAAACCATGATGTGTCTTTGGCCACTAATGAGCTCTTGACAGCAGGGCCAGGTGACAGGGACTGAAACAGTGAACACAGAACTTGGGGTACAGGGCTTGGGTCCTGGGACCAGTGTTGGAATTACAGGGGCTTGTCGGGCTCACCCCCCAGCTCTGAAGACAGCCCTGGTAGCTCATGATTCACTGCCACTGACTTATAATAATAGGAATGGGCTCAATTTACAGATATGGACTTCTGTGTCCCTCTCCCAGCTCCCAAAACTCAAAGTTTAATTCCAACACAGCTTGGGACTGGGCCCTGTAGATAGGGTTTGGGACAGTGGGACCCAATGCCAATAAGTAGAGTAGCACTGGGGAAAGGGACACCAGGCTATGGATAGAGAGACACCTAGTCCAGGGGCAGCGAGGACACAGGGCTAGGAACTGGATATGCAGAATCTGGGACAAAGAGCAGAAATCTGAGGGCAAGGTACACAGAACTTGAGATAGAGCACAAATCTGAGGGCAGGGTACACAGAACTTGGGACAGAGAGCACAAATCTGTCAGTAGGGTACATAATGGGACAAGAGCACAATATAAGAGCAGAGTACACAGAACGTGGGACAAAGAGCACAAATCTCAGGGCAGAGTAGAGGGACACAAGACTGGGGACAAGGGACACATAACATTGGGGCTGGAGCACCAACAGTATCTGGATAAACAGGAGAGGACTCATACGCACAGACACAGTGTAAAATCTAATTGCAGTGTCTCTTCTCCTTGTGTCCTGTTACAGTAACAGATTACAAAACTTATTTCTATATTTTTATGTTAGTCCATATCCATTCACATTCAATCAAGCCAAGCAGAAATCAAAAACTGGGAACTATTTACTCAGCTGTGCATCTCTGCTGGCTTAATTTACTGTCTCCAAAACAGACCTTTTTTTTATTTTTGATGAGCCTATTCAGGCAGGAAGTTGAACAAAAATAAGAAATGAGTGATTCCTAAATCCTTCCACTGCTGTGCAACAACACATCTACTTTGCTCTCCTGTTTTCAAAACACACATTCACCATCCCTATTCCTAACAGAAACACTCAACTACTCTCTCCCTCTGACCTGTTCTGTGCAGATCTTTTTTCCCTTTTAGTTTAGTTTCTAAATTGTCCATTCCAGATGAGAGCGAGACATAAACAGTTTCAAATTCTCACTGACGACCTGCAGCGAGGGAGCAAAGGCTCACTCAGGTAGTGTAGCTGAGATTGTGAGACCGTAAATTGTAGCCACATGGCACATCTCTGAGACTCCCAGAGACAGGGTCATGTGATGCAGAACAGTGAGACTTTTAAAGGAATATGCACATCCGAACATAGATGGCTCACTGCCAGACTGAAGTGGAATGGGACAGCCAGGTGTGTTCACAGTTAAAGGAGCAGCAGTGCAAAATACAGAAATGGGCCACTGCACTGCTGTTTTCAGTTGTTTTACAGTGGAATGGAATGAATTAAAATTGGACCGCTCATATTCTCAGCTAATATGATGTACAGTCCATTTTTTGTGGGTGCCCAGTTTAACTTTGTGGGTGCTCAAGCACCTGAGCACCCGCGCTGTCGGTGCTCCTGCTGACAGGGAGTCCTCCAATAGGTCCAGGATCTCTCCAGTGGAGCAAGATCTGTCCTGCAGTATAAAGCCTAGTAGTGATGGAGGCACTCTGCCTGTTTTGGGATAAGCTTTGGCTGGTGGGAGTGGCTGAGGTCATCGAGGTAATCTCTAAGCTGTGTCCCACTTTTTGTGACCTGGACCCCGGCCCGATGCTTCTTCTAGTGGGAAGTATGGAGTCCATTGTTTCAGTGTTTGCTGAGATTGTCTGGTGCTCACTTTCGGTGGGGAAGGGGCCTTTTTCCCCAACACCTTGAAGGACATGTTGATGAGGCCACTACTGAAGAAACCATCGCTTGACTCGTATCTTTAACAAATTATCGATCTGCCTCTAATCTTCCATTCTTGCTTGAAGGTAGTGGAGAAAGTGGTGGCTTTGCAGCTTAAAGTCCACCTGATAGCCTTTGGCATCTATGAACCACTCCAGTTCAGACAGAAAGAACATAGCACTGATACAGCATTTGTTAGGGTGCAAAATGTTCTCCTCAGGGTGAGAGAAAGGGAGAACAATCAGTTCAGGTTCTCCTGGAACTCTCTCAGCATTTGATACCTTAGACCACTTGATGCTTCTTGATAGCTTGAGACAGTTCTGTGCACTCACAGGCAAGGTCATCAGCTGGTCTGAGTCCTTTTTGTCAGGCAGGATGCAACAGGTAGTGCTGAGGAATTTCTCCTCCTGCTTGAAGGCCCTGACCTGTGGAGTGCCTCAAGGCTTGATGTTGTTGCCCATGTTTTTTGCAGTGTACATACTTCCCATGGGTGACATCATTAGACATCACAGTCTGGGTTTTCACTACTATGCAGATGATACCCAGCTGTATATGTCATTTGCCCCAGAGACAGCATATTCTCTGGAGGTGCTAAATAACTGCCTATTCAAGATCCAGGACTGGATGTCCTCTAACTGACTGAGGCTTAACCCAGACAAAACAGAGGTACTAGTGATTAAGTCTGTTTGTCTGCTGGATGTGGCTGCCACTGGGGCAGGAACAGGGTTGTTCCTGGGAGATATCTAACTGGTAATGGCAACAAAGTACAAAATCTGAGATTCATCCTTGATGATGTCTTGACACTTGAAACTCAGGTGTCTGCATCATCCAGAGTGGTTTTTATCACTTTAAGAAGGTTGCCCAGATTAATCCCTTAATTCCACCTGAGGACTTGCCCTCGCTGGTGCATGCTTTTGTTACATCCAGGCTTGATTACTATAATGCTTTATACTTCAGTTTCAGTGGAGGCAACCTTTGCCGACTGCAGCTGGTGCAGAACACTGCATCCAGGTTACTGAAGGGCCTTTTGAGGGCTGCTCATATAACCATTTTGTGCAAACTGCACTGGCTGCCTGTCAGGTGGAGGATTGCTTTCAAGGTGGGCTTTCTCACCTATAAGGCTATATACAGCTCAGGTCCTGGCTACCTGTATGACCTCCTGACACCTGTCTGCCCAGTGAACTCACTCGTTCTTCCATGGAGGGCCTCCTTTTGGTCCCTAGGGTGTGATTAAAGACTTTGGGGATGGCTCCTCTGAAGCTGAAGGACTAGTAATGTGGAATTTTCTGCTTGAGATCTTTAAAGGAGGCTTCCTCCATTGAAGCATTTAAGCAGGGCATTAAAGCACATCTTTTAATCTGGCATTTGATGTCCACTAGTTTTTAAAGTGGACTGAGTTTTAAGATTACAATTTTTTAAAGATTATTTATTGTATGCTCTGTAACTGCTGACCTGTTTTAAAGTGTTGTATGGTGTATGTAAATTGTTTTCCCTTCCACTCCTATGTAAAGCACCTAGAGCCTCTGGGATTGGGCACTAAAGAAATAAAGTTGACTTGACTTTTTTACTGCAGTACTTTGTTACATGACATTTATTGTAAGTCGCAGCATTTCATCATGGCTTACTCCACTGTACTCAAGCATGCTGTATGAGCTACCTTGCTAGATAGCACAATCGATTAGTAAACGTTTTTCTATATATTGTATGCATCTGCATAACTAGAAACTGCTTCCTTAATTCTACAGCCAGTGCTGAAACTATCATACTCACTTGGCAACAGTACTTCTGTCTGCATCCTTCTCAAGCCAGAAGTCAGTGTTTATGTCTTACACTTGTGACTGAAGAGGTGCAGGTCCCTCAGAGGCCTGCACTTCTGAAAGGTAGCAGTGTTGCAATTTGGAATGCATTTTGTGGTGCTGTGCTCCTGCAGTCAGAGGTCAGTGTGTCTTACACCTCTGGCTGCAGAAACCTAAGCCCGTCAAGTATGTGCATGTCTTGGAGTGTGTGTGAGCATGCGAGGCTACAGAAGTGCAGCCACCATAGGGGCGCACTTCTGTAGACAAAAAAAAAGCCCTCTTGCATTTTGGGTAATATCGCATTTGTATCTGCAGCTGAAGGAGCCTGTGATTCTGTATCCAGAAGCAGTGCCGTAATTTTGAGTATTGTGGATTTGTATCGCAGTGTCGTGTGAGTGTTCATGTCTTAGAGTGCAGATACAAATCCATGAAAGCAGCACATCAGTGCTGCTGCATATGTGTCATCTGGAAACAGTTATAAATTGTTTGTCTTACTTGACAAACAGATTTAGTTTAGTTGCTGTACTAGTCCTTGTAAAAACAGACCCAGGACACAAATGGTTTGATACCTTTAATTGGACTAACTTAAATGTTACAAAAAGAACAAAGTGCCTCAGCTTTCGGACCAACCAAGTCCTTACACAGAAGCTTATGACAGTTATTTAGAAAATTCCATGCTATTAACACCCAGATCATACATAAAAACTTTAGAAAGAATTCTCATTGGTTTACAATGCTCATTTAAACCATAACAACAGTTTAACTCAGAGGAATATCATTTCATCAGTTTGTTTTAAACTAAGGAGCCTTTGAAGGTCAAATATCATCGAAATGCGATAAGGACTCTTCAAGCAGAAAGCTCCACTAACATAAATTATGAATGTCTCAGTGTGCTTTATGAATACAGTCTAATGAAAAACAAAAACTTTAGATTCAGTACTAACATCAGTACATGTTAAAATGTAATATTAATGTATGCTGAAACAAGTGAAATATATATAACAGAAATGTTCTATACATGGTATAAAGAGGGTTTAAAGTAGAGTTCTTCTAGTGTGAGCAACTGTTTCACATATGCATACAACATACAACCTATGTGGAGACATTCTACCAATTATACACTTAACTAGTTACTATATTAATAAACCTTAAGATCTTCAGTGCAGTTACATGATATTATACAAATAATATCAATTGTCAGTATAAGAACCAAATAAAAAAAAAAAACCTGTTAAGGACCCTAAGAAAATGAGACCATGCATCCTAATATGTTAAGGGTTCAATATGTACCAATCAATATAATGTAACCAATGGAATTCAACCTGTCAGAGACCCTGAGTAAATGTAATTCTGCATCCTAATTTGTACAGAGCTCAAAATGTAACAGTGTGTAATCATAGAGGATAATGCTGATGCATAGGTGATACCCATGGTATAATCACCTCGAGTGGCTGCTAGGGTATCAGTAAACCTTGAGCACAGCTGGAGAGGTTTACAATTGTCCTAGCAACCATGAGAGATGATTACACCATGGTTATCACCTATACATCAGGCATTATCATTATAAATATGGGACTCGACATGAGATGTTAACCCTCCTCCCCAAACACAAGTAATTTAGCCATACCTCATTAATGAATCTGCACTACAGCCACATGCTTGTATAGAAAAACAATTTATTAGGATACACGGACTGAATGACAGCGGACCAAAATAGCACCAGAGTTAAAATCTCTATCAGACATAGAGATTGCTAGATTCAGTAACAGTAAACTGAGACAACTGGAATGTTATTTGAATACTGTACTGAGGCTAACAGTCACACTCTGGGTGTGTAGAATACTGAATAACACTGGCATTCTGTTTTGTAAACCCACTGCTATGACATAGATGAGATAGGTTTATAAGGTTCTGACATCACAATAGTGGGGTTACAAGGTTGTAATCTGTTTGATTTCAGTGGGTAATAAGAGCTACCCATACATTATATAGAGGATAATGGCTGGGGATCAGGTGATAACCATGCTGTAATCACCTTGAGTGGTTGCTAGGGCAACATGGTAAACCTTGAGAGTGCAGCTTGAGAGGTTTACTGTAGCCCTAGCAACCATGAGAGGTGATTTCAGCGTGGTTGTCACCCGATCCCCAGCCATCATCTTTTATAGTGTATGGTCAAAAAAACACTGTTTGCATTCTGTGTGCGAGAATTATGGAACTCTGGTGTATTCTTTTTTGTTATGCCACTCTTGGAAGTTCCGAAGTGTGGTTAACAACTTTTAAAATTCTAAACAGTGCACAACAAAGCTGCGTGACTACTGATTATGGTGGTTAATAGGCACTTACCATACATTATAAACTATTATATGTACAGTAACAGTCTAAGGAAACTGAATAAAAACACAATGGAAATACCCCCCCCCCCGAGGGAAGACAATCAATTACTGTAGAAGGATGTAAATATTCACTATGAATGAGAGCCAAGAGTCCTAACACACCATCATTTACACCAATCACTGCAATATTCACCCAGTGGAATTAAACCTATCAAGGACCCCCCAAGTGAGTGAGATTATGTATCCTGATATGTTCAGAATTCAAAAAGTGACAGCATATAATCAGACTGCTATATGTAAAGCAACAGTCTCAGGAATCTGAATAAAACCAAAGGAATTACCCCCAGGAAAAACTAGCTAGAAAAAGTAAATATTCACTAAGTGTGTGAACTAAGAGTCCTAACACATTGCAACATCATTATGTCATATACCTGAATATAAGCCTACCTCAAAATAAGCACAGTCCCCCATCATAATCTTCTCACATACACCGCCTCCCCCCTCATAAAAAAGGTATACACACACACATATAGTTCTTTGGCGAGAAACCAACATGTTGGTAACCAGTTAAAATTGACTCAATACATATTAAAACAAAAAAATAGAAAAATAAAAAAAGGCATGCTTAAGTCCTATTAAATATCCATCCTTTGAAGTAAAGGTCTGTGGAAGTTTAAGTAGAATAATGTGATGTAAGCCCCAAATCTATGTTCATGCCATCTTCCACCATATTGAGAAGTAAAATATGCCTGATCTCAGAAGCCCGTCTCTGGTGTGTACTTCTGAAATGTCCTTTTAAGACCATTACTAACATAGCTGAGACTGAGTGGTCATTCTGAAAGAAGTGTCACCCCACTGTTTTTTTTCAGTCATCTTCAAATTAATAGTATGTCTGTGCACACACATTCTAGTGCATACTGTTTGCTTTGTCTTTCCTACATACCCTGTATGAGGGCATCTCTTCCATTGAATGAAATAAACCACATTCTTTGTTGTACATGTATAATTCCCCTGTATCCTGAATTGTCTGTTTTGTGATTAACCACACAATCTGAAGTAGAAATGAGCACACAAGTCTTACATCTGAATTGATTACAGGGTTGTGTACCATTTAGTGTCATGGTATTCTGTTCTGGTTCAAGATTACTCCTAATAATTAGGTTGGTTAAATTAACTGGTTGATTAAACGATAGTAGTGGTAGTTCTTGAAAAATACAATGTAGGTTCTCACCCTCACTAAATATTGGATGTAGGTCCTTTATAATTTTACATAGAAGTTCAAGGTCAGGGTGATATGTGACTACTAAGGGTATTCTGTTTGTAATGGTCCTTTTTGGTTTTCTCTTACTACCTGTGATGCATGTTCTACTGCTGTGTCAATTTCCCTGGAAGACTGTCCCTATTCAATAAAGGTGTTTTTCAACAGAGCCAAATGTGTATTTCTGTATTCCTTATTAGAACAGATACAGTGAAAAATTATTTCATGTACAGTCAAGCACTACAGTATCACCGTATCTGTTCTAAAGAGGAAGACAGATACACATTTGGCTATGTTGAAAAACACCTTTATTGAGCAGGGACACTCTTCCAGAGAAATTGACTGAGCAGTAGAATGTGCAACACAGGTACTAAGAGAACAACTACTTCAGTATAAGGAAAGGACCACTGCCAACAGAATACTCTTAGGAGTCACGCATCACCCTGACCTTGAACTTCTTTTTTTCTACTGTCTATTTTTGCACCAACCCATGAGGCAATCTCTTGGGCATCCTCCCATGCCCCCAGTTCTACCTCCATGCCAGAGATGCCTCCATCTCCTGGCACGAGCCTGGCTATCGCTCCAGCTCTGAGCCCCCTGAGGTAGAGCCGTCCTATCCACCCAGGGTGCTCTATCTTGAATTCAGGCTGGGCTGAGCTCAGCCCAGGAGAGGAAGGCAACTGGTGGTGGAGTGTGGCTGAGTGGGTGGAGATGCTGTCGCCTGTCCCCAAGTTCAGGGATTTTCTACATATAGATTCCCCCAGAGTGCAACGTGCAAAGATGTCCGTGCATAGCTGCCTGCTGACATCTGCTGTACTCCAACCCCAATGTTCTGGCTGGTGATCCTGCAATACCCATGATCTCATCGGAGGTCATGAGGACACTGAGCAGCCACAGGATTCCTCCCTAGGGAGAGGAGAGCTGTCCTCTGGATGCTCAACCCTCTCCTTCCCCTGCTGATCCCGGGCTCCCCGAGTCCATCTCCAAACCTGGGCCACCAGCGTGGTGCGAGGTGTGGCATCCACGCCTCAACTCTCAGCACCACCGGCAGGCCAACCTTGAACTTCTCACATAAGATTATTAATGATCTCCATCCAATATTTAGTGAGGATGAGATGCTAAATTGTGTTTTTCAAGAGCTACCATTACTATCTTTTAAACAACAACTTAATTTAGCCAACCCGATTAGTAGGGAGTAAACTTGGACCAGAACAGAATACCATGACACTTAATGGTACACAACCTGTAATCAACTCAGATGCAAGACTTGTGTGCTCATTTCCACTTAGTATTGTGTGGTTACATCACAAAGCAGACAATTCAGGATACAGAGAATTATACATATACATCAAAGAATGTGGTTTATTTCATTCAATGCAAGAGATGTCCTCACATGAGGTATGTAGAAGAGACAAAGCAAGCGCTCTGCACTAGAATGAATGCCCACAGACATACCGTTAATTTAAAGATGACTGAAAAACCAGTAGAATGACACTTCTCTCAGAATGACCACTCAATCTCAGATATGTCAGTAATGGTCGTAAAAGGACATTTGAAAAGTACACAATAGAGACAGGCTTCTGAGATCAGGCTTATTTTACTTCTCATTATGGTGGAAGATGGCATGGACATAGATTTGGGTTTATGTCAAATTATTCTACTTAAACTTCCACAGACCTTTACTTCAAAGGATGTACATATAATTAAGGACTTCAGCATGTCTTTTTCTAAATTTGTTTTAAAACATATAGAGGCCATTTTAACTGGTTATCAACATGTTGGTTTCTCCCTGAAGAACTATATGTGTGTATGTGTATATTTTTTTATGAGTTGGGAGGTTGTGTATGTGAGGAGAGTATGATAGGGGTTGTGGTTATATTGAGGTAGGCTTATATTCAGGTACATGACAAACTGATGTTGCAGTGTGTTAGGACTCTTACTTCACACACTAAGTGAATATTTGCTTTTTATGTTGGCTTGCACTTGAGCGGCCAACATATTGCATTAGTAGCAGATTTGGAGGCGTGGTCACAGTTGGGCAAATGCAGGGCATGCATCAGTAGGTGCGTCCCTCATTCCCCAATAAGCCAGCATGCAGGCGCCTCACCAGGAATACATAATGTGGTGCGCACATCTAAGAAAAGGTCCCACTGAAATGACAGCCAAGCTCATCATGCAGCAGCACCAAACATGCCCTCTCTACGTACCTTTCCTGGTGAAATCCTTCCATTAACATGGCGGTGCTGACGCTAAAGGGAGCATCCAACCCATAAATATTTGCTGATGGGGTGTCCACTCCCATTGGCATAATGCAAACCCCATCCCATTTAAAGTGTGCCGAGGAGTGCCCAGTCCCTCTCAGGGTCATGTCCCCCTTCCTGGTTTAATTTGCTGACAGGAGCCCTTCCCGTCGTCATAATGCCCCCATTTGTTTGTGTGCCCGACAGGGGAGTGCCAAATCCCATTGGCTACAGAACCCCCAAAACAACACTCAGGTGGCATGCTGGGAGCCTACCCCAGTGTGCCAAATGACCCTGTAAAAGAAAAACTGTCCTGCAATGTTTTTTTGTTTTTTTTTTAAAACCTGCAAAGCAGAAAACGGTCCCTCGTTGACTCTGGTGGCCCTCCCAACCACGCCCACCATCTGTGCACCCTGCCTCCCCACACCCCACCCATACTTTCCTCCAGAGCACAGTGCAATGATTTTCGGTGGACCGGAACACGTCCTGCACTCTTCAAAGCCGACTGCGAACTGAAGAAATACCAGTAAGCTGTATAATGGCATAAATAGGGTTTTTTTTCCAACTTTGGTGCATATCTTGGGCATTTTGGAGAATTTTAGCACCAAATTTTCAACATGGGGTAATTGGGATCCCTCCTCATGAATTCAGTCACTGTCATGGCGTTATTCGGTCCTGAAAGGTGATTTCGCAGTCACTGCACGGAATCACCTTTTGGGACCGATTAACAAAATGACAGTGCCACTCTTCATAAGGAGGGGCTCTCAAAAAGCCTACGTTGCAAATCTGGTGAAAAAAATACAAAAAATGGCTTTTTTACGAGCGTGCATTACACAGTTTCCACGCACGCTCGTAACTTTGTGAATTTGTAATATTTTCACTCCAGATTTTCAAAATTGGCATTTTTCCATACCTCCTTATGAACAGTACAGTTGTCATTTTCCATATCCTTGCCAAAATGTGTTTTCTCATGTCCAGCGCAGAATAGCGAGGTCGCTGTGCGAAATCAGTTTGTGGGACAGTTTGAGAAAATGACAGTGACACTGTTCATGAACAGAGGTCCTAAAATGCCTATGTTGAAAATTTGGTGATGAACGTCCATAAAATGACTGTTACAAGTGTGTGTTGCGTAGTTTCCATGCACCCTTGTAACTTAGCAAAATTGCAATATTTTCATGCCAGATTTTCAACACTGGCAATTTTTCACATCTCCTTATGAACAGTACAACTGTCATTTTTCACAGCCTGCCCAAAATGAGTTTCTGCACCTGCAGTGCACAGTGGAGTGGTTGCTGTGGGAAATCAACTTTGGGACAGATTAACAAAATTGCAGCACCACTGTTCATGAGAGGAAATGTGGCTAAATAAATCAAAAAATAATTGGGTTATGGACGTATGTTGTGCAGTTTCTATGCATGCTCATGACTTCACCAATTTTTCATATTCTCACTCCAGATTTTCTAACTTTGCAATTGTTTTACAGCTCCTCATGAACAATACAGTTGTCATTTTTCATATCCTGCCCAAAATGTGTTTTTGTCCCTGTGTTGCCAAATGGCATAGCTGCTGTGCAACACCACCTTTCAGCTAACAAACTGATTGTGCCTCTCTTCATGAGCTGGGGTCACAAAAAGCCCATATTGAAAATTTGGAGTGACAATACTAACAAATGCCTATGATGTTACGGTTTCCAACTGTAACACTCCACCCTGTAGAGACTGCCAGGTTTCAGGGGTGTGACTTGGGATCATTGCTTGTAATGCTTATGCCATTCCACCTTCAGTCCCACCCTGCAGCCAGTGACAGGCATCGAGGTGTGCCTTGGAGTGTTCAGCCCTAAAGTTCACCCCATTCTCCTACACTGCACCTGTCTCAGCATATTTCTTTATGGAATGGGGAAAGTATAAGGCCCAAAGCACACGCAACACTTGCCAGTGTCTACAGGGTAGGGTGAGGTAAAATGGCATGGCGTTATAGCTGATGCAAGGCACCCCAACACCTGTCAGTCTCTGCAGGGTGGGGGTGGGGTTGCGTAGTTCAATACTTCACTGCCATTCCTATTACGCATCTCTAACTCCTGCACTACCAATTCCAATGCCAGCGAGACAACATTCGGCATTGACAAATGCTTGTATCTAACTAGTGTTTTCCTTAGGGGGGGAAGTAATTACATTTGTTTTTATTCAGATTCCTTAGACTGTAGCTTTACATACAGCAGTTTGATTATATAATGTCACTTTTTTGAACTCTGAACATATTAGGATACATGATTTTACTCATTGGGGGGTTCTTGATAGATGTATTTCCACTGGGGAGATATTGCAGTGATTGGTGTAAATGATGGTGTGTTAGGACTCCTGGCATTCATTCACAGTGAATATTTATTTTCTGCTAACTAATTATCTTCCCCGGGGGGTGATTCTTTCTTTCCATTTTGTTTTTATTCTGATTCATTAAACTGTTACTGTACATGTAGTAGTTTGATTACACAGTCATATTTTTGAACTCTGTGCATATTGGGATGCATGATTCATTTACTCGTGTGTCTCTGACAGGTTGCATTCCTTTGGGTTATATTATAGTGATTGGTACATATTGATCCCTTAATGTATTAAGATGCATGGTCCCATTTTCATAGGGGTCCTTGGCAGGTTTTATTTTGTAATTTGGCTCTTATACTGACAATTGATATTATCTTTTATAATACCATGTTACAGAACTGACGATCTTAAGGTTTACGGAATATAGTTACTAGTTAAGTGTATAATTTGTAAAATGTATCCAGATAGGTTGCATATTGTATGAATATGTGAAACAGTTGCTCACACTAGGGAAATTTTACTTTAAACCCTTTTTATGTCATATATAGAAACTTTCTGTTATACATTTTTGCTTGTTCTAATATACATTAATATCACATTTTAACATATACTTAAGTTAGTATTTAATCTAAAGTTCTTGTTTTTCATTAGACTATATTCATAAAGCACACTTAGACATTCATAATTGATGTTAGTGGAGCTTTCGGCTTGAAGAGTCCTTATCTCATTTGGATGACATTTGACCTTCAAAGGCTCCTTAGTTTAGAAAAGAAAGTGGGGACATGTGATTCCTCAGCGTTAAACTGCTGTCATGGTTTAAATGAGTATTTTAAACCAATGAAAATTCTTTCTGTTTTTTTGTGTGTGATCTGGGTGTTAATGGTATGAAACTTTCTAAATAACTGTCTTAAGATTCTGCAGAAGGACTTGGTTTGTCCGGAAGCTTAGGCACGTTGTTCTTTTTGTAACATCTAAGTTGTTCTAATAAAAGGTATCAGCCATTTGCTTCTGGATTTGACTTGCTTGATGATGGCTGTCTGCAGTTGCTCAGGTGGTGGTGTCCTTTTGCTGCTTTGAGGGGCTGGGATAATGTTGGAAAGTCTACTACTTTTGTTGTTTTAAGATGAACCTTAACTGGTGCAGTAACATTAATGTTTTGTTTTGTTTTTTGCAATGTGTATGTGTAGATATATATACATATATATATATATATGAATCCATTGCATAAATCCTTTTATCTCCACATATATGGGATAAATCTGAGCACTCAAAATTTAGCCCACATATGTGGGTTAAATGCAAACTGTCAATGCCCTCGCCCACCACCACACACACACACACACTGGCAGCACTTCGAGCTTTCTCTCACACACATATACACACCACACAAAGTAATAGCCTTAGCCTAGCTCAGCTCACTCTGGAAGAAAATTTTAGCAGTTAATTAAAAAAAAGGCAAAAAACGCTTTTCTGCAACAGTGTCTGTGACATTCAACTCTTCTCTTCTACCACTTTACCCATAATCGAATATTGTTGTTCCTTATTTTTGTGTACATTTTTTTTTTCTCTTTTTTCCCCACCTCTCCTCATTGGAGCACCATACACTACAGTCCTGCTCTGCCAGCCTCTCATCCTGCTCGTGCTTTCTCCCAAGTACACCATTGCAGCCACTCTGATTCTCCATTCCTCTTCTTCACAGAAAAATATCCTGGACAGCAAATACAGTTTTTTTTTTCTAAATCATCCAGATAGCCATGCATTACTAGTGCTATGGGCACAGTCTCCATCCTGATGTGACCTGACGCATGCACGCTTATTCGGTCACTGGCTCACACATAAAAAAAGCAGTTTACAAAAAAGCCAGTATCAGCCAGATAAATAAAATACAGTGCAGCGCATTTATTTAAAAACTCATGTAGACAAGTCCAAAACTATAGCAACCACCCATCACTTTCGCTAAGCAAAAGATAGAACCACCATATTTTTCCAAATCTCTGGCCCTTCCACACACACTTAAAAGCCAATTACAAGCTTGTCTATTAACATAGGGTTGTGAAGTCCCTAGCAACCAAGACTCCATCCTTAGCAAACCTCTTGAGAACTGTTCATTAATACACAGAACACCATGACATAACCTCCCTATTTCATTAAAAAAAATAAAAAGTCAAAGAAACAAAAAACATTAATTCACACCAAAAACAAAAGCATGTCTATTGCATAAATTGGATATGCAATGGGGAACTCATGGAATAAATTATTTATCTGCACAAGAGTAGTTTGACCTCAGGTAACCTCACGAGTGGCATAAGCCATGAGTGAGGTGTCCGAGGTCAAACTGCTTGAGTGCAGATAAATCATTTATTCCACTCGACCCCAATGCATATATATAATATATATATATGCATATATATATATATATATATATATATATATATGAGACAAAGAACCTCTATGCACAAGCACTGAGGCAATGGTTACCACAAAGGGCATTTGGCCAGGAAGCCAAGTTTCAAAGAAATACAAAATCACACATGCCCCCACAATGCAAAGCATCATGGGCTGCATATGCAAATCACCACAGAATATTATGCTGGTTCAACTTTAAGCAGAAATGCATGGTGCCAAAAGGCCTCTCACATAGTTTGCAAAGGGTGCCAACAGAAGATATAGACACGTGATTTATCCTACCAGGACTCATCAGTATGCCTCGTTTGTTTGACACCTCAGTGTCACCATGCATTTCTGCTTAAAGTTGAACCTGCACAATATTCTGTGGTGATTTGCATATGCAGCCCATGATGCTTTGCATTGTGGGGGCATGTGTGATTTTATATATATGCTGCATATTCTCAATGGGTAGATAACTGCAAAATGTATTTGAAATTCTGTGAGAAAGTCTTGATAGAAAAATGATTTTTAAACTTAGACTGGGACTTTTGAAGAAAGGCACTTGTAGGTATAGCTTTTGCAATATCCCATTACCCTTGGACTCCTGTAGTTGCACACTGGGTGAGACTAACAATCAAATACGCTCCATGTAATTGCCTCTTCGAGAAGTTGAAACAACAAAGTGTCTTAATCTGCTGGAGAAGAAATGGGTTGCCCATAAGATTGTTAAGACAAATAGTGTGTGGTCAAGAACCAAGCATGGAAAATGGCAAACTAGAAAATCATACTATGTTACCATGCTGCAAGGCACAGATATGCAATTCCCACTACAGTGCAGACTGGTAACTGGCAATAGCACAACCCATGCGTCACAAATATTACACACCACACTGACACCGTCTTGACTTAGGAAACTTGGGAGGGGTAGGAAAATCTCAGGGGGTGGATTTACTGTTCTAACTCTGGGGGGCACAACTTTGGGGGAGGGATGAATTGCGGTGGGGTTACTATTCCAACTCTAGGGGACACAACTTGAAGGGGGATTAACTTGGGGATTTAGCTTATTGTAACTCTGCCGGGGAATGCAACTTTGGGGGGGAGAAAGTCAGGGGGGAAGATTTACCATTGTAACTCTGAAGGGTCGACAGCAAAAAAAAAAAGAAGCTATAAGACTTCAACACAGGTCTGCTGGATGTAGCAAGCCCATTCACAACTTGTGACTCTAACCTCTGTGCTATGCTGCCAGAATGGTTAGACAGCACACACTCTGTGATTTAAACTGCTCGGCATGATTGAAATGCAGTCACGTGACAATAACAAAAGCAACATTACAAATAGCTCCCCCCCCAAAACCACTTGCAAAGCACAACACATGCTAACAGGACAAGATGCTGTAAAATCTATAGCTCTACTCCAGCTTATGCAGTCATTCTGATGAACATTTCACCACCCTATATTTTAAGCACTTTCTTGATGGTATACCAAAGAAATACTGCACTTTTACTAATAAGGAAAGCACAATGAAAAAGTTTTTGCTTGCACAAGATACAGTACTGTTGCTAACCTTGATTTTTTTAAATTGAAACTGTAGCTACATAATTTGTACACCAATCATTTTGCCCAAGCCAATACATGAAAGCTGATATTTGAGCTACTGTGTACACACATTTTGTTTATATACCTAGCCGAAATGTAATCAGCATTTGTGTACACCATAAACGTGTCAATATGTAGTTAAATGCATAGCAGACACGTCACTGTATTGCCTTACCCACCCGCCACCTGCTGGCATTACTTCTCTAGTTTTAACTCTGTAATCTATCTGTCAAGCACAGTACTAAGACACGCTACCCCTTTCTTCCAATTTCTTTAGAACTGCAGAATTCAGTGACACACCAAAGTTCCAAATAAAACATTAAAAAGAAAGTAACTTTTTAAAATACCTACATTCTTATCAGCTCTACATCTTTGCTTCCCTCCCTCCTTCCCTCCTCATAACATTCAACACTACACTCCTGCCCCACCATCTTTACCATGACTGAGAACAAAGCACAGTACCTTACTTATTCTTTGCACAGCATTACAACTCTGGGTCTGTACTGCAGAATTTCCTTCTTAATAATATTTAACTTCATTGTAGTGGCTGTTTGTTTCACTTGCCAACTTACTCGTTGCGAAATCCATGGCTATTGAACCCAACTTAAAACAAGCATTTGTCAATGCCAATTGTTGTCTTGCTGACATTAGCACAGGTAGTGCAGGAGTTAGACAGATGCATAAAAGGAATGGCGGTGAAGTATGGAAGTGACACCAACCCCACACCACCCTGAAGAGACTGAGAGACACTGAGGTGTGCTTTTGGGTGTCGGCCATAACGCTCATGTGATTTCAGCTCACCCTACCCTGATGAGTCTGACAAGTATCGTGTTCTGCCTTGGGGTCCTTGAGCCTTATGGCTTTCCCCATTCCATCTGAAAATACGTTGAGATGGCTGCAGTATAGGAAAATGGGGTGAACTTTGGGGCCAAAGAGTGCTAGGCACAGTTTGATGCCTGTTGGTGGCTGCAGGGTGGGGATGGGGGTGGAATGGCATGAGTAATAGAACTGACAATCTAAAGGGACACCCCTGATGCCAGTTAGTCTCTACAGGGTGGGACATTATGGTTAGAAACCCTAATGCCCTGGGCATTTGATAATGTTTGCACTCCAAATTTTCAACATGGGATTTTTCTCACCCTACCTCATAAAAAACATCTGGGACCTCTGCTCATGAACAGTGGCGCTGTGATTTTGTTAATCTGTCCTGAACATTGATGTCCCACAGTGATTGTGCCATTCTGCGCCAGTAGCTCAAAACCACATTTTGGGCAGGATGTGAGAAATGACAACTATACTGTTCTTAAGTAGGTGTGCAAAAATGGCAATGTGGAAAATCTGGAGTGAAAATATTAAAAATTCTCCAAGTTATGAGTGAGCATGGAAACTGCACAATGCATCCTCATAACACATTCATTCTGTGAAATTTTCTCACCAAATTTTCAATATAGGCATTTTGGGACCTCCACTCATGAACACTGTCAGTGATTTTCTTAATCTGTTGTGAACATTGATTTCCTACAGCGACCATGCCATTGTGCACAGCATATGCAAAACCACATTTTGTGCAGCATGTGAAAAATAGCAACTGTACTGTTCTTAAGGAGGTATGCAAAAATGGCAATGTTGAAAATCTGGAGTGAAAATATTAACAATTCTCGAACTTACAAGTGTGTGCGGAAACTGTGCAATGCATGCTCATAAATTAGGCATTTTATGGAATTTTGTCACCAAATTTTCAACATATGCATTTTGGGACCTCTGCTCAAGGACAGTGTCACTGTAATTTTCTTAATCTGTTCAGAACATTGATTTCACACACCGATCTTGCCATTGTGTGCCACATATGCGAAAACACATTTTGAGTGAGATGTGAAAAATTACAGCTGTACTGTTCATAAGGAGGTGTGGTAAAATGGCAATGTTGAAAATCTGGAGTGAAAATATAAAAAATTCTCAAAGTTATGAGCATGCATAGGAACTGTGCAACACATGCTCGTAACACAGTCATTTTTGAGAATTTGTTCATTAATTAGCCCCGAAAGGTGGTTCCACACAGTGACCAAAAAAATCACCTTTCGGGACTGAATAACAAAATGACAGTGACTGGGTTCATGAGGTGGGGTCCCAAGAACCTCATGTTAAAAATTTGGTGAAAAAATTTCCAAAATGGCTGAGATACCCACCAAAGTTGAAAAAAACCCTATTTATGCCATTATACAGATTACCGGCATTTTTTCAGTTGACAGTCAGCCTTGAAGAGTGCAGATGTGTTCCCAGTCCACTGAAGATCATCGTGCTGGCCTCTGGAGGTAAGTATGGGTTGAAGTGGTGGGGGGAGGTGGGTGTGCAGAGGGTAGGTGTGGGTCGGGGGGCAAGAGATACCGTGAGGGACCATTTTCTATTTTTACAGGGAAAATAAAAAAAACAGCAACATGGGATGCTTTGGGCACACTGTGGTGGGCTCCCAGTGTGCCAACATACCTGGGAGTTTCTTTGGGGGGGCTGGAGTTGACGGGGATTGGGCCCCCCTGTCAGCCATACAGTGTGCTGGGGGGGGCTTGAGCATACTGAGGTGGGCTCCCAGTGTGCCACCTGGCTTTTTGTTCGGGGAGAGATGGAACTGGCAGGGATTGGGCACCCCTGTCAGCCACATGGTGTGCTTTTGTGGGGGCAGCATGAGCCAAGGGGGACTGGGCACCCCCTCAGCACACAACAAATTTTTTGGGGGACATTATGCTGACGGGGATTGGGCTAACCCATCTGCAAATGAACTGGTGAGGGCAAATGCCGATGGGGGGTTTGGGCACCTCTGATGTCTGCTGTTATGGGAATTGCGAGAGGCAGATGGCTCCACCAAGTTTATTGAAATGTTACACCAGGGAGGGCATGCCCTGCAATGAGGGGGCACTCCCTCATTGCAGTGACTAAATCCTTTCAAGATGGTGGAATGCTTTTGCACTGCTGTCATAGACAATATGCAATTGAATCTATGCCACAGAGTCCAGCCTGAAAAAGCAGTGGTGCCACTGGCCGCTACAGGACCGCACCTCCAAAACCTGCTATTCCGAGATACCGCAATACGTTTCTTGTGCATGTGCAAGACAACATAAAAAAACTAGTGTGTCCATGTTTTTAAAATTTAAAACAAATGGAACCACAGAAAATAGCTACAGAAAGGAACCACCTTGATCCGTGAAACCACCACTCTCTAAACCATTGGTCACTTGTTAAATGCTTCTGCCATGTTTCTACAGCAATTTTTAAAGGAGCTGAACCTCTACCAATCATCAGCAGTGTAGCACCACCAATGTTAGCATCATGATGTGGCATCTCCTCCAGATGAGTGGAGTAGCTTTCAAACCCAAGGGGGGGGAGGGGGGAAACAGACTGGGGGAGGAGGTTTCAGGAGGAGCAGAGGGAGGATGGAAGTATAAGGAACCTGGGTGGGGTTCGACAAAGGGGATCAGGGGTGGAGGGTGGTGTTAGTGAATGCCAGGAGCTTGGGAAACAAGTTGCCAGAGTTCCAGGCCATGCTGTTCAAAGGGGGGGTGGATGTGGTGGCTGTCACGGAAACATGGGCCAACAAAAACCATGACTGGGACCTAAATATGCAGGGGTACACTATGCTTAGGAAGGACAGAAAGGAGGTCAGAGGGGGTGGAGTGGCTATGTTCATTAGAGATGCCATAGAAATTGCAGGGGTAGAAGAGGCAGAGGGAAACGTGGAGGCCTTATGGGTCACCTTACAAACCCCAGCAGGAGGTAAGGTCAAGCTGGGTGTAGTATATAGGTCCCCCAGGATGGGTGATGTTCTGGAGGATGGTTTGCTGGACAACATCATTGCCCAGTGTGGACCAAAAGGGGAAGGAGTGGTGTTGATGGGGGACCTTAATATGCCAGGTAAAAACTGGGGAACCATGTCCTCTAAGGTGGCCAAGGAGTAGAGGCTTCTGGACGGCTTCCAGGATGTGTTCCTAACACAGCATGTGATGTAGCCCACAAGGAAGGGGCACGTTCTGGATGTGGTTCTGGCAGATGGGGATCTGGTAAGGGACCAGGTTGTAGAGGATCCCCTGACTGGGAGTGACCACAATTCTGTCTGGTTTCAAATAAGCATGGGGGGGAGAGATCTAGAACACTGGCAGTGGAATTCAGGGGGACAGACTTTGTGGACATGTAAAATATTCTCAAGGATCACTTGAAGAGGATTACATCAGTGACAAATGTGGAAAAGAGATGAGAGGTCGTAAAACCGGGACTTCATGAGGCAATCAGGACCTGCGCTAAGGTGAAACATAAGGGAGCAAGGTCACATGAACCATGCTGGTGGTCCAGTAAGGTTCAGGTAGCAGTCAGAGAAAAGAAGGTGGCCTACAAAAAATATAAAACAACAAGAGGGGATAGGGAAAAGGAAATGTACCATCTTGCATCTAGAAAAGTCACCCAGATGGTGAGGGGGGCAAAGTCCAGTAAAGAGCAGCGGCTGGCACAGGGGATAGATGGAGGGGAAAAGGGGTTCTTCCAGTACATTGGGGAGCAGAGAAAAACTAAGGGCCATCTCGGCAGATTGAGATCAGAAGGAGGGTGGGTGGAGGAGGTGAGGGACCAGGCAGAGGTATTAAATGAGTTCTTCACCTCTGTGTTCACTAGGGAGGGGGATGGGATAGCTACAAAGCAAGGCACAATGGGGATAGAAGCAGTAGTGAGTGGGATCAGAGGAGCAACAGAAATGGAGCAAGAGAGAGGGAGAGGTACCCCAGGGGTGTCTCATCAGGATAAGGATAAAAAGGCCAGTAAGGTGAAGGGGATGGATGATGCTATTTCCACCGAAAGGGTGTGGTTAGCCCTCAAGGCCCTAAAGAAAGATAAATCTCCTGGGCCGGATGGCATTCATCTGAGAGTACTATGGGAATTGGCGGACATACTGGCTGCACCCCTGGTGGAGCTGTTCAACAGGTCGCTTGAGACAGGGAGGGTACCTAGGGATTGGCGAGAGGCACATGTAGTGCCAATCCATAAAGGAGGGTTGAGGGAAGTACCAAGTAACTATAGACCCATCAGTTTGACCTTGGTGGTGGGAAAATTAATGGAGAGTATACTAAAGGAACAATTGTGGGTGTACTTGGAGGAGGTGGGAGTTCTGGATAGTCGACAACATGGGTTTGTGCCAGGTAGATCTGTCAAACCAATCTTGTGGAGTTCTACAAATGGGTAACATCAGAACTAGACAGGAGAAAGCCTGTGGATGTATTATTCTTGGACTTCAGCAAGACGTTTGACTCTGTCCCCCACAATGGTCTGGTGGAGAAACTGACAGGGTTGGGAGTAGACCCTTTGATGGTCAGATGGATTGAAAACTGGCTAGCTGGATGCACCCAGAGAGTAGTGGTCGGTGGGGAGCTCTCGAACCCTAGAGAGGTCGGTAGTGGGGTACTGCAGGGCTTAGTCCTGGGTCCAATCCTGTTTAATGCATACATATCGGACATCAGGGAGGGTATAGGGTGTGAAATGAGTCTCTTGGCTGATGACTCCAAGATGGGAGCAGTAGTTGAGGGGGAAGAGGGGAGGTTGGTCCTGCAAGGGGACCGGGACACCCTGGAAAGCTGGGCTCACACATGGAAATTAAATTTCACTATCATCAAGTGGAAGGTGTTACATCTTGGGTGGGGAAACCCTAAACACAGGTACACCCTGGGAGGGGAGGCGCTGGAGGCCTCAACAGGGGAAAAAGACCTAGGAGTCATGGTGGATGCATGTATGAATAACTCTGAGCAGTGCAGGAGAGTGGCTAGCAAAGCAAACAGGATGTTGGGATGCATCATAAGGGGATCACCTCTAGGAACAGGGAAATGATTCTGCCGCTGTACAATGGACTGGTTAGACCACACCTTGAGTACAGTGTACAGTACTGGAGACCACACTTGAAGAGGGACATACAGCTCCTGGAGAGGGTACAGAAGATGGCAACTAAGATGATACGAGGACATGGGGATTTGATGTATGAGGACCGACTTGAGGAGCTCTGCCTGTTTTCATTGGAGGAGAGGAGAGGAGAGATGGGGGACATGATTGAGGTCTTCAAGTACCTCAAGGGAATAAATAGGGTAAACTTGGAGGGGATCTTTAGACTAAAGTATGGAAGTATCACCAGAGGGCATGGTTTGAAGTTGGAAGGGTGAGGGGGAAAGAGGAGGAGGTTTTTCACTGAGAGGGTTGTGGACCCTTGGAATGCGCTGCCTGGTAGCTGGTTCAGAGATCCACAGTGGAGGGCTTCAAGAGAGGGTGGGACAGACACAGAAAGCGGATGTATCAGATGATGGCCTGGCCCAGGGGGGTGGGGATGGATGATAGGGGTTTCTGGAACACAAGGGGGGGGAGCTTGGCACCCAACTAGGGATCTGAGGTTCGAGCAGACTCGATAGACCTTAAGGCCTGATCTGCTGGCAATTAATATGTTAGTATTCATCACAATGGATATAGTAATGGTGCTCCTTTCTAGTGGAGCACTTCTGTTTCACAAAAAAAATAACTTTTAAATTTAACAAAACACACCGCAAGCCTTTAAAAAAAAAAAAAAAAAAAAAAGGACCCTGCCAAGTGCATAATTAAAATACGCAACAGGGACCCAGTGGAATGAATGTTTTATTTTCCCTTGATCTGTTTGCTCTTGGGAACACCACTAATGGTGTACGTCATTCATGAGGTTACCCAAGGTGAAACAGTTCTAGTAAAAATAAATTCTACAGGTCCCTGTAGCATATCTCTTACATAAGTATGCACTACAGTTAGGGTTGAGTAGGCTGTTTACTGTTAACCCCCTAACTTTGCACTTCAATAGCTTCACCCCCTTTAAATGGATATAGATAGATGGAGATATATACTCATACACACTGTAAATATACACACTGTATACATTTATATGTATATCTGTATGTATGTGTGTGTCATTTTAAGCATTGTATAATCTATGATTTTATACATGATTTGTCAATAAATTTGAACCTTGAAACGTGAACCTACTTCTGGATTCCCAATATTCATATAAAAAATGAAATGCAACATAACATAGAAGGTTATTATTGCTAGAGTTTTATCAGTCACCATATCCATAATAGATCCCCAGAGGATCTCTGTAGATCATGGGTAGGCTGTAGTAGGTGAGGAAGAAGAAGAAGAAGAATCAGCATTTATATACTGCTTTTCATACATCCAAAGCACTTTACAAGTAATGCTAGACTGGTAGTGAAGTGACTGAATGTGTGGTGTCGGCCATATCACACACACACAGCCTGGATAATTGCATGAATCGGTTTTATGGGAAGGGGAATGTTTGCCAGGACACCAGGAATGTTCCCTACTCTTTGCGAAGAGTGCCCTGGGTTCTTTTACTTCCACCTGGACACCCACCAGGATGGGCAGAAGGGCCCTCGGTTTAACGTCTTATCCGAAGGACGGCACACCCCAGCAGTACAGCACTCCTCAATACTGCATTCAGATGCCAGCGATTTTTAGGTGCAAGTCCAATCCCAGTGTGGGATGAGAATCCACGACCTTCTGGTCCAGAGGTGGATGTGCTACCAACTGAGCCACGCTGACACTGAAGAAGGAAGGGGAACAAAACAAAGTGGGAAGAACAACCTATAACAACAAAAACAGAGAACACTCACAAAAATACATTGCAAAATTCTTCATTAAGCAAACTGTCAGACCAAAAAAGCACCACTCAATCAGCTTTTACTATAGAAAAAGACATCATTTATTAATCTAATACAAAATGAATGTAGAGGATGTCTCTGCAGTGCAGGACAGTTTTCTTTTTTATAGGTGCATACATGGTTTTTGGGGGTGCTGCGGGAAGAGAGTGTTGGTGCGCAGAGGATGGTTTGGAGTGGAATCTACTTAATTACCAGGGCTGGTTCAGGTGGGGAAAAGCAGGGAGAATTGGTTTTGATGTGCAGATGATGGGATGGATTTCAGTTTGTAACAAAGGAGAAGTTATTCAGGGATTACAACCGCAGGTGCTGGTGAGCTTCTCTGGGAGGTTGGGTGGAGAGGGATTGGCACAGGAGATGGTGGTGTGAGAGATAGAAAATAAAATTGAAAGCTCTGGATGGTGGAAGGAACTTAGGTGAAACATAGAAACATAGACTTTGACGGCAGATAAGGACCGCTAGGCCCATCTAGTCTGCCCATTTCCCTACCTACAGGATAGGCCGCAGATCCTATTTAACCAACAGCCCATATCTTCCTGCCCCCCACAAGAATTGCCTTATGTCTGTCCCATGCATTCTTGAATTCTCCCACAGTTTTAGACTCCACAACTTCCTCAGGAAGGCTGTTCCATGCATCCACTACCCTCTCTGTGAAATAATACTTCCTCACATTGCCCCTGAACCGCCCTCCTTCTATCTTTAAATTGTGTCCCCTTGTTCTTGCAAGTCTCTTTTTCTGAAAGATGCTAACCTCTTGGACTTTGTTGATTCCTTGAGGTACTTGAAAGTTTCTATCATGTCCCCCTCTCCCTTCTTTCCTCAAGGGTATACATATTAAGCTCCTTTAGTCTCTCCTCATACGGCTTCTCTTGCAGACCCTGCACCATTTTAGTTGCCCTCCTCTGGACTGCCTCTATCCTGTCTATGTCCTTGGAGATGGGGTCTCCAGAACTGGACACAGTATTCCAGATGGGGTCTCACCAACTGTCTGTACAGAGGGATAACAACTTCCTGTTTTCTGCTGCTGATGCCTCTCCCTACATCCCAGTATACCCCGGCCTCCTACTGCCTTCTCACATTGCTTGCTACCTTAAGGTCATCTGATATGATTACCCCCAGGTCCCTTTCCTGTTTTGTTGTTGTTACTACCTCCCCACCCATTGTGTATTGTTCCCCTGGGTTCTTGTTTCCCAGGTGCATTATTTTGCACTTTTTTGCATTGAATCCTAGCTGCCATACGTCAGACCATTCCTCCAACCTTGCCAAGTCCCTTTTCATCCTTTCCACGCCTCCTTGTGTATCAACCCTGTTGCAGATCTTTGTGTCATCTGTAAAAAGGCATACTTTTCCTTCCAGTCCCTCTGCAATGCCACTGATGAAGACATTAAAAGGAGTGACCCAATACTGAACCCTGCAGTACCCCACTAGTAACCTGCCTTTCTTCAGAGTGGACTCCATTTACAATTATCTTCTGTGTCCTGTTGTCCAGCCAATATTTTATTTAGCTACCACCCTGGGACCCACTCCCAGGCTGGTTAATTTGACTAATAATCTTTGTGTGGGACTGTGTCAAATGCCTTGCTAAAGTCTAGGTAGGCCATGTCCACAGCCCCTCCCTGGTCTACTACTTTGGTCACCCAGTCAAAGAAATCTATTAGATTCGTCTGACATGACCTTCCAGCTGTGAACCCATGCTGCCTTGGATCCTGTGCTCCACTGACCTCTAGGTACTCAACTATTCTTTCCTTCAGAAGTGACTCCATCACTTTCCCTACCACAGAGGTCAGACTGACAGGTCTGTAGTTTCCTGCCTCTGTCTTGGTCCCACTTTTGTGAAGGGGAATCACATCCACCTTCCTCCAGTCCTCGGTACACACCATCCTCCCATGATTTATTAAAAGAGTAGCCAGTGGTTTCACTAGTTCCTTCCTTAATTCTTTTAGAATTCTGGGGTGAATTCCATCAGGACTCATTGCTTTGTCCACCTTCAGTTTTAGGAGTTCTTGCAGAACCCTTTCTTCTGTGAAAGGACTGGGATCGACCCCCTATCAAGAGTGCTTCTGTTAATTGGATTAGGCACTTCCCCTCCTCTTTAGAATATTGAGCAGAAATATTCGTTCAGTATTCCTGCTTTTCACTGTCCCTCTGCCCACCCACCGCTTATTCTGTTCAGCCTCACTATCCCTCCTTTGTCTTTCACGCTGATGTACCTATAAAAGGTTTTATCCTTCTTAACTGAGTTGGCTATCTTTTCCTCAGTTTGGGCCTTTGCTATTCTGACTTCCTCCTGCTTCTTTCTGCCTTAACTGGTACAGCTCTCTGTCCTGCTCCTTCTGTGTTTCCTTATACTTCTGGAATGCTATCTTTTTCTTCCTGACTTTCACAGCCACCTCTCTTGAGAACCATAGTGGCTTTTTCTTTCATTTTGATTTGTTTATTTGCTTCACATAAAGGCTTGTTGCCTCTGCGATGGCAGTTTTGATAATTACCCATTGTTGCTCCACACCTCCTTCTAGCCTGTTTGCTAGTGCTTTTCTGAGGCACTCTCCCATCTTGCCAAAGTCAGCCCTCCTAAAGTCCAGTACCCTCACTTTTGTATGGCTTGACTCTGTAGCTGAGTTTAACGTGAACCACACTGTTTGATGGTCAATTGTCCCCAGATGGCAACCCACTTCTAGATCTGAGATCCTCTCACTGCCCCTGTTTGAGATTACGAGGTCTAAGATTGCTCCCTCACGAGTGGGTTCCGAAACTAGCTGTCTAATGCCTGCCACCTGTAGGGCATCAAGAATGGCCCTGCTCTGGATGTCGCCAAGCAAATGTGCTCCAGTTAACATCTGCATATTCAGGTCTCCCATCAACAGTATCTCCCTTCTCTGCCATTCTAAGAATGCCTTCCATCATATCCTTGTCCATTCCTTCCCCCTGACATGGGGGTCTGTACACAACCCCTGTGCGGATTGTGGTGCCCTTTCCAGTCTCCAAGGTGACCCACAGTGCCTCCTCTCCTCCCTGTTTACTCTTTTGTTCAGTTGGTGGTGGGATGAAATTAAAAAGAAAGGATTTTTAATGGTCACCATGCATGGTTGATGTCAAAATTAAGAACTTCACAAAGCTTCAAGAAGTGTGAAGTTCCCAACTTTGTACCATTTTTGCATTTTGAGTTCAGATTCATTGCATCTCTAGTCAGCATGCATAGAGAGGGCTTATTGTCCTTTGTAGAAATATGTGTGCTGTGTACATGTAGAATGCATGCCACATGCTTAATTGCACAATGCTTCCATGCGGTTCACATTCACTAAGTGAACCAGGCCTAAAAAGTACATCAGATTCGAATGCTGCAAGCTTGACGTGTGTGCAGCAGTTAAGCTGGTGTGAACATCTAAAAATTACATCAGGTTCACCTGCTGCTGCTAACGTTACATAAGTGCAGGAGTTAAACTGGTGTGAACTCATTTAAACACCACAACAGGTTCACATGCCGCATGCATGCCATGTGTGCAGTAACTAAACTGGTACAAATCTTATCTAAAAAAAACACATCAGATTTTATTTCTTATACTACTGCTAGCAATTAGAGCCATTAAAATACATTTATCATTGAGTTCCCATTAACATTAGGTAAACTCATTAATTCTGATCTTTTTGCAAGTTTTAACTTTTGATTTTTGTCATTAAATCACCATTAATTTGTAAACTATTGTTTGCTTACTGCATTAAATGCTTAGAATATAGTCAACCAACATCCCCCATTCCAGATGTGCAAAGAGTTCATCTGTGTGGTGAAGCCTGACCTTTTTGTTTTGGGACATGCAAATCCCCTTATGCATATTTAGTGCTACAAATGTGTTTCTCCGTGACTGTTTTGGCTCACTTATTTTCCTTTTGTCATTCTGTATGGATCTATGCTTATGCTCAACACTCTTTGTGCTGAGTAGTGTCTTGGAAACATGCACCATACCTCATATTTTGTCACTGAAATGAGGCACGTGGACACTCAAAATGAAGGACAAGGAGGGCTACTCATGATGATCAGGATACATCCTGAAACATGGAGTTACAGTACCTTAGAACACATTGAAAACTATTGTATTTACTTTAACCAATATTAGCACCTGAGAATGAATTTCAACCATAAAGCAGGGGTGTCATTTAGGTAGAACAGAGAGGGACAGCTGTCCCACACCCCATGCATTTGTGCCTATGTTTTTCTTATAGTGTGGCAATAATGACATTAAATTTGGATTTAATCTTTTGCACAATAAGTGCCCCTCTGGCCAATGTGTGCAGGTGCACTCTTGACTCGACTGTGTCTGTATTGTGTTGTACACTAGCTCCACCTATTAGTGGTGGCACGATCATGTGATATGGAGGAGTTCCAGCCAAGCAAGAGCACGTGAATCATGTGAGTGCGACACTCATTCCCACCACAGAGTGGACAGGCTACACACTACAGCTTGGATGTGTTGATGAGCACTGAACTGTCAATAGCAGTGTTGTGGCAGCATATTTTTGTTGGTCTACTCTTAGTGAGTCTGCATCTCACCTGGTGGCTGAAGAGGCAGAGGGTGAGCTAGAAGCTAATTTGAAACTAGGCTACCTACTAACTCTACTAGGCTCGCCTCACAGAAAAACAGCACAGACACCCATGGCAGCAAACTAGGCCTAGAAGCAGTGGTGACATCAGTGTGGGTGGCCTTCACAGGCCTTGATCAATGCAGTGTAGCAGCAGCCACAGCAGCAGCCAAGCAAGAAGCAAGCAACACTGAGTAGGTCGGTCTAGTTGGTGAGGTGACTTGGTTGTGGACCATGTTGGGGACCTGGGATGGTTGGTTTTAACATCCAGCTTCTGGCAGAAGGACAAAAGAGGAGTGGACTGAAAACTGAGCTGGTGGCACACTGTGCCAGGCCCCAGGTTCTGGCCAGATGGCCTGGTAAGTAAAAGTAAATCATTTTCTTTTCACAGGAGGATTGTGGAATGAGGAAGGACTGAACTATTGATGTGTTTTTCACATTTCTGCACCTTTGAGTGGTTTTGTGACCAATATAGAATGGGAATTGAATGGAATGGAGTCAGGGAGAGAAATCAGGACAACGTTTTTTTTTGGGGGGGGGGCAGAACTTCAGCCAGGAAAAAAAATGGCTGGTAACTGGATGGGTTTAAGCTCAAATCTGATGCAGTGCTCCGGGGTATAGACAGATGAATCTTATACATTTTAATTTTTCCTGATTTGCGTATCACTTTTCAGTCACAGCAAATAACTTTTAACTTTTAGAGATGTTGAAGACATTCTAGAACTTGCCACCTATGGGCTAACTAGCACCTGGTCTCCATTGGTTGTTGGCTCCCCCTGCCAAAATCTGAAATGTTGTCCCTGCCACAAAGTCTAAATTTACAGGACACCCTTTGTCTGAGCAGCACATTTTCCATGAAGGATGAATGAGAAGCAGAGCAGTTTTCAGGGTTAAAATGAGGGCTGCCCCTTGCATTCAGGGACAGTTGAGTGGTATGGTATGCCCAGACTATTGCAGCCCCACTATAATCAGGCTTGTGCCCCCCCCACCCAGTGAAGCTGACCTCCACATCCCCATGCTCAGGCACATTATGACATAGGGCAAAGGAGACTGCAGGGGTGTGAACCATTTAAATTAATGAGGGAATTTTTGTATTGCTATTTTATTTTATTTATTTGTATTTATTTATTTATTGAAACATCAGTTTAAAACCTTAGAGCCAGAGGCTCATTTACAAAGGTACCTCATCACAGTGAGGACAAACAGTACAGATAAGCTTATACAATATGGTCGTTTACAAAATAGGGAGAGACATGTGAACATATAGTGGTTACAATTTGTGGATACAGGGTCGAACAAGAACCAAGTAGGTTCAGAATAAATTTATACATCGGGCGAGCAGTAGTGGACTATACATTAATACACATTATAGGTACATACAGAGAGGTGGAAGACCATAGATAGTGCTAGGAATAGGTAGAGTAGCCACTCAGGAGTTTTGTCAGAGCAATTGAGCAGGAACAGACTTAGATACAGCCACAGAGGCAGGAGGTGAGTAGGTGATTACGAGAGAGGTTTTAAAGCTGGAGATTGTGGGAGCATTAGCGATACTGGTAGGGAGGGAGTTATACCAGGATGGGGCTCTGTAACTGAAGGCCCTTTGTCCCCGTGAGGTTCTTGCCCTCGGTACTGACAGTGTGGCTTTACAGGAGGATCGAGTAAGTAATAGTGGGTTTGTTAGGTGGATAGAGGCAGTCAACCCAGGTGGGAACATACCAAGGAGAGTTTTTTTAGTAAGGAGGTTGGTTTGGTACCTGAGACATTCATCTAGGTTCAGTAGATTAGCTTGGGCATATAAATGACAAGTATGGGTTAGTCTGGGAGCCCCAGTGATTAACCTACAAGCTTTATTTAAGGTGAGGCGGATGTTGTTTAGGGAAGTATGGTCAGCAGCCCCATAAACTGGCAAACCATAGTCTACTAAGGATAGTATGGAGGAAGTGACCGCGAGTCTAAGGGTGTCGGGAAACAGTTTTGTGGCGTAGAGCATACCCAGCCGCATATTGGAGGCTGAGGCTAGGCCTAAATATGGGCATGGAATGTAAGGGCGGGGTCAAAGGATATCCCAAGGTACTTGTACGAGTAGACTTGCTCAAGTGGTACCTTGGAACTGGCAAGGACCTGAAGAGGGAATTTACTAGCTTTGTTTTGGGGGTGGGCAAGGAGCATGGTTTTGTTTTTTTTTAAGATTTATTGCAAGTCAGTGCTCTTTAAACCAGACTTCAGCGGTATTATAAGAAGATTGCAAGGAGTCCTGGAGGGTGATAGGGTTACGGTCGGAGGCAAATATTATGGCATCGTCTGCATAAAGTAAGAGTTTACCCTTACATGCAGCAGGCAGGGAATTGAGATATAGGGAAAAGAGCAGGGGCCCAAGAATGGAGCACTGGGGTACACCAGAGTGGATAGGGCAGGAGCTGGAGAGTGTCCCATTGAGTTTAACACACTGGGAGCGGGCAGACAGGTAGCTGGTGCACCAGAAGACAGGCCCAGTGGCAAAGCCAGCTTGGCTGAGGGCGTCCAGCAGGAGGGGATGGGAAACAGTATTGAAGACTTTGGATAAGTCAACGAAAACTGCACCAACTAGAGAGCCAGAGTCCAGAGAGGAGTGAAGAAAGTTAGAAAACTCAAGGAGGGCGGTATTAGTACTGTGACCAGCACAGAACCCATGCTGTTCCGGGCAGAGGATGCTATATTTAGTTAGATACTCAGAGATTTGGGTAGACACTATTTTTTCTAAGGCTTTTGAGAGAGGGGAGAGCATGGAGATCGGTCGATAATTACCAGGTAGGGACCTATCACCACCCTTGTGAATAGGGGTGACAGTGGCAATTTTCCAGACAGAGGGAAACTGCCCCAAGCAGAGAGATTTGTTGAAGAGGCTGGTGATAGGGGTGATTACCTGATCCAGAACCTGATGAAGGAGACAGGGGTCCAGGGAGTCGCTCCCAGTGGTATTGCTTTTTAAGGCCTTGATAAGGAACGGCCTGACTTCATGGGCACTAACCCGGTAAAAGTGGAGCCAAGGTCGCGTGAGAATAGGGTCAGGTAGGAAGGGGGGGCAACGAAAAAGTTGCTCGGCAGGACAGGGCTAAGGTCAGTGAAGGATTTATTGAGGTAGTTGGCAATATGGGCTAGGTCGGTAGAGATGGTGCCATCAATGTTGAGTTGGGAGGGTGGGGAAGGACGTGAGCCCCCATTCAGTTGTTTTATGTTGTCCCAGAAGGTTCTTGCATTCCCCCAGGATGAGGTGAGTGAAGCCTTATAGTGATCAGCCTTGGCCTTGTGGATGGCCCAGGTACATTTATTTCGGGCAGCTGCATATGCCTGCCTGTCAGCAGTGCGGCCAGTTTCTGTGGCAAGGTGCCAAAGATTATCCCTGTGCTTAAGAAGTTGAAGCAGGGGAGGTGTAACCCAAGGGACATGCCGAGCTTTGGAACGGCGAACAGTGAGAGGTGCAAAAATGTCACAGGCTTTGTTAAACGTTTGGGTGAAGAAGGTTAAAGCTGTGTCAATATCGGAGGCATACTGAATGGGGGACCAGTCAACTTGGGCCAGGAGTTGCTTAAGGCCTTTCAGTCCACCTGGTCTTAGCTGCCGTCATAGGGTGGACTAAGCAGTGGGTTTAGGTAAGGAGGTAGACCAGTGGAAAAGTATAGGGGAGTGGTCACTGAGTCCATCAGGAAGGACTTGGATATTACCAGTTAGGTTAGGATGATTGGTAAGGACCACATCAAGAAGAGTGCATGAGCCCATTCTAGGATTCACACTTGTCAGTTGGGCAACGAGTTGACTTAAGTCAATAGATGCAAAGGAGTCACGGGTATCTGAGGATGAGGGACTTAGCCAGTTAATATTTAGATCACCCACAAGGATTTGATCAGGGGAATGGGGTAGAGAGGTAACGTACTCAATTAGCGGGACCAGAGCCAACGCCTGATTTTTTTGGAGGTATGTAGGCAGCGGTTAGATAGAGGGGGCCCCTAGATGGATCAGGGGTCAGTTTTAGGGTTAGGGCCTGAGCACTGAAACCAAGGACAGGGATTGGGAGGGCTAGCCCTATAAGAGAATCTTTGATATAGATAGCACATCCCCAACCCCGTCTGCCAATATGGTCCTCTTTATAAAGAGAGTAACCAGGGAGTGAGACAAGGGAGTCAGGAGTAGAAACTGACAGCCAGGTCTCCACTAGAGCAATAATGTTGGGTTTAAGGACTGTGACCCAGCATTGGAATGCGTCAAATTTTTTCAGGAGGCTACAGATGTTCATTGACGCAATATGAAGCCCAGGAGAATCAGACGACACCCTATTGAGGGCCAGGCCTGGGTTGGGGTGTATATTCCCTGATAAAAGTAGGAGGAGAAGTACAGCCTTGGGTAGGGAGTGGTGGAAAGTAAGTTTGTGTCTGGCAAGATAGGAGGAGTACGGTAGCCTAAGGACACAGGGGATAGGCAGGGGGGCACAGCCTGGGAAGGCTAGAATGACAAGACACCAGAGGGAACAGGGGGAGAAAGCTAGATGGGGGCTAGGGGGAGGATGAGTCAAGCTAGAGTACATAAAGAGTGTAGAGGAGGAAGGTGCCAGCTCAAGAGCCCTGGTGGAGGGTAGGGCATGAGTGCAAAAGGGGACAACAGGTTGGTAAAACTGCGATGCCATAGTGACACCAAGGTCCGAAGGTGGCCACAAGAGAAGGAGGAGAGAGAGGCAAGTCAATAGGAGGTGAGTGGGCATTTTCTAGGGGGTGATCTGCAGTCAGGTAGTATGAGAAGGAAGGAAGTTAGTATAAGGTCAACCAGTTACCGTGAGCACCACTTTGGGTCAGTGGTAGTGACACCACCTCTGGAGCACAAGGTGCCAGGTTCAAAACTCACCTGGGGTAAAAGGAGGGGGCACAGGGTGGGGCTGTAATCCACGCTCCAGGTGCAGACCACCAGCTGGATGAGGGTCTGAAACTGGGATGCTAAATATCAACTCCTAGTGGTCAGAGGCAGTTATAGACAAGTATGCAGTAAAGGGGACACAGGTGCCCAGGTGCTACAGGGTAGGGAGGGAAGACAGTGGGTATAGGATTGTAGAGGTAAGGTGGTAGGAGCAGAAGGAAATAGAGTGGTAGGATAGGAAAGGGGAGAGTGGTATGGTGGGTAGAAAGGATACAGGGGTAGAGTGAAGGGCTAAGTAGGCAGGATGTATTTAACAGCAGAGGAAGAGGAGACAAAATATATACAGTGGCCTCTAGTGGCTGGCAGGTATAACCTGCAAATGGGGAAAGTGGGGACTTAGTATTTTGGCAGCCAGGAAGTGATGTCATAGAAGTGCACCAATAAATTGAGAGCTGGCCCTGGGTGGGTGGGGCAGACGAAGTGTCGTCGGGCTAGCACCCCACAGCAGTAGCTGAGCAGGTGATGGGAGGTAGCCTTTACCTCAGAGCCTTATGTGTTCCTGGTGAAGGATTTCAGCTCCCAGAGGGAGCGCAAGCTGTGCAGTTGCTGCCACGGTCGGCAGCGAGCTTTGGGGGGGTAAGGCCTAAGAAGGAGAAGAGACAAAGGCCAAATTAGTATGCAGCGGGAGGGTAAAACACTCAACAGATACAGTTACTGCACATGCGCAGCTATGTCCCGACTCAACACCAACTGCACATGTGCATCAATCCAGCATGGCGACCCTGGCGTGTAAGGTAAGCCTGAGCAACATCAGCTACTCAGTGAAAACAGTGGCTAGCTAGTACAGATTACAAACAAAAGTGCCTTAGCAAGCTAACAAACATGCACTTAAGGAACCCTGGATGTTCCACTAGTACAGATAGGTAAATACTGGCAAAGAGCAGAGACAAAAACAATCAAAACACCTGTGGGGGACAGAAAGTGTCTTAAAGCTACCCTCAGGTAGCACCCCACAGCAGTAGCTAAGCAAGTGATGAGAGGTAGCCTTTACCTCAGAGCCTTATGTGTTCCCGGTGAAGGATTTCAGCTCCTGGAGGGAGCGCAAGCTGTCTGGTTGCGGCCGCGATTATTGATGGAGAGTTGGAGATTAATGAAGGCCACACTTGACTAACAGGGGCCTTCTTAGTGGAACAGTGGCATTTATTATTCTCCAACTCACCATCATAATGTATAAAATAGTAATAAAACATAACTCCATTCATTTCAAGGGGGTATGCCCCAGAACTCTGACCCATGGACATCATCACTTAGACTCCTGCCTCTGGCCCCCTAATACTCAAGTAAGAATCTCTTGAATTATATCTATACTTAGTGGGTTGTCCATAGCAGCATGGATGCACCCTCTACAGTGTGTGTGTGTGTGCGCATAGGGGAGGGGAGGAGGACTTGCCACATGGGTGGGTGTCAAGTTATTGCTACATTTGTGTTTACCCCCTTAAAGTATGTTTGCATGGAAGCATTCAAAACTATGGAGCAAAAATAGTAGGAGTACAGGACAGACGGAAGTAATTAAGTAGTGTGTGTAAGTGTGTGTATTGGGGTGGGAAGAACCACATGTGTTTCCATTGGTATGAGCACTATAGTTCAGCTGTGCAGCTGACATGGGGGGACAAGAAAACTAAACTGTATAACTGTGGCTATATGCATGCTGCATGTTTGCAGATGTATTCAGATTTGTATTGAAGTACAAGCTAGCCATACTGTATGTGTGCAGGCAGTATGGCTTAGTGGTTAAAGGCACTGAACTACAAATCAGGAGACTTGGATACATGAAAACCTGGGTTTGAATCTCACCAACCCCAACCTGTATATGGTGTGATCCTGAGCAAATAATTTAACTTTCATGTGTGCAGTTATCAGTGACCACTTGTCTTTGTATGCATGCCACATGCATGTAGTCTGTTCCAATTTAATATAAAAAGCATGCTTTTCACACCTGCTTCCTGCATGCATGCCACATGGTTGCAATTGGTTCCAAGTCAACATTTAAATCATGCTTGCAGCAAGCATATCTCACGTGTGGTTTTATGTGTGCAGCATGAAAACATTTCATATAATTATTTCTGTAAGGGGTCACTCTCCCTGTTTGTGCTACTGAAACAGGTAGGTAAGCCAGATACTTTTAGTATGTTGTAAGCTGATTTACATGTAAGAGCTAGTCAGAATTGTTATTTTGCATGGAAAATTGTGTGAGATTGAAGATTTCCCATTTGTGCAAGTATTTTAAATGTTTGTCAGAATCATGGGTAATTTTTAAAACACTTTTCAAATTCAAATTGTGCCATTTTTTTTCAAAATTACACATTGTTAAAAATGTGTGTTACCAAAAATAGGCATGTACAGCAAATAGGACAATTGTTTCCCAAAATATTAGTTATTGAAATGTGCTATTTCAGTAAGTAGCACCATTTTTACTCAAAATAGCACATTTTTTAAAATGACCCCTGGTGACTTAGAAGCAGTTCCTTTCTCCTGCTTATCTAACATGGAAAATAGCACAGCGTGACTGGCACACAAAAGTATTCTACAAGGGGGAGAAAGGGACTGGAGAGCCTATTTCATGCGTAAGACATATATTTGGAGATCAATTTCCCTCATACAAGAAAGTAAACATTGGGGAAAACACATACATAAAGTCATAGTCATGAAACATCTGTCATAAAAACTGGATTGAGCAATAAATATCTCAAGTAGACTAGTTTTGTTTACTAACAATCAGGAGTGAAACATTTATTTATTAATTTCATGTTTTTTTAAAATGCTAATTTTCAGCAAAAATTTCCATTTTAAACACACTCTTCTAGGTCACAGAATTGCATTAAATGGCATGAAATTGCCACAAGTTTGTGAAAAGTGCATGTAAGAAATTTTTCTAATTTCACCCAGCATTGATTGCTAAATGCTCTTAAAATACAATATACTGAAATATATGGGGTTCCTAAAAAATATTATACTGGAGGCATTTTTAACCAAAAGTGTGTCTTTTAAACACATTCTTCTGAATCATCTGAAATTTGTAAAACTCACTGATAAATACAATCCCAATTCTAGCTAGGATTCCTGTAAACTAATTTTTCATGTGTTTTTTCAGGATTTGTGTTATAAAAGAATAGGGACTTTACCATGGACATCAATCCTATCCTACTCTGGGCAGCAAAATCCGAAGAAATTTATCATTACAGTCTGGTTACATGGACATATCAAGGAATGGAAGTATGGGATCATGCTTCTCAGAAGATATCAGAGTTACCTTTGGCAATTTTTCAGCAAAGAAAAAAGAAAAAAAACACAAATTACATTTTGCAATGATAGTGGGACCAGATCCTGGCATGGGGACCTTCTTTTTTTCAGGATAGCAGGTGACACTCTATACCTTTGCAACCGCGCAGGAACATGCTCAATTCCTTTATTATTTTTTTAACAGTTCTGTGCACTTAAAAGATTGTGCGAAGCTATCAGTGTGAAAGGTGATAGCCCACAAGGCGTCCTATATTTTACCAATGCATGGCACTTTCATCAACATATTCCACAGCAAATGTTTACACTGACTGCTGCTTTAAAATCTGCCACAGATATTAGCAATGCTCAGTACTACTGGGACCTGTTAGTTACTGTAATTGTATTGGTTTGGGAACTGGCAAGTCATTTTGGTGAATTACTGTGGGAAACCTACAACAAATGCTGCCATATCCTACAAATTCACTTGTGTGTATACACCAAAGTCACTGTGCTTGTAACAATGGTGTTCTATTGGAAACTCATAGTCCTCAAGTCCCCAGCCCCCTTACAGACATATTTGCTCCATGACTGGTCCACACATGTATTTAGAGCAGACAAAACTTGTTTGTATTTCAGTTTGCCATCCACGCATGGGAAGAGAGTAAGTCTTAAGACCATTCATCACCTAGGTCCAGCAGAACAGTTTGCGTTTGAATGGAAAGGCCTCAGTAATTTTGCATGACCACTGCTGCATTAAGGGGTTGAGCCCCTATTTTACCTAAATGCAGACTGAACAGGGAACTTCTCTAAAAGATAGATCCTTGTTTAAACATAATTATTTTGTGCAAGAGTGTATATGATACATGGTGAACTGATGCACAGTAGGCCCCCAAAGGCCATTTTGGTGAAGTGGAAACACTGTTGTCAATAGAACTTCCATATTATTGTTATTTGAGGGTATCAATGACTCTGTATTAGAGATATGCATGTTGCAGTACAAACCGTTTCTTTATCATATGTGTTGTGTGCTAAATTTGTATATATTGCAAGAAAAAATAGTATCTTCCAGTTTTGTGTAACTGGGCTTTAATCTAAAATTATTCTGTCTGGCACATAAAAGCTACATGACAGAGAGAGAGAGTGAGAAGCACTCATATTCAGCTACTATTGCTGATGTTATTTCAGGTTGCTGAAAATGAAAAGATGCAGGGTTGGGGAAGGGGATAATATACAACAGAGTACACAACATAGCCCACAGGTAGAGTAAGCCAAAAAGACTGCTCAGAGTTCCTTCATCCTTGGATGGCCTTTGAACAGCATGTACAGCACAGAAAACAGTCTGAATTTGTAGTTACCTTTGTTAGTTTGCTTACTATTTGTTACCTATTGAATGCTGTCACTGATCTAAGCAGAGATTTTTGATGTGACATCATGACAGAATTATATGACTTGTTCAGAAACTGTCCAACCAATCAGATACTAAAAATTAGAGATGAAAGGTACAATAAAGATTCCTCAAGGAATTACCTCTTCAGATTCCACCCAAAATAGAAGATCATAATTAAGTAACACATTATTTGATAGGGGATGAAAGAACACTCCATTTTCATCTGATATGGGCACTGTCATGTGATACTAACTGGGAGAATAATAAGAGAGCAAGATGCAGTGTGTCCCTATGGAGTGTTAAGTCACAGCATTCAACTAGTGGCCAACTAGATGTCAACTGAATACTACTTAAATGTGCATTGAAATTTTGCCATACAAATTAGGTAAAACTCAAGAATGTGCAATGCTTAACTGTTTTGAATTATAGTATACCATAAGGCTGAACCCTCAAGTAGCATTCAGCTGCAAAATATACCTATCTAAAATCTTTAGAAGTATAATTTTCCAGAATATCTCTCTTAGATCAGAATCATTTTAGGATTCAATGGGCTAGCTTCTTAGTTTAGTATGTTTTCAGTTATTCAGTCCTTATGCATTAGCCTTACCCTGTGTTGTGCTCCTATGAATTGATGCTTTCTCCAGTCATGAAAGGTTCTGGTTTATATTTAGAGGTGGTCAAAGTTAGAAAAGTTTGCTTCATAGAGAAATTCACGAAGTTTACCAAATTTGCAAAATTCTCCTTTAAGGTGACATAGTACTTTGCCTTAAGGAGAACTTCATGAATGGTGAAATTGTGAACTGCACCTGTGAATTTTGGCTGTAAGGTGTAGTTTGCAAGGATCCATGGGATTGGAGGTCACATGGCATTGTAATGAACTGTATTACCATTTGTAGGAATAATTTAGTGTAATGTGAGGAAGAGACTGTTAGTGTTAAGGGTGTTCTGTGTCTTTGTGCCTATAATCCTTTGGAAAACATTTAAAACAGTCCATTATTTTACAAATAATTACTCCAGTGTCTACTATGCCTACAAAAAATCGCTCCATTAAGTGTCTACTGTGCCTCTTAATCACCAATTATTTGTGGTATGTTTTTGTGATTTAGTTAGCTTAAAGTTGTAGTTTCATTTTCTGTATTGTGTAGTGAGGTAGCGCTGTGTGTGTGCGGGGTGGGGGGCTTAGCTTCAGCAGCCCCCAAAGGGACAAGTTCTGGCCAGAGCCAATACAGCTGCAGCTCAACTCACTGAAATTATGACAGAACATGGCACTGTCTGCCATATTCAAGGTGGCTGCCACAGTTCCATGCACATGTGCGACAACTCAAGCATGGGCTCCAGCAGCCATTTTGGACTTGGCAGACTGTGCTGTGTTCCACCAGCCAAAGAAATAATTTGCCAGTGGGGATGTGTGTGTGGACCGGTTTGGAGCTGGGAAATTATCATTATGCAGCTCCAAACCAGAAGTGTTACACAGAATAAATCTGGTAGCTTATCTTTAGAGCTACCACAAACCAGTTGCAGGCTTCACCCACTGCAGCTGTAAAAAAGGCAGGTTCGGTATCCTTTTCTGTCTTAGCAGTACTATTGCTGTTATAGTCGGTGTTCTGTGTAAATTTTTTGTCCTGGTTTCTTTGGTTTGTAATTTTAGTTTTGTAGAACAGTTAGATGTGCTTTACTGAATTACTTTTGTCACTGTAGTTTGACTATATTTTCATTTTTTGTTTATTGATTGAAGTTAGCATTGTACACAGTAATTTCATTACAATTACCTGAGATATTGTGCCTTGTGTGTGTCTCCTTAGTCCATGAAATGCTTGTTGTGTATTGTTTGCTAAAAAAAAGAAGGACAAAAAATGGTGGTAGTGTGGGTACTGCTGGGGATGCTAGCTCATGAGGAGCTTGAACATCAACAGAAAGTGACGCTGCTCCCACAGGGTTTGCCTGCCACCCCACTGTGACACGGGAACTTCCCATATGCTCTTCATGAACTGCTGCTGTCACTGATGGACCACCACCCCCATTCGCTACTTCCCTCCTCTTTTCCTCCCACTTGGCCTGGTAATTTGTCATGACAATGGGTCCTCTGGCTTCCAGTGCCCATGTGAGTCCTCTGCTTGCCCTGGGGGACACATTTATTGTATAGGTTGCAAGTGACCACATTAATCCTAACCCTAATGTCCCATAGGAAAACATTGCTATTTTAACAAGCCATTACTTCACCATTCTTTGGAGTTAACAGACACTCTATATATCTTAGCATGTGTCTTAATGAGTACTACAATAGTAACACATAATACCCCTGGAAAAAGTTGATGGGGTATGCACAACACTCCAAAATCACTTCCCACACTAATCATGGTGCCAAGTCCACAGTTGAAATCCAATAATCATCAGCAAAGCATCAAATATGCGTCTCCTCTGGGACTACAACCATACAAAGTTTCAGACAAATTTGAAACAAATTGACTGGAGTTATGCCTACAAATTCCATAAAAGAGTAGCTGATGGAAGTGGGTTAGTAACTTGTGTGTTTGCAAATTATCTGCCACATTTGTAGCATCCATTTGGGTGGGTGCTGGGGAGGTGGTTGCAAGAGGATCACTCCAAAAGGTACAACATCTCTGACTCAGGAACAGCTTCATTTTGACCCAACTTTGCCTTGCTGTACCCCATGGAGAAGTTACAGCTGAAGTTGCAAGGCAAAATGACAATGGTAAGTTTCTTCTTAAATAAAAAAAAACTTGGGGAAATGATCTATCGAGGCAAATTTTCTTTAACTTCACCTGCAAATTAAAACTTCACAACATCTCTATTTGTATATAAAACCCTCAAAAGAGGAGTTATTTAAGAAAATGTTGCGCCATTACATAATGCTTGATCTGTGTTAAATACATTAGCTTTCCTTGTCTAAAGTTTTACTATACTTTGTAAACTCAACATAAAACCCTAACATTACCATACTTTGAAATGAATAAGACTGCTAAAAGCATATAATGTTGTGCTGCTGGTATACACAGTACCCATTTACTGAACCAACCTGCTATTTAAATCATGTTCCCCTAAGTAGATAGCCCTCTTAGAATGCAGTTGCAGTGTAGTTACACTGTAACTACAGTGTACTTAACTGACACATAAAATAAAATGTAACTGTGTTTATTCTCAACCTAAATTCAACTTGGTGAAAACATTCAACTTGTTTTCAAGTTTCAAATTATTTAAATCAGTTGATTGCTTAGGTTTCTAAATGTTCAATTTACCATGCTCAACCAAAGCTACAATTTCAGTAGAGTGCTAGCCATTTAAGCTAACCCACTGCTAGTTCATTAGCATGCTTTTTAGAGCTGCAGTGGGTGGAGCTCTGCAGACCTCTTGCTGTAAAAACAAGTTCTGGTCAGAGCCTACATGTCTGCATGAATCTATTAGGAGATCATGGAAGTGATGGTGGAAACAGTCTCCCTGTAATGGAGTTCATGGTGTAAATGTCCTCTGTGTCCAAGATTGTCAGTGGAGTTCACACATGTGCAGTAAGATAAAGTGTCCATCTTGGGCACAGCAAGCATTTCTGCTGTAAGCCACTTGCACATGCATGACATGGCAAAATGGGGAAGTATAACATTAAAGATGTGCACCTTCCTCTGAGTTGGGTATGCTTTGTTGGTATGCTATGTTATGGGACACTGATAAGGCACCGAATTCCTCTGTTCTGCGATCTCCAGAGCTATCAGACCAGGACACAGTGGACCTCACTAAAGCATTTGACAATTGGTTCAGGATCTGAATATGGCAGTTGAGAAGGTCACCAACCATGCTGCTTGACTGTATAACAAGTATAATTTGCAAGCATGAGCCTGGGGGAGGAGGTGCCGCTAGACACCAGGGAATGAGAAAAATATTACCGAACAGAAGGGGGGGGCACTAGACACCAGGGAAATATCCCTCGTGTTTTTTCCCCACCATCCTAAACCACTAATGCTACTGAGATTTTTTGAATAAATAAAGAAAAAGAAAAGCAATTAACAGTGTGTGTGTGTGTGTGTGTGTGTGTGTGTGTGTGTGTGTGTGTGTGAAAGAGAGACTGTATGGTGAATAACAGTATTTATTTGGATTTTTAAAGTTACTTAACACTTACTGATCATCTCCCTTTGATGCAATTGCGCACTACAAAACTTCTTTATATCTCAACTGAGCAACTGAAATTGACTAAAAATCCCTTTCTTTGATTAGAATTAAACCTTTATAAAACATACATAGGTGTATGTTGCTCGACATGCCTGATGAAAAGATGAAGAGGTAAAGAGGCCAAGAAAGCTTGTATCTCATACCTTTAGCTTTCCTAATAAGGATATTCTCACAACAACAAAAATGTAAAAAAAAATGTTTTCTTTTTCATGGTTTAGTGTAGGTTAACATGGCATGGCAATTTGTTTGCTAGGGATTTTTAGAAATAGAAAATTTGTGTAATGCTCATTTTAAATCATGTGAATTCATAGAATTCAGGTTAGACTTCAGTTAATCTATCCCATAAAAACACCTTGCAGTATATAATTGGGAAATGTAACAAGCATAATTTAATGTACATAATTGTCAACTGGAACCAGTAAAACATCTTGCAACAAACAATTACAAGAAGGTTTTTTTTTTGTATTTTGAATCAGCTTAGTCTGCAATATATACAGAGAGGCTGTGGTTTTATTCCATTTTCGACTGCTATAATGATTGTGTGGATTTTTTTTAATGACCAGCATTATGACATTGAGTGTTGCAAATTGGAGGTTTGGCCTTCCACGATTCTCATGCTGGATGTAATACCCAGGGAATGTGATGCATATTCACTTAGGATTTATTGCAGAGCTAAAGTTTGAAATACTGATGTCCTTGTTTTGTAATAGCGGGGAATAGTGTGTGAAGATGCATATAATAAGTGAAACATAAGGCAAGTCCCCAGCAGAGCAGTATCGGGGCAGCATGGAATTGCAAAACGACATCAGACCTCAGTGCTCACTTCTGGTATGGGGGAATCATCCGCTCCCACTCAGCCAAAAAATCCACAAACCTTTTTAAAATGTCCCCGTGGTACCAACTTGAGCCCAGGAAAGGGAAAAGTATAACTGGCCAGATGCAGTCAGTCCTGTGATTACTCCAAAAGAAAGGAAAGAGAGCATTAAAAACTAATAAACTGGCCAAATGATATATACTTGATGTGATATTTAAAGTATTCTGATTTGGGTGGATCCTCTCATCATTTAATAACCTGAACTGATCGAAGGCATTTATGTGCTTCAGTTTTCGAGTCTGCTTGGCCAATAATGGCTTTCTCCTTTCCTTTTTCCCTGTGCAATTGCTCCACCACAATATTTACATTGCTAAAGCCAACTAATAAATTCACATTATTTACAGACATGATTGTGAACAATAGCAGAATGTTGAAATCAATATCACTTTTTTCTCACTAAAAGCTCATGTTGGGGACTGATAAATCCACCCTGGGCTCTGGCGTTGTTTTTGATGTTGGTTTTCATTTCCAAAATGGACAGCTGCTGCTTTTTGATACATTTTAATAGGTATCCCGTTAAAATAGTGACTATACAATCATGACCGACAAGCGACTACCAAATAGCGATCTGTATAATGTCAACCAGAAATAAGAGCTCATTAGCCAGTATAGTGACTGCTACTGCCATTTATGCAACCACAATTGCGACTGCTGAATTAGCGAAAAACAAGCAGAAAATTTCAGAGTTCCTAATATCCAGAGGGATTTTTTTTTTTAAATTGCACCAGTTGGGAGAACACTCAGGTACAGTCCCAATGCATGTTGAAGCCTGAGTCTCACTGACATCACTTACAGTACATCAACCACACGGATCAACAGATATGAATAATCAAAAGCTAACCTGCAGCACACAGTAAACATACTACAAGGCAAAACAACAAGCTGGGCTCAACATAAGAAAAAAAATTATCTAGATTGTCTTTATTTTGAAAAATATACATCTGCTTTTAACTCTTTCGACTCGAGGAGGAGCCATTGAATTTGTGCGTTTAAATTTGAATTTGTTTTTTAATCCCTGTCAGTAAGTGTTAAGTAACTTTAAAAATCCAAATAAATACTGTTATTCACCATACAGTCTCTCTCTTTCTCTGTCTCACACACACACACACACTCACTAATTGCCTTTCTTTTTCTTTATTCTGAAGTTGTACAACCAGCAATATTAAATGGTTCCATGTTAAAATCATCTCCTCTTTGATGCAATTGCACACTATAAAACTTCTTTATATCTCAACTGAGCAACTGAAATTGATTAAAAATCCCTTTCTTTGATTAGAATTAAACCTTTATAAAACATACATAGGCGTATGTTGCGCGACATGCCTGAAGAAAAGATGAAGAAGTAAAGAGGCCAAGAAAGCTTGTATCTCATACATTTAGCTTCCCTAATAAGGGTATTCTCACAACAACAACAAAAATTACAAAAAAATGTTTTTTTTTTTAATGGTTTAGTGTAGGCTAACATGGCATGGCAATTTGTTTGCTAGGGATTTTTAGAAATATAAAATTTGTGTAATGCTCCTTTTAAATCATGTCAATTAAATATAAAAGCTGTTCATGCTGTAATAGGCTTTTGTTTTAAGCCTATGGCCAGGAATAATCAGATCTCTAAAGCCAAATTGATACAAACCAGACACAAGGAAAGTGGATGAAATGTGTTCTCTGAGAATGGGTGAATATTGTTGGGAGAATAGCATCAAAACTGCAAAGCACCATTGAGCATTAAAATGGCATTCTGTGCCATCTCGAGGCTTCAGTGATAAGCTTGCATTAGTATTTTGGCACTGCAGGATCTCTCTCTTTCTCTCTGATCACCCCAACCCCCATCCTGCATGGTTGGGTGTGTGCCTGCAGGTGATGTCATACCTTTCCAGTTGCAACTTGGTCCCAGAACCTTGTGCATGAATGGAAAGGGATGCACTTTTTTTCAACTTGGAGGTCTCACATGAATTTCTAAATCAGTGAAATATACAACTAAAAGGAATCTTAGTGCCTAGATTTGAAATGTTTAGGTGGTGGGACTCAGTTTTACAAATACAGGTGGGGTACTGTCACCTCTTAGTGGCAGAACACTCCTAAAGCTTTCAGTGGAGAAAGATGCATGTCCAATTAAACCTCTGAAAAGGATACATTTTTCCAAATTCACAGTAAAAAAAAAATATGCTTATCTTTATACTTAACCACTGCCTCAATCTAGCTCCAGTTGTAAGGAAACGGGTTGCCTATAAAACCTTATTTTGTTGCAGTGTTAGTTGTTGTTTTTAAGTTGTTTTGGTTTATGTTCAAGAATACTTGGGGACTGAGGGAAACTAATGCACTTTTTCATATCTGCTACTAAGGGGGTCGAGGTTATTTTTACATTATTGCGATCAAGCGGGGGTTTAGGAAAGGAAAACACATTTAGAGGTCTAAAGTAGTACTAGCAACAATGCTGTTTATCTATGTATACCATTCTGCATTGTCCCCATGAATGCCATTAAGAAGATTAAGAGCAAATGCTGTTGGCAGTTGCATGAGCTGCACTGCATGTATGTAGTGCATCTTGGAATGACAGAGTGTCAAGAAAGGATCCCCTAATTAATCAATTAAGTTAATCCCTTTGTACAGGTTTGATCATTTCAGAGTTTTTTCATGTGCTGCATGCCATGGCGTGCCAGACGTGTATCGGTAGCTACGTAGGGATGCAGAAATGTAAAACCAAAAAATGGCCACTGTGATATAGTGCAGTGCTGCAGTCCATAGGGACAACATGGGCAGATTGCTTCTTGGGGAGGGTCAGGTGGAGGAAAAACAGTTCCACGGTCGGAAAACATGACCTAGGTCCTTTTCCGATGCAAAACATCTGCAAGCTCCTCCCACTGCACATGTAAAAAGAGATTTTTCAGACCAGACAACAGTGTGGAGGTCCATCACAGTCCCCTCTGCATCTGTGAAGCACTCCACACTATTAACAATTGCACAGCACTATTTTTCAGTTGGCTATCATGACGGAACGTGGCACAGTCTGCTGTGTCTAAGCTGGCCAAGGTATTCTACTGAGCATGTGCAAATACAGTGAAGCTTACCAAGATCAAGCCCAACTCTGCAGAATCCTGTAGTAGAGTTACTGCTGGGAACAATGCAGTTTCAATTGGAATTAATCCCTTTTGTCATGCAGGGAAACTGTGACACTGCATTGATCCTAGCAGGCTTCAATGTAGTTGTGCATGCACAACAGTTGTTTGAGGCCATATTGGATATGGCAGACTGTGTCGTATTCCACCCTGACTACCATGGATGACACTGTCTTGTTTTTCCCACCCAACCCTACTTCTCGACACCCACCACCCCACACCCCCCTATAAACACCAACAGTGACACTGGGGGTTCCCAATCCCCCAGGCTCCTGATCAACAATCCTAGTTTTTTTGTAACCCCCTCACCATCACTATCACACATGCGTGGTTATTTGTTGCTGTGTATTTTCTCTATATATACTTTTTCTGACCCCCACCTGACCCCCCTCAGCACCCACAACCCCACCCACTCTCAGAAATATAACAATGACACTGGGGGTGCCCAATCACCTAGAGTCTTGATGGCAATTTCTCCATCAATGTATTGTTTGTTTACCCTGTAAAAAGTAAACTGCCCATCAATGTCACCCCACCTGACCCTCCCACTCAGAACCCACCACTCCCCCAAGCCCTTACTTACTCATTGGGGGTCCAATGTTGTAATCCTCTCTGAACAGCAGTTGCATTTTCACTCTTCAAAGTTGGACCATGAACTGAAGAAACAGGTATGTGGTTCAATGTATTTCAATGGTAATTAGAACTCAGTGGCCTCCTACACAATTGCATTGACATTAGGTAGATCTAATCCCAAATAGTGATTTTGCAGTCCCTGGATGAAATCACCCTTCAGCCAGGAGTTGAAAATGTTCTCTGCCCTTGTTCATTGGTAGAGATGTGCAAAATTAGAACATTTTGTTCCACAAAATATTTTGCAAAATGTACGCATTTTGTGAAATATTTTGTGACTGTGAAATGTGAAATTCTGCAGGCAGAATGCAAAATTCCACAGATGAAATGTGAAATTTCACCCCAACAAAATTAAACTTCACCTACAAAATGGCAAAATTCAGGTGAAATTTGGTAAATTCAGATGAAATGTGGCAAAATTTCACATTTCACGGGCAAAATTTCACACCCAGTGAAAGATTTTGCACCCAGTGAAAAAAATTTGCAGAATGGTAGAATTTCGCAAAATGTTTCACATGCTGAAATTGCCAATTTTGCTGGTGAAATTTAATTTAGCAAAATCTCTATTCATGAGGTGGGGTCATAAGAAGGACATGTTGAAAATTTGGTGTAAAAATATTAAAAAATGATAGTTACGAGCCTCCATTGAAGTTTGCTAATGCAAGCTAGGACCTTTGATAATTTTCAATATTTTTCCCCAGATTCACAACATAGCCATATTTTTACAGCACCTCACGAGTGTGACAGCTGTCATTTTTCAAAACCTTGCCAAAATGTTTTTTTTTACATCCAGAAAGGCGATTTTGTGGTCCTTGTATGAAATCTCCTTTTGGACAGGAGTTAAAAAATTTCTCTGCCCTTGTTCATGAGGTGGGATCATAAGAAAACTATGTTAAAAATTTGGTGTAAAAATATTTAACAAAAAAAGTACGAGGCTATGTTGAATTTTACAAATGCAGGCTCTTAAGCTTGGTAATATTCAATATTTTGACCCTAGATTTTCAACATAGCCATTTCTTTACAGTGCTTCATGAATGTGACAGCTGTCATTTTTCAACTCCTGCCCAAAATGTGTTTTTGCATCCCATAAGTTGATTTTGCAGTCCTTGCACGAAATCACCTTTAGGCCAGGAGATGAAAATTATTTCTGCCCTTCTTCATGATGCAGGGTTATAACAAGGCTATGTGGAAAATTTGGTGTAACATATTTAAAAAAAAACTAATTTATGAGCCTTCAATACAGTTTGTGAACACGGGCTTGTAACTTTGGTAATTTGCAATATTTTTGTACCCCAAATTCCTTTGCTGCAGTCCTATCGGTTCTGGCCACAGCTTGTTTCATACCCATAGCTGGTGCTCTAAAGGCAAAAGATGGTGCTGCACCTTGCTCTTTCTGTCATTTCCTTGACCAACTGCTGTGAAACACCTTTGTGGGGTGAGACAGAATTGGCAAGGAGCAGAACCATGTGCTAGGTAAATTGTTCTCTGTGTTCTGAATTTGTGCTTTCAGCGAGGGCTCCAGGAAAGGAGTAGGGAGCTGTAGTCCTTTTGGGAGCTTATGGACTACAGCACTTATTGTTAAAGCTAACGCTGCTTAAAAATGGCATTTTTTTACTGATTCTAGTCCTAATGTTAGAGGTGTGGGCTGTTACATCTCCAGCAGGGTGAAAATTTTAAAAATATTGTTGTTTTAACAGCTTTGGGGCACTTCTAAGGCATGACAGGGTGTCATGTGACCTATTTTGCTACTTCTGGGTCCCAGGGCATAAGTAAAGTGCTCCATGCAAGAGAGTACATGGGCACCATGTGTGACGATGCACACAAAGACACACACATCTTGTGCATGTTTGGCAGGTGAGGCAGTGAGAAGTGGTGACATCTAGGGATAGCAACAGACATCCAGAAGCAAAAGTAATATACCCTCTTTGAGACTAGTACTCTCTTCAATACACAAAGGTTGTGAAAAATACTTGAGAACCAATAACAACTTTTTATTCATAATGGCGGATCACATTATGACAATAGAGTGGGGATGTGGGGTCAAATGTATAAATTGTACTATGTACTCAATCACGCTTACTCCACTACCCAAAACACCTTATGTATGTATGAAATGTAATGAGAATGCAGACATGGCTAAGGAAATATCCATGTTTAACTCCAGACTTAAAGCTCTTGAACAAAGTCAAATGGAAATGGCAAAAAGGCTAGACATAAGAGATCCTCCTCTCCCCTCCCCTCCAAAAAGTGCTCACCTGCCAATATAAACCAGGTGTACAATGAACTGCACAAAGAAAAAAAAAAGGTAGTAACAGCCAAACCTGCCTCCCACTGGTACTCCCCACAGAAACTATAAAAAAAAGCTAGCCACCATATGCAAACTGAAAATAATAAAACCAAAAAAAGAAGTAGGGAGGAGGACATCATATGTAGCAATGACAAAGAGTGGTATCAGATCCAGAGCAAAAGAGTGGCTAAAAAGAGGTGAAAAGCAGAACTTTTCACTATCACCTTATCAAACATATTTGGCCATTTAAATCTTTTAGTAACTGAAGAACTAGTCAGAATACCAACTGAACCTTCTCCTAGTACATCCGCCATGGGTACAACATGTCAGGATAATGTTAGCACACCAGGTATAGACAGTGATAAAACATCTCCTGTAGTTGTAAGCCCCCAGGTAACTACCACCAGAGATTCAGATTTAATTCTACTCTTACATACAGAGAATACCCCATCAAATATCACAGTTGATAATGATTCTGTTCAAACTACTGACACTTCTAGTACTACGGTTCAGGGGTCTGAAAGCATGGAAACCTATGAGACAAATGTTGAAATAAACAATAATATAGAACAGATATACATATTAGGGGGATTCTTTAACCCGGTATACTGACAGATACTCCACTAAGGGAAATAAACAAAATGTTACCAGCTGTAGCTACAGAAGGGCCACTATCAAGGACATAACAGGAATGCTGCCAGGTATTTTGCAGCATGTCAAAAATCCTAAAACTGTAATTTTACATGTAGGAACTAATGACCTAAATAAAACTGGGATAGAAAAAACAATTAATGACATGAAACAAGCAATAACTACACTAAAAAAAATATGAACACATAAATAATGTCTGAAGTCCTACCAGTCCCACGTGCTATACAGACGAAAACTCAAAACATAAATGCTTATAATAACTGGCTATGCAGATGATGTTTTATAAACAACATCACCTGTATAAGTACTTAGGAGAAATTTGCAAATGACAACTCATTGTACTGTAAGGATGGTCCTCATTTGAGTAAATGTGGAGTTAGGTGATTAGGTAACACCTTTTATTAGGCTATCACGAGCAACTCCCAGGCACCAAAAAACTGAGCAGCCTGGGGCAAAAGGGAATTAACAGTGATAAAACTATAAGAAAGGGTATTAGTAAGAGAACAAAACAAAACAGAAAATCTAACTTAAACTTCCTACTAACAAACTCCAGAAGTCTCCATTCAATAAAGAGAGAAACATTAGAACTCACCTTACTTCAGAAAAATATAGACATAGCCACCAAAACAGACACCTGGTGGGAGGAATCATCATGCTAGAGAAACAGTAGGTAGCACACTATATGAGCGTCTATTATTGAGCAACTCAATAATAGCGATACAAAGTACAGCAACAGGTGAAAAAAATCACTATATCTTGTACAGCAAGTGTAGCAGGTAGCTATACTTGCTAGAGACGGTTATAGAACCATGTTCGGCCAAGCCCCGCCCTGCTGGCATTTAGCATAGCAGTATACACTACCGCTCCTGAAGCCAGTGGCCAGAGTTCGGGTGTAGTGCCTAGCAGTAGAAATTCTGGGTGTTTTTTTTCCCCTAATTGATTTTAATTAGTTTGGGGTGTGTGGGGATTATAGCCCCCCCACATAAAAATGTATGCTTTTTGTTCTTGTACTAAGTGACTATCACTATTTGCAATGGTTGATGTAAAGTGTTGTCACCCCCTGTTCTGTTGGGCAGTTTTGTGTTGCTCTATGTGGTCAGCAACTATTAGTAGTTGCTTTTATCACATAAAACCTAACAATATCCCAGGATATAATATTGTCCATAAAGACAAATCTGAAAAATAAAAGGGAGGCATTGCTTTCTGCATAAGAAATGACTTATAGTATCAACAAATTAGCAACACCAATGAAAATGACACTGACACAAGCCTATTGGAACATAAGAATCTATTGACTAACATTGAGGGCAAATTGAAATATAAAGAATTCATAATACTAGGTGATTTCAATACACCTGGGATAGACTGGTTAGAATATATAGCTACCACAACATAAGAGCATTTATTTTTGGACATGTGTACTACCAACGGGCTACAGCAATTAATCAACAAACCCACTAGAGGCAATAATATTCTGGATCTCATTATAACTGATATCCCTGACAAAATTCATGATTCAGATATCCACAAACCATTACTCAACAGTGACCACAATATCATTACTTTCTTTATAAATTCAGTATTTATAAAAGTGGAAGGCAAAAGTACAATTAAGGACTTCTAAAGGGTCCAATTTCAAACAAATCTTACTGGAACTAAATAAGTGGGACTGGAATAAGGATTATACAGATGTGGAACAATTGTGGCTTAGAATCAAAAACAATGATCCATGAACTTATAAATAAATATATTCCCAACAGAATCATATACAATAAAATAGGGAAATTGTAATTATGGTTCACTAGTAGAGTAAAGAAATCATTAGCAGTAAAAAGAAGGGTATATAGGGCACTCAGAAGAGATAAAAATGAATATAATAGACACAAATACAGGGAGGCTCTTAAAAATTGCATAATAGATATCAAAAAAGAAAAAAGTATTGAATTTAATTTGGTGCATAGCAAAGATAGGGGTAAATGTTTTTACTCCTATGTAAATAATAACAAAATGTACAAAAAACATAATGGGGGCCCTCAAAACAAATAACACTGAAATAATAGAATCCTCAGCAATGGCCTATGAATTTAACATGTATTTTTGTTCAGTTTTTGGAACTAAAAACCCCATTACAAACGTACCTGATACAGTGAACCATAACACTACCTTACTCAAAATTACAAGCTATGAGATAAAGGGAAATCTGAAAAAATATCAAATAAATAATTCTCTAGGACCAGACTCTACATCCCAGACTGCTGAAAGAAATTGAATCATGGTTGACAAACCCAATGTACACACTTTTTAATATGTCCATGAGTAATGGAGAGGTACCACAAGACTGGCGATAAGCCGTTATGATCCCAGTTTATAAAAAAGGAGATCATGGGTGCATGGCAGATTATAGACCAATCAGCTTAACATACATCTTAAGAAAAGTTATGGAATCCATTGTGAAAGACAGGTTAGATCATGAAATTAACATCAGTAATATTGAGGATAATACCTAGCATGGATTCAAAAACCAGAGATTGTGTCTCACAAGTAATTTGGTCTTCTATGAGAAAGTAAGCGCCCTATTGGAAACATAGACATAGACATAAGCTACCTTGACTTTTTCAAAACATTTGATAAGGTCCCACATATGATTGTACTAGAAAAGAAGTGTGCACTTGGCATAAACAAAAACACTCGTTAACTGGGTAGATGCATGGCTAAGAGACAGAATACAAACAGCTAGAATAAGAGGCTACACCTCAGGAGAGGGCCCTGTGACTTATGGGGTGCCACTTGGATCTATGCTGGGATCCACCCTGTTCTCAGTGTTTATTTCAGACCTAAACAAAAAAATAAATAGTTTCACTATTAAATTTACAGATGATACTAAAATCGCTGCTGACGTTGGTTCAGAACTAGGAGCTGCAACACTAAGAAAGGACCTTGCAAAACTGGAACTATGGCCTGAAACCAGTGGTATGTTCTTCAATGTAGACAAGTGTGTCATAATGCACTTAGGGGAAACAAACTCCTGTAACACATACTGTCTAGCAGGGAATACCTTAAAGCCCGTAGAGGAGTGAAAAAGATCTGGAGATACTGATTACAAACTACTTAAAATTCGGCAAATAATGCAGTGAAGTAGTCAAAAAAGCAAACAAGATTATTGACTGCATTAAAAGATCAATCTCTACCAGAAATAAGGCTTGTATTTTCTCCTTTTACAGAGCATATGTGCGGCCACATCTAGATTATTGTTCTCCATTATGGAGCCCACATCTATGAACCAAAGGTATACAAATAGAAGGGGTACAGAGGAGGTAACTAGGATGGTGGATGGCCTCCAAAACATGGACTATGAACAAAGGTTCAGAGAATTAGATCTCAACACACTGAACCTAAGAAAGACCAGAGGAGACCTATTGCAGATGTTTAAAATAGCCAAAGAAACACAACTAATGACAGATCTTGGGCTAATACATAGTCAAAGGGTCTTCTCTCTTAGAAGTTATAACCATCAGCTTATGCTGACATAGTCCAAGAGGAATATCAGAAGATCCTTCTTCACTCAGAGGACAGTGGCCACATGGAATTCCCTCCCCCCAAAAGGTGGTGGAAGTGGACTCTTTTAATGCCTTTAAACTAAACCTAGTTAAGTATCTACTAAACCCCTTGTGGAAAAAAATAAACCCACTTGTGGGAGATGTACCACTATGGGCTTCTTGCCTTCTGTACATCTATCTTCTCATAATGTATGAGAGAGTGCTGTTGTGTATAGAAACCAATGACTGGAATCAGGCTGTTGAGTGTTAGTAGTGATGTCAAACTCCTGTTGTGCTTCACTGAAGATGTCACTACTAATGCACAACAACATCGAATCAGCGCTCGCGCTGAAATTTCCTCAGTCATGCTGACCATTGCCAGAGCTGTCGCCTAGTAACCAGACCTCCAAGTGGATGCCCTGAAAACAGCAACAGATAAGGCCATTTTACGTGCCTCTCTCCCTAGGCTACTTGTTTATTTGAAAGAAAAAGCATTCTCACTAATCGTGATGCTGCTGTATGTGAGTGCCTTCTCATACACTATAAAAGATTGGGTATGAGCAGGAATACACAGACAAGGGTATGCTTGAAATCTCGAGGTTTCCTTGGTGACAGAAGACCTCACGAGCTGCGATCTCGAGGTCTACTGTCACCAAGGAAACCTTTTGATACAAGCATACCCTTGCTGTGTATGCCTGCTCATACACAATCCTCTGTCTAGTATTACTCCTGGTATTACATAAAGGTGCTAGAAAAATACTGTTGCCTGATATTGTAAGGCTGTTACACAAACACAAATACTGCAAATATATAATGCATGTTCTTCACATTGCTAAAGTATACTATGGTCACAGGTAAAAAGTATATACAATACTGTATATTATACCACAGGTATCTACTCTTAGCCAATCACAACACAGGAAAACCGACAGTTATTCTCCCACAAACTACCACCTACATGCCCACAATAGTTTATTCACATATAGTCATGCCCACAGTAGTCAAATCACCTTTCCACAGTAGTTTATTCATCTTAACTATGCCCACAGTCATTTATCCACATTTCCTTCATCTCCACTCACACTTGTACACACACACACTGAATCTCATTTCGAGTCACCATGTGTAATCAAGTCCATCCTGCCACTGATTTCTTTACTAAAACAAAATTTCACCACACCTCAAATTTAATTTGCAGTGCATGTAATATCTCCTCCGTGTGACTTTCACCTGCAGTGCATTGGGAGCAAGTAAGAAGCTCGTTTATCACTAACTGATGATTTTTAGGTTGTATGTGTGAAATTAGTAATATCAGACACTTACAGCCAGAGAGATTATTTGCAAGTTGGTCCCCTGCAAAAGCAAGCACTAAAACCCTTTTTATTTTCTGTTGCCAAATCGAATCTGTGAATCTCCACATGCACATTACCAGTTTCGTTAATGCGCATGTCCAAAATCACAAATTTCATTTTGCAAGACAAAATAAAAAGGGTTTTAGCACTTGCTTTTGATTGGGACCAACTTCCAAATAATCTCTCTGGCTGTAAGTCTTTAATATTACTAATTCCACACATACAACCCGAAAATCATCAGTTAGTGATGAACAAGCTTCTTACCTGCTCCCACAGCACTACAGGTCACAGACACAAGGAGGAGATATTATGTGTGCTCCTCGGCTTCGCCTCGGCGTTTAATCATCCACAGAAGCCGGTTATTGCTTCGTATATTCCTCAAAACTTAATGTTATCACTTAATTATACTAGAGATGTTGAGTGAAAAAAAATGCTTCTACATATGTAATGTTAGTCTGGTGTTGCATGCAGGGATAGGTTTAACTATAACTCTCATAAAATAACAGAGCCAGAATAGCATGTGAGTTTACAGAAGTATTCAGACTAAATAAAGTGACAGTTTCAAAATTATAGGTTAATTGAAAACATGCTAAAATGTGTTTTCATTTGTTTTCTTTATTAAGGAGTATTTTTATTGAAGGAATTGAACATGCAATCCACAGATAAGCACCGATGTTTAAAATGCAATTAAATTTTCATAACATTGCATAATCAAGCAATGTATGAAATGCACCATATATATATATATACATACATATATATATATATATATATATATATATATATATACACACACACACCGATACACACACACACACACACACACACTGTAGATATATGTAATAGATAAACCACTCTGAGGTGCTTATGCAGGCCTTGGTGTGCATTTATGCATACGAGGCCGCTAGAGCTAATGCATAACCACCCAAGGCGTGCGTATATCAGAGTGCGACCACACACCTCAGAGTGGTTTATCAATCTTATAAAATTGTTTTGGAGGGGGTAAATGTGCAGGTGTGCAGTTGCGCTCTGATATACGCATGGTCATGTGATGTGTTTTATACAATCAGAACCTTGGATTTGGATTCCTCCATCATTTTATAAATGTTCATGCATCAAGTTTGGGTTGATATCAAACCGTACAAAGGAGGAACATATGATATTAGGGTTTCCAACCATAGCACCCCACCCCTACCCTGCACACACCAACAAGCATCAGGGGATGTGCTTTGGGGTTGTCAACCATAACGCTCCCCCATTCCATAAGTAAATAAGCTGAGATGGGTACAGTATAGGATAATGAGGTGAGCATTATGACTGATGACATCAAGGAACCCCCCAATGCCTGTTGATGTATGCATGGTGGGGGTGGGGTGTTATGGTTGGAAAGTCTAACATAGTATTTCCTTCCTTTTTCTGGTTTGATGTCAACCATAAGTGATGCATTAACATATTTTTTGCAAAGAATTTCTTTACATTTTGAGATAGTGTATTTATAGCCTTATTTACCTGTGGAAGCACAGTGCCCTTTGGGCTCTGTTCTCCCAACCATCCATAGATGTGTATGTGTATGTTGCTATGGAAGGGCCCTGCACTCCAATTTCTAGGACAACAGTGACCAAATTACCAGCATACTGTAGTTATTACCTCACCTCATGTACCTTGTACAGAACATTTTTAAATCCCCACAAAAAACATAATTCCGTGCAACTACAATGCCATTCCGCACCACAGGTGTGAATACACATTTTGGCCATGATTTGAAAAATGACAGCTGTGACATACATGAGGTGGGGTAATAGGAAGTGTATATTGAAAATTTGTGGCCAAAGTCTTTAAAATTTCCAAAATTATGAGCGTGCATAGTGAAACTGCAATGAATGGTCAGACTTTGCCATTTTTACATATTTTGACCCTACATTTTAAACATAGCCTTCTTATGACCCCATCTCATGAACAATATGACGTTCATTATGCATATCCAACCCAAAAGATGAATTCACCAAGTGACCACAAAATCACCTTTCGTGCAGGAGTTGCATAACAGCAGTCATATTGTCCATGAGGTGGGGTTCTCAAAAGGCTACTGTATGTTGAAACTTTGGTGTCAAAATATGAAAAATGGCAAAGATATGCACCAAAGTTACAAATCCCATATAAATACATTGATTTCCCATACAAAAAAAATATTTATTTTATGAGTTGTCATACGAAACAAGATCTTTTTTTGTATGATGCTGATATGAAAAAATAATTTAAATGATAAATAAAACACATTTTAAGGGTATTTCTCAAGTAGTAAAGTTCAGAATGCACCTGGGGGGGGGCAGTAAACTAGCTACAGTACATGTGTTGGTTCATCCCCAGAATGTGATTTTGGGGGTTCCAAATTTGAATTTCTCATGCAGTGTCAGTGGCTCAGCAGGTAGAATATTCACCTCTGAGGCCAGGAGATCAGAAGACTGTGGGTTCTAGGCCCATACCAGGCACTTGGGTTAATATATCACAATACTGACACTACAGTGCAGCATGAGGTGGGTGCTGCACTCCTGAGGTGCCATCTTTCGGATGAGACATTAAATTGAGGTCCCATCTGCTTGTTCTGGTTGTAGTTCAGGTGAATGTTAAATATCCCATTGCACTTCTCGAAAAAAGTAGGGGAATTTCCCCAGTGCCATGAACAAATTTACCCCCATTCACTAAAATACCACCAACCGCTTAATCTGGTTCAAAGTCAGTTGCCATTCATCTGTATCCCCCGGTCATGCCTGAAAATAGGCAGAATTTGTCTAGTGCACTTACCCGGTCAACAAAAACTAAATAAATAAAATAAAAACTGAAAACAAGATGGTGGCCATATGAAAAAGGAATTTTCCCGTACAAAACATGATTCCTTTTTTGTTTCATACCATTATATTTTAGTACTTATGGAGCATGCTCAGAAACAATTTTTTCAAAACTTTAAAATGCAATAACTTGAAAACTGCTTATTATTTTGTCACGAGACTAGCAACAGGCACATCTTTGGGACAGTTCCTTTCTGTCCTGAAAATTTCAGACCAAGATTCCAAATCATCTGGGTTGTAGGTAAGTTCAAAGAAAAATCCCTGAAAAGTTTAAATCAGGATATTAAAATCCTCTCCAAAATATTAGCTAATAGGCTAACGGTAGTTCTTCCTGAGCTAATAGGTATTAACCAGGTAGGATTTATGAAAGGGCGTTCATCCTCTGATCACTTACGCACCTTGTCACATGTCTTCTCGGCTACCAGGGATGCTGAGTTCCCTGCAGGCTTGGTCTCCCTGGATGCTGAGAAGGCATTTGATCAAGTGAACTGGAACTTTTTGTTTTGAGCTCTGGAGGCTTTTCATTTTCCCTCTCTGTTTATTTCCTGGATTGCCACACTTTATAAAAATCCCACTGCAAGAATCTCTGCACATAGGGCATTCTCTAAGCCCTTTTCGCTTCATTCAGGTACCAGGCAAGGGTGCCCCCTATCTCCTTTGTTATTTAATTTATATCTGGAACCTCTTATTCAAAATATTCTCAACAATGTCTCCATACAAGGTGTGAGAATCAGGCGACACGAAATTAAAGTCACTGCATATGCGGACGACTTGTTAATACATTTGTCTCATCCTGTTACCTCAGTTCCAGCTTTGCTAAGGGAAATAGCAAGATTTAGTGACTTGTCCAATTACAAATTGAATGCTAGTAAATTCCTATTTTTTCCATTAAACCACAAAGTTTTCAAAAACGACGTTAGCCCTTTTGGTTTATGCTGGACTTCTAGGCCATTTAAATACTTGGGTATTAAACTTTATCATAACCCTTTAACATGGTTTAAAGAGAATCTGGATTCCGTATTGCAAGTGATTACTCATGACCTTGAGAGGTGGTCTAAACTTCCTATTTCACTATGGGGCTGGATTAACATAATTAAGATGAACATATTTCCTAGGATCTTCTACCCATTATCTCTCCTTAACACCTTTATTCCTTTACTCTGGTTTAAAAAGACACATGGTGTATTCACTAGATTTATCTGGGCTGACAGATATCCTCGTTTGGCTTATCATAAATTGGCAGCCTCGAAACTGGAGGGGGGTTTGCGAATTCCCTATCTGGCCATTTATCACTGGGCTAGTCACCTTGCGAAATGTTTGAGATGGGTATCTCCCAGCCCAGAAGAAGAGCAACCGGTTTGGCTTAAAATAGAACTGGACGCAATTAAGGCCAAAAATTTTGACCCTCTTGCATTATTTTTCTTTAAGTTTTCCCAATTACGCATGACCGAAGAGTGCCCCATAATAATGACCTCTTTAAAGGTTTATTTTCAAATGTGTTCCTTTTTACAATATTCCCCTTATCAGGACCTGGCCCAGTCTATTTGGAACTCTCCATCATTTACTATTAATAAGAATCAGATTTCCCGTCACTGGTTGCCTCAATTGGGAGAGGGGAAGCTTTTTTCTTTCATGGATGGAGAGGGGCATTGGTTATCAGTGGAAGATATGATTAAGAAATTTCTCATCCTGGTTTCTTCCCATTTTAAAGCTTTACAATTAAAACATTTGCTTGTAATTACCTTGGGTAATACTCCTCCCTCCCAGACCTTCTCTTCTCTGATACCCCAGGTTTCCCCACTTTCTGGTTCTTCTGGTGTAATCTCTAAACTATATCAGGTTTTGTTTCATAAAAAGTATGGGGGTCCATTTGGGCCTTCAAGATTCTGGAATAATTTTTTCCCTCAACTTTATTTGGATTGGCACTGTCTCTGAATTCATGTCATAAATGTATTTCTCAAGACAGACTGAGCCTCATGCAATACCATATCTTGCATAACTTGTATTATACCCCGGCCAAATTACATAGGTGGGACTACCTGAACTCTAACATGTGCAATAAATGTTTCCAGGAAGAGGGTACACTTTTCCACATGCTTTGGTCCTACCCAAAAATGTCCCCCTTTTGGGATTCAATCAAAACTTTCTTAGACCCGCTGTTGGGCCTTCACGAATACTTCACTCCTGAGATTTACCTGTTGGGGGACCTGTCTTTTATCAGAGTTAAGGTACGAAAGTTCCACATCTCTATGATTGCCTTATCGGCTAAGAAGCTTATTCTTCGTCACTGGAAAGACAGGTCCTCCCCCTCTGTCCAGGAATGGGTAAAAGAGGTTTTGTCCAACCTGCTCGCAGAAAAAGTGATTGCTAGTCTCCATAATAGATTGGCAGCATATACTAAAATCTAGGATCCCCTTCACTCATTAATCTCTCTGGTTCAAGGAAATCTATCTTAGGCTTCATGCTTTTGTAAGACTTTAAGTAAGGAGCTTGGCATTGATGGGTACCAGGCTGGGTTACTGCAGTAAGGGAGGTAGGGTGGGTTAGACAGTTATTCTTTACATTGTATTAGTGAGTCTTTGTCAATGTTACTTAAACTGACTTTTATTGTGGAAAATTTATTAACAAACTTTAAATTGAAAAAAAAATAAAAATCCCTGAAAAGTCAATGAGTGACAAAATGCTTTTTTCATCAATTCAGAACTCAGAAACCGCACATCTGACTGGAACATAACTTGCCACACCCAGAGATCTTCCATGGTTAACAATGCATACCAATTTGCATGCACATCCATTGAATGGTTGCAGAGTTATTAAAGTGCACATTTTTAGAGTTTAACATTCAAGTGCCTACTTAACCCTAAATATAGGGGTGCGAGTGCACCCTTATAATATATATTATAGAGGCATGGTCGTGTCTCTATAGCTACAGTTGAGTAAGCAGTTTAATGTTAAACTCCACATTTTACACTTCAATAACTTTGCAACAGTTCAACAGATTTGCACAATATTTGGCACGAATGGTTCCATGGGGTAGTTATCTTGATGTGCCAAGTTTTGGTTTGATCGGATGTGTAGTTTCATGCAGTGCATAGTGAAAAAAGTGAGTTTTTACTTTTTTTGGCCAGTTTTTGGTGATTTTTCTCATCACAGTTTGGCCACACCATTTGGAATTTTGGCCTGATATTTTCAGGATAGAAAGAGGTTGCCCCAAGGAAAAAGCCAGCATTGGTTTTGTGGTAAAATATAAATTCGTTCCAAAGTTATTCAATTTTGAAATTTCAGATTCTGAGCATACTCAGCTCAGTCTTTTGGATAGGAGTATTTTTTGTGAACAATGATTTGCCTCATGAAGAAGTATTTTAACAGCTCACAAACAAGGATACAAAAAATCCTTGTTCGTGAGAAAAAAAAATTCCTTGTTTCTGAGCCGCCATCCTGTTTTTCAATTTTACTGACAAAAAAAAAATTGTAACTTGCCCCAGGGGTGTCTTCTGTGGATATTAAAGTATAGGATTTGTTTAGGGCAATGCCTTCTACAAACCCATGGCTTTGGTTTCCTTTAGTTATTTCAAAAACTGCCATTTTAAAATGTTAAAATCCTTGTTTGCCACTCACTTCTGATCCTTGTTTGTGAGCCAATCCTTGTTTGTGAGTTGTCAAAATCCTTGTTAGGGCCATCTTGTCCCAATATCACAATCTCATGAATAAGGATTTCTCATGAACAAAGATTTTGACATTTCATGAACAAGGATTTGGCTCACGAACAAGGATTTTGACACCTCATAAATAAGGATTATAAAAAGAAATCCTTGTTCGTGAGGTTTCAAAATGCTTGTTCATGAAAAATCTTTGTTTGTGAAGTGACAAAATCCTTGTTCATGAGATCAGGACCAGAAGGCACTATCTCATGAACAAGAATTTTGACAGCTCACAAACAAGGATTCAGCTCGTGAACAATGATTTTGACACCTCATGAAAAGGGATTTTTAAAGGTTGTTGTTTCTTTGCCAGTTCCAGACTACTCTTTCCTCTTCCAATGTCAAGGAGTAAGACCCATGCTCAGACCATGACTTCCAGTGGTGCTTCTGAGGATATTAGCTATACCCAAATACTGTAGAATAGTCAATAAGTACACTGTTTATTTTGCGCTTCTAAGTGCATGGGGTGATTGCACTAAACTGTTTTTTGTATGGCAGGTATATGGCAGCTGTTCTTTGGGTTACAGTGGTAATGAGCAGATCAGGCTGCTTCTGCTGTTAAGGTTGTTTCAACTGGCTACTCAGACAACACTTTTTATCAGTGTAGCTGGAGTCATAGAAAGCACAAATAAAATTGCCAAATAGATTTTTTCCTTGCACTGAAATTAAAGTTTGGCACAGTATTGTACAGACTTTTGTCAGCTTGGCAGATATTTGCTTTAGTAGTGTTTCCAGCTACTGGGTTCAATTTTTTTTTTTAACTTCTCTGACAGCAGACCGTCACTCACTGCACTCACAGTTTGGAATTGTTGTGCTGCTTCTTGTATTGATTCTTGTGTTGGTTGCAATTTTGTCAGATAAGTTGATAAGTTAATCCTGCTGGAGATCATGATATTGATGTGGAGGGAGCCATGGCTGTAGCTTCAGCTGAGATACCATCCAAGGGAACCCCAGAACCTCCTGGATCCTCTGCTGCATTTACCACAAGTGTTTGAGCCAAAGCTAGTACCAAGGTGGAAGCCGAGTAGATGGAGGCAGGTACTGAAAAAGCTGACTGCAAAATCCATCTTACATTCCTTATGTCAGTAAGACAGCACAGTACTTTACATTGTTGCCAGCATGCCAAAGCATACCTCAATAATACTTCATTATTCTTTATGTTTCATGCATTGGGTCCATCCTGTGAACATAGCGACATATAAAGAACGGTGAACATTGCCTATTCTATGGTATAAAAAAAAAAACTAGATACAGCATACACAGGAGGATGCAAACAATAAAATAAAAATAGCACAATACTTCTGTAACCTCGCCTCACCGGCCCTCTTCGGTCAACTAGCAGGGCTGCTCCTCTCACCACATGGTGCCAACGAGAGGGATAGGGGTTGTCACTACGAACAGTTCTGTGCACCAATACTTTTACTTCATAGCCTGCCATCCTCAGACAGGCAAACCAAGTGTGGCAACTACCTGGCTCACACTTGAGGGGACCATTTAGCATAGCCATCAACCTGGGTCCCTGGGAGAAAATGTTTGCTTAGAATTATGCTAGGTTTGTACTTCTGGTCAGGATCACCCAAGGAAATCCAGACACAGTGGAAGCAATAACAGTACTGTCCAAACCAGGTTGGGATTGTAGAATGTGGCTTTTATTCACATACACAGAGAATAATACAAAGCAAAGATGGACCCCCACAGGGCTACACCCATTGGTAATGCAGATTACTGAGGTACAGAGTACTCGCACAGTGAACCCTCAGGTTCTGAATGAACTGGAAACAGTGAACACTCTTTGGTTCTGAATGGAATGGCACCCACAGCCAGAACTTGTACACTTCTCTTGACTTGACACCCTTGGCCAGTACTAGGAGACTTCCCCATATTGCATGAGAAATTACTGGTGGCTCCCTCGACCACCAAAAAGCACACTCAGGGTCACTGAAAATCTAAAATTCCATGTCTGGGTATTTTCTACAGGCACTGGCCAAGTGCACTGAGAGAAAAATAAAGGTGCCCAAACTGAACCCAGAGAAGTAAACATGGTTACTCCAGATGGCGGGGTCTCCCACCTTTTGCTTCCAAATTTATACTCACCCATTCATCTGGTTAGTAACAACTTTCTCATAAAACTCTTGTAGATGGTATCTTGAAATGTCTTTCACATTTAACATTCTACTTTCTCACACCTCCTAGGTGTCCTGAAGTTAAAGGTTATGTAATTGGCAATGTCTTTACACCAGACCCCCACTTTGGCAGATGCTTTTAAATCAGAAAGAACTAAAGGTTCTGTACTTGGCGAGTCTCCCTCCAGATCCCATAGAAGGCAGACACTTTTAAACAGAAACAGTCTTAAAATGTCTGTACTTGGATAGTCTGCCTCATAGTAGGCAAACACTTTTACACAGAAACACAGTCTTGGTGACAGAGTCCCTTTGTCAGAGAAACAACTCACCACAGGAATGCAGGTGCCTCAGGGCTTTTTCCACAAAAAGTCTTAGGTACTCACAGAGCAGGTGAATCTAGGCAGCTTCAGCACAATCCAGGCTGGAGCAGGGTATGGTCCCTGAATCCTGGAAATGCCCCCCATCCCTCCGTGGATGGGGCACTGGAAAACCCTCTCAGAACAGTCTCTACCACTTCACTCTACTGGTCTTCTATGTTCTTCTTCTAAAAAACATAGAAACATAGACTTTGATGGCAGATAAGGACCGCTTGGCCCACCTAGTCTGCCCATTTTCCTACCTAGAGGATAAGCTGCAGATCCTATTTAACCAACAGCCTATTTCTTCCTACCCCCACAAAAATTGCCTTATGTCTGTCCCATGCATTCTTGAATTCTCCCACAGTTTTAGACCCCACAACCTCCTCAGGAAGGCTGTTCCATGCATCCACCACCCTCTCTGTGAAAAAATACTTCCTCACATTGCCCTGAGCCATCCCCCTTCTATCTTCAAATTGTGTCCTCTTGTTCTTGCACATCTCTTTTTCTGAAAGATGCTACCCTCTTGGACTTTGTTGATTCCACTGAGGTACTTAAATGTTTCTATCATGTCCCCCCTCTCCCTCCTTTCCTCAAGGGTATACATATTAAAAGGTGAGAACAAACTACCCAATCTACCAAGGTAGCTCTGTGTCAGACCTAAAACAGAAGAGCTGCATTCTGCAGCACTCTTTACTCTACAGACTCTCTCTCTCTCTCTCTTCAGACAACTCATTCTAAATCAACATTCCACCCAACTACCTGCAGCTAGCATTCCAATGTGGCTTATGCTGCTGCGACAGTTCTAAGCTTACATCATCCTCCAGATCGGCTGAGACTGAAGCCAGCATGCGACAGTGTGAAATCCATTTAACTGGCATCCCACAAGCTGCATCTCCCTGTCTGCCACTGATTCTAAGTAGGATTCTAGTAACCCCTGGGAACAAGGTGGTTACACCCACTCTCAGCCAGGAAAATGACTGTCCCCAGTCATTACCTACCAGGCACCAGATCATCCTACCATATGTGTTATCTATGGAGAGGGGTGATCAGAACCTCTCCTACCATGTGGCAGGCACAGGCAGGCAACACTAAGGGCCCAGAGGCCATTGGCTGACACATCATCCTCTACATTATGATCTTACTATGGAAACCAGTGACCCTTGAAGAACTGTCCAGAGCACAGCCCTAATAGACCAGCACTGAGGCAACTTTTAGCTGGTTAGGACCTTAGCCTCTCTATCCCCCTAGTCCTCTAGGGAAAGCCTATCTGACCAAATACAAATCTACCCAAAACCGGGGAGCCTCCCCCCATCCCTGGACACCTGCAAACCAAACCACGGAACTAACACTATCCCCAAGCATTACACTCCCACACTCCCCCACAACTACACCTATGGAAGTAAAAAGGTTAACACTTGTTAACTACTACACAGTACTTTACAAACAACACTTTAAAGCACATGAGGAACTCCGTTGAGGCCCTCCAATCCTCTTCTTGTCTTCTCTTCTGCCTTTTTCAGGATCCACCTGAAAGAGAAAAGACAAAAACACACCCCAAATCTGCAAACAGTACACTATCATAACCCTTACTATCAAAACACTGGAGAATCCCAAAAATATTTTTTTAGAAAAAGTAGAAATCAGTAGAAAAACATCAACATTATGTACAATACACCTTTTGGGGATGAAATGTCCAAACTAGTGACAACAGTGCCTGAAGGCAAGGTCCATGAAAGAGTCTCTTTTGGGCCGGAGCCAGGTAGAGCACAGTTCTTGAAGTACTGTAGTCCCAAAGGGGAGAGTCTTTGTGGACAGTTCAACAGTCTGTAGTCTGCCAGGTGTAGGATGTGTATCACAATGTCAATAAAATAAGAAAAGTCTGGACTTACCAGTTCCTTGAAAAATGAAAAAATGGAGCAGCACCTGGATCTCCAGCCGAAGACTCTCCCTGGCAGAATTTTTCGGATACAGCTGGGCAGAAATCTTCTGGAAATGACAGGATGGACATCTGGAAACTGCTAGGCTGACGTCATCTCTGGCTGATGTCATCTAGGAGATGGAACCTTGGAACAGGAAAGAAACAGCAGGACTGAAGTCATCTGAACTCCCAGGCAATGAATCAGGAAACAGCTAGGCTGATGTCATCTAGGCTAATGTCATCTGGAAGGCCAGGCAATGGAACTGGAAGGCACACTTCAAGGCTAACAAATCTGGATGCACCTTAGGATCCTGGAATACCAGACTGGTGGAACATCATGGGTACGGCAATGGCTGGATGGCAGCACTGGCTACCACTGCTCTGCTTTCCACTTGGAAGGCTTGGGCACATTCACAGAAAGCTGGTTGCATTGAGGGTAGTACCACATTGGGTCAGGTGCAATAGTTATTATCCCGTTTGGGCACTCATAATTCACATTATAGAAAGTCTCATTGCCTTTTCTGTCCACAATACGTACAGTGTCTATCAACAGTGTCCTACCCACTCTCCAATACTGCAATTTGTCTCTTATCACTTTGCTTCTCTGAGAAAAAAATTTGCACCTGGATGCAGGTTATTGGTTGCCTCTTCCACTAGCCAGGCTCTCCTTTTTTTCTCAATCTCCTCCCGGAGTCTCCGAGGAAAGGTAGGAAAGGACATTCCATAGATCTTATCTGCCTTCCTATGAACCAGTCTTTCCTCCTTACTACTGTTGATCAGTTCGCGACCCCTGGCCTGGCTTGCGGGAGGCCAGTCCTGGTTCTGCCAGTGTCACATACTCAATGATACATAGAATGGGTCCCTGACCTATCCTTCTGGGGCAGGGCTGTGGAGTCCCCAATTACTTCTTCTGGTTCCTCCAAAAGCAAGAGCCGAGGCTGTGGACTAGAACCTTCATCATAAAGATACATAGCGCCCTCCTCCTCCTCTTCCTCTCTAAGGACCTGGGTCCAGGAGTGAGCAGTCATCCTCGCTCCTGTGACTGTCCACTCTTACTGGGTGTGGAGGTAGACACCTCCCAATATAGGGTTTATCAAACCTCATCTTCTCCAATGAGGCTAGGACTTGGACCCTCTCTCCATGGATCCACTGATTCTCCCTCCGCACTGTCCATCTGCAACAAAGACATGGAGACATCACGAGGACTCTGCTCTGCCAGTACATCAACACCCCTCTTCCTTTGTGCCACACTCTGCTGGGCCTCCCCCAACAGGTTCCACCTGGTGCTGTGTGCTGCTACTTGCAGGATCTTGAAGCTTTGTCCACGTGGGAGCCAAATGAATCTTGGATGCACTAGTTAGGCCTTGCTTCTCTAAACACCCTGAACAGTGAGGAATCATGAAAATGTCCCTTCCAGCCTTGAGGCACATTATGTATAATCTCACAGGGTATCCTGGAATCGCAACATGAGGAGGCAAAGGTCCACCGTAGAAACATTTCCCTATTTCTTTCAGCTTGTTAACCTCTTCCACTATCATAGCGAGTAGTGGGATGATCCTGAAGCCATGACTGTAGAAAAACACACAAAAAGTTCACTGTTATCACTGAGTTCACTTTATTTTGAACAGTCTCACAAAATGCTCCCTGCTGCTGTGTTTATATTACTACTCCACCTTGTAATGGCGGCAGCAGCACTCCTAGTGCATCAACATTCTGTATCTGACTCAAGCCACTGTGCATCTGATTTACTGCATACTGATAAATTTTACTCAAACTGCACAGACTGCACTGATTTTGCTTCCTCAGCACATCTACATGATTTTCTAGGACTTTACATTAGCTTTCAATCACTTTTACTTGCTTAAAGTCACTAAAGCCACAGTCTTTCATGAACAGGATTGCCTGTTTGTTGCAGCCTCTCATACAATTTACAGTCTGTCTGTTTACTCAGAAAATTACACTGTTGCTGAATCCATAATATATACTCACAGTCTAATGCTCAGAATTCTTGCTTGGGTTTGGTTTACTTCACACAGTCCTTCTTTGCAAAAACAATCACACTGTTTACACACAGATCCAGATGGCTTTAGAAAAATCACATAGTTTGAGCTCAGTTTTGCTGAATGGTACTCACTGAATCAGTAGCTGGCTTTTTGATGGAAATTCTCGGCCTACAGTCGATCCTGGAAGGCCTCTGGGTTGTCAGAACCCTCTGAAGTTCTGGGTTCTAGTTCTAGTCTAGAACTTTAAAAAAAAGTTCTAGGGTTCTAATCTTTTTTAGAACTTTTTAGAACTCAAACCCTACTTTTTAATTGTGCTGCCAGTAATGAAGATAGTAATGAAATACATGTAAAGGAAAAACTGTTTAATATAAGGGGGAGAGAAATGATCATGTGTGACATTGATAGGAATACAACTAGGTTTATCTATGGTTTCTTCTGTTTGCTAAAGCCAGCAACTTAATACATAACAGGCCCACCCATATGTTAAAAGTTTTCCTGCTGCAGCTGCATCATAGTTCCTTAGTGAAAGAAAGAGGCACATTAGCCATTTATATACTCAGTTATATATACACTCATCGTCATGAATTATTAGAAAAAATAACTGATATTACCTAATTTCAGCTATTTGCTGCTTTGTGTTTTTAAATGAGTAAATCAAAAGTTGCTATGTTTAAAAGAAAGTTTTATAACAAAGTCAAGCCAAGGTACTGCAGCCATATAGTAGGAACTGTTGCAAAACATATTATGTCATAACGTAGTCAGTCAAGACATTTGCATAAAAAAAATATGCCAGTCATTGTTGCTGGCAAAAAATGCATGCAATTTTCTAAGATAATGCATATATATACCAACATTCTTGTTGGCAAATTGAAGTAATACATACAACTTTCTATGATGATGCATTTTTCCAGCTGATACGTCAATAAAATCTGTATTTCAGTCACATAAATAAAAAAAGTGGTTTCCTCACCACATATTAACTTTAGGAACATTTAATGTAGCTGCAGCAGTTGGCATTTGATGTTTAAGGGACAGTGTCTGTGAACCCCATTATGTATCAAATTATCACTACTTGTAAAACAAAAACACTTTATGATAGGTCACATTCTGTGAAAACTGCTGATGCAGATTTTCTTTTATTTCTGATTCCTTTATTCTTTTTTTAAAGGGGGCAGGGCACTTGTGCTAGGTGGCAGCAGTTTGCAATGTATTTAATAAGAAAAAAAAACTATATATATATATATATATATACATATACAGTATATTATATCTATAGTAGGTTCGCCTGTCATCATCTTTTTCCTCACCATCCCCAGCCGATCACGAATTTGTAAACGAAAGGACTAAAACAACACCCACCTTTCACCCTATCACCCATTCCACTTTTCTTCCACCACCCTCATCTGTGCAGTAGCACCCATACCACCATGTTAAAACCAACTCACAACCCTCACCCCCCAAGCATGTATTCCACCCTCCTCCCACACCCAAATGTTAAAACTATCCCCACACTTAGTCATGAACTACCATTCATGTCACCCTTCTCCATCCCTCACCCATGTTAAAACCCAGTCCCCCCACCATCACCCATGTACTAGCATCCATGCCATCTTTCTCCCCCTTGCATCCATGTTAAACCAATCTCCAGCCCTTTCCCACCCTCCAGCACCCATTCTACCCTCCTCCCAAATGTTAAAACTACCACATGCTTACTCAAGAAAAATGAAACTCTTGCCTCCAAATGAGCCATACTTAACTGTTCCTTAATAAGCAACACTTATGTGAAAAACTGTCTTTTCAATTGCTTTCTTCTTATGGACAACATTCTGTACAGTCCTCTTCATGGAACCAGTAATTTGAGAGTTGTTGCTATTATGCCATGGTCTGTGTACAACAGAATGTTAAACACGAGCTATTGTGGTATGAGACCTATGCTTCCAGAATATGTGCTCAACCATGACATAGGTAAAACTCCAGATGTCTCTGTTTCCCGGAAGAGACTTGTAACAGGATGCTACCCACAGAAACATAACAATACAAAATACAGTTTTTCCCATATTTTTTTATTCAGTAAGATAAGTTACATATGGATAATTTTGGTTTACGGCTAACATTTCTGTAATTGAAAAAATAATAAACAGCTACCAATTAGAACTCATTGTTTTGTCCTCTTTAAAATTAAAAAATAGACCGCCCCCCATCCCAGCCCATACTGATGAACCACAAAGTCACAGAAGGTAAATCCAAAAATATATGTTTGCTCTTTAACTATAAATAATATGATACAGAAATGATTGACATGACAGTGTCCCTTTCATGCAAATTTGGGCCTGTTCCCACTGATGTTAAAATTGCCCTGTATATAAAACTTGTTGACTTTAGACCCTAGCTACAAAGCAGTTTGCCATGAAATGGTGAAAGTTTTGGGGGGTATATAGTCCAAGGTAGTAGATTGAGAAAGGAGAGAGACAACCAAAGTCATCACACTACAGTCTTTAAAAGTTTCCTTTTTGGTGCAGAGAGACTCTGTCCCACACAGTACTTACCAGCCACCACCATCTGAGTTGTCATCACCATCAACATCCACATCATCAATCACTTCAGGATCAGTTTGTATACTCTTGTAGGGATACGAAAATCTTGACTTATTAACTTTAATAAAAGTTAATGTGTACATTTTCTGGCAGCAACCTATTTCTGGTGTCTGTCACAATATTGCCAGCTGTACTAAACATGCATTCTGAAGAGACAGTTGTTGCAGGACAACCAAGATATTTACAGGCTTCATCATACAGCTCTGTCCAAATCGACTTTTTTGATCTCCAGTATTCAAAAGGGCATGCATCAATAGGAATAGGCAGTTCTTGCAGGTAACTGTCTACCATGATGGACAGAGACCACTCAGAAGAGGAATCAGCATAAGCTGGTATAGCAGCAATTTGGGAAATGTTTTGCCACAGATTTAGCTTGCTACTAAGGGTTGAAGAAGTGGCAGTTGTGGAACAACTACTGTTAATGTTTGGTGACTTTTCCAGTTCTTTATCCCTTTGTGAAGATGAACCTGCATGTTGTGGTGATGACAATCTGAGGGTGCTGTGTGTCTGTGACTCCTGTGAGTGCTGCAGCTCATCTAGCAACAGACATTTGTACTGCTCTATATCATCTGTTTTTGGAAGATGTATAGCCTTGAACCTGGGATCTAAGAGAGTTGCAAGGATGTAGAGTTTTGATTTTGTCATTGCAACTAATTTGTCATTGGTTTTGAAGTGCTGCTCATTCTCTTTACGAGATTCCCATGATACAGGCGACATGTTGTCTGAGCTTCACATCTGTCTTTTTCTATTTGTAGATTTAGAACACTAAGATGATGTGAAATCAGCATTATGAGTGGGATAACCTGACTCACAGATGTGCCTTCAGAAGACATGTCCCTTGTAGCTGTCTCAAAAGGAGCTAGGATGCAGCACACTGCCTCCATTAATTTCCACTGCAGCACAGACAGCATAATGCCATCTCCAATAATGTAACTGGAGCAATACTCATGTACAGCTTGCTTTTGCTCCAAGAGGCACTGCAGCATATAAAGCGTTGAGTTCCAACAAATGGAACATTTTGAATCAGTTTTTGCTGGGGCAGCTTGTGGGGTTTTTTTGCAGTTCGGACAATGTCCGTATAGCCTTGATTGAATGTGAAAAGTGAGTCACAATTTTTTTGCAAACAGCAATCATACCATCCACTTGTGTTTCATTGCTGAGAAATCCCATGACAATTAAATGTAAGTAATGTGCAAAGCAAGAAGCATGCATAAATCCTCCATCCTGTACTGCTTTCAAGATGTTGGCTCCATTGTCACTTACTATGAAGCCACATTTTAGACCATGAGAATAAACCCATTTGTTAAGGTCATTTAGTTCTTGCAAGATGTTTGCAGCTGTATGACCTTTGCCCCAAATTTCTTTATATGCAGCAGCACCATCTTCTTGGGTGTCTTTGTGTTTTTGAAGAACCACAAGAAAACGTGACCCAATGAGCGGTAAGGGACATGTAATCTATGTTTTGAGTGCTGGTCCACATATCTGTTGTGACATGAATAACCCCACCCTCTGCAGTTTTAAGTGCAAGCATCACTGTCGCTTTTAAAGCCTGATAAATGTTTGGTATTTCAACATAGGAAAAGTACCTTCGATGAGGAACTTTGTAACGAGGCTCTGCTAGTTCCAAGAGCTCCCTAAAATCCTCATGATCTACCAAAGAGTATGGGAGAAGGGCTCCAGCTAACAGTTCACCAATTCTGTGATTAAGATGAAGGGTCTCTGGGTGATTTTTAGTAAAGGTATTCTTCCTTTCAAGTGCTTGAAACAGTGTTAGCTGTTTACAACATGTCCCTGCTGGTTTATTATACACCGTGCTTTGAAGGGCAGATGGACTCTGAGATGGTGGACTAGGACTTATACATTCAGTGCCATCACTGGATGTGCAACTGGTACTAATGGTGCTGGCATTGGTGGTAACAATGATCCTAGGGCTGGCAGTGGTTCTGTCTGCATCAAGTTCAGACAATTCAGTATCCATTTCAGATTCCTCCTGACCCTTCTCACGTGTGGTCTGGAAGATGGAGGACATGGGTTTTGGACGATCAAGCAAAACTGAAAGCTTTTTCAGATGGGGTTTAAGAGCTGTACTGCCAAGGCATGACACAACTTTACCACGGCTTACACTCTGTTTACACAGGGAACAAATTGCTCTGCATGGATCAGTTTTACTGCAGAGAACTAATTCCACACCTCAGATGTGATAGATTTTGTTTGAGTGCTAGGAAGATAGCTAAAGACTGTTTGCATCTTTCACCTGTCCTAACAGAACCCAGGACATGCTCCTTGGTGCTAGAAGAGTGGGCAGAAGACTCTGATGGATTTTCATTGCTGGCCAACACAGAAGTGATGGATTCAATGGATATGTCCTTTTCATTGCCAACAGTGCTGGATGTATTTGCAAGTGCTCTACCTGATTCATTGTCAGCAGACTTGCTCATTTCACTTTGTTGAGGAAGTAATGATACGTCGCAAGACACAACAGTGTCAGACTGAGACAGAGAGCTACTGTCTGAGTCAGTGAGGGACTCACTGTCACTTGCATTATTGCTGCTAGTCACAGGGATCTTAACAGCATGAATGGCATACGTTATGGTGCCTCTCCGTGTGACCCCAGCAGCTGTACAAGTTTTCTTAAAAGGTCCCCCTTTACCACACTTCACTGTTGCTCTTTTGCTGTTTCTTGAAATTTTATCACATGAAACATTTTGGTTATTTCTGCTAGCACCAGGATTACCACTACCACCAACACCTGCTCCAACACCAGCACCAGATGCTTCATCTATATTGGTGTCAGCCATAACTGTACCAGTATACTGTAGTGAACACACCCACACCCACACAATTCCTGTGTAAAAAAGCAATGTGATCTGTGATCACTGGCTACAACTCCAAAATGTTATTTTGGTTGTGTGACACTGTGATGCAGTGGACTGAAAGTAATTAAAGAATATGACAGTTTGAAACTAAAGGATCCCAGGTTCAAGGCTTACAGAATGATTGGGCTGCTGGGCATAGGCATACACATACCAGCCAAGGGGCGTACATCAGCAGGGTGATGAGCTGACCACAGGAGACGGAGTCACATACACAACTCAGGGAATGAGATATATATTTCTACACTTCTGTCATGTAAGGGTAATACCAACACACAACTGGCCACTGGGCTTCTCTCTGTAACACACACTGGGTAGGGTACAGTGCAGTTAAGGGGCACACAGCAGCAGGGTGATGGGCTGACCACAGGAAATGGAGTCACATACACAACTCAGGGAATGAGATATATATTTCTACGCTTCTGTCATGTAAGGGTAATACCAACACACAACTGGCCACTGGGCTTCTCTCTGTAACACACACTGGGTAGGGTACAGTGCAGTCAAGGGGCACACAGCAGCAGGGTGATGGGCTGACCACAGGAGACGGAGTCACATACACAACTCAGGGAATGAGAATTATATTTCTACACTTCTGTCATGTAAGGGTAATACCAACACACAACTGGCCACTGGGCTTCTCTCTGTAACACACACTGGGTAGGGTACAGTGCAGTCAAGGGGCACACAGCAGCAGGGTGATGGGCTGACCACAGGAGATGGAGTCACATACATAGATAACACACAACACAGGGAATAAGAATTATATTTCTAAGCTTCTGTCATGTAAGGGTAATAACAGCACACAACTCGGGAGATGGGAGCAGGTAGTCACATACTCAACACAGGGACTCGGGAGTGGAGAAGTAGAAGTCTCACACACACACAGAGGAGTGGTGTCCAAAAAAATTAACTGCCTGCCTGCAGTCAGTGCCTTACTGCCAGTGCCTTGTGCTGTGGTATAAGGACTAATAAGGACTGGAATTTTTGAGGGTGAAAGTCAAGAGGAGGAACCCCCCTTAGCAGCATAGCACAATGAACTTGAGCACAGTCCTTATATACTCTGTCCTGACAAATTTATTTGCTTTTTTTTTCCCTTGTTATATGCTTGTTGCTGGCAGCTGCTGAGTGTGCACTGTGCAGTGCTGCAGTTTCACACTCACATTTCACAAAGGTTCTGCTTTCTGTATTTTTTTTATTCTCTCTCCCAAGTCCTGATATTGATCGATCCCTTCCCAATTCCTGATTAGTCCCTCCACCTGAACCTCCCCTATTCCAACACCCGACCATTAATTTATTGAGCCTTTTTTTTTCAGCCTTTCTCGTTCTCGGTCTCTCAGGCCTGGGCCGGGCCTGCCCCCTTCCCCTTCCCCCTCAAACTTTTCAATGTTTGCTTAGCCCTTTTTCGCAGGAAAATGGATGATGGAATTTTTTAAATAATTCAATAAGCACTGCAGCAACTAGCAAGTGCTGCAGTCTGATTGCAGCCACCTGACCTGGGCCCTGGCATAAGTATCGGGCAAGAATGCTGGCTGCAGCAGTAGCGGTATGCTACAGTATTGCTCAGGCTGCTGCCTCCTGAAATCCTCAGGATCCAAATGGCGCTCTCTGCTTGCATCCGCCTAAATACCATCCACAGATCCCGTGGTGCACGCAGCTTACTCGACCCCCACCTGACCACATAGTAAATGGTCAGGTGGTGAGGATGACTTCACTTGAGCGTACGTAAGTATGCTACGCAAGCACAAAGTGTGAGACAACTCGCAGTGGATTAATCTGGCCGCCTCAACAACACTGCTGCTGCTGCACCCTCCCACCACATCGGGGCTGCCACTTGACTGCTGGGACGTGCCTCCTCCCCACACATACCCCCACTCCCCCCCACATCGGGGCTGCCTGCTGTGACGTGCCTCCTCCCCACACACAAGTCATCAGCTGGGGCCAGGAAAAAGACGTCACGGGAGTTGGGAGGACTCAGATTCTAACCCTTTTGTGAACCTTTTAGTGTTTGAGTTCTAAGTTAGAACTTGAACACCAGGGTTTGAGGAGGGTTCAAATCTTTGATGAACTAGTTCTGACAACACTACTCTGGGTTGAAACAGGCTGGCGGTCTTGCCAACTGCCTCTACGAACCACACTTTCTCCCCAATTGATCGAAATATGGGTTGAGCTGTATTTAAGACAGAAATGTCTGATGTTTTAACTTTTAGAATACTTGCAGTCATCGCGATGCTCCTCCTGGCTAGCCAGCTCGCACACCACTTGCTCTCTTCCTCTTGAACACAGGGCAGCACTCTGATGCTGGCTTGGGGTGGGACTGATTGCAGTCTCACCAATCACTCGACACCATGCAAATGAGCCTCTCTTTCTCCTCATGCTCTTCTCTTCCACGGCGATCATCAAGCAGGCAAAATTTAGACTGCAAAACAAATTTTTTTCCTTTCAACTCTAACTCCATGGTGGGAGCACCATTTTTAACCATTTTTCATGACAATTTCTCTAGCGACTCCCCCAGTTCACACAGCAAGCATTTTAAACTTTCAGGGCCCAATTGTCTCTTTGTTTCCTACGGTTCTCAATACATTTTTCTGTCACAACTTGAAAATTAAAGCTGGCAAATATTCTTTTTGATGCTGGACAACGGACACACACAATCTGGGTTTACAGCTCCTTGGTAAATGTTGACACAATTACAGCAGCACATGAACAGCAGGCACACACTGGCACATATGGATGGCACTACTCTAGTCAATCCCTTATGTGCAAAACTTCTGATTTTTTGGGCTACCAACTGCCAGACAGACAAAACGCTAGCCACAACCTGAGCAAATATCTCCTATTCTCTCCCAGATTCCAAACAAATCCTCAGCGGTACCTCCATTTTGTAACCTCCCCCCAACAGCCCCTCTTGGTCAGCTAGCACGGCTGCTCCTCTCATCACATGGTGCCAATGAGAGGGATGAGGGTTGTCATTACGAACAGTTCTGTGTACCAATACTTCTACTTCATAGTCTACCATCCTCAGATGGGCAGACCAAGTGTGGCAACTACCTGGCTCACATCTGGGGGGACCATTTAGCATGGCCATCAACCTGGGTCCCTGGGAGAAAATGTTTGCTCAGAATTATGCTAGGTTTGTACTTCTGGTCAGGGGCACCCAAGGAAATCCAGACACACTGGAAGCAATAACAGTACTGCCTAAACCAGGCTGGGATTCTAGAGTGTGGCTTTTATTCACATACACAGAGAATAATACAAAGCGAAGATGGACCCCCACAGGGCTACTCCCATTGGTAAGGCAGATTACTGAGGTGCAGAGTACACACACAGCAAACCTTCAGGTTCTGAATGAACTGGAAACAGCGAACACTCTCTAGTTCTGAATGGAATGGTACACACGGCCAGAACTGGCACACTTCCCTTGACTTGGTACCCTAGGCCAGTACTAGGAGACTTTCCCATATTGCATGAGGAATTACTGGTGGTTCCCTCAACCACCAAAGAGCACACTCAGGCTCAATGAAAATCCAAAGTCCCACATCTGGGTATTTTCTTCAGGCACTGGCCAAGTGTACTGAGAGAAAATAAAGGTGCCCAAACAGAACTCGGAGAGGTAAACATGGTTACTCCAGGTGGCAGGGTCTCCCACCTTTTGTTTCCAAATTTATACTTGGCCATTCATCTGGTTAATAACACCTTTATCGGAAAAATCTTGTTGATGCTATCTTGAAATATCTTTCACATTTAACATTCTACTTTCTCACACCTCTGAGGTGTCCTAAAGTTAAAAGTTCTGTAATTGGCAATGTCTTTACACTAGACCCCCACTTTAGCAGATGCATTTAAATCAGAACAAACTAAAAGTTCTGTACTTGGCAAGTTTCCCTCCAGACCCCATAGTAGGCAGACACTTTTAACAGAAACACAGTCTTGGTGACAGAGTCCCTTTGTCAGAGAAACAACTCACCACAGGAATGCAGGTGCCCCAGGGCTTTTTTCACAAAATGTCTCAGGTACTCACAGAGCAGGTGAATCTAGGCAGCTTCAATACAATCCAGGCCCGGACCAGGGGATTGACCGTAAATCTTGGAAATCCCCTCATCCCTCTGGGGATGGGGCACTGGAAAACCCTCTAGGAATGGTCTCTATCACTTCACTCTACTGGTTTTCTATGTTCTTCTTCTAGGATGAAAACAAACTACCGAATCGACCAAGGTAGCTCTGTGTCAGGGCTAAAACAGAGGAGCTGCATTCTGTAGCACTCCTCACTGTACAGACTCTCTCTCTTTAGACTACTCACTCTAACTCAACATTCCACCCAACTCCCTGCAGCTAGCATTCCAATGTGGCTTATGCTGCAGTGACAGTCCTATGATTACATCATCCTCCAGCTCAGCTGAGAGTGAAGCCAGAGTGTGACAGTGTGAAATCCATTTAACTGACATCTCACAAGGTGCCTCCCTCCCTCCCTCCCTGCCATTGATTTTAAGTGGGATTCTAGTAACCCCTGAGAACAAGGGGGTTACACTTCAAAGTTGAAAAATCTTCTCCACTTTATTAGCCAGGAACACTGCAAGTGAGACAGAACTGGGTAACTCAATTCTGTCTCATTTGCAGTATTCTTGGCTAATAAAGTGGAAAATATTTTTTTTTAACTTTGAGGTACTGTGCTTTATTCCACTCTGTTTCTGACCATGCCCCAGTCCAACTGCGGATGACACTTTCCCCATCATTATGTAATTCTAACTAAAAGTTCAATGTGGGACTCCTTAACTCACTCAATTTTGTAAATTAATAAACCACTCTATTCAGGAATTTCTATAGACTAACCCTGAGGGAGTTACAGTATAGTAGGTTATATTAGCAGTCTGATAAATTTAGCACTATTAGCGAATCCATTAACATGCGCTAACGTTAACAGACCGCTAATATTCTAGTCATAATGTTCCACTACTTCACTCAGCTATCCAGCCAGGTACTGCATCTAGATGAGCTAAAAGAACTACAAAGCACTTTAATTCGGTAATGCGTGTATTAATTTTATTCAATTTAATTAAATGTGACTGAAAACAGAACAAAAACACCAAAGTAAAAAGAAAAAGCCAAAAGTCCTTTTAGATGCAGTGCACTTATGTTACTGGTGCGGTATGTCCTATTTTTGGCTTCTGCTTCTTTCGGCTTCTGCATCACCTTGTGGTACTGCATCTGAAAGAAACAGAAAGCCGACTTAGCGTTTGCTCTATTTGGTACCAGCCACCATCCTCAGAACACAAGAATGTAAAAATACTCACTCAGGCAGTTGTGGTGGGTGTCAACTATCCTAACCTCACGAAATCTTTGTATGCTGTCTGCTCGTCTTCCCTGCAAGGAGGTGATCTCAGTCTCCATCCAACGAGTGTGGTGTTCTATTAGGTTTAGCAGTCAGAGATCAGATGTTAAACTGTCAGTGCCTCCTGCTACCAACCTCTCTGACACAATGCCTGCGTAGCAATTGGTGAATTCTCTCTTGAGTAGGTCCTTGAAAATTTTATTTACACTGACATCCAAAGGCTGTAGTGAGTCAGTGCAAGATGCCGGCATGTAGATTGGAATGATGTTTAGCTCTTCCAAGTGCAGGAGCACATTTTCAGTAGTATGTGCTCAATACAGATATAAAACAAGTAAGGACTTCTGCTCTGTGGGTAATGATAGCTCAGAAGTGATGTGCTTGATATAGGGTACCAACACATTATCAATGAAATCAATGGTCGTGACTTCATTGGTCCAGTGATTTTCAGAATGAGTTATACTCCACTCACTGGGACATGTATGCTTAGGGTGTGAAACAGCAGTCTTGCCCTTATAGATGAGTTTCGGGGGTAGTAAATCACAATCAAGGCAAAAGGTGAGGACAACAGAAATTTGTCTCTTATCCCCTAATTCAGTCACCTGTACCTGTTTTGACCCTGTCAACTCCATCGTCCATTCAGAAACAGTAATCATATTGGCCCCTGTTTCATCCAAGTTTATGACCAACTGTGGTGGGATCAGCTCTTGATCACATGCAGTGGCTATACGTGAAAGAAAAGCGGCCTTTGGATTTTCAAAATCTATTGGCTTCTTTCACCCTGCTTTGGTGCCTTTTCTTTTGCTGTAGCTGATGTGGTTTAGAAACCCCCAGCCCCATTTACTACTAAGGGTTAGATGACCACCATTTTAGGTCAGTAGCTGTGGACTGCTAGCCTTCACTATTCCCATAGCTACTGCAAGAATAACCCTGTCGTTGACAACTGCACCTTCCAGTAGTAAACTTTTAACTATAAATTTTAGCTGTTCTTCCAGCTCACTTTCCAGGTGAGTTGGATGCCCTCTGGGTTTTGTAGGGAGAACAGGAGACATGTAAGTAGGGTCTGGTGTTTTTCTGAGCTGTGCCATGTAGTCAGCTTTAAAGTTCCCGATGGAACTCTCATTTATCGTGCAACCTGTTGTGACATTATAATGTCATATGGCCGCCATAACCCCCTTCTCCACAACATATTTCCTGAACTTGTACCAGATCTCCAGTGTGTAATTTGTGTAGCCAGTGCATTTTTTCTTAGCAGGAGGAGCTGATGTTCCAGCTGAGGTTCCAGTGAATTCACGAGCAACAAACTCTATCACAGTGGACTCCACCCCAGATCACTCAGCAAGCTCCGACCCTGAGACATTACTGGCATCCATAGGGTATTTCTGTTTCACTTGTGAGGACTGGGATGATTGCATGCACTTCAAGAGCGACATCCTCCTGTAAGTACAGCACCTTCAGACAGGGGAAATACTGTAGGTGCACGGTCGGAGGAGGCAGGCATTAAGTCATACATGAGATTCAAATCAGCTGCTGCTTAGTGTCAATGCGAGACTCATTACAGTAGTGTACCAGACCATAACTACAGGTACAACAAGTGCTAAATATATTGGGTGCCAACATATAAACAAGGTCTACATCCGCTAAATATATTGGATGCCAATATAACCTGCTATTACAGTACTTCCCATGCAATCTGATAGGATGCCCTTAAGGCCATGCTACAAGGGACAGTTATTTCCTATTTTTCCCTACAGAAAAAGCAAAGGATGGCTAGACAATGGGAATAACTTCAAATAAAAGAATTAGAATTTCAACATAAAATCACACTTAACCCCACCATTAAAGGATCACTTGGAAGGGTCTAAAAAAAGAACTGGAGAAATTAGGGGCCTGATTCCAGAATGGATACAGATGATGCAAGTAGCACTTTGCACCATGAGTTCTGACAAGTGGTATTCCAAAAGGTAGCCTACAACATTTCATAGGCTGCCTACGCAGAAGTGGCCCTACACCCCCATGTACACCATAAACCCCCTGTGACATGACACAAGGGGGTTTATGACTGCAGTTGTGCCCTATTCTGGGAGGGTGGCCACTGGAACAGCACAGTTGTTATTCCAGGAGACTCCCCTGAGGACATTGGTCCAAGTACAGTTAGCCAGCTATTAGCTGGTCTAACTGTACTCTGTGTTCACTGGGGGTGTACCACTGTGCAATGTGACCCAACAACCACCCACCATGAACCCACATATACCCCACCCACCCATCCCCAATGGGGACTGCACATTACTGCCTCTGTGGGCTTCTGGCACCCACAAAACCTGATCTCCAAGAACTGCCCCAGAGGGCTGAATATGCCCCCTGAATCATGAGAATTTCCCTGCAGGGATGATCATGCCCCCCACTGTCCCCAAGCCCTGATTCCCAATTGCCAGCTTGCCAGTAATAGTAAAACAGCACTACTTGTAATCCCTGGTGGTCTAGTGGCCCTCACCCAGCAGTGCCAGTTCATCCTCACTCATTACTCCATTTCCCAGTTGGTGACTACCTCCCACCTTCCTCCATGGCCAGTTGTTGATTGAGCTTCCTCTGAGCGAGATACTACTGTATACAGTATGAGCTCAATGAATGAGCTGTCATTCATTGAGCTCATACTGTATATAGTAGTATGCGCTCAGAGGGAGCTCAGTCGGTGGCTGGCTGTGGAGGTGAGAGGTGGGATATGCTAGTCACCGACTGGGAATGGGTGTGGGGGTGGATTGGCAATGCCAGGTGGGGGGGGCCACTAGACGAGCTGGCAATTGGGAATCAGAGCTTGGGGACCAGAGGAGACATGATCAGCCCTGTGGGGCAATTCTTGGGGATTGAGGGGACATATTCAGCCCTGTGGGGCAATTCTCAGGGATTGGAGGAACATAATCAGCCCTGTGGGGCATTACTTGGGGCTTGGGCTTGCACCCTATCCATGGGCTTTACTGTGGTTTGTGGCACCCTGTTAAGGTGTGCCCTCCCTTTGGCGCAACACTTGGGGTGCTGAAAGTCACAGACATATCCACTGGGTCTCTGGCTGATCTGGGATCAGGCACAGTGTCCCTGTCCGCGACTTGTGCCACACCTTCTGGAATCAGACCCTACATGTCCATAAAATAGAGGGCAACTATATGAGAATACAGCAACAATATTATGGGGAAAGGAATAGGCTGGTACATTATTCACCTGTACCCTTAGAAAACAATAGAGTAATAGGGATGTACTTCAATTATGTAATCTGCAGGTTGCAGATCAGTTTATAACTAATCTTGGGGAAATGGTGGATCTCTGCAGAATACTATACAGAACTATTCAGACAGGAACCTATTGATTCCCTCAAAACCACATTGGAGGGATTAGTTTCATGAGTAGCCCTTCCCTCTCTACTGGAGCAAGAAGCTGCCAGACTAGAATAGAAAATAGGGGAACAGGAGATTTTACTTAAAATACAAAACTTAGAAAATGGAAAGTCTTTGGGCCTGGATGGCTTCCCTGATGAATTCTTCAAAACCTTTACCACACAACTGGTTCCTTTGTTGCAGAAGGTATTTTGGGAAATAGAAAATGGAGGGCAAATTGCAGAATCATGGAAAGATGCACAACTTTCACTATTACTGAAACCTGGAAGGGAGGCTATAGAACTGGGTTCTTATAGGCCAATATCCCTCCTAAACATGAATTTAAAGATTTTTATTGGTATACTGGCTGATAGAATACAAACAGTCATTACTTAAATGATCAACCCAGATCAAACAGGATTTATAACTTGCAGGACAATATACAACAGTTTTTGAATATTTTGGGGCCACAGAGGGGATGGGGGAAGCCCCAGCTAGCTAATGCCATGGATGCCAAAAAAGCATTTGATATGGTGAATTGGACTTTCTTACAAAAACACATGGAGATTATGAAATTCGGCCACAAATTCTTAAATACTGTTAAAGCCTTAAAAACAAACCCGCAAGCCCTGGTTAGGGTTAATGGTATAAATTCAACTTTTTTTTCCTTTTATTAGAGGAACACATCATGGTTGCCCCCATTCCTGCTGTTGTTTGCTGTATGTATAAAACCAATGGTGACTAAACTCCGCCAGGATGTAAATATAGTGGGGATAATGGCGGGAGGCATGAAACAAAGGATTTCGCTATATGCGGATAATTCCCTGGTCTTAATAAGTAAATCTGAACAACCAGTACCTCGGGTAGTGTCCACTTAAATAAGTCTGGCCTTTTCTCTGGCTGCAAAATAAATTTCACAAAATCAGAAACCTTTTTTTGTGACCGATGCTATTACAAGAGTATTTTGGGATGCAGTTCCATTTAGCTAGGCATGCCAGAACAAAGTTAAATATTTTGGTATACAAATTACAACAGAGCTTAAAAAAAACTGTTTTTCCTAAATTATGAGAAACTTTGGGAAAACATTAGCATGAACCTGGTGAAGTAGAAAATTCTGCCCCTTTCCCTGATGGTGAGAACTGACTGACACAGTAAAAATGAACATTTTGCCTAGATCTTTGTTTGTTTCATATATCCTATAAAAGTTCTGGGCGCCTTCTTGAAAAAGGTCACGTACCAGCTGCAAACTTCTGTGTGGGACAATGAGTGTCCAAGGATAGCAATAAAAGTTAGTTTCGCAATTACCTCAACAGAAATGACTGGCCCTCCCAAACCTGAAACAATACTACCTAGCAGCACAGTTGTTCTCTGCCTGCAATGGGCTAAACGAAGTCTAGATTTGGTTTGGTATGAAATGAAGAATTTGACAGTAAGCAGCCAGCCTGTGTTCATCCTGGCACTTACACCAGTAACCCAAGAAATCAAGAAAAGAAATCTGGAATAACTGGGTAAAGCATAGTCTGGTAATCTTGCAGAAAGTTCAGAAGCTTGCACATATGCCTAATGAATTAGGCCCCCTCTCATTATTTTGATATGAAGAAGACTTCTTGCCACCTAAATCAAAAGCTATGCCAGGTGGGAAAGACATTGAATAACAAGATTCTAACAATTCTTAGAGCACAACAATTGTATCACTTATACCAGAGCCAAAGAAAAGTTTGGCTGAAATGTAATGTAAATCATTGGTGTACTGAGAATTATTGTGAGAAGCACTTCTGTATTTTGTATTTTTGTATATTTGTTCAATTGTATGTGCATGTGGAACTGGTCGACCATGAAAATGGGTCTTTGGCCCATGGTCTTACCAGTATAAATAAATCAAACAAACAAATAACAGAATTTGTTAGATATATTCAGGCTAGACATTTTATTAATATACCAGGTAATGAAGACACATTAAAAAGAGACTTGACTAGTTGGGAAGGTTTCCTCTACAGGCTAGTTACTATAGCTGGCCCCAAAATATATATCTTGGGTATCTATAAAATACTGCAAACAGAAAAAGGATTCACTATAGCCACAATCAAGGTGGCCTGTGAAAGAGAAACAAATAAAGTAATCCAAGAGGTTGATTGGGACTACAGATTAAAAAAGGGGTGGAAGGTAACAACAGCCCCCTTATGGAGCGAATTTTATTTGAAGGTGTTAACCAAATATTTCCACACTCCAACACTCACCAGACAAACTCAGATCAGTGGTGGAGTGCCTGCAGGGAGGAAAGGAGCCACTGGCACATATTTGGGCAAGTGTGTAAAGATACAGCCTTTGTGGACTATATTGTAGTTCGGAAGCTGACTAGTCAAGTCACTGGTACATTCCTACCTTTGGAATTTATGGAATGGGTCCTATAGAGCTATCTAAAACAGTAAAATTAAAAGCAGCCACAATAAAACTCACTCTAATATGCATGGTGATGGCCCTAAATTGCATTATGGCATAGTACCTTACAGATTCTATCCCTATTAGGGAAGAATGGTTAAGTCGATTGGCAAAAGTGCATGAAATGAAACTAATGATAGCTAAACTATGATAAACTGAGGAGAAACATAACAAAAAGTGGATAGGCTGGGTAAGGTGGATAACAAGAAGGGATGGTAGGCAGGGCACAACAGATAAGGAAGATGATATTGAGACTAGGGTATAACCTCTACCCATGCCAACAAAAATATGAGACCCCTGGAAGTGCTTGTTAATTCTTGGTCCTAAGTTAGAGACGCAGCTGGCAGCTGATCAGTTGTAACCTGAAAACCATACACAACAACCATTGAAATGTATGATGAACATTGGTTATGTCATTAATTTAGTAGTCACTATGATGCATTATTAAATGGAATGTCTGGCAGAAAATATTGCCCTGCTACCCTATGCTTTTGGTTAATTGTTCTGTTTACTGTTTGATGGTTCTATTATAATTCATGGCATCAGTACCAAACATCTTAGAGCCTCAAGGAACACTGTGTCAGAAGACCGATTACCAATTATAAAGAATGAAACAAACTCTAGACTAGTCAGTCTCACATAGTAATAAGGAGAGCAAAACTAGTCTAGACCCATTTTAATTATAGACAGTGACTGGCAAAATATTAAGGGGGAAAAATAGAATTGTACTGTAATCTGTAAATGCAATTATGGTACTTGATGCAATCAGTTAATGTGCATGTGCTTTATTAATTTTTGAATGAAGCTGAGTTCTAAAATAGAAGTACTGTATGCTTTTTAATTTTTTTGCATCCTCCAGTGTGTGCTGTATCTGGTTGTTTTACTCTTTCCTCTTGTCTGCTGATTCCACTGAGTAATCATTGAAAATTAGGATGTGTTTGCCCTCCCACGATAATTGACCCCTTTCAGGAAACCTCCGGAGCTTCACCAGAATGGGCAGTGGACATCTAACTGCATTGGGGGGCGGTGTCTGATTAGCTCTTTCGATCTCCAGCTGTGGTCACAAGTTATAGCCATGGAGCTTAGGCAGTTCCCTCTGTAAAACTGAAGCAGTGTCAGTCTTTTCAGCCCCCTCCAGCAAACTCAGAATCCTAAGGTTCTTTTGGTGGCTCCTATCCACCACATCCTCCAATTTAAACCAGAGTCCTTTCAGCCTCTCCAATCCCTGCATGCGAGTGTCATGGCCAGAGTCTTTAAACAATATAGATCAGGAACGTATCTGTATCCCGCTGCTTATGTTCCAGTGCTGTTAGTTGTTTTTTTTGTTTTTGTTTTTGCAGCTTGGCAACTGATGTCATGAATGAGCAGATTTCTAGGAGAACATGCTGTAACATGATTTTTACCTCCAGCCCATCAATTGGAAGCATTGGAGCCTCTGCTATCCCGTAAAGGGATTGATGTTTTCTCAGACTTTAAATTTCACTAGTAATGGTAGAAATTGATTTCATTAGGGCTGATTAGTTAGTAACAAAATCCAAACTTCCACGTCTATAGCTAAAAGTCCAATTACAGATATTTTTGGATATTGTAGGTAAGCTGTCAGAGCAGCTGTTTGAGTGGCTATCTCATAGCACAGGTCATGCAACAGAAGCTGACCTTTCCTGATCAAAGTAGTGCTGTGAGGGCAAAGGCCACAGGACTTCTTGTGTTTCAGTTGGTGGGTTGAGGCAGCAGGGCAAGGTTGGGGTTCCTTCTCTCTGGCTGGGAACTCACCCTGAGGCTGGTGCTTGCAAATAAAGGATTGCTTGAGGAAGATATTATCTATATTTGAGTGTCCAGTTCTGGAGGCCACATCTCCGAAAGGGCATACAGAGTTGAGATGAGCCAGAGGCAGTCTAGAGGAGGGCAACTAAAATGAAGGAGGGTCTGCACCAAAGACCCTATGAGGAGAGACTAGGGGACCTAAATATTTACGCTGTGGAGGAAAGATGGGAGGGGGAATATGATAAATACTTTCAAATACCTCAAGGATATAAATAAGGTACAGGAGGGAAACATTTTTCAGAGAAAATGATGTTCAAGAACAAGGGGTCATGCTGTGAAGCTGGAGGATATGCCGATCCGATGGTGACACCAACACAGCGACATACCTCACTGTCGGCAAAATTGACACTTTGCCGACAGCTCGCTGTGTTGGTGTGTCCAAGACAGGGGCAGAACGTCTCCCGGTCCTACACCCCCTCCCTGAGTCAACCCCAACTGGAGTTGGCAATCTATAGTACAGAGAGTGTGGGGGGCAGAGACCCACAAATGGGGGGTTGTGGGGCAGAGACCTCCGATAGAAAAGCAGGACCGGGAAGCATTTTGGATTTATGTCTACAGCAACTTGCAGTTGACATAAATCCCATTGCTGTGATGCCAGTTGACAAAAGTGTTATCAAACTGGTATCATAGATCCAAGCTGGAGGGAGGTAGACTCGGGGGGAGAAACATGAGAAAGTACTTATCCACTGAAACGGTGGTGGATGCATGGAATAGCCTCCCAGTGGATTTGGTAGGGGTAAAAATGGTAACGGAATTCAAAAATGCATAGGATAGGCATAAGGGAAATACGGTAGAAGACTTGGTTTGCAGGCCAAGGCACCTAGCTTCACGTGAGCTCTTTCCTTCTAGATTGTTTGAAAGGACAGAGCAGAAAACCTTACCAGAGCAAGGGAAAGGATTAAGACTTCTTTTGGCTAAGCAGATTTACTGTGTGTTGTTATTTTTATTTTGTACTCACAGGGATTGCTACTGTTTGTTGCTAACATTTCAGTGCTTTATTTTTTCTCTGATTCAAATTGTTGTTGATGGTATACCTTCTTCTGCATTATTACAAGGTATGCCTGCAGGTGTGTGCTAACAGATTACTGCTGTAATCTTCTGATTCAAATTGTCTTTTGCAAGGTATATCTTCTGTTACTGCTTTATTTTTCTCTGTAGAAAAGTATTTCTTACAGGGTATATTTTCTCTGAAATTATTACAGGTGGTGCTTTACAAGTTTTACAGTTTTATCTAACATTAGGATAAGCTTTCAGGGTTACTGCATTTGTTGTTGACTGATTGTTTCTGCTCTTACCTCCTTGTTCTTTCGCCTGTGGTTCTTCTTCTTTTTTGGCAGAGGAAGGGCCCAGCCACCCACCACTACACTCCTTTTATAGGGTACCACAGTTGTGACATTTTCTGTGGCAAGGCAGGAAGGGGCGGATCATTGGGGCATCCACAAGGTGAGCTCATTTACAGGGGCACTAGTAATTTAACTAGTTATAACAAGTTATACGAAAACAAAACACAAAATCAAACCATTACTTGCATTTTCTTTCTTCTAATTACTCTGACCAGGTTATAAACCCAGCAACTTATCTGGAATGGATATAATTAACTGCAGGTACTGCAGAACAGTTTTCAGAAGGACAGTCTTACAGGATTTAGGACACTGTCCTACATGCTGGGCCATTGGAGATCTTAGGGCTCAGCTCCGGGCAGCGTGGGCAGAGATTGCGTGCCTCAAATTTCATATTCAAGAGGAAATACATTATAAGAACCATCTGCCATTCCCCCAACATCCAACAGAAGAACCTAGACTACAGAGGGTATTTGGTCCGGGAGTTTGGCAGGTGGTTAGGAGGAGCAAATCTGGTGCTCCATCACTCAGTGCTTTCCAACATATTACCTCCAAAAACCATATAAACACTACAAACTGGTATCTGCTTCTATCTCTGAAATCAAACAAAGGAGCAGAGGACACTGTAGAGCAGGACACTGCAGCACAGGAGCTAGCACAACAAAACTCGCCCAAATCAGGAACCAAAACAAAAAAAGCAAAAAGGAAATCAAAAAAACTTCTGATCATAGGAAACTCCATTATTCAGGGAGTTGATACCTATCTCCTGCCAGGGGTAATGGTAAGATGTCTCCCAGGTACATCAGCATGGAGAGATACTGACCACATTGCTAAAATTGTTCAGGAAACAGGAGAAAACATTGACATCCTGGTACACATAGGGACTAATGATCTCGCCAGCTGGTCAGTTGTGGAGACCAAGGAACACCTGACTAGGCTGGGTCACAAACTATCATCCATTTCATCTGGCATCTCCTTCTCTGAGATCCTGCCAGTCTGGCAGAGGGGGGCAGATGGATGGAACGTCAGAGAAGGGGAGATAGGGGAGCTAAACATGTGGCTCAAGGGCTGGTGCCAGGAAAAGGACACAGATTTGTAGGGAACTGGAAACAGTTTTGGGAGCGAAAGTTCTTTAAATTTGATGGACTGCATCTGACTAAGGAGGGAATCAGTGCATTGGGGCAGAAGTTTGATGTCTTTGCAGAATATTTAAACTAGCAAATGAGGAGAGGGGTGTAGCACCCCATACGTCAAATGGGAAGAACACCCCTCCCTCCTCAGCTAGTGGTCAAACAGGGATTCAGCATGTTTGCAGTTCATTTGCATCACCAGGTAAGAAAAAAGGTCCATCTCCCCATATGACGCACAGGGGAAATGCCAGACCTCACTCAACAACTAACACACTGAAATCTCGCCAATAGAAAATTATGTACACAAATGCTCACAGCCTGGGAAATAAGATCCCAGACCTGCGGGCAATAGTGTCAGAGGCTAAACTGGACATAGTAGTAATTAGTGAGACGTGGTTTACCAGTAACCACACTTGGGAGACTTCAGTACCTGGCTATGTACTGTTCAGAAGAGACCAAGGTGCAAAAAGGGGGGGTGGAGTGGCCCTGTATGTCAATGAAAATATCAAAGCTACAGAAATTCAGAATACACATAATGAGCCAGAAGAACTGTGGGTCACCCTGGAAACAGGAAATGGGACAGCCATAAGAACTGGGGTTGTCTACAGGCCCCCAGACCAGGGGGAGGACATAGACACATTACTGTTAGAAGATGTACAAAACATGACAGCTAAAGGGGTGGTTCTGATAATGGGAGACTTCAACATACCGGATACAGATTGGTCCATACCAGCAGGAACATCTGCCAGAACTAGACACGTGGTGGATTCCCTGCGGGGGGGAGGGCCCTCAAACAACTAGTACAACAACCCATAAGAGACAGGGCTATCCTAGATCTAGTACTGACTAACAGGGAAGGGATCACAGATCTCCAGGTAGAAGGTCACCTGGGGGCCAATGACCATCAGATGGTATGGTTCAGTTTTGCCACTACAACTAAATCACCCCATTCCAAGGCAAAAATATGGGACTTCAGAGGAGCTGACTTTGATAAGATGGCCAACAGAGTTAAGACAGCCCTGGCAAAAAGAAACACAGGTGAGGGGGTACAGGCAAAGGGGGCAAGCATTAAGGATGCAATACTTGAAGCAACATCCCATTTTGTTCGAAAAGGAAGTGCAAAAGAAGAAGGACACCACTTTGGTTCTCAAATACCGTAGCAGAAAAGGTCAGAGCCAAAAGGCTGGCCTTCAGGAAATATAAAAGAACACAGCGGGATGAAGATAGGGAGGCATACCAAACTGCCCTATGGGAAGCAGGGAAGGCAGTAAGGCAGGCAAAGTCCCAAACTGAGAAACACTAGCAAACAGTAAAAGAAGGTGACAAGACTTTCTATAGATACATTAGTGAAAGGAGAAAGTCCAGAGGAGTTGCTAAGCTCAAAGTAGAAAGGGTGTGTGAGGAGGAGGACCCTGTAAAAGCATCTATCCTAAATAGATACTTTTGCTCAGTATTTACTGTAGAGAAGGTAGGGCAGGGCCCACAGCTCAGCACCATGAACAGGGGGGAGGGAGGGAGGTGAGCACTACTCCCTTCCCAATGAAAGGGTCCTACAAGAGCTCGCTAAGCTCAGGGTGGACAAGGCAATGGGACCTGATGGCATACATCCCAGGGTACTTAAGGAACTAGGGGTGGAAATAGCAGAGCCATTAGCAGAAATGTTTAGTGAGTCTTTGAGCACAGGAGAGGTCCCAGAAGACTGGAGAAGGGCTCATGTGATCCTGCTCCACAAGAGTGGTAGCAGGGAGGAGGCAGGGAACTACAGACCAGTCAGTCTTACCTCAGTAGTGGGCAAGATTATGGAGGCACTCCTTAAGGAAAGGGTAGTGCAACACCTGCAATCCATAGGGGTACAGGATCCAAGACAGCATGGGTTTACAAAAGGAAGGTCCTGTCAAACTAATCTCATAGATTTCTTTGACTGGGTAACCAGAGTGGTGGACCAAGGGGGAGCAGTTGATGTTGCCTACCTTGACTTCAACAAAGCTTTCAACACTGTTCCACAAAGAAGATTGATAAATAAGCTAGGTAGGCTCGGGGTGGGTCAGAAGTTGGTCAATTGGGTGGACAACTGGTTGATGGGCAGAAAACAGAGAGGTGGTAAATGGTATACAGTCAGAAGAGATGCAAGTCACAAGTGGGGTACCTCAGGGATCAGTCCTGGGGCCAGTCCTCTTCAATATCTTCATTAGTGACATTGCAGATGGACTAGAGGGTAAGGCTTGTCTGTTTGCAGATGACACCAAGATCTGCAACAGAGTAGATGATCCAGATGGGGTGGGCAGAATGAGAAGAGATCTGGATAAACTAGCAAAATGGTCGGAAGAGTGGCAACTGGGATTTAATGCAAAGAAGTGCAAGATCATGCACATAGGAAGAGAAACCCTGAAGCTACCTATAGGCTGGGAGGGGAGTTGCTGGCAGTCACAAAGGAAGAAAAAGACTTGGGCATCATCATCACAGATGACCTGAAATCATCCAAGCAGACCTCTAAAGCAGTAGGTAAGGCTAGGGGGATGTAAGGGTGTATTAGTAAGGGTATCACAAGTCGTAAGAGGGAGGTAATAATCCCTCTTTACAAGACACTGGTTAGGCCCCATCTGGAGTACTGCATACAGTACTGGAGGCCATACCTTCACAAGGACATTAACCAAATTGAGGCAGTCCAGAGAAGGGCAACCAAAATGGTGCAGGGACTGCATCAGAAGACATATGAGGACAGATTAACGGAGCTCAATATGTATACCCTAGAGCGAAGGAGGGAGAGAGGTGATATGATCAAAACATTCAAACACCTTAAGGGCATTAACAAGGTGAAAGTGTCTAACATGTTTAAATACAAGAAAAATAGCAGGACAAGAGGACACAGCATGAGATTAGATGGATGCTGATTAAGGGGTAATGTGAGGAAGTTCTTTTTCACAGAAAGGGTGGTGAATGTATGGAACGGCCTACCTCAGGAAGTGGTGGCTATAAATACAGTGCAGGGCTTCAGACAGGCATGGGATAGGCATAAGAGAGCAATAAAGATGAGTATGAATAGATAGGCCACTGACAGAGCAAAGGCCGATGGCACATTTATAAGGCAGAAAAAGAAATGGGCAGACTGGATGGGCCTTGTGGTCCTTATCTGCTGTCAACTTCTATGTTTCTATGTTAATGATTAGGAAAGGGGGGATAGAGCTGGAGATCAAGTAGGGTCTGCAGTTTTACAGTAGGTAGGGAAATGGGCAGACTAGGTTGGCCAAGCTGTCCTTATCTGTTGTCAGTTTCTGATCATATATCAGACACAACCGTACTCCCAGATGCCTTCAGTGACCACTCCCCAGTCTTGTTTCATTGGATGAACAAATTCTCTAAACCAAATACTTGAACAATTACAACCAGGGTACTCATCTGTGGGCATCTTGAATCACTAAAACTGACCTGCGTAATCAGGACTGGTCAATGGTTTACACAACTAACAATGCTTACATTGCCCTTGACCAATTCATGCTTCAGTTCAGCGCTATATGTGATAGGCACGCCCCCACAAAAAGCGTAAAATCAAAGGCCGCTGTAATTCCTGGTTTCCTCCAGACCTCCTTGAGCTTCTGAATGTCATAGACCATCTATGGCACAGGTCTAGGTCCCTGTGTAACCAGGCCGACATCCAGAGGTACAAAGCAGCTACAAATAACTGCACGAGAGCTATTTGTGCAGCTAAAAATCAATATTATAAGGAAGTGCTCTCTCGGACCTGGAATGATGGCAGAACATTTTGGACTAACCTTAAAGAGGTCAATGGGAGAGACCTCAGATCTGCCCCTACCATGCTTAGCATTGATGGTGTACCCTCAATCGACCCCAAACTTATTGCTAACACTTTTAATAATGCCTTCACAGATCTGAGTAGTGTCCTGCCACCTAGCTACTTTTCTCACCCCCCTCACAAGTGACTGTTCTGGAAAAGAGACTCAGCACCCTTCTCATCCTCCTTTTTACTTCAAACTCCTCATAGCCCATGAAGCCAGGAATTACTTACTCAAGGTATTAGGGAAATCAAGATTTAGTGGTGACATCCTGGATCTTAAGTTTGTAGCCCTTATGCTGGATGAAATTCTGTCACCACTAACGCATATTATTAACATACCACTTGATTGCTCTCAGTTCCCTCAGAAATGGAAATTTGCCACTGTGACACCAGTCTATAGGTTTGGGGATCGCACAATTACTGGGAACTACAGGCCTATCTCTATCCTGCCTCCACTCTCGAAAGCTCTTGAGCATATAGTGGCTAACCAACTGGTTGAATACTTAGACAAATATCAGCTACAATGCCTGCAACAACACGGGTTCAGAAATGGTCATAGTACCACTACCGCCCTTTTGGAGCTCACAGGCTTTATTCACTACTCCTTAGATCAAGGACACCTGCTGCTTTCATTGATTTGACCAAAGCTTTTGACACAGTGAATCATACCATCCTGGTTGAACAGCTTACCACCATTGGCCTAGCTCGTGACAGCGTAGCCTGGTTTGAAAGTTACCTGCACAAGTTTACACAGCAGGTGAAGACTGGTAACACCCTCTTGGATAGCAGACCTGTCCTATCTGGAGTTCCTCAAGAGTCCATCTTCAGCACTCTTTTGTTTAGCATTTTCCTCAACAACCTTCCTTACTCCTGTCAGAGTCACATCCTTTTATATATTGACGATGCTGTCCTGTTTAGAAGTGATCCAGACCCTAAGGTTCTTGAATCCAGGCTACAGAGAAATTTCATAGTCATAGAAAGATGGTTCCATAACCACAAGTTAGTTATGAATTACAAGACTAAATCTGTGCTGTTCTCCACCTCCCCAAATAGGTACAGAATTTATCCTCTTTCTATCACCAATGAAGAGGGCTCTCCCCTGGAGCTAGTTCAGGTCTTTAAATATCTGACTATTGGGGGGGCGTGACTAGCAGCTGAGCCGAATGGACGCTTGATCTCCGAGCTCCTGCTAAAACCCCTAAATAATCCGAGTTTAATCCATTGTTCTTCTACCTAAACAACACAACTACTTGGTATTTATTGCCCGTGTAGTTATTGCTTGTCGAGTGACTGATTCCTGAGTCCTTGGCTGCTCTGTTTCCGTTAGTTTCGGCGGTTTCTGTCTGAATTACTGGGCCTAATCACCCACCAAGATGGATTCGGTTTCGGGTCCCAGCCAGTGGCAAGGCGACATGCCTGAAATTCAGCAAATGTTTGCGGAGATTCTGCAACGCATGGAGAAACTTGACTTAGCCACTAAACAAAACACAGCTGATATCATCGACCTCTCACAACATGCATATGTTACCGAGCACAGACTGGCCGAAGCTGAGGATGGGTGGCAGAAAGCCAGTACTCGGTTGCAAGAACAAGAATGTCTTATCCACGTACTTTGGGATAGGGTGGAGGATCTAGGGAACCGAGACGCCCCGGAATAATTTTCAGTTTGTCGGATTCCCGGAGGGCTGTGAGGGGACTGATGCAATTCTCTTTTTACAAAAGGAGCTGCCCGGCATGCTGGAATGGCAATGTATGGCCCTGCTTGAACTAGATAGGGCCCATAGAACTTTATCCCCCCGCCCCAAAGCTGGTGCCCATCCACGCACAATTTTGGCCCATTTTCTTTGCTTTCAGGATCGATAAATGATCACCAGGTTGGCACGTACAAAGAAAGATTTGTACTGGAAAGGGCATAAAACACAGATCTTCGCGGACTACTCTCAGGAGGTTACCACTAGGCATAGGGCCTTCACAGCAGCCCGCACAGCCTGCGCTGAATTGGGATTAGAGTACTCCCTAAGGTATCCAGCCTCACTCAGAATCATCCATAATGGGGCCCCCAGAGTCTTTGATAATCCTACGGCAGCAGAGAATTTCCTTTCGGCTCAAGCTCCTAAATTGTCCTGGGGCCGTCTGTGTGAGCTTCCTGGCTCGCAGACCTATTCAAGTAAGTTGTTGCCGATGGAGACTTCATCGCAAGTTTCTGATTACCCTACTTCGAGACTCCCAAAACATCAGAGCACCCCCAACCGTCTATTCCCACAAAACCCCCAGGAAACGACAGCAAGAGATGGAACAGGAGACGGCAAAGGCTTGAAGGGGCACATGTAGATAAAACCCCACGTCTCTGATCGAGAAGCCGGAGTGGAAGTTCTGATTCATCTGTGTCACAGAACTCTCTTCATCCTGATATGAGCAATAATAAGTTCCAGGCTCTGATAGATTTGCCGTCTGATGGCTCCCCTGTTGCCCCTCCTCTGCCTCCCTGATCTACCCCTTCAGAAGTCACTGGGACTAAAGTGGATAAAGATACTGCACGAACTGATGCACAAGATTTACCCTGGCATGCCTTGCACTCATCAGACAACCTGCCTGAAATAAAGCCACTGGAAGATTCAACTTCAGTCACTGAGGCCGTGGGCTGACGTCCCTTATGTCATTTTGCTCTTTGTCATTTGCTGGGCTGGTATATACTCTCTGTGATACTCCCCCATGTATAAGTGTTTTCACTAAGGTGTTCTCTTTGTTCCCCTCCCACAGGATTAATGGAGGCCGGATGAATGGGGGATTATATTTTGTAATTGTTTTAATGTTCCCCATCTTAGTTTAATAACTCAGGGGGTTTCACTGGGATTTGCTTGTGCACATTTCCCCAATCTGGAACTCATGGGCTATAAATGTGAACTTGCAGGCTCATCTCCTTGGCTACCAAGTTTCCTAGTCCCTTTTTGGTTTGCTGGGGCCTAATGTGAACTTCTGTTCCTTGCAAAGCGCTCCTGAATATTTTTTTTTTTTTTTTTTTAGATGAAGGCTTGGGTAGAAGGACTCATTTGCTGATAGGGGAATAGGAGTGGTAGTTATCAGATTTCGAAGAGTCCTCCCTGTTTAGTGTGGTCCTTGATTACACTACCCCCAGCGACCTCCGCTGGTATCTGGGCCGTTTCAATGGTCGGTAAGTAAGTGTTTTTGAGTAAGGGTATGGGGTGGGGGTTGGTTCATGTTATGGTTGTTTCTTGGTTACACATAATTAACATAGAAACATAGACTTTGATGGCAGATAAGGACCGCTTGGCCCATTTAGTTTGCCCATTTCCCTACCTACAGGATAGGCCGCAGATCCTAGTTAACCAACAGCCTATTTCTTCCTACCCCTCACAAGAATTGCCTTATGTCTGTTCCATGCATTCTTGAATTCTCCCACAGTTTTAGACCCCACAACCTCCTCAGGAAGACTGTTCCATGCATCCACTACCCTCTCTGTGAAATAATACTTCCTCACATTGCCCCTGAACCGCCCCCATCTTTAAATTGTGTTCCCTTGTTCTTGCACATCTCTTTCTGAAAGATGCTACCCTCTTGGACTTTGTTGATTCCACTGAGGTACTTAAAAGTTTCTGTCATGTCCCCCCTCTCCCTTCTTTCCTCAAGGTTATACATATTAAGCTCCTTTAGTCTCTCCTCATACGGCTTCTCTTGCAGACCCTGCACTATTTTAGTTGCCCTCCTCTGGACTGCCTCTATCCTGTCTTTGTCCTTGCAGAGATGGGGTCTCCAGAACTGGACACAGTACTCCAGATGGGGTCTCACCAACTGTCTGTACAGAGGGATAACAACTTCCTGTTTTCTGCTGCTGATGCCTCTCCCTATGCATCCCAGTATACCCCCAGCCCTCCCTATTGCCTTCTCACATTGCTTGCTAACCTTAAGGTCATCTGATATGATTACCCCCAGGTCCCTTTCCTTTTGTTGTTGTTACTACCTCCCCCCCCTCATTGTGTATTCTTCCCCTGGGTTCTTGTTTCCCAGGTGCATTATTTTGAACTTCTTTGCATTGAATCCTAGCTGCCACACTGTACTTCTGACCATTCCTCAACCTTGCCAAGTCCCTTCTCATCCTTTCCACGCCTCCTTGTGTATCAACCCTGTTGCAGATCTTTGTGTCATCTGCAAAGAGGCATACTTTTCCTTCCAGTCCCTCTGCAATGTCACTTATGAAGACATTAAAAAGGACTGGACCCAATACTGAACCCTGCGGTACCCCACTAGTAACCCCTCTTTCTTCAGAGTAGACTCCATTTACAATTACCTTCTGTGTCCTGTTGTCCAGCCAATGTTTTACCCAGGCTACCACCCTGGGACCCACTCCCAGGCTGGTTAATGTAACTATTAATCTTTTGTGTGGGACTGTGTTAAATGCCTTGCTAAAGTCTAGGTAGGCCATGTCCACAGCCCCTCCCTGGTCTACTACTTTGGTCACCCAGTCAAAGAAATCTATTAGATTCGTCTGACATGACCTTTCCACTGTGAACCCATGCTGCCTTGGGTCCTGTGCCCCACTGTCCTCTAGGTACTCAATTATTCTTTCCTTCAGAAGTGACTCCATCACTTTCCCTACCACAGAGGTCAGATTGACAGGTCTGTAGTTTCCTGCCTCCTGTGTTGGTCCCACTTTGTGAGGGGAATCACATCCGCCTTCCTCCAGTCCTGGGTACCACCCATCCTCCCATGATTTATAAAAAGAGTAGCCAGTGGTTTCATTAGTTCCCCCCTTAATTATTTTAGAATTCTAGGGTGAATTCCATCAGGCCCCATTGCTATGTCCACCTTCAGTTTTAGGAGTTCTTGCAGAATCCTTTCTTCTGTGAAAGGACTGGGATCGACCACCCTATCAAGAGTGCTTCTGTTAATTGGATTAGGCACTCCCCCTCCTCTTTTGTGAAAACTTTGCAGAAATATTCATTCAGTATCTCTGCTTTTTCACTGTCCTCCTCTGCCCACCCACGGTTCATTCTATTCAGCCTCACTCTCACTATCCCTTCCTTTGTCTTCTACGCTCGCTGATGTACCTATAAAAGGTTTTATCCCCCTTCTTAACCGAGTTGGCTATCTTTTCCTCAGTTTGGGCCTTTGCTATTCTGACTTCCCTCCTTGCTTCCTTCTACCTTAACTGGTACAGCTCTCTGTCCTGCTCCTTCTGTGTTTCCTTATACTTCCTGAATGCCATCTTTTTCTCCCTAACCTTCACCGCCACCTCTTTTGAGAACCATAGTGGCTTTTTCTTTCATTTTGATTTGTTTATTTGCTTGACACAAAGACTTGTTGCCTCTGTGATGGCAGTTTTGATGATTCCCCATTGTTGCTCCACAACTCCTTCTAGCCTGTTTGCTAGTGCTTTTCTGAGGCACTCTCCATCTTGCCATAGTCAGCCCTCCTGAAGTCCAGTACCCTCACTTTTGTATGGCTTGACTCTGTAGCTGAGTTTAACGTGAACCACACTGTTTGATGGTCACTTGTTCCAGATGGCAACCCACTTCTAGATCTGAGATCCTCTTACTGCCCCTGTTTGAGAGTGAGGTCTAAGATTGCTCCTCACCAGTAGGTTCCAAACTAGCTGTCTGGGCCTGCCACCTGTAGGGCATCAAGAATGGCCCTGCTCTTGGATGTGGCTGCAGCAATGTGCTCCAGTTAACATCTGGCATATTCAGGTCTCCCATCAACAGTATCTCCCCTTTCTCTGCCATTCTAAGAATGCCTTCTATCATATCCTTGTCCATTCCCTCCCCCTGACAGGGGGTCTGTACACAACCCCTGTGCGGATTGTGGTGCCCTTTCCAGTCTCCAAGGTGACCCACAGTGCCTCCTCTCCTCCCTATTTACTCTTTTGTTCAGTTGCTTGTATCCCTTCCTTTACATAGAGAGCTACTCCTCCCCCTCTTCTCCCCTGCCTGTCTCTCCTATAGGTTATGTACCCTGGTATGTTAACATCCCAGTCATGGTTCTCTGTGTACCATGTTTCTGTGACTGCTACGATATCCAGGCATCCCTCTTCCATCAAGGCCACCAGCTCAGGGAGCTTGTTGCCCAGACTACTGCATTGGTACTCATTACCCTCCATTTCCTGATGGCCTTACTCCTTTTTGCCCCATCCCTGTCCTTCTTGCCTTTGTCACTTTCTCCATTTACCCCTGCCCTTCTCCCTATCGACACCTCTATGTTGGTGTTTACCACACTTACTACCATGATTTTTTTGGGGGGGCTAGGATTTCCCTGCTCCTTTCCAGTGCCTCCCCCCTTGGCTAGTTTAAATGTTTGCCAATGAAGCATTTAAACCTATCACCTAGGATCCTGGTTGCCCTCCCGGACAAATGCAGCCCATCATGCCAGTATAGGCTTGCATCACTCCAGGTGGACCCCCAGTCCCCAATGAAGCCAAATCCCTGAGCTCCACACCAGTTTTTCAACTACTGATTGAATCCCATGGTGCAGAACACCCTAGCCTCTCCTATACCATAGATGGGCAGCACCTCTGAGAAGGTTACCATGCGTGCTACTGTCTAAGGCCCCTCCCCAATTCCACAAACTCTTCCTGCACTTCTCTAATCCCTTTCTTAGCCAGGTCATTTGTCCCTAGGTGGACAATGACATCCAGCTCCCTCCACTGTGCAGCTGCTCCTGCAATCCTGAGGATTCGCTCCCTGTCCCTCCAAGCCATGGTGCCAGGCAGGCACCTTACCTCCCTCTCCCCTTCCTCCCCCAGTTCTACCTTCCTAACAATGGAGTCCCCCACCAGGAGTTGTTTTCTTCACCTGCGGGGTCCCCTGCCACCCTCCTGTGGGTCTCCTTTGTGGAGGTTCCCAGCATCCTTCTTGGTCTCCTCTGTGGGTGCCTCCATAAAGGAACCACACTTTGCCAGAATGCCATAGGATATGTGGAGAGGTACAACTGGAGGGATGCACCTCTGTTCCACCACCCTCACCTTCCCTGAGCCCACTGTGGTCCAACCGCTCCTCTTTCTTGGCAACCTCTGAGGCAACGGCAGTGGCACTGGTGGTCCCTGGATGGAAGAGGAGGTCCCACAAACCCTGGCCAACTCAGCCTGGAGATGAGCAACCTCCTCCCTCAGCCCAGAGAGGTGCCTGCAGATGGGACAACACCGCATCCTCCAGAACGTCTCCCGGAAGACTGCTGCTCCACAGCCACTGCACTGCACCACTCCCATCATGTCTTATTTCTGGCCCCTTAACTGTTTGCAGTCCTTACTCTTCCTTATTTTTCTCTCTCTCTCTACTTTCTGCCTGTGTGCCCTTTAAGCTCCCTGATTGTCCTGTTCTGAGACAAGAATATCCTATATTTCTCAGTAGACCCCTTACTTGCTCAGAGGCAGACCTCCAGCAGCTAGAGGGGGCTGAGAGCTACTCTTGCCCTTCTAGGATGGTGGGTCTTTGGTGGCTCTGTGATCACTCGCTTCCTGCTCCCAAACAGGAAGTTCCTGTTGTCAGTCAAATTCTGTGCCTATAAAAGTAGAACTAGCTTTGGGTGGGACGGTGGAGGGGAGGGAAGGAGGGCATTATAGTCCCAGTAGAGAAGTCCAGTCACACAGCAGTCCTTTCCCCTGGTGTCTTCTGCCAAGCTACTATTAGTTTGTGTACTCTCTTGTTAGGGATGATTTCTGTCCCTGGAAATATTTTTGGATATTGTTGTTCTGTGTGTTACTATGGCAATCTGGAATCTAGTGCTATATATTGCATTATGGATATAGGTAGGGAGATTGGGCTTATTGGGCATAGTTTACCTCAGCAGTGCTACCTCTTGTACTTCTCTTCAGCCATGTTATTTCAATGGTTATATGGGGACTAGATTTATCTCTTGGAATGTATGGGGGCTCAATTCACTGATTTAAGAGTAAAAAGGTCTTGCTCCATTTAAAGAAGTTGCAACCCATGGTGGTGTTTCTCCAAGAGACAAAGCTGTCCCCTTTTGAAGCCAAGAAGCTCACACGTGATTGGGTAGCTGCAGAGCTACATAGTGCAACGAGGACCCATAAAAGGGGAGTTTCTATTTTATTTCACAAAAATCTGGTGTGGCAAGTGGAGCGGCATAAGCATGACAAGGAGGGAAGGTGGATCTTGGTGGATGTGGAGACCCCAGAAGGCTCTCTGATTCTAACCAATCTTTATGCCCCTAACCAAGACTGCCCTCAGTTCTTTTTTACCTTCAACCAGGCCCTTACTGATTTTAATGAAGCTAATGCCCCGGTGATAGTGGGTGGAGACTTTAACTTAGTTTTGGATTTCTCTATGGACAGAAGTAATAAAACCCCTGAACCTCATAAGCAAGCACTCCAAGCAGTCCAGACATTAATGTCAGAGCATATTCTGCTGGATGCCCGGAGAACTATGCATCCAGGTGTATATGACTATTCCTGCTTCTCTCAGGTTCACGGCTCATCTAGCAGAATTGATTTTTGGCTTCTTTCATCTGGTCTATATGAAAAAGTAATTAGTTCTGATATGTATCCAATATATGTTTCGGACCATGCCCCTTTAGAGTTAGGGATCAAACTGGGATCGGAACCCCCCTACCCCAAGTCCTACATGGCGGCTGGATCCCCTCTTACTGGAAGATGCTGACTTTTCTCGTTGGTTGGGACCTGTGGTGCAAGAATATTGGGAAATTAATGATAATGGGGAAGTGAATGATTCAACTTCAAGGCCACCCTTCGAGGCAGAATCATTGCATATGCCTCTGGCAGACGAATGTGGCGTGAGGCAGATCAAAGGGCTCTAGAAAAGCAACTAGCCTCCCTGGAAGCTCAGTATAAATCCTCTGTCCCCTCTCAGTCCTTATTAGCACAATTAACTAGCACCAGGATCTCTCTAAGTGCTCATCTGACCCAGCAAGTGGAATTGAATCTGACGGTTGCGCCATTCCTATTGGGAAGGGGGTGAAAAAGCCAGCAAACTTCTGGCTTATCGGCTTAAGCAACAATAGGCATCCCGTACCATTCATGCATTGAAAGACAAGCATGGGGTCCCGACTCACTCCCACAAAGGGATGAATGCGATCATGGCCCAGTTTTATGAGGCACTGTATGCAGCCCCTCATCCCCCTGATCCATTGATTATTCAAAAGTTTCTGGATAAACTTCCTATCCCTCACTTAACAGTCTCTGATACAAAATTGTTGGATGCACCTTTCACTGTGGAGGAGGTGGAGAGGGCTATTACTTCCCTAAACCCTCGGAAAAACTCCAGGAAAGGATGGACTCCCCATTGATTTATATAAAATCAGGGGAACAAACCTAGCTCCATAGCTGATCAGGATGTTTCAACACTCATTACAGGCTGGACTTCTGCCCCCATCCCTGAGAGAGGCTGCTATTACAGTGCTTCCAAAAAAAGGGAAGGAGCCTCTTCTCCCAGGCAGCTACCTTCCCATTTCCCTCATCAACGCTGATGCTAAAATTCTGGCCAAACTCCTTGCAAGTAGGCTGGAATGTCTCAAGTTAGATCTGACTCACCCTGCCCCGGCTGGCTTTGTCCAAGGTCGATTGGGGTCGGACCATCATAGATCGCTGCTCTCGCTTTTGCATCACACCACATTATCTAATAAACCCTCTGTAGCCTTAGCAATTAACTTTGAAAAGGCATTCAACTCTGTTCAGTGGCCCTTTTTGTTCCTCACTCTTTCTAAAATGGGCCTAGGACCTGGTTTTATTGCCTGGATACAATTACTTTATGCATCCCTTATGGCATCTGTCCTGACGAATGGTATTATCTCTCCGTCCTTTCCTTTACAGAAAGGAACTAGGTAGGGGTGTCCTCTCTCCTCTCTTCTATATGTCCTGGCTATAGAGCCCTTAGCTATTGCCCTTGGAGAAGCCTCTAAAATCCCCAGGTTAAAAGTGGGAGATAATATTTTCAAAACGTTCTTATACACGGATGATTTGCTCATCACCATGGAGTCCTTCCCTGAGGTGATTGATAATATACTTGATATTTTGGCCACTTTTGCCAAAGTGTCAGGTCTTAAGATAAATCACTCCAAAACAGAGGTGCTTCCCTTGAATTCAAGGACTCCTGGAACTGACTTTATAGCTAGAGGCCTTTGCTGGTCCCCTAATGGTATAAAATATCTGGGTATTATCCTCCACCCAAATGTAGGGAAAATGCTCTCCGCTAATTTTATGTCTTTATTAGATTCCCTCAGACAGCACAATGGAAGGTGGAAGGCCTTAAGATTGTCACTTACTGGTAAGATTGACTCCATCAAAATGATGGCTGCCCCTAGGATATTACACTTACTAGCTCACTTATCCATTGCTATCCCCCAGAGATGGTTTCAGAAACTTGATGCATTAATGGGTAACTTTTTATGGGAGGGAGCCTAGCCTCGGTATAGTAAACTCAAATTACGTCAACACTGGAGAAGAGGAGGTTGGAGCCTTCCTTGGCTTCAGAGATACCATATGGCCTTCATTACTTCACAGACTATTAGATGGTTCACTGGGTCTGGTCTGGCCTCCCCACCCTGGCTCCCTTTGGAGGCATCACTGGATCATGCTCCTTCACCAGCGGTGGTGCTCTATAGCAAGAACAAATTACCCCTGGGTATCTCTCCTACTATATATGTTTCCATTTTGTATTGGAAGTAAGCTCTCTCTATTTTGTGACATGACCTAACCCCATGGAGACATATGCCCCTGTGGAATAACCCAGCTCTACAGATAGGGAAGTCCCCAATATATTGGAAATACTGGGAGGCCCAAGGTATTTTCACGATCCAGGATTTATTAATCCCCAACACTGTCACACTGGACACCTATGAATCACCAAAAGACAGATATGGTCTCCCCGAGTCTTATTTCTGGAGATATCTTCAGATTAGGAAAGCTATACTTCACTTGCCAAATGCCCCTCGGGATGGGGGGGTGCAGCATCGACCTCACCCGTTAATTGCAGGGGGGAAGCAAAATAAAGGCAGGGCCAGTGGGATTTACTCTGCTCTTAGGGATGCTACTGTAGACCCTACCCAGTGGGCCAAAGCACAATGGGAAAGGGACTTTCAGGTCTCAGTCTCCGATCAGCAGTGACAACACAGCTGGATCAGAGCGCATATGGCCTGTCGGGATGGGCGCACCCGTCTTATTATGAATAAGACCTATCACAGATGGTATAGGGATCCAACCAAGCTTCAGAAGATGGGTCTTCTTTCAAAGGACACCTGTTGAAGATGTGGTAATTCCACGGCACACTTGTTTCATGTTCTCTGGGACTGCCCCAATCTGCATTCCTTTTGGACATCGATTCAGGGCATGTGCCAACAAATCTTCCCAGACATAAATCCAGATCCACCCCTTTTGCTTTTAGGATGCATGCAGCCTAACGTGTCCAAATGCAACCCAGGGGCTAAGTGGGTTACTGCAGTTGGGGCTGTAGCCAAACAGCTCATATTATTAAATTGGAAATCCTCAGTGACACCATCCTTTCAAGATTTTCTTCTGGCATTAACCCAAGCAGCTATATTTGAAAGAATTTCCAGCTTAGTGGTTGGTTCTATGGCTGAATTTGAGAAATGTTGGCAACCCTTTCTGCAGTCTAAATACTGTCATAATCTCCCCCACTTGACCTGTTTCACAGCCTATTATTGCCTCTGAGCTGGATATTTTCCCTCTACTGGATGTGGAGCCCTCCCCACCTTGGTCCCAGCCTTTCCCTTTATATAACTCCTTATCTAGTGAAAGATTGCCTTCTTGTATATAGTTGATATGGTCACATGGATTTTAGATAGGCACACACCTGTTTGCAATCTGGTGTTGGAATGGATCCGGCAGGATTATCTATTTTTATTTATTTTTTTAAATTTTTAATTCAATGTAATCAAGTACCGTAGGCCCTAGAGGCACTTGAGATTCAGCCGGACCCTTGTTAATCATGATTAGCTATCTGTTTGTTTTTGCTTCGACCTGTACATTTTAAATCAATATCATTAGATGTTTTGTTGCACTCTGTTGTATCTATACCTTTAACTGTACCCTTCTGGCCTCTCCAAATGTTGCGATTTGGTCTGGTATTTGTGTACTACTGTATGATTTGTGTGTGTCCTATCAAATAATAAAAATTGTTAAACTTAAATATCTGACTATTACTATTGGCAGTACGATGACCTATGCCTATCACACTGACAAGATTGCTAAGGCTTACACCCGCATTGGGCTACTTTATAAGCATAAGCAATATTTGACCACAGAGGCTCTTAACCTGGCCATTCAAAGCTCTCTTGTCTCACTTATTGATTATGGCTTACCAATCTATGGATCAGCTACTGAAACAACTCTTTGCCGCATCATAGTTGCACTCAGCAAAACATGCCAGCTAATTACCGGCTCAGCCCGTCTGTCCCATACCTGCGACATGTATGCTCAGGCTAACTGGCTCCAATTCAAAGGTAGACTCGTGTACCAAACATGTTTACTGTCCAAAAAAGTAAGCTTAGGCAAAATGCCTCCAGGAGCGCAATAGCTTATTACCCCACTATTAACCATCATTGCACCAAAAGTTCTACTAGCCAGATTTTTAATATACCCCACTGTCTCACTTCTCTGGGACAAAGGTCCCTTTGCCTACCATACCCCACTATGGATGAACTCACTGCACCATGACATCACTTCAGCATCCACCTTGGGCTCCTTTAAGGTTAACTTTAAGCAATAGCTAGTTGCTGATGCCAGTTGTGACTGCTTCCAATAACCTTCCTTCTTGTGACCAGCACTTATTCTAACCATATGCTATCCTGACCTTATGCATAACTGTTCTCAGCATGTAAATAACTGTTCTAAGTTGCTAATCATTCGCCTTTCACATTTCCTCTTCATGCCTTACACCCTTTCCCCTCACCCCTCTGTGACTTTCCCCCATCCCCCTTCCCCCCTGTTATATCTCCTGAGCTTCCTTGTTCACTATAAAATGCTTTGTCTCATACCTTCTCACCTCTGATGAGGCCCCTGGGCTGATGCCATCCCTTACCTCATTGATAATTAGATATTAGGCTGAGTCTGTTCTCATTTTCCTGTAAAGGGTAATTTACAAGACCCTGCACCTCTAATATGACCCTTTGAATTCCAGGTTTTAATCAAATGCACCTTGGCATACATTGTACAATGCCACATGTGTTGAAACATCTCTAGTTATATACTGTTGTAATGTTTTGTATAATTCCTTGTTTTGTTTGTTCTCCGTCTCACACGTTTCCAATATGTATTGTTCGTCTGACGTGGAACATATGAAATGAGCTTGTTCTCAAAGGTGTCATCCTAAATTTCAATAAATAAATAAATAAAAATGTTTCTATGTTTATATGCTTTGGAACAGATAAAGGCCCAAATCTATTTATGAAGTCCAAGGGTAGATGATTCATTAAACATAGAAACATAGAATTTGACAGCAGATAAGGACCGCTTGGCCCACCTAGTCTGCCCATTTCCCTACCTAATGCATAGGCTGCAGATCCTAGTTAACCAACAGCCTACTTTCTCCTAACCCCCACTAGAATTGCCTTATGTCTGTCCCACGCATTCTTGAATTCCCCCACTGTTTTTGAGTCCACTACCTCCTCAGGAAGGCTGTTCCATGTATCCACAACTCTCTCCATGAAAAAATACTTCCTCACATTACCTTTGAGCCATCCCCCCTCTATCTTCAAAGTGTCCCCTTGTTCTTGCACATCTCTTTTTCTGAAAGATGCTACCATCTTGGACTCTGTTGATTCCCTTGATGTACCTGAAAGTTTCTATCATGCCCCTTCTCCCTCCTCTCCTCGAGTGTATACATATTAAGCTTCTTAAATCTCTCTTTGTATGTCTTATGGTGCAGACCCTGCACCATTTTAGTTGCCCTCCTCTGGACAGCTTCCATCCTGTCTATGTCCTTGCGGAGATGGGGTCTTCAGAACTGGATGCAGAACTCCAGGTAGGGTCTCACCAACTATCTGTACAGAGGGATAACAACTTCCTGTTTTCTACTAGTGATGCCTCTCCCTATGCATCCCAGTATCCCACCAGCCCTCCTTACTGCCTTCTCACGTTGCTTGCCCACCTTAAGGTAATTTGATATGACTACCCCCCAGGTCCCTTTCCATTTCTGTTGTTGTTATTATCTTACCCCCCGTTGTGTACTCTTTCCCTGGATTTTTGTTTCCCAGGTGCATTACTTTGCACTTCTTTGCATTGAATCTAAGCTGCCATATATTTGACCATTCCTCCAACTTTGCCAAGTCCCTTTGTATCCTCAACACCCCATCTTCTGTATCAACCCTGTTTCAGATCTTTGTGTCATCTGCAAAGAGACATACTTTTCCTTCCAGTCCTTCTGCAATGTCACTTATAAAGACATTAAAGAGGACCGGTCCAGTACTGAACCCTGTGGTACCCCACTAGTAACCCCCCTTTCTTTAGAGTAAACTCTATTTACTTTTACCCTCTGTATCCTGTTGTCCAGACAATTTTTAACCCAGGCTACCACCTTTGTGCCCACTCCAAGGCTGGCTAACTTGTATATTAATCTTGTGTGTGGGACTGTGTCAAATGCCTTGCTAAAGTCTAGGTAGGCCATGTCCACTGCCCTTCCCTGGTCCACCACATTGGTCACCCAGTCAAAGAAACCTATTAGATTCATCTGACATGACCTTCCTGCTGTGAATCCATGCTGCCTTGGGTCCTGGGCCCCACTGGCTTCTAGGAACTCAACAATTATTTCCTTTAGAAGTGATTCTATCATTTTCCCTACCACTGACATCAAACTAACAGGTCTGTAGTTTCCTGCCTCTGTCTTGCTCCAACTTTTGTGAAGGGGAATCATATCTGCCATTCTCCAGTACTCTGGTACTACACCATCCTCCCATGATTTGTTAAAAAGGGTAGTCAGTGGTGTCATTAATTCTACCCTTAGTTCTTTTAGAATTCTTGGGTGAATCCTGTCAGGCCCCATTGCTTTGTCCACCTTCAGTTTTAAGAGTTCTTTCAGGACCCTTTCTTCTGTGAATGGACTGGGATCGACCTCCCTATCCAGAGTGCTTCTGTTCTTTGATTTTGGTACCACCCCCTCCTCTTCTTTTGTGAATACTGAGCAGAAGTATTCATTCAGTATCCTTGCCTTTTTACTGTCATCCTCTGCCCACCCTCCTTCCCTTTAGTAAGTCTCACTATCCTTTCCTTCATCTTTCGTTACTCCCTTATGTACGTATAAAAAGGTTTTATCCCCTTTCTTAACTGAGTTGGCTATCTTTTCTTCAGTTTGGGCTTTTGCTATTCTGACTGCCTTCCCCACTTCCTTCTGCTTTAACTGGTACAGTTCTCTGTCCTGCTCCTTCTGTGTTTCCTTATACTTCCTGAATGCTACCTTTTTCTCCTTAACCTTCCCTGCCACCTCTTTTGAGAACCATAGTGTTTTTCCTTCATTTGCTTTGTTGATTTGTTTTCACACAAAGGCTTGTTGCCTTGTGATGACTGTTTTGATTTTCCCATTGTTCTTCCACCCCTCCTCCTTGCCAGTTTGCTAGCGCTTTTCTGAGGCACTCTACCATTTTCCCTAAGTCAGCCCTCCTAAAGTCCAACACTCTTGCTTTTGTATGGCTTGACTCTATGGCAGTGTTTATCATGAATCACACTGTTTTGTGGTCACTTGTTCCCAGATGACTACCCACTTCTAAATCTGAGATCCTTTCTCCATCCCCATTTGATAGTAACAGGTTTAAGATTGCTCCCTCCCTAGTGGGTTCCACCACTAGCTGGCTGAGGCATGCCCCCTGCAGGGCATCAAGAATAAACCTGCTTTTTGATGTAGCTGCAGCCAGGGTGCTCCAGCTAACATCTGGCATATTCAGGTCCCCCATCAACAGCATCTCCCCTTTTTCTGCCATTAAAAGAATGGTTAACTTGATTGCCTGGAAACACAAATGTGGCAGGTTATTTCATGAAGTATTTTCCAAACAAATTCTGCCATCTTATGTCTCACTGGTGTAATGGTTTATCTTTTTTAATTATTTATTAATCCTAAAGATGATCAGGATTCTGGGGCCCATTTCCCCGACTGCACATAATATTATATATTATTGTGTGAAGCACAGAACATTTATAATAATCAGATGGATTTTTCATTGGTTAAGGCCAAAGAACCAAGGACCTGTGGACTCTTTCGACTGTGAAATGGGGGGGAGGGGGCACAACCCTTACCAAACCGGAGTTCCTTACCTTATTTTCAGTAATTTTTCAGTGCCTTTTGAGTACATACTCCATAGTTACTGCATGACTCCAAAATTGCTGCAGACACAAGGCTGAATTTCATCTCATTTCAAGATTACCATAGTGAATCACGTATTGCTCCTCTAATGTACTACAAAAACTTAGACAACTGTAATTCAGTTGCCCTTTTACCTCAGTGTTGCTCCTTAAACGTTATTGTTTTGTTCAGGTACCTTAAATAAACTCCTAAATCTTTGTAGAAACATTTATAATGTACCCTAAAATTGCTCTAAAAACTTTGCCACTTGAGGCTTTTAAATATGCTTTATGATTCCCAACCCCCAATCAATTTTTTTTATAAGAACTAAATTAGACTTTTTTCTCTCCATAAAGGCAATGTTTCTGTATTGGATTCTTTAATAATGAGTATGTTTACATCAAAACAGTGCTTCTCTTTCATCCATTTCTATTTACTCTTATTTTCAGTCTACAATTTTTTCCCTGTGCCCATCCTCCATCTGCTTCAAGTGGCTACTCAGTCCCATCATCCCAGCCTGCAGTCATCATTACTGCTGTTTAGATACCACATCCTGTGTTGTTATCATCCCATACAGGAAAAGAAGGGTGCATTTTCAGTTGTTTTATTCTCAAAGTCCCTTAATTTCTCAGTATTTATACCAATCAACCATTCATTTTTCATTTTTATGTTGCTTGCACGCAAGTGCAAGAAACATAGTGCCATCATCCGAGTTTTCGGAGATGTGTCAGCCCGTCTTCCAATGCAGTCAGTGTGTTTGCAGGCGTGGACCCAGTTCCCAAATCACTGCTGCAGCTGTCTATGACAAGCTGAAAATACAGTGGTATACAGTTGAAAGGGAGAGCTCCTCTTGAGTGAGCAGAGCTCCTCCACACACACACACACACACGCCAGCACGCACGCACACTGCATGCTCATGTGCCTTCCCCATCCCCCACACTGTACGGGTTGATGGGGTGCTCAATCCCCCCGTCGGCCCACGCCCCCCTGTCCAGGTGTTACTGCCTGTGAGCCCACCCAGCGTGGCAAAATGTGTTATAGCTGATGGGGTGCCTAATCCCCTGTCGGCTCCAGTCCCCCTGAACAGTTTCAGCTGCCATGCTGGGAGCCCACCCCAGCATGGCAAAAGTCCCTGTTGGTCTCAAATAAAAAACACTGCAAATGAAAACTGTCCTTCAGGCTTCTCCCTGCCCCTCCCACAACCCCACACCCACCCACTCACGCACTCTGCCTCCCCACCCCCACCCCATACTTGCCTCCGGGCTGGTGGCGATCTTCGTGGACGGGAACACGTCTGCACTCTTCAAGGTCGCACACAACTGAGGAAATGCCGTAAGCTGTATAATGCAATAGATAGGGTTTTTCAACTTTATTGCATATCTCAGGCATTTTGGAATTTTGCACCAAATTTTCAACATTGGGTTTTGGGACCCCTTCTCATGAATGCTTTCACTGTCATGATGTTACTCAGGCCCGAAGGGTGATTTCGCAGCCACTGCGTGAAATCACCTTTCGAGAATGATTAACGAAACGACACTGCAAGTGTTCATAAGGTGGGCTCTCAAAAAGCATATTTTGAAAATCTGGTGGAAAACTCCAAAAAATGATTGTTTTACGAGCGTGCGTTGCGCAGTTCCTACGCACACTCGTAAGTTCGCGAATTTTCAATATTTTCACTCCAGATTTTCAACATTGCCATTTTACCACACCTCCTTATGAGCAGTACAGCTGTCATTTTTCACATCCTGCCCAAAATGTGTTTCTGCCCATGTTGTGCACAATGGCGCAGTCGGTGTGCAAAATCAATGTATGGGACACATTAAGAAAATCACAGTGACACTGTTCATTAGTAGAGGTCTTAAAATGGCTATGTTGAAAATTTGGTGAAAAAATTCCTAAAAATGACTGTTTTACAAGAGTGCGCTACGCAGTTCTACGCATTACGTAAGTTCGCGACTTTTCAATATTTGCACTCCAATGACTTCCAAATCTCAAACAGCACATAGAAGCAAGCAACATTCGGCATTGACAAATGCTTGTTATTTTTATCTTTCATTTTTTTTGCTTCAAATATCCCTTCAAATACTCTTCAAATGACCCACCTTATGAAGCAGTTAATTATTCTGAACCTTCATTTTACATTTTTTTTGCTTTTCAATGTTTCTGTTACTCTGTTTTCTCATACACTGATAAAAAAAGATATGCAACATGAACAGTAGTAATTTTTTTAAATTTCAGTGTTCTATTATTAAAAAAATATATTGTTTCATTGCGTGCTGTGGACCAATAGAAGATTACATACATGAATAAAAGCAATAAGTTTTCAACCAGACCTCACCTCCCACGGAGGTCTGCTCAGCATTCCAGCCCACCCACCAAAGCAAGGTATGCCCTGTCCAGCCAGCCACCACTCAGATCTCGCCTCCCACAGATGTCTGCTTTGCATTTCAGCCCCCCCCAAGGCAAGGTACCCCATGACCGGGCAGTCACCACTCTGACCTCACCTCACATGGAGGTCTGCACTGCATTCCAGCCCACCCCCCTTCAGCAAGGTAGCCCCTGACTGGGTAGCCGCCACTCAGACCTCGCCTTCACAGAGGTCTGCTCTGCATTCCAGTCCACCCCCCCGAAGCAAGGTAGTCCTTGACTGGTCAACTGCCACTCAGACCTCACCTCCCACGGCAGTTTGCTCGGCATTCCAGCCCATGCACCCCCTGAAGCAAGGTAGAACCTGACTGGTCAGCCACCACTCAGACCTTGCCTCCCACAAAGGTCTGCTCTGCATTCCAGCCCATCCCCCCAAAGCAAGATACCCTATGACTGGACAGTCACCACTCAGACCTTGCCTCCCACAAAGGTCTGCTCTGCATTCCAGCCCATCCCCCCAAAGCAAGGCACCCTATGACTGGGCAGTCACCACTCAGACCTCGCCTCACATGGAGGTCTGCTCTGCATTCCAGCCCACCCCCTTAATCAAGGTAGCCTCTGACTGAGTAGCTGCCTCTCAGACCTCCCCTTCACAGAGGTCTGCTCTGCATTCCAGTCTGCCCCCTGAAGCAAGGTAGTCCCTGACCAGGCAGCTGCCACTCAGACTTCACCTCCCATGGAGGTGTGCTCGGCATTCCAGTGAAGCAAGGTAGAACCTGACTGGGCAGCCACCACTCAGACCTCGCCTTCCACAGAGGTCTGCTCTGCATTCCAGCCTGCACCCTCAAAGCAAGGTACAGACCTCTGATGCCCATTGAAGCAAGGGCTTGGTGCCTTTTCTTTTTAAATCAGAGCTTTGGAGCCTGCTCACTCTAGGAGTGCTGCTATTCAGACTAGGTTTTCACTCACTGCCTATGCTTCCACTTTTCAATTTTACTCACCTTTCATGCTCTGTTTCTGTGCTGAAAATAGTTTGCTCTGATTAGTTAATGCAGAACTATGATTTTAAATGCAGTAATTTTTTTTGCCTAGACTTATGCTCTAAACTGCAACTGTTGTGCATCCTATTGCCTCCTGCTTATATTTTTGCCCCATTTTACCACTCTTCATTCTCCTAATTTCTGCCTCCTTCCTAACTAATTTCTTACTTTTTTCTGCTTTTCACAACTTTTCCTCTGCTTGCTTAATTTGATTATTCAGGCCAGAAACCTTTCCTGCTTGACCGTCACCCACTCACTTCCCTCCCTCTGTTGCCTCTCCCTCTGATTTCAATGTAGTTTGCCCTCTTCTTCATAGTGTAATCTTTCTCCTTTCCTCCCCCCAGGAAGCCCCTGACTGGGCAGCAACCACTCAGACCTCCCCTTCCACAGAGGTCTGCTCTGTATTCCAGCCTCCACCGAAGCAAGGTACAGACCTCTGATGCCTGCTGAAGAAAGAGCTTGGCATCTTTTCTTTTTTAAATTGTAGCATTGGAGCTGCTCACTCTAGAAGTGCTGCTATTCAGACTAAGTTTTTATCCCATCCATGCATCCCCGCCCCAACACTCTATTAGATGCTTTGCCTTGCTCTTGGCTCCACCTCCCTGCTCAACCCAGCCATCTAGGGAACTTTATTTAACAAAGATACCCTTCAACTCTTAAAGGGATATTGCCCTGTTTCAACATGCACAGGCCTATCTCCATATCCTAACTTTTTTAACCTGCTATCACTCCCAGATAACTCTTCCACCCCTTCAAGTACCCTAGTTGGCCTAGGGAGGGGAGAGAAAGAAGGTGACTGACTAGTATACTGGTGCCCAAACCCATCTTAGGATAACCTCAAACTTCTATGTCCATTATTCATATTGAATAGCCATCCCAAGCATATAAATCATGTAGCCCCATACTTGTTGGCACATCCTCTTAGTGCTTGCTTTACTTTTGCTGCCCACCACTTTACTAAATTCTAGGGATGACATACCTTTATACACAGATGCCCCCCCAAAACTCTTCATCTGCCCCTGCTATGTCAATATTTATTAGATGTTATCACAAGTGTATGCTGACCCCATCCCCACCAAGATCCAGTTACCCATCCCTCCCCCTACCATTGATTCAATCCCACTTTTTTCATTTAATTTCATTTTTATTTTTTATACTTGTAAACCAGATGACCAAAAAATGCCTGTTTTCATAGGTGACAAGTCATATCTAAAAAACAGTACAATACAAAATACACATTATTTCGGAGCAAACAACTCTATCCACATAAAGTGCAAGGGCAATATATAAAAGAGTAAAGACGAGTACATTCATGCTTGGGGGGAAAAAGCCACTGTTTCAAACTTTTTTTGAAGCGCAGTATAGAATGGCGCTCTACAGTAAATAGCAATGATCTCTGCCCAACAGTTTTTTTTTAAATAGAGGCATTTTATAAGTAAATTTATACTGGGACCTGGTAAAGAGAGCAATAAGGGCCCTAGGAAACATTAAAGAAACAGAGGGAAGAAGGAACCCTAGTTTTACTTTATATAGGAAAATACCCATTTTAAAGCAAATTCAGTTACAAAGGATAATGAGTAGGATTTTTCATCTAGATCAGCTCATAGGTTTCATAGGTTGATACAAGGCCAAGAGGACATTTACACATCCATAGCGGCTTGCCATATTTTTAACTGTAGCCTGTAATGCCCTGATCCATCAGATAATTATCCAGTCTTGCCTTAAATTCTGACATGGTCTGACTAGCCACCACCTCAATCGGAAGGCAATTCCATGTTTTAGCAACCCTAGTGCTGAGCCAATGGTTCCCCATTTTTGTACGGTAAGTCTGAATCTTGAGTTGAAGTGGATGTGCCCTAGTGTTGTATGCCCTGACCCTCAACTCAAAACCCAGTTGGGCCCATAAATCATAGATCGATGAGATCGATGTTGCACATCTAGCCAAAAATCTCAAAACAGAATATGTGACTTTGAGACAATTGTGAGCACTACCACAAGAAGATGTGTATATAAGAATATCATAATCTAACACCAAGAACAAAAAACTGTAGACCAAGAGTCTTCTGGATTCAAGGGTCAAAAATTGATTGATCCAAAATAAAAAACCCAACTTTTGATGTAAAATTTTCCTAAGGTTTTGAATATGAGGCTCACAAGTAAACTGAAAATATGATATTATTTCAAAGTACTTAAAGACTAAAACAACTTGGATTACATAACCCTTGCTATCAATAATGGGAGACAAATTAGAAATTGCCTTCTTATTATGGAAAAAAACATTACCTTTGTTTTTTTAGACTTAAGTACTATATGATTTTTTTAATAACCAATCCAGCAGATGCCCAAAATCAATCTGAAGACTAGAGAGGGCAATCTCAGGACTGGAATTGAAACAAAATGGCATAATCCACATAAAGAGTCATTTCAGTCTGAGTCCAAATGCTACAGGCTGAATTCATTAAAAAAAAAAGTGGCACCAGGATCGAACCCTGGGGAACACCACAAACAGAAGAAAGGGTTTGGGAGATAGTTGAACCAATGATTGTTCTATGATGTCTATTACATAAATAACTTTGACATCACCTGGTGACTTCACCAGAGAACTGTAATCCCTGTAGATCACCAGGAAGGAGATCAAATTCAACCAAATCAAAGGCCTTGGTGAGGTCCACGAACAGAGCTGCACACGAGTGCCCTTTAACGAGAGCACCGTGTATGCTGCCCATGAACCCCACCAAGGCTGTTTCAGTATTGTAACCTGGCTTAAACCCATGTTGGTTACTAGAAATAAGAGAATATTTCCCTTAAAAAGCCAAGGTTTGATCCATAACAATTTATTCAAGAATTTTTTAAATGGGTGACAAAAGGGATATGGGTCAGTAATTTGAGACAATGGAAGGACTCCCATTCTTCAAAATAGGTGTTATGGCAGCTAACTTTCAATTAGAAGGAAAAACATTATAACACAAAAAAAATTAAAAATTTGGGATAAAGGATCCACAAAACAATTTATGCCTAATTTGATGATCCTATAATCTACTCCATCATGACCCAGAAAAGGTTTTGAATTGTTTTTCATGATATGTTTCTTAACAAGAAAAGGAGTAACATACTTAAAATAAAACTTAGGAGTAGTATCATAACAAACATTCTCAGACTCATCACAACTATCTGGGACTATGGGAGTTCTATAAGAACCAAGATTCCCAAAATGTTTATTGAAAACATCTGAGACCTGGAGGAGTTACTAATACTTTGTTCATCCTGAATAATAGTGAGGACAGAATCTTTCTTCTGTCTTCCCATCATTTTATTCAGAAAATCCCAGTTTTGGGGGGATTACCCGTAGATTTCCTTTGTTCATTTAAACAAAAGCCAGCCTTCGCTTTCCTAATTTCAGATTTACATTTGTTTGAGTGTGTTATACTCATGAAGGGAAACAGGATTTAATGTTGTCCTATATTGTTTCCAGCATTTATCTCTCTTTCTCATTAATTGAATAAGGTCCGTTGTCACCCATTCTTGTTTATAAGATCCAGTTCTTATTTTCTTTAATGGTGCAGCTTTACCAGCAATAGCATTATGAGCAATACAAAAAAGTCCCGCATTACATCAATGTTGGTACATAAAAAAAAGGGGAACCAATCAATTTTCTTAAACAAATGCTCTATTTTCTGGGAAGTTAACATGACAAAATTCCTACATTCAACATATTTTGGGGGCCTCTGGGTACCCTGACTGACCATTCACATTTGACAGGATGATGGTCACTCATGATATCGGGCACAACCTCCAAGTTAGTCATCCCTTCTACATGAGTGGCCATAATCCAATCAAGAACAGTTCCTCCACCTGTTTTATAATTGGGCCTTGTGACCTCATCTACTAACTGCTTAACACCCAGATCAACCAATATTTCTCTCATCTCACTTTTCAAACTTTGGCCCCAACTACAATTAACGTCACCCAAAGTAATCCATTCTCTATTTATGGGCAACACCTTTCAAAAAGAAATTAATAACTTAAGACCCTGACATATTCTTCCAGTGTGGGGGGGGGGATAAACAGTACTAAGAGTCAAATGTTTACTTTGTCCCAGAATCAGATCTATAGAAATCATATCATACCGTGAGTTACCTAGAGGATGATCCGGAACAGCAAAAATCAAATTTAGTATGTATAAATATTAAAACGTCTCTCCTTTTCAATAATCTGTCCTGTCAAATTAAATTGTAACTAGGGTGATAAATCTCAGAATCCTTTATACCATCATGCAACCAGGTTTTGGAAAGGATAATAACATCAAAGGAATGGAGTTAAGACCATGCTACAAATTGGGTCCACTTAGAGGACAAACTCTAAACATTTAAGTATACAGTCTTAAGTGTGGGTGGAACTGAACTTGAATGAAAATTCATTATGTGGAAATCGGGTACATTGCCTTGAAACACACTAGACCCAGGGTGGGAATGCACTGTTCCTGACATAAGCAATAATAACATTAATAGCCTTTTAAAGTTCATCCTGCTCTCATATTGCTTCTCCCTTTTAGTAAAGGCCTTAACCAATTTACATACTGGATGACTCAATTAAATACTGAGGGCAGAACAAACCCCCAAAACAGGATTATAATTTTATCATAATAAAAGACCAAATTCTGAAAAGTTCTCCCACGTGCAACCATCATCATGACCTGTGCAATATGAACAAGAATAAAACAACTGAGCACTTCCTAGCATACCTGGAAAGCAATCCCATTCCCAGCAGCATAGTGTGCAATCACTTAAAATTTTTAAACTACAGGCAACAAGGATCATCTGGATACTCTTGGTCTTATCAGGTAACATTCATCCAAACCCAAGATCTAAGGAAGCCAATCCCTTAAGGAAGTCGGGCACTATCTCAATTGCCTCTATCAATATCTGCAGTCTCCTGCCAAAACTTGATTTGTTGGAAACCTGGGTAGTGCAGCATAACCCTGATGTCTTGTCTGTAGATGAGACCTGGCTCATGCCAAGGACCACAGACACTGAAATCTAGCTACCAGACTACATCTCCTTCCAATTAGATAGACAGGGCAAAAGGTGTGGTGGTTGTATAATTTATATATATAAAAAAAAACACCTTCATGGCAGGGTCCTACCATTATTAAAAACTGGGAAAAATGTTCAAATACTACTGATGAAACTAATCCTTGGAGTGCAAGGCAAGGGCTTGACTCCCATCTCTCTTTACATTCCTCCTAAAGAAAAAGCTGAGTGTTTTGAAGAACTCCACGATTACCTTGCTGACCTCTGCACTAATACCAAAGTACTTGTACTAGGGGACTTTAGTATTAATTGGCTGTCTCATGACTCTGCACACTATAAAGACACTATCTCCTCAGTCAACATCCACCAATGGCATACGGTCAAAATGTCGCTGGACAAAACATCACTGAGTAAATGTTGCTGCCAAAATGTTGTGGGGTCAAAATGTAGCCAGTGAAAATCTCACATACAAAATGCTACAGCTGCCAAGATTGTCATTATATTGCATTTGGGAATACTCAGCCTCACACAGGTACAACTATGTCTCTTTTGCACTAGCAGAAAGTTAGTGTCGGGTATTGGCCTGGTAGTGGGTAGACTTTTTATATAACTATATATATCGGTATATTGTGCTGTGCTTGAACATTTCCAGTCTGCAAAACACTTTGCAGAGCTGTTGTAAGAGCAACAGGGAGAAGCACCATAACATTCAGGAGCCATGTTACCAGCTGAGCAAACTTGAGCAATTCAAGTGAATCAGAGTTCACACAGAATGAAGTAAGGGCTAGCACAGCACACAGAGGGAGGGAGCGGTACATGAAATGGAGGGTTGGGTAGTTGATCTGTATCCAGGAGATGATGGTCGACAGGGTTCAGTTGGGTCCAGGCAAGGGTGATCTAGTTGCTTGTCATAATGATCAAAAGCTTACCATGCAGGCACAGTTATCCATTGCTGGGATCTCCTCTTGACTGCCGTGTCCTCCTTCACCACAAATATTCTTGCTACTGCTGGGTTGGTGAAAAACCTAGCCAGCTGGCTGTGTGTAGAAATCCTCAGTTTGCTGGGGAAGAGAAAAGCAAACCATCTGGGTCACACTGTTGCAGAGCCCAAGTGTTCAGATGTGAAGATGGCAAAATTAGTTATTAATGTGAACATTACGGATGAAATGTTGCCGGCCATGTTTCTTGTTGTTTAACCACTACAGGCTAAATCTGCTGGTTACATTATGACTGGAGACAAAATGTCAAGCTACAGTCTGACCCGACAACATTTTGGCCACATTTACTCCTCGACATTTTGTCCAGTGACATTTCAGCCATACACATCCACCAACTAGTGGACCCATGTCCACAAACTATTGAACTGGCACCAGCACCTTGTTAGACTGTCTGCTAACAAATCACCCAGAGTGGATCATGCAGTTAACTGTGCTCCCTGATTCTATAAGTGATCACTCACCTATCCTCTTCTCATGGACCAATAAGGTTCCAAAACCCCCAGCTAATGTAATGACAACCCGTATCCTAAGAAATGAACAAATATGACCCCCAAAACAACATCTTATGCAGTAGAACTAGTCTACTATCTTCACTACCATGGATGTCAATGTCGCACTGGAAAAGTCTATCAATATTTTCAATACCTCCTGTGATATGTATGCTCCTAAAACCAAGAGGAAGGTCAAAGGAATGGATACATCATAGATTTCTCTGCATTTTTTGAATCAGTTGTGAGCTAGAGACAACATCTGGAACAGGTATAAAAGTTTGGGTTCACCCTCTGACCTCCAGAACTATAAGGTGGCCTGGAATAAATGTACACAAGCCATCTGCCAGGCTAAGGCTAATTACTTTAAGTCTGAGTTAAACAACTCCTGGGGTGACAGCTGCAAATTCTGGCATAACATTAAAATGTTTACAGGGAAACAAAACAAAATGGCTCCCACCTTTTTGAATTTAGGTGGTACTATTACCCAGAATCAAAAAACGTTGCTAATGTATTCAACAAAGCATTTTACTGATCTCAGCAAGGTGCTCCTCCAGACTTCATTAACCCAGCCAATAGTGATAAAAGGCCCACATCTAGTACCTCGCCTCTAATTCCACCACCACCCCTTTCTACCTAAGAGTAATTAGAAAAGTGGAGGCAAAAACATACCTTTTGAAAGTGTTAGGTAAAACCAGACATAGTGGCGACGGCCTAGGCCTGAAATTGATTTCCTTTACCCTTGACAAACTATTGGCACCATTGACAAGAACACTCAACCTTTCCCTCATATCTGGAAAATTTCATAAACTTTGGAAAGCCACAGTAGTAACCCCTGTTTTCAAAAGTGGTGATAGGACCAACCACACAAACTACTGGCCAATTTAAATTCTCCGGCCTATCTCCAAAGCTCTCAAAAGGATAGTTTGTGAACAAATAGTAGATCACCTAGACAAATATCAACTGCAATGTCCACAGCAGCATGGTTTTAGAAACCTGTATAGCACTACTACTGCTCCTCTTGAATTTATGGGATACATTCATGAAGCCTTTAATTGTGGGCACTTGGTGGGTGCTACCTTCATAGACCTCACCAAAGCCTTTGGCATAGTCCAACATGAACGCCTTCTGACTCAGCTAGGTGACACTGGTTTATCTTCTGACTCATTATGCTGGTTCAGGAACTACCTCTCTGGGTGTATACAACAAGTAAAAATCTTGAACACTCTCTCAGATGCATGAGCACCGGTGTCCGCCACGGTTCCATCTTGGGTCCACTGCGGTTCAGCCTCTTCTTAACTCATTCACTCTATAGGAGTCCTTTGAGAGTTCCACCACTTGTGTCCTGTATTCTCTTAACACTGCATGCTGGGCCTTTCTAAGCAAAATCAAGCCATAATCAGCATGCCATAAACAAATATGAATTCCTCATGAATCATAAGTGCTACACACAAAGTATGACCGGCAAAGTTGTTCAGCACAAAATTACTTTCCTAATGGTGCTATACAATTAATTATATGTAATTTATTTTTCTATATTAGTTGAAATAGCAAAGAAAGTGTTTTTTGCAATACAAAAGTCAACATAGACAATTTTTGATAGAAAAATATCTAATGTATGAACACCAAATTAAGCATCCATACATTAGATGTAGGTACAAAAGTAATTTTGTACTAAAAAGCAATTTTTCTGATATAAAACATGTATTTTTCCCCATTTTATTCAAGATGGTTAGGTGAGGCTTGAGGGACAAGTGTCAGCCACATACACCATCCCATAAACAAATGTGAGTAACTCAAAGTATAGGTGATACACACAAAGTATCAGTGACAACGTTGTTCAGCACAAAGTTACCTTTCTAATGTGCTATGCAGTTGATTCTAATCAATTTGGTACACAAGTAACACAGAGAAATAGTGCTGATGACCTGAAAAGTGTCCAGGGCACACAGAAAATCTTTGTCTGCCAACTGAAGTCATTGTGGGAGACAAAGGGGATGATTTGGCTGCCACCTACAGGCATTTCCATGAGGTAATGAGTTAAATCAGCTTCCACAAGCATGTCAGTAGAAAATCCTCCTCTACATGGATGACACAGTTATTTACACTAGCCACTCAGACCCGGTCACCCTAGAACAACGGCTACAGCACGACTTCAATAAAGTTGAAGACTGTTTCAGTAATGCAAGTTGCTTTTAAATTACAAAAAACCAAAAACAGTGCTCTTTGCCTCATCCCACAGTAGACATAAGTCCTCCAAGTTAACCATAAGAAACAAGCAGAATGAAGCTATTGAGATGGCCCAGAACTTTAAATACCTCCAAATTACCCTCGACAGTTCCCTCTCCTACTCCTCCCATGTAGACCTTGTTGCCATGTCTGCAAATTGAAAACTCAGACTGCTTTACAGACATCAGCAAAGTCTAACTGAAGCAGCCCTTCAGCTTGTTATTACTAGCTCAGTCTTCTTGGTCTTAGATTATGGTCTTGTTATTTAAAGTGCGGCCCCAGACGCTACCCTAAAATGTATTGCTTTCACCTTGAATAAAGCATGCAGATGACTTCTAAGTGCCCCACGCCTGACTCATACCTGTCACCTTTATTCTCAATCAGGTTGGCTAGACCTGGAAAACAGAATTCAATACCAGGTTTGTCTCCTAGCTAAGAAAGCGTCCCTTGGCCTGTTGTCACCTGAAGCATGTTCTTTGCTCTGCCCAGCAGAAACAGTAAGGAGGACCAGAGCATCAAATTGCAACCCATTAAAGGCCCCTTTCCATCATACCTTACAAGGCCAGAGATCCTTTGGCTACTGGGCGCCGCTCTGGTATAACAACCTACCAACTTGATCTTCTTGCTGAAGCCAAGATCAGTCCTTTTAAATGTAAACTCCATTCTCTCCTTAAACAGCAAAAGACATGCTCCTGTTTCCCATAACCTGTTCTCTTCACCTCCGGCTCTCTGTCCCCATGAATAATGCACTTATTATAACCCTCGTCTTGTCCCCATGAATATTACACTGATTACAATACCCGCCTTGCAACTTACTCCCTAGTCCCTCTTCCACCACCATTAACCACTATCTAGACCTCTCCCACCTAACATCCTCCTTTCTATCAACCTCCCACCCTTACTCAGCCCTTTCTCCCCTATCCTTACCTGACAAAATTAACCAGCTATCTTGGTTTCCTGCACCATTTTACCCATTTTCTTTCTCTCTGATCATAATGGCTCTCTATATGCTCTCCTCCTAGTTCTCCAATTCCACTTTGTATAATTTACTTAATCATCATTTCATCTGTAGGTTTATTAGCCTATACTATTGTTAGCATGTACCTAATTTTTGCATTGTTGTAGTGTTTATTAGCCTATACTATTGTTAACGTGTACCTATTTTTTGTATGTTGTACTTACGCTATTATTTGTCTATGTTAATCTGACATGGAACCTCTGCAAATGAGCCGTTAGCTCTAAGGTTTTAATCCAAGATCGCAATAAAATGAAATATAAAATAAAAACTTAATTCACTTTTAATCATTTCAATGTGAATCATAAGGTATGCATATTTGTTGTTAAAAACATTTTCTCAATAGCATATACTGTTCCTATACATAGTAGTAATACATTTTAAAATGAAATTTAGTACATTAACATTTCTGTTTGCTTTCTTATGGTAAATTAATATACCAAAAAATCCTTGCTAACATAGGGCCCAATAATCAAAGAGGTGTAAAGTGCAGTGCAAAACGTTACACTGCACTTTGTGCTGTTAGGGTCCCAAAAGATGCTATATTCCCACCTATATTATGATTACTGTGATCTACCTATTACCACGCATGTACCACCAGTGAATGCCTGCAACACTGGTTGCTTTTTAATCTAAGCATTATGTACTGTACTGTTTTGTTTGCTGTGATGTATTGCTCTCTTGACGAGGTGCTTTATAAATGAGTCTATGACTCAAAGGTCTGTAAATCGATGATTTAATAAATAAATAAATAAAATAAATAAATATTCATTGGAATAGCACACTGGTGCTATTTGGCTGACTATAGGACCATGTCAGCCCAATGCTAAGCCACTTATCTGTGGGCAGACATGACTCCCGAAATAGGGTGCCAAAATGGCTTGCCCTGAAGCTAAATTTCTGATATTCAAATGGACCCATACAAATGAGCCCTTTGGGCATGCAAGGCACTAAGGAGCCATTTGCATGGCTATTATGGGCTCATTTAGATGGAGAGTAAGGCTGGAACGTGTGGTGCCAGCTCCCAGTTGCTTGGTCCCAGAGTGCTATCTCTGGTTCTTGTGGTCCCCCCCAAAACCAATCGCTGGCCCAATGCTAAAAATAAACCTTTCCTAGTGCTAGTAGTCCCCATCCACTGAGTGCCAGCCTGATGTTAAAGAAGCATCTTTCCCTGGTGTTCAGTGGTCCCTCCCTCCACCCAAATCCATGCCTGATGAGTTATGTCATAGTTCCTCATGTCCAGTGGTCCCACTTCCCTATCCAGATCCCCTGTATAATAACATAACACCATTCCATGGAATCCAGTGTATCCCCCCATGTCAGTCCCCTGTCTAACTTAGTAAACCCATTTCTTGGTGTTTAGCATACCCTTTCTCTATCTCCAATCCCCAGTCCAATACAGTAAAGCCATTCCATGATGTCTAGCAGACCCCCCTTTCTATCCCCGACCCCCTACCTAATACAGTAAAACTATTTCCTGGTGTCTAGGGGGGCCCCCTCCCTATCATCAATCCCCTGTGTAATACAGTAAAACCATTCCCTGCTGTCTAGTGGACCGCCATCTTGATCACCAATCCTGTTTACAATACCATAACGCCATTCCCTGGTGTCTAGCAGACTCCCCCAACCCCTGCATGTAGTGCCCCACCATCCCACTCCCCCAATCCCAACACTGAGCCAGCAACTGGTACAGCCCTCCACTCTCCACCATGGCTGGCTGCCAATTGAGCTGTCAGTGAGCATGTACTGTATTCTGTATGTACCTAGCTATACTGGGATCCTGAGGTCCGTCCGCCCTCCCACAGGTATTTACTTAGATTAAAAGAGCTTAACAGGAGGATTAGCCTATTGATTTAGGTTAATATGGCTAGCCTGCATGCTAGGGATCCCACACTAAGTGTTCCAACCTGGTTTAGGGGCTGCGATCAGTTACTCAGGTTACTAGCCCATGACTAGGACTACTGAATAGCAACTATGCTGCTGGGATGGGTAACTTACTGATCCACTCCCTTCCCCTTGGCCCTGGCTGGAGCTGACACCCTAGTACACTTTTTAACAGCAGAATTTTACAATCTGAAAGCACTAGCCTTATCTTGGCTACTAGTGGCCACTTGGCTACTGGCCACCCTATCAACCTGGGCACTCTTCCTTTATGATGTGGTGCTTGCTTCTCCTAACTGGCTCATCTAGCAATATTTCTTTTAGTTTTTTAACTCATGTTTATTGCAAACAATGAAATATATCACAGAAGAAATCATTGCACTGTACTGTACAAAACAAACATCCCCCCCCCGGGCTACCCCCATTAAGTAAATAGAATATCCTTTTAATATCATGACATCTGAGCCCCTATGGGAAGGATTTTCCCATATAGCATAGTTAAAACCATATTTATTCTTCTGTTTGTGAGCCACCCCTTTGGCATGGCATTGCCGTGGAAAGAATAAAACCCTCTTTAAGAGAAGCAGCCCAAAGACCCTATGTTTGAACTCAGACTCAACAGGAACCAACATTCAAAAAGATCATGGTACTGTCTAGATTTTCTGTTTCCCTTGAAGCTGTCACTGTCTGTGAGGATCAACCATTTCCCAACTAGGTGCTTACAAAATAGAATTGATGGACTTGCAGGGAATGTGGCAGAGACAATGCCCACTTTCCTCTGCTGAGTAATCCTGAGCCCTCTCCCACCCCTCTACCACAACCCTAGGTGATGGCAAGGGCCACTACTTCCTCTATGGGTTCTCTATCATTTTCCATTACCTGATTCCACCATAACCACTGTTCCTCATGTTTATCTGTGGTAAGTTGTAGCTTAGTTATCATTTCTTCCTTTCTTTGAATGTTCTGTACTCTGGCTATCCATGGTGGCATATAAATTATTCATTTTAAAGTCCCTCCAGGTTCCTTTTGTGTTTTTTATGTTAATATATTAAAGAATGAAGAAAGGGAGTGAGACTATCTAAAGGATATCAATGAACTTGTTTCAAAATATTTTAGTCTCACTTTACCCAAATGTTAGATTGTGCATTAAACATTAGTATTTTAAATTCTATAGACTTTATCATTATTGAGTTTAAAATAATATTCTTTAAATAAATATATTCATAAACCAATGTGCTGTATGTTAGCTGTTTCAAATTAGCTCCCAAAGTATTTTATTTGATCCAAATGGTAACGTTTCAGAACTCCAAAATTGTTCCTTCATCAGACCTGGAGCTTAATGTACACTGTGAAAACTAAAAATATAATGATATACATTTTAATACATTTCTGTTAGAAATTTGAAATTTTAACTATATATTTTCTCAAATAAATGTATATATATGAAGATCAGGTGGAACAAACCTGATGGGATCACAAAAAATACTCGAGCGAGTAAAATGGTGCTCGGAGGATGCGAGATGTCTTTAAATGACTTCAGATTCAGAAGTCTGTAAATGAAAGATAAAAGAAAATTCTTTTCTATATATTTTGTTTTAGTTTGTTTTGTATTTGCATTCTCATAATCAAAAGTGGTCAGGTGTTATAGCAATGTCTGTTTAAAAAAGGTCTTACTGGAAAAATATTCAATTAATAGTTAACGTTGTTTTAACAACTTGTAATTGGTGTCAGACAATGTTTCCTTTAAGACGCCACAGCAGCAAAAATCAAATTGTGTATCTTCTCAAAATGACTTCAAATCTCAGAAGTCTGTAAATAAATGAATAAAAGAACTTCATTGAGTCTATAATTTAAGTTTTCACAAAGTAAAATGACTTCATTATTATAAGAAAACTTACTGGGAGGAATCTCCATTCAAACTTAAAATGCTTTTGACAGTGCCGAATCAGAATCTGACAATGTTTCTACGAGACACTGCAATGCAGAAAAAACTAATCAAAACCTGAATGTAGTCTCAGTATTCAGTTTTAAAATGGAGACTTGTATTTCCTTCCGTATTTACCTTCGCTCTGTAAGCATGTCTATTTCTTTCTTCTGTATCACGTTTTTAAAGTTCACATCCCGACTGGGATAAAAAAGAGAGACAAACTCACATACACTCTCCCGGCGCAATTACCCGCTCAAACAGTACCCAGAGTTTCAAACACTGACACCTCTAATGTGAGCAAGAAGGGCCGGGCCACATATAAGCACACCTGATAGCATGCTGACGTCAGTAGGGACGTCACCTGTGTGGCCCGGTCTGTTAAGAAACAGTGTGAGTTAAATTTCACTCTGTTCCCTTCTGCTTTAAACATTCTCTGTGCTCAATAGCTACTTGACTGCTTATAGTAATTCTGACCAATAAATTTCCAAAAATGGGAAATTTATGTATAATTTTATACAATAAATGTTATGAAACAATTCAAATTTATCTTTTTGAACCTTGGTTTCCCAAACTCTGCAAACTCATTAGTGACAGTGAGACATTTTTATACTTGACATTTGTAACTAATGTTATAAATAACTAGGCTAACTTTGACTGTTTTTGTTTGATGACATTTAACACCATAATGAATATTGAGCCTCTTCAATGTAGGTTCTTGAGGTACTTACTGATCATAAAGAACTAATGGGAATATCATTTTTCTTATAATCCTTTTAACGCTTGCTTCTTTCAATAGGCTTTAAAATTATGATTTCAAACAATATCATCAGAAATGAGAAGCCATACATTTAAAGTGTCCGTTTAACTAATAAAGAGGAAAATCGGGGGGAGGGGGAAGGGTGTTAATACTGATTGCCTATATAATAAAGAAAAAGGAGTGGGAGAAAGGGAAGATTATAGTGCTAAATAGAGTATGAATGGTGAAGAAAGGGAATAGTGTGTATGAGCAATTAATATTTTGTATATAAAAAAGAGGGGCATAGTGTATATGAAGAGCTGGATCTAAAAGAAATATCAGTTGAAGGTAGACCAAGACAAATTCTCATTCAGTTCATATCTGTTTTGATGTGTTCTTAAGGTGTAGATCCACCATGCTTCTCTTCGCAAAAGGGTCATTTCTCTATTTCCTTCTCTGGGATTCATCTTCACATGTTCCAGTCCAAAAAATTTTAAACTTGAAATAGAGTGGCAAAATTCCCAAAAATGTCTTGCTAATGGAAACCTAATATTTCCTCTTCTGATGTTGCTTTTATTGTTCTGATATTTGTAGTTTTAAAGGTCTTGTTGTTTCACCAATATAGTATGGAGAACAAGGACAGATGATGCAATAAATGACGAAATCTGTTCTGCATGTGATGAAATCTCGGATATCATACTCTTTATCATCACATGTGCTTATTATAGATTTCATCTTCTGACCATTGTTGCAGTGAACACAATTGCCACAAGGGTAGAAGCCTTTAATTTCACTTCTGAGCCATGTTCTAGATTTCTCTGTTGGAGTCTAATGTTGTGTTTTATTTACTTTATTTCCAATTGTTGTCATTTTTTTAGCTGTTACCCATGGATTTTGTTTAAAAATTTTTTGACCCCATTCATTCGATTGTAAAATATTCCAATTTGATAGAATTGCTTGTTTTTTTTTCCCAAAGCTTTCTGAGTATTGCGTGGACATGGTGATTTTAGATTCTGTTTCTATGGAAGGTTTAGATTTATCTAATAATAAGGAATTTCTATCTCTTGAATCACAGTTTTCTTCTGCTTTTAATAGACCTTGATCTGTATAATCTCTTTGTTTAAATCTTTGAGTTAGTTCTGTAATTATTTTTTCATATTTCTCTTGCGTACCACTATTTCATTTAATTCTCAACATTTGACTATAAGGTATACTATCTTTGAGGTTTTTTTGGGTGAAAACTTTTGGCATGGAGAATAGTATTTGTTGATACTTCCTTCCTATATAAATCAGTTGTACTTTTCCCATTACGTTTAAATAATTTGAGATCTAAAAAACAAATTTCTTCAGTGTGAATCTCCATTGTAAATGATAAATTATTTTTGGCTGTTTGTATATATTCATAAAATGATTTTGCTTCTTGTTCTGTTCCTCACCAGATTATTAAAATATCATCTATAAATCATTGTAAAGTATTAGATTGTTTCTAAATTTGTTTATTTCTGATGTTATGAATTCTCTCTCAAAGTGTGCCATGTATAAGTTTGCATATGTTGGTGCTATTGTTGTTCCCATGGCTGTACCTGTTTTTTGCAAATAAGTGTGTACCTCAAAAGCAAAATAAATGTTTTCTAGTATGATGTTGGTTAATTTCAGAAGAAAATCTTTATCTGGGGTGTTTTGTATTCTAGTAGATATAAACAAATCCATGGCTTTTAGGCCTTCTTCATGTGGGATACTTGTATAAAGACTTTTTACATCCAAAGTTATAAATAATATATCTGTTAGATCTAATTTTTGTTGGTTTAGTTCTGTTAAAATGTGGATGCAATGTTTAGTATCTTTAATATAGGATCAAGTATTGGTAACCAAACTTTTACAGTAGTAATCTACATAATCTGATAAAGGTTCTGTGATAGAACCTATTCCTGAAATAATGGGTCTACCCGGAGGTTTATTTAAATCTTTGTCTATTTTGGGTAAAATGTAGAATAATGGTATTCTTGGTGTTTTGTTGGTTAATTCTTCCATGATCCACTGATCTATTATGCCTCTGTCATTTGCTTCTATAACTGTTTCTGTAATCAAAATTTTAAGTGAATCAAAAGGGATTTGTCTAACTTCTTCATATGTTTCTGTCTCTTCTAGTTGTTTATAACATTCTTTTCTGTAATCTTCAATATCTAAAAACCATGGGTAACAGCTAATAAAATGACAACAATTGGAAATAAAGTAAATAAAACACACATTTGGACTCCAACAGAGAAATCTAGAACATGGCTCAGAAGTGAAATTAAAGGCTTCTACCCTTGTGGCAATTGTGTTCACTGCAACAATGGTCAAAAGATGAAATCTATAAAAAGCACATGTGATGATAAAGAGTATGATATCTGAGATTTCATCACATGCAGAACAGATTTTGTCATTTATTGCATCATCTGTCCTTGTTCTCCATACTATATTGGTGAAACAACAAGTCCTTTAAAACTACGAATATCAGAACATAAAAGCAACAACAGAAGAGGAGATATTAGGTCTCCATTAGCAAGACATTTTTTGGATTTTTGCCACTCTATTTCAAGTTTAAAATTTTTTGGACTGGAACATGTGAAGATGAATCCCAGAGGAGGAAATAGAGAAATGACCCTATTGCGAAGAGAAGCATGGTGGATCTACACCTTAAGAACACATCAAAACAAATATGGACTGAATGAGAATGTGTCTTGGTCTACCTTCAACTGATATTTCTTTTAGATCCAGCTCTTCATATACACTATCCCTCCCCCTTTTTTATATACAAAATATTAATTGCTCATACACACTATTCCCTTTCTTCACCATTCATACTCTATTTAGCACTATAATCTTCCCTTTTCCCCACACCCTTTTTACCACTCCTTTTTCTTTATTATATAAGCAATCAGTATTAACACCCCTTCCCCCCCAATTTTCCTCTTTATTAGTTAAACGGACACTTTATATGTATGACTTCTCATTTCTGACGATATTGTTTGAAATCATTATTTTAAAGCCTATTGAAAGACGCAAGCTTTAAAAGGATTATAAGAAAAATGATATTCCCGTTAGTTCTTTATGATCAGTAAGCACCTCAAGAACCTACATTGAAGAGGCTCAATATTCATTATGGTGTTAAATGTCATCAAACAAAACAGTCAAAGTTAGCCTACATTTATTTATAACATTAGTTACAAATGTCAAGTATAAAAATGTCTCACTGTCACTAATGGTTTTGCAGAGTTTGGGAAACCAAGGTTCAAAAAGATAAATTTGAATTGTTTCATAACATTTATTGTATAAAATTATATATAAATTTCCCATTTTTGGAAATTTATTGGTCAGAATTGCTAAAAGCAATCAAGTAGCTATTGAGCACAGAGAATGTTTAAAGCAGAAGGGTACAGAGTGAAATTTAATTCACACTGTTTCTTAACAGACTGGGCCACACAGGTGACGTCCCTACTGACGTCAGCACGCTATCAGGTGTTCTTATACATGGCCTGGCCCTTCTTGCTCACCTTAGAGGTGTCAGTGTTTGAAACGCTAAGTACTGTTTGAGCGGGTAATGGCGCCAGGAGAGTGTATGCGAGTTTGTCTCTCTTTTTTATCCCAGTCAGGATGTGAACTTTAAAAATGTGATACAGAAGAAAGAAATAGACACGCTTACAGAGCGAAGGTAAATACGGAAGGAAATACAAGTCTCCGTTTTAAAACTGAATACTGAGACTACTTCCGGGTTTTGATTAGTTTTTTCTGCATTGCAGAGTCTCGTAGAAACATTGTCAGATTCTGATTTGGCGCAGTTAAAAGCATTTTAAGTTTGAATGGAGATTCCTCCCAGTAAGTTTTCTTATAATAATGAAGTCATTTTACTTTGTGAAAACTTAAATTATAGACTTAGTGAAGTTCTTTTATTCATTTATTTACAGACTTCTGGGATTTGAAGTCATTTTGAGAAGATACACAATTTGATTTTTGCTGCTGTAGCGTCTTAAAGGAAACATTGTCTGACACCAATTACAAGTTGTTAAAACAACGTTAACTATTAATTGAATATTTTTCCAATAAGTCCTTTTTTAAACAGACATTGCTATAACACATGACCACTTTTGATTATGAGAATGCAAATACAAAACAAACTAAAACAAAATATATAGAAAAGAATTTTCTTTTATCTTTCATTTACAGACTTCTGAATCTGAAGTAATTTAAAGACATCTCGCATCCTCTGAGCACCATTTTACTCGCTCGTATATTTTTTGTGATCCCATCAGGTTTGCTCCACCTGATCTTCATATATATACATTTATTTGAGGAAATATATATAGTTAAAATTTCAAATTTCTAACAGAAATGTATTAAAATGTATATCATTATATTTTTATTTTTCACAGTGTACATTAAGCTCCAGGTCTGATGAAGGAACAGTTTTAAAGTTCTGAAACGTTACCATTTGGATCAAATAAAATACTTTGAGCTAATTAGAAACAGCTAACATACAGCACATTGGTTTATGAATATATTTATTTAAAGAATATTATTTTAAACTCAATATCGAGAAAGACTATAGAATTTAAACTTCTAATATTTAATGCACAATCTAACATTTGGGTAGAGTGAGACTAAAATATTTTGAAACAAGTTCATTGATATCCTTTAGATAGTTTCACTCCCTTTCTTCATTCTTTAATATATTTATATAAAAAACACAAAAGGAACCTGGAGGGACTGTAAAGTGAATAATTTATAAGTTCTCAATAAGGATTAGGGATTTATTAGTCTCTCTGAACCTCAGAAAGATTACAAAATAATAATTTCAGGATCATTATTTTTTTCATCATGGCCACTTTTTCAGAAATTGGAAAAATTACTGATAATAGATCCACAGCTTTAAGCATAAATACAGAAGAAGCCACAAGGATTATGGCACTAGTTAAAAGTAAATGACACACTGATAATTCAGACACAACAGAGCTTCCAAAAGCTCAAATAAATAAATTAGAATCATTAAGAGAGAGAGAAATAAGACTTGACTGGCATGCAGTAACACTTTTGGAATATTTAAAACAAAAGAGAATTCCCAGAAGACTTAGAGTTTTGGTAGAATCACAATTAGGTTTTACACCAGAAGGTTTTCAAAATAAGTGGGACAGAATAAGATCCAAATGCTCTTTTGATTTCATGTTGCTACTAATAGAAGCATTAACTACTGAGCAAACCAATGTGTTAAATGAAATATAACAAATAGAAACAAAGTTGAAAGACACAATTGAAATTCAAAAACTAAAAGAACTCATAGAAAAAATAGAAAAATCAGCGTTAGAATATGATAAACACATTAAAAATATCAAAATAAACAAATTCAAAAGAGATATAAATGATTACAAAAATGGTACAGTTTACAACTGGAAAAAATCAGAACATAACACAAATTATTATAATTTGGATGAAAGTTCCACATCCTCAGAAAACTCAGAAGGAAGAACTTATCAATTAAAAAACTTTCAAGGATCCACTTACTCTAGACCATATAATCAGAGAAGTATATTCCCTCAATATCGTAATAAACCTTTTGGTAGGAATTATAACCAACGTGGAAATTTATATGGGAACCAAATGTACAAACCACAAAATTGGAGTCAAACAGAAAGAGAAATGGAAAAGGATTTTCAAACTGAAGCAGAAAAGGCAGGTCCATCAGGCATAAAAAGAAAAGAAAAAGAATCAGGAGGAGAAGAAACAGAAAGAGACAAAAGACACAATTTGAGATCTCGGAATTGACAAAATTAAATATTTACAATTTATCTCAAAGAACATTAACACCCATCGAGGAAAGGGTTCTAAATTTAGGCTTATCATTTGGCCTAACACAAAAATTGAACCCCTTTGAACTAAAGGTAGATTTAGAGAAATTCTATCGAAAAATCAGATTAAAACAGTCTTTTGGGATTAAAAAACATTCACAACAGAGCACATTAGAAACATTTCAGTCTCAAGAGAAATCTGAATTAAAACAAGCTGTAGGAGTCAGATCCAATTTTGATCCCAGTGGTTTCCCTTTGCCAAATATAACCTGTTTTATTGACAAGATAAATCAAGACATTGAGAAAATTTTGATAGAAAATTCTAAGAAACGTCCTCAACACAATACTACAAAACAAGAAAATTAAGCCTTAAAAAGTTTAAGTGATGATAAAACAATTATAATAAAACCTGTAGATAAAGGTGGTGGGATAGTAATATTAGATATTGAAGACTGTAGAAAAGAATGTTATAAACAACTAGAAGAGACAGAAACATATGGAGAAGTTAGAAAATTCCCTTTTGATTCACTTAAAATTTTGATTACAGAAACAGTTATAGAAGCAAATGACAGAGGCATAATAGATCAGTGGGTCATGGAAGAATTAACCAACAAAACACCAAGAATACCATTATTCTACATTTTACCCAAAATAGACAAAGATTTAAATAAACCTCCGGGTAGACCCATTATTTCAGGAATATGTTCTATCACAGAACCTTAATCAAATTATGTAGATTACTACTGTAAAAGTTTGGTTACAAATACTTGGTCCTATATTAAAGATACTAAACATTGCATCCACATTTTAACAGAACTAAACCAACAAAAATTAGATCTAACAGATACATTATTTATAACTTTGGATGTAAAAAGTCTTTATACAAGTATCCCACATGAAGAAGGCCTAAAAGCCATGGATTTGTTTATATCTACTAGAATACAAAACACCCCAGATAAAGATTTTCTTCTGAAATTAACCAAGATCATACTACAAAACATTCATTTTGCTTTTGAGGGACACACTTATTTGCAAAAAACAGGTACAGCCATGGGAACAACAATAGCACCAACATATGCAAATTTATACATAGCACACTTTGAGAGAGAATTCATAACATCAGAAATAAACACATTTAGAAACAATCTAATACTTTACAAACAATTTATAGATTATATATTAATAATCTGGAGAGGAACAGAACAAGAAGCAAAATCATTTTATGAATATATACAAACAGCCAAAAATAATTTATCATTTACAATGGAGATTCACACTGAAGAAATTTCTTTTTTAGATCTCAAATTATTTAAACATAATGGGAAAATTACAACTGATTTATATAGGAAGGAAATATCAACAAATACTATTCTCCATGCCAAAAGTTTTCACCCAAAAAACCTCAAAGATAGTATACCTTATAGTCAAATGTTGATAATTAAATGAAATAGTGGTACTCAAGAGAAATATGAAAAAAATATTACAGAACTAACTCAAAGAGTTCAACAAAGAGGTTATACAGATCAAGTACTATTAAAAGCAAAAGAAAAATGTGATTCAATAGATAGAAATTCCTTATTATTAGATAAATCTAAACCATCCATAGAAACAGAATCTAAAATCACCATGTCCACACAATACTCAGAAAGCTTTGGGAAAATAAAACAAGTAATTCTATCAAATTGGAATATTTTACAATCGAATGAATGGGGTCAAAAAATGTTTAAACAAAAACCATGGGTAACAGCTAAAAAAACGACAACAATTGGAAATAAAGTAAATAAAACACAACACTGGACTCCAACAGAGAAATCTAGAACATGGCTCAGAAGTGAAATTAAAGGCTTCTACCCTTGTGGCAATTGTGTTCACTGCAACAATGGTCAAAAGATGAAATCTATAAATAGCACATGTGATGATAAAGAGTATGATATCCGAGATTTCATCACATGCAGAACAGATTTTGTCATTTATTGCATCATCTGTCCTTGTTCTCCATACTATATTGGTGAAACAACAAGACCTTTAAAACTATGAATATCAGAACATAAAAGCAACATCAGAAGAGGAGATATTAGGTCTCCATTAGCAAGACATTTTTTTGATTTTTGCCACTCTATTTCAAGTTTAAAATTTTTTGGACTGGAACATGTGAAGATGAATTCCAGAGGAGGAAATAGAGAAATGACCCTATTGGTAAGAGAAGCATGGTGGACCTACACCTTAAGAACACATCAAAACAGATGTGGACTGAATGAGAATGTGTCTTGGTCTACCTTCAACTGATATTTCTTTTAGATCCAGCTCTTCATATACACTATCCCTCCCCCTTTTTTATATACAAAATATTAATTGCTCATACACACTATTCCCTTTCTTCACCATTCATACTCTATTTAGCACTATAATCTTCCCTTTCCCCCACACCCTTTTTACCATTCCTTTTTCTTTACTATATAAGCAATCAGTATTAACACCCCCCCTTCCTCCCCCGATTTTCCTCTTTATTAGTTAAACGGACACTTTATATGTATGGCTTCTCATTTCTGACGATATTGTTTGAAATCATAATTTTAAAGCCTATTGAAAGAAGCAAGCTTTAGAAGGATTATAAGAAAAATGATATTCCCATGAGTTCTTTATGATCAGTAAGTACCTCAAGAACCTACATTGAAGAGGCTCAATATTCATTATGGTGTTAAATGTCATCAAACAAAAACAGTCAAAGTTAGCCTATTTATTTATAACATTAGTTACAAATGTCAAGTATAAAAATGTCTCACTGTCACTAATGAGTTTGTAGAGTTTGGGAAACCAAGGTTCAAAAGATAAATTTAATTATTTCATAACATTTATTGTGTAAATTATATATAAATTTCCATTTTTGAAATTTATTGGTCAGAATTATAAGCAATCAAGTAGCTATTGAGCACAGAGAATGTTTAAAGCAGAAGGGGACAGAGTGAAATTTAACTCACACTGTTTCTTAACAGACCGGGCCACACAGGTGACGTCCCTACTGACGTCAGCACGCCATCAGGTGTGTTTATACGTGGCCCGGCCCTTCTTGCTCACCTTAGAGGTGTCAGTGTTTGAAACTCTATGTACTGTTTGAGTGGGTAATGGCGCCGGGAGAGTGTATGCGAGTTTGTCTCTCTTTTTTATCCCAGTCGGGATGTGAACTTTAAAAACATGATACAGAAGAAAGAAATAGACACACTTACAGAGCGAAGGTAAATACGGAAGGAAATACAAGTCTCCGTTTTAAAACTGAATACTGAGACTACTTTCGGGTTTTCATTAGTTTTTTCTGCATTGCAGAGTCTCGTAGAAACATTGTCAGATTCTGACTTGGCTGTCAAAAGCATTTTAAGTTTGAATGGAGATTCCTCCCAGTAAGTTTTCTTATAATAATGAAGTCATTTTACTTTGTGAAAACTTAAATTATAGACTCAGTGAAGTTCTTTTATTCATTTATTTACAGACTTCTGAGATTTGAAGTCATTTTGAGAAGATACACAATTTAATTTTTGCTGCTGTGTGTCTTAAAGAAAACATTGTCTGACACCAATTACAAGTTGTTAAAACAACGTTAACTATTAATTGAATATTTTTCCAGTAAGTCCTTTTTTAAACAGACATTACTATAACACATGACCAATTTTGATTATGAGAATGCAAATACAAAACAAACTAATACAAAATATATAGAAAAGAATTTTCTCTTATCTTTCATTTACAGACTTCTGAATCTGCAGTCATTTAAAGACATCTCGCAACCTCCGAGCACCATTTTACTCGCTCGTATATTTTTTGTGATCCCATCAGGTTTGTTCCACCTGATCTTCATATATATACATTTATTTGAGAAAATATGTAGTTACATTTTCACATTTCTAACAGAAATGTATTAAAATGTATATCATTATATTTTTATTTTTCACAGTGTACATTAAGCTCCAGGTCTGATGAAGGAACAATTTTGAAGTTCTGAAACGTTACCATTTGGATCAAATAAAATACATTGGGAGCTAATTTGAAATAGCTAACATACAGCACATTGGTTTATGAATATATTTATTTAAAGAATATTATTTTAAACTCAATAACGAGAAAGACGATAGAATTTAAAATACTAATATTTAATGCACAATCTAACATTTGGGTAGAGTGAGACTAAAATATTTTGAAACATATCCATGGTGGCACCCTTGAGAGTGACACCAAGACAGGGAAACCCAAAAATAGACCATTACAGTGACAGTTGCTGTAATGGTCTGTTTTAAATGATGTAGCTTCTCCCGGTGTTCTGCTCCCTCCCTGGAACAGCTCTGACCTGGACACAGCCCCCCTCAAAAAGCACTTTGTTCTGTGACAGCACTATACCGGTGTTGATATAGTGCTGTCGCTGTGTGGGACATTGGGGCTTTATCTGTCGGGCACAACTGGTGCTTCTGGATATCCAGGAGTCATACAAGGGAGGGGAGTCTTTGAGCCAGTTCACTGTCACTTCCTTATGGGGCTGCTAGACAGAGGGACTGGAGCAGACCCTGTTGCCTGTTGTTTCCAACACCCTGTGTTTTAAATCCCAGAAACAGTGTATTGAAATTAAAGGGGATAGGGGCCTACCATATTCTATTTAAGTGTTGATGGATTTTTGCCCAGAAATCTGTGACCCAGGGGCAGGCCCAAAAAATGTGGAACTGAGTTCCCACCTGACCACACCCCCTACAACACAGATCTGAATTTCCCCTCTGAAAGTGTTTCATGATTGAGGGAGTATGGAAGAACCTAACCATGCATTTCCAGCAGAATTCCTGCCATCCAGGTGATGCTGCTGTTCTCCACCCGCTTTCCCATGCTAGAGTCCATTTCTCCACTGGGACTGGCAACCCTGCTTCCCCCTCCCATTTGAGCCTCAATCTCTCCATCTGTGGGCTATTGCCACCCTGGAGTACCTTGTATGCTCCTGATATTAGTTTTCCTCTCCTCATCAGGTGTACCACCCAGAACAAGAAATTCTTCAGCTGGGTGAGGTCCCTATTTATTTGGGGGATCAATTGATTCAAAGATAGCCAATGTCTTAGCTGCAGAAACCCATGGAAGTTGATTCTGGGCAATTCAAACTTTCCTTGGAAATCAGCAAATGAGACAATACTTTGTTGTGAATCACACTCTGGAAGTGTAACAGTGTGGGCGTATTTCACCTAAGGAATCCCGAGTCCATTCATGGGGGGGTGGAGAGTGAGGATCCCCAGTTATGGAGGTGAGAGGGCCCAATTTCTCTGGGGTTTGCATCTGTTTCCTGGCCTTCACCAGGGTTTTCAGCATAAATCTGGTCCATGGGTTGGCTAAACTGTTCCACAGCTCTGGTGAGGGGGTGCATGGGGGAGTGCTGTAAGATGGATAAGTCAGGCCTGGTGGGCCTCCACCTCTAGCCATCCAATGTCTGTTCTCTGCTTTACCCATGAAACAACTGGAGCCAATTGAGCAGCAATGTGGTATAGATAGAAGTTCAGGTAGGGTCACCCCCCCTTCACTAGGCTGAGTGAACTATTTACTACTGATCCTCTGCCTGCCCTTCTGCCACAAAAAGGTTGGTAGAGAGGTGTTCACCTTCTTCCAAAAGGCATCTAGTATTTTAACTGGAAGGGCCTGAAAAAGAAAAAGGAAACGAGAGAGTATATTAGTTTTAATGGTATCGATCTCCCCCCCCCCAGGAGAGAGGAAACAATTCCCAATGTGAGAGATCAGCCAGGATCTCTGCCCACAGTTTTTCAGAGTTTAATTTAAAAAGAGACAAGAGCTGTGGGGAGATCCTCACACCCGGGTATTTCACAGTGTTAGCAGTTGCCCACCTGAAGGGAAAATTCCTCAGGACCTCCTGGGGTAGGGTTCCTTCCATCATGATTGCTTCTGACTTATCCTGGTTCACCTTGTATCCAGATATTTGTCCATATTGCTCTAACTCCCATCTAAGGACTGGTAGGGAAGCATTGGGAGAGGTTACAAAAAAGAGAGAGTCACTGGCATAGAGGGATATCATTTGGGACCTGTTGGCCCATATGCCCCGTATATTATCATTGCATCGAATCTTCTCTGCAAGGGACTCAATGCAGAGTGCAAACAGCAGGGGGGAGAGTGGGAGCCTCTGCTTCATTCCTCTGGTCAGGTAGAACCTACCTGTTGTGATGACATTAACCCTGACCATGGCTTGGAGGGAAGCATTTAGGGCTTTTACTCTTTCTCTGAATTTAGGACCTAGTCCCATTTCTTCTAGAGATCTGTGTAGAAACCTGAAGTCCACCCGGTCAAAGGCCTTCTCCGCTTTCATGAATACCGCCAATATAGGTTCATGAGAGCACTGTTGGCAGCTGATAAGATTCAGTAGACATCATATGTTGTCATGAATCAGACACACATTTATAAAACCTGTTTGATCCTGGTATACTAGACTCCCCACACAGCCCTGTAGCCTATGTGCCACAACAGAAGTATAAAACTTCTGGTTCACATTAAGCAGTGGAATAGGCCTGTATGAGCCACACACCATGGGGTCCTTCCCCCCCTTTGTGGATGACTGAAATTTGGGCATATTGCCAGCTAGGGGTGCTCCCTTTTCCTCCTGTACCCCCCTACATACCTGACCAAGTAGGGGTGAGGATTCCACCCTCACTGTCTTATACCGCTCCACTGCCAGACTGTCTGGACCTGAGGCATTCCTGGACTTTAACCCCATTATTGCGCCTGTGACCTCTTCCTGGGAAAAGGGTGTCTCTAGGCACTCCAGCTCTTCCTGGGAGAGTTGGTTGAGTTTGACTCTGGCAAAGAAGTCCTCCAGCTTCCATGGTAGTCTACAGTCAGCTTCTGGATTTAAAGAGTTTTAGAGAAGTCTTGGAACAGGTGGGCTATTTTCTCCGGGTCCAAGACAAACTGAGTCGAGCTTGTGCTGGACCTCAGCTGGAGGACCATTCTGCCGGTGGCCTCTTTTCGAAGCTGCCAGGCTAACAGCATCCCTGCTTGGTTGCCCACCTCATAGAACCTCTGGCAAGAGTACCGCAACTGCTCTGCTATCTTGTCATCCAAGAACTTATTGAGTTTTTCTGCTTTCCTCTAGCATGGCCCGTACTCTTTCATCTAGGACAATTTTGTGTTCTGCTTCTAAATCAAAAAGTTAAGACTCAAGGTCAGTTAACTCTTTTTGATTAGCTTTTTTGAGACTGGGGGCATAGCTGATAGTCTTACCTATAATGACTGCCTTCAGTCCATCTCACTACATGGACATTGGCAAGTCCCGGATGGGGCTGCAGGCTGAATACTCTCTTATGGACTCCTTCACCAAATCTTTACATTCATCCCTGTTGAGAAGCAAGACATTTAGTCTTCACTGGAAGTTTCTGACTTTGGGAAATGCCCAGACACTCATCGTCACCATTCCATGGTCTGACACAATTCTTGGTAGGATTTTGACAAACTCTACCTTGTGGAGTCAGATGATAAGAAAATGTGATCTAATCTTGAGTAGGCCTGGTGCAGAGCCAACCAACGGGTATAGTCCTGCACCCTAGGGTGGAGGTGATGCCAGATCGCCACCAGACCCAACTCTTGGATTAGCCACATGAGGCTCATGACAGTCCTAGATGGAGGACCTTATGTGGCTCCAGACTTGTCCAATACTGGATTGAGAACTGTGTTGAATTCACTACTATAAAGAGATCTCCAGGGGGAGGTTTCACTTTTATTAATGTCTCCCTTAGAAAGCGACTGTTTGATACTGGCCCAGTGGCACTGGGGGTTGTGGTGGTGGTCGTTACAGCTCATGCCATGCCGGTGACCTGGGTTCGGGAATGAGCTCGCCGTGGGTTGGCAGGGGTGAGGGAGGATTGCACATCCAGAGGACTGCTCTCCTCTCTTGGGAGGGAGGAAGGCTTGTCATCCTGATCATTGACTGCCCTCTGGTGGTGGTGGCTGGAGGGCAGTATGGGTCAGGAGACACATACCAACATCCTTACATTGGTAGAGGAGGGGGGATGGGAGAAAAGAGGAAAAGGAAACTGGCGGGCTCCATGATGGCCCCATGTCCCTGTGCTACCCTGGCTTCTGGATTTGCGTCCGGGGGGGGTAAAAGTCAATGCTTTTTTCCCTGGCCCTGACACGGGAGGGCAAGCCAGGGGGGAATTACTGGGGGTTTGCTGAGCGGGGACATGCAGGACCAGGGACGAGTCCTCTGAGGGAGGGCCATAGCTGCCCGCCTGACTCTGAGGTGCAGAAAAACCTCTATGCAAAAAAAAAAAGAAAGTGACTGTTCTCCAGATCTTGGTTAGGGACATAAATATTAAACAAGGTGCATGGAATCTCCCAATACCTCCCTCTGAGCAACAGAAATCTCCCTTCTCTGTCCTGCTGCATGTCTGTCAATTCTAATGGGCAATCTTTGTGTATCAGGGTGACCACTCCTCTCCTATGTAGGTGTTCAGTGAAGGGGGCATAGTATACCTGTCCCACCCATGATCTCTTTACTTTGGCTCTCTCTGCTGCATCTAGATGGGTCTCTTGAAGGAAGGCTATCTCTGTTTTAATTCTTTTTAATTCATTAAGAACCCTGGTTCTCTTTATAGGGCTGCCTAGACCATTAATCATTGTAGGTGGTAATATTTCCCTCAGCCATTCTCCCTTGAAGTGCACCTGGCCCTTCAGTGCCAACACCACATGGTCTAACAAACCTTTTTTCAAACATTTGAATCTGTAACTCATGAACTATGTACAAATAACTTGTGCTTCCAATGGGTAAAGTGTACTCTATCTGCCTGCCAGCTGACCCAAGGCTGACAGGGTGAGGCATGCTAGCTAAGGGCATTGCACTAAACCTGTGCCTCTGAATTGCCCAGCACTGTGTGCTTAACTCAGCAATTCTAATCAACTCTTCCACCTTCGAGTTTGCATCTCTGGGAGCCCCCAGGAGTCTTGTTGTGAGCATCCTTGTCTGTGCAATGCTCTTCCCTATCTTTCCCTTCCCAGGAATTGATTTGTGGCTAGGTGGCTAGGTCCAGGGCCCGGCCTGCTGTAGTCCCCTGGTCTAAGGGCCTGTACTACCTATGAGAGCCTTTTCTGCATATTGGAGCTTCTTTCCTCCCTCAGGCCCCCATCCAGTCTGTCTCCTCCCTGCAAACATGTGTCCCGCAGTTCTCCGGCGAAGGTCCCAAGGAGCCACAACACTCTCCCTGCTCATCATTCCTAGCAATATTTCTAAATAATAAAAAAACAAACTTTTGGGGCTAGCTAGCCCTTATTTACTAACCCTACTAGCTAGCTTGGCTATAACTTTAACTGGGGGCTTGCCTTGCCCTGACTGACTGGCCTATTTTTTATTTAAAAAAAAAAACAAGATTTGTGCATACTAACCCTTGTTTAGCAGCCCGCCTGGCTAACTTAGCTTTAACTTGGGCTTTGCTCTGCCATTGTCTGTGTGGCTGGCTGAAGTTTCCATTTTTGAAATGCTGTTTTATACAATTCAGGGCCTGCCTGTCCTAGGATGTATATTATGAGCTACTTAATTAAAACACAGTCCACCCCTGCCCTTTGCTCCTGTCTGGAGTGATTTAAATAAATTTCAGTTAGTGCTGTGCAGAATGTGGAATTCCGCTGGCAAAACTAGTGTGGAATGACCATTCCACTGGTGGAATTTCTGCTGGAATTTCACTGTTTCTTCAGTACAAGGAAAAGTTCAGGATGATATCTCTCGACTCCCTGTTACCTCTGATTCATCGGAACAACTGGTTGACCTCCTTAGGCATGCAGGATGCCTACCAACATGTTTTCATACACCCAAACCACTGCAGATACCTCAGATTTGTGGCATTGGGTCGACACTACCAGTTCAGAGTCCTGCCCTTTGGGCTATCCTCTGTGCCTCAAGTCTTTACAAAGTACCTTGCAGTTCTCGCAGCAGATCTCAGGAAGCTCGTAATTCAAGTGTTCCCATATCTGGACGATTGGCTTCTAACAAGCCCCTCCAGTCAAGAGATTCAGGAAGCCATGGCTATGGCTTCCAAATTCCTCACGTCCATGGGAGTTCAGTTGAATTTGGGAAAATTGCAGCTACAGCCCTCCCAATGGCTCCTCTTCATAGGAGCCCTCTGGATACCCCCAATGCAAAAGCCTTTCTTCCAGAGGACAGAAGGAACAACATTCTTCAGATGGCTCACTTCATCAGGGAGAACGACTCGATTCAAGCTCTCTCGATACAGTGTATGCTGGGTCTCATGGCATCCTTGGTGTGTTCACTGTGCCCCTAGCTCATCTTCACATGAAGATTACTCAGCTGATGGTCAGCACTCAGTGGTCCCCGATCACACATCTCCAGTCCTTTCACATCAAGGCGACGGAACCTCTAAAATGGTCACTCACCTGGTTGCTCAAGAGGACAACCTTTTGAAAGGGTTCCCCTTTGCCCCACTGGAATCTCAGTTCTCAATCACCATGGATGCATCCCTACTCAGATGGGGAGCTCACGGTCAAGATCACAAGCAAGGTCGATGGAATTAGGACAAGTCTCAACTCCACATTAATGTTCTAGAAATGAGCACTGTCCTGTATTCAGTCTGAGCTCTGAAGGACATTCTCTGCCACAAGATAATTCTCCTTCAAATGGACAGCAAAGCAGTGATGTACTACATCAACAAGCAGTGCAGAGCACACTCTAACCCCTTATCCAGGGAAGCGATGACAGTGTGGGAGTGGTGCCTAGAGCACAAAGCTCTGATCCAAGCAGTTTACCTACTGGAAGTGCACAATGATCTGGTGGATCATCTCAGCAGAACGGAAACAGACACTCATGAGTGGTCTCTGGACACAAACGTCATTCACTCACTCTTTGAAGAGTGGGGAACTACAGACCTGGACCTTTTTGCATCCCCACTCAACGCAAAACTGCCTCTATTCTGCTCCAGAAATCCAGAACCTGGCATTTTTTGTCAGGATGCATTCAGACTGCGGTGGACAAGATGCTTTCTGTACGCATTTCCTCCTCTTCCCTTAATTCAGAGGGTGCTGCTCAAACTGGAGACCCAGGGGGCAGAATGATCCTCATCGCCCCATTCTGGCCTCATCAGACCCTGTTTCCATTAATCAACAGATTATCGGAAAGTTCTCCAAGACAGCTTCCACTTCAAATGAACCTGCTGACCCAGGGCCCAGTGGTCCATCCCAGCCTGACATCCTTTCACCTCCACACCTGGCTCCTGAGGAGATAGAGATGAGTAGGTTTGATGTTTCATGTAGGGTCTCAGATATTCTGTTAGTGGCATGCAAGTCAGCTACTAGAAAAACTTACATGGCTAAGTGGAAGAGGTTCTCTATCTGGTGTGCAAAGTCCTCTTGGAACCCTTTTTTCTGCCCACTGAACAAAGTCCTGGAGTATCTTCTGGACCTGTCAAATACAGGTCTGCAATACTCAACTGTAAAGGTTCACCTCTGCGCGATTTCAGCATACCATGAGCCCGTACACTCCATGTCTCTGGCTCACTTACCTTTGGTCAAGAGGTTCCTTAAGGGCATACTACACACTAGGCCACCAGTCAGATGACTGGTAGCTGCCTGGAACATTAATCTTGTGCTAGACATGTTCACCCCCTAAACCTTTCAATCCCCTAGCAACTTGTGAGCTGAAGTTTCTGACCTGGAAGACCGCCTTCCTTGTAGCCATTACCTCCACTCACAGTGTCTGAAATACATGCTTTGGTCACAGACTCTCTCCCCCCCCAATACTGTATTTCACAAAGACAAGGAGGTTCTGTGAACTCACCCTAAGTTTCTCCCTAAAGTAGTCTCAGAATTCCATCTGAATCAGCCCTTGGTCCTTCTGACCTACTTCACAAACTTCCAGAATGAGGGGAAGTGTACCCTACATTTTCTGGATGTTGAGGTTCTATTTAGATAGAACTAAAGAAATCCACACATCAAAACAACTGTTTGTCTCCTTCAGCATGGCCCGGCTGGGCCAGCCTGTTGCTATCAGATGTATTTCAGCATGGCTAGTGGCATGTCTTTGCCAGTGCTTCTACATGGCACAGGTTAAGCTGGAAGGCAGAGTACACGCTTATTCTACCAGGGCAGTTGCGGCATCTCTGGCAGAAATTCGAAATGTGCCCATTGCAGACATCTGCAGTGCGGCTACTTGGAGCTGTCTGAACACGTTTGCAAAGCACTACACTTTGGATGTCCATGCCAGACAGCAGCATCAGTCCTTTGACAGGACAATCCTTAATGGACTTCTGTCCTAAGTGAGCTCTTTTCTCCTGCCGCCCTTCTCAGGGGATTATTTCAGCTCGGTACTCTCTCATTAGTGTGAATGGGTGGTGGAGACTTTATGTCTAGGAAGACATGAAAATTATGTACCTATCATAATTCTTGATGTTCTTGGACGATGTTTCCACCACTCATTCACACGCCCACCCTCCATCCCCCGAGCTCACATATCTTTTTTTGGTCTTCACTCCCTCAATCAATCAATCAAAATCTTTATTTACCCAGGCGATCACCATTGAGCAAGTTCATTTACAAGGCGGACCTGCAGTTTGCAAGGACAAAGGTACAGAATAGAGTACAAGTAAAATATACATAAAACAACAGTAGCAAGACGTATACAACAAAATATATACAGTGTAGAAATAAAGCTAAATAATATATATACAGAGATGCCTTTATAATCCTATCCATCAATAACATGTTCATAACCTGTAAAGGAGTCCCTGGAATATGGAAAAGTGCATGCGTAGGAGGCAGGGATGCTGGCAGAAAGATTCTGGGATACTAAGCAGGTGGTATCAGGGCATAAGAGTGGGAAATGGGGGGGTGTTGTAGTGAGTACGTAATACCGGTGGGACTGGAATGGACTGAGGTGAACCGGTAGTACCGGTGAGATTAGAATGGACTGAGAGAGGGGGGAGTAATCTTGGTAAGGGAACACTTAGTTTGAACGGGAAGGACTTATATTGAGTGGAAATGTCAGCTGGACAACTAGGAACGGTGGAAACAGTTACAGAGCTCCACAAATGTTTTGGCATACAGGGTCTTGAACATAGCAAGACTAACAGGGGAGCTAAGTCTCAGCGATTTCTGTATCCCATTCCAAAGCATGGGCAGGACAAAGCTTATGGCTGCTCTTCCAAAGCGGGTACCGACCCTAGGTACTTTCAAGAAAACCAGCGAGTGACTTCTCAAGGCAAAATTCCCAATCAGGCTTAGTGGGAGACGGTTGACAATGCATTGTGGGAGTTTGTTGGTGATGGCTTGGGGCGTCCAGAGGGCTGCATTTCTATGCTGCCTGTGTTGAAGGGAGGGCCAACCCACAGCTGCATATAGTGAACAGTGGTGGGTGGAAAAGGGGAGGCCTGTTATAAATCTCAGAGCTCTATGATACAGTACATCCAATTTAGCAAGGTATGAGGCTGGGCACTGGCCATATATGAAGTCAGCATAGTCAGTTAGTGAGAGGAACGTGGATTGGATGAGCTGTCTTTCGGCGTCTGCGGTCAGGAGGCAATTTATTCTGAAGAAGAGTCCAAGCCTCTGCCTTAGCTTTTTCAGCAGTTCTTCTATATGTTCCACAAAGGAGAGTTTATTGTCTATCCAGACACCCAAATATTTGAATTTCGGTACATATTCAAGATGTTCACCTAGCAAGGTGGAGATAGAAGGTAATGGACCAGCAGTGGCAGAATATGCCCCCTGGTCAGTTGGTGACGATAGCATTGCCTTGGTTTTCTTGGCGTTAAGTAGTAGTCTTTTACTGAGGAGCTGGTGCTGCAGGATGTTAAAATCAGTTTGCAGGTCACCACAGGCAGCTTCAAGAGATTCACGGCTTATGTAGAGCACCGTGTCATCAGCAAACAGGTGAATGCTTGCTTCCTTAATGCCTACATCCAGACTGTTGATATAGATAGCAAACAGTAATGGTCCCAATATGGACCCCTGAGGGATACATCTTTTTATCAGTTTAAGTGAAGAAAGCTCCCCTTCAGCCTTGATTTGTTGTTGCCTACCAGTAAGGTAGTCATGGAACCAACACAAGGAGGTTCAGTCTAGGCCTATTGTTTGTAAAGTGGAGAGGAGCAAACAGTGGTCAACGGTGTCGAAGGCCTTACTGAGGTCCAGGAAAACTGCACAGATTAATTTTTTGTTTAAGTCCCATTGCCAGTCGTTAGTTACTTTTGCCAGGGCCGTAATGGTACTGTGCTTTGCTCTGAAGCCTGACTGCATAGGGTTTAGTAAGTTTGAGTTGTCTATGAAAGATCTCAGCTGGGTATCCACAATTTTTTAAGGAGCTTGGAGAGTATGGGGAGGAGGGAGATCAGCCTATAGTTATTTAGGTCACAGGGATCCCCTGATTTAAACAGGGGGATGACATGAGCAACTTTCCATAACTGAGGGAGGGAACCTTGCAATAGGGATAAGTTGAATAAGTGAGAGATGGGCACGGCAAGGATGTGATAAGCAATTTTCAAGTAATATGGGTCGAAGAAGTCAGCCCCAGCACTTTTTTTAGTGTCCAATTTTAGGAGATCTTCAACTTCCTTTATGGAGGTGGGTAAGAATGAGAAGGTTACAATGTTGTTACTCAGTTCCGGGAGCTTAGTGTTGATCTGTGGGTGTAGTCTGCTTACCGGTGCATTATCGAACACTAGGCCTGCAGTGGCAAAATGATTGTTGAAGGCCTGCAGGATCTCGTTTCTGTCATTGATTATAGCATTGTCAGTGGTAATTTTGGAGGGAAGCACATTTCCTGGAGAATGACCAGTCAGTTCTTTTAGTATGGACCAGAACTTGGTAGGGCATTTCGAAGCAGAATCTAGCTCAGATCGGTAAGAATTGGCCTCGGCATCTCTGACCATCTTAGTGCAGGCATTTCTAACTGTCCTGAAGAGACACCAGTCTTTGTCTGTGTGTGATTTGCAAGTCTTTTTCCTGAGTTGATCTCTTTTTAGTAAGGCAGCCTTGAGGTCCGCTGAGAACCAACGACATGTTCTAGCTTTATATCGTGCTTTTACCAGAGGAGCATGGTTATTTAGGCACTGGTTAAAATTTCATGGAAGATGTCATAGGCATTACTCACCGATTTAGCAAGGTAAAAACTCTGCCAGTGCAAAGAGTTTTTTAATTCATTGAAGTATGCGAGAGGATTGAAGTTCTGCCTCTACTTTTTAGTGGAAAATTTAGATGTTGGTGAGGGTTTAGCATCAGTTCTTATACCAGCAATAAAGCAGAGGTCACTAACATCTGCTAAAAAAATTCCGACATGGGAAAAGGAATATGGTTTGCTTACGAGAAGGACATCCAATAGGGTCCTGTTCATTGGGTTTTTCTTGTTAATGCGAGTTGGCTCAGTAATAAGTTATGTGAATCCATGGGAGTCACAGAATTGCTTCAGGGGTAACGAGACCTTAGTCAGCTAATCATAATTAAGGTCTCCTAGAAAAATTGTTTCAATGGTGACAGAGCCCATAATCGATGTCAGATGGAACAGAAGCCGAGGCCCCGCAGCTGGTGGTCTGTAACAGCCTATGACACTGAAAGCCATTGAATGGGAAAGTTCAACTTTAAGGGACAGACATTCAAATCCACCTGCAATAGAGGTAGAGTCTAGGATGGACACTGAAAATTTGTTTTTGACGTAGATGACTACTCCGCCTCCCCTGGTCTGCCTATCGGCTCTAAATAGGAGATAGTTAGGGATGTTAACCTCTCTATCTGGGGTGGGTGCTGGAAGCCAGGATTCAGAGAGCACAAGTACGTCTGGTGTGGTATGAGTAATCCATGCCTGGACTGATGTAAATTTCTTTAAAAGACTGCAAACATTTGCGTACATAAAGCTGACTCCTTTCAGTCTTGTAAGGTTGGATGGAGATGAGAGAGCTTTTGTGGGACCAGGGTTGAGTTCAACATTACCTGAACACAAAAGTAGTAGGAACACAATTTTCCTTAGGGCAGCGAGGAGTAGTTTGAAAGCACAAATCTTTCTGCATCTAGTATAAGTTTGAGTGCGGGGGTCCAGAGTCCAAAGTTTCCCCTTGTGCTGACCTAGGGACGCGTAGCCTATGGTCCATCCAGTATAGCACCAAGATGTGTAGGTTTTGGGTGGGTGGGGTGAGGGGCCACATATTGGTAACAAGGTAGTGGTCCCACCTCGAGGAGATTCCACAAAGTGAGAAGGGTGCAGAGTCATGTGGTGGCAGCATAAGTTATACGTAGTATTAATATAAAGGCAGTCTAGCAGTGGTAGGCATGACTCTATGTTGGGGTCAATTCTGCTCGAATGGTCTGTCACGTGGGGTACCATACATAAGCAGGTAAGTAATTGAAACCACACGAGTACTGCCATGATTGCCCAATGTGTTAACAGGGTGCGAGTTGCACCAAGACTCACTAGCTAGGTTTTATAAGTCTCAAGGATCACTTCTCCGTGTTAGACTAGCCAAAAGAGACAGGGATCGATGGTACGCAAAGATACATGAAAACAGCCTGACGGCACAGATGTCTTAAGGATTTATCTTCAACAGGCAGGGGTATCCTACCGATTACGCTTCATGAAGAATATCGGGGAATTGCTTCGAGGAGACAAGTGAGCTCAAGACAGGCTGGGCTGGGCTGGGCTGTGAAGACTCTGTTGTGTTGACCCTTCTTACACGGGTCATTCAGTCTATCTTATGTCCATCACAGGTTAGTTTCACTAGGTTAGTTTACGCTACACCTCCTTGTTAAAAAAAGTTACTGAGGCGGTTGGAGTGTCGATGCTGAGGTAGCCTACAGGGTGCAAGCCGGCCCATAGTGCCACTTCCTCGGCCCCATTCTATGCCTGACCCTCCAGAAGATTTTTGGTTCTCGCCAGTCCCAGTACCTCTGGCGAGTCCCATTAGTGTGAATAAGTGGTGGAGAATTCGTCCAAGAAGATCGAGAATTACAGTAGGTACGTAATTTTCATTTCTGTTCACATCTTCATCAGGCATTACAGTTTGGACATTTCCTCTAGGCGTAGAGCCAGTTTCGGACTTGCAGTCCTACAATGCCTCCTGTCATAAAGTGCCTTATGACTGCTGTTTCCACCTCCCAGCTGACTGGGTCTATTCCTTCACTGCTTAGGACTCAGTCCCACCAGTTATTGCCTGCAGCAAGAGCCCTCATGAAGTAAGACAGTACAGTTACGTAAGAACTTACCGTAATAGTAGATCTTCAAGAGGAGCTCTTTGAGCAGGCACTGCTCTTCTCCCTCCCTCCCCCGACAGCTATTTCTCCATCACAGCTATTCTACTTTCCTCATTTATTAGGAACCTCCTCGGTTCTTCAATTTCTGAATATGCTGGGGTCTCCGGCAGGAGAATTGAGGATGGTCTGGGGGACCGCCCATTTTATACCATAGGGCAGATGTTGGCATGCTGATATTGGCTGCTAACCAGAAGTTTTCCATGTGGCCCTAGCAACTTGTGCCAAAGGATCAAAATAACTAATGGTGCTGTCTACAAGACCAGCATGAGTGCACCTAAATAAAGGCTACATTTTTAAAAAAGCAGGAGTGCTATATTGGGTTACAGCCATGGGCTGGGTAGCCTGTGTAATATAAAGGTAGCAATGCACACCATATAGCCGAGTACTCCCTCACTTTGACACAAGGGTGTTATTTAGGGGTAGCAAGGGGGTGCATTCTAGACCCCTGTGATTTATTTTTTACAGCCTGTATGATGTCCATTGCAACCTGTAGGAAAACTAAAATAAGGTTTCCCTAACATTTATATTTCAATAAATTTAGTGGTTAGAAGAGCTATGATTCTGCTGAAACAGAACCTTGCAACCCCTGCGGTTCCAGTGAAATGGCGCTGCTGCCTTGTAGCTTAGTCCTACCAGTTATTGCCTGCTGCAAGAGCTCCACTCAAAGATCTACTGTTATGGTAAGTTCTTACGTAACTGTACCTTCTTGGTCTTTATCTTTCTGCTGGTTGGGTGGCCTGTAGACCAACCCCATCTGATCTTCCTCCCTCTGTTGTTCTGGAGCTGAATCCAAAATGATTCCACTTTTCCCAGTTCATTATCTTGCCTAGTGCATATTACCCCCTCCCTGATGTATGCTGCCACCCCCCTTTGCCTACCACTCTGTCCCTTCTGTACAGCTTGTACCCCAGGATCTAGAGATCAGTCAAGGTGTGCTGTAGCTCAGGTCTCAGTAAGTGCTGCTGTGTCTATCTTCCCCTTTGCTAAGAGAGCCTGAATGTCTGCCATCTTGTTACCAAGACTGGGAGCACTGAGTGACACCAACCTCAACCTTGACCCTGCACCTCCCTGCCTAGTACCTGTATCCCTCTTAATCTGCCTATCCCCTCTACTCTTCCCTTCACCCCCTGTCCTTGGATGCCCTCCTTTCCCCTGTGCCCTCCCCCCTGATGTCTACTTCCTGTGCGGAGGGGGGATCCACAGACCGCCCTGTCTCAAAGTTTCTGTGCCCACTGCCCCCCCTTCAGTGTTTAAACACAGATCTTTTTCTGTGTGTTCACTCAGCTTGTCCCTGAGTACTTTTGCCCCCTCCCAATCTAGATGCAGCCTATCCTTTGAATATAGTCCCTTATCCGACCACTTGTCTCCCCAACCTCTAATATGTTGAACCTTTCCACCTTGCACCAGGTCCTCAATCAATCATTAAACTCCTCAGTACTCCTTTTTCTGACTGTGCTAGCTCTGGGGATAGGAATTACCCCCTGAAAAGACCATTGAGCTCACTGAATCCCTGCAGTTCTTTGCTAACTCTTATGAACCTTTTCTGCATCACTCCCACCTCTTCCCTTGCCAATTCATTGCTTCCCAAGTGGATGACCAAGTGAGGGTTTCCACCCACCCACTTACAACTTCCCTGATCCTTGGTTCTGCATTCTTCTCCTCCATCCCCATTATACAGACAGTCACTCTTCTATTTCTTGGGCCCCCCTTCCTCCCACAATGGATACCTTTAATAATAGAATCCCCAATGACAATCATGGCTGCATCCCCCACAGGCTTGTTATTAGACCTTCTGTGCACTCGTTACCAGCCTCTTTCCCCTTTATCTGCTCACTATCTGATTTGGCTGTATTTCCGTCTGTACCATCTCTGTTCCCTCCTACTGCTTCTCCAAACCTCCCCATTTCCATCCCTCCCTGGCAATCCTTGCTTGCCACAACACTACCGTCCCTATTCCCTCCCCTAACACCACCACCCCCATCCTTTGCTGCACTCTGACTACTTTTTCCTGCTTGCCCCCGCAAGCTACACACCCTCTCACCCCCTTGTCACTATCTTTTGACTCTGTTTTCTCAGTCCTCTACCTCCCCACCTTCCCCCTGTTCATCTAAACTGACAGCACTGCATACCTGTTCGATGAGGCCCCTGATTCAGAACATAACTCTTTCTCCCACCCTGTTCCTTTTCCACCTCCTTGTGCTGATTTCCTTCCTCACCTACCTTTTCTCCTTACCTCCTGCCAATCTCCCACTCTGGTTCCACAGAGTCCTTGAGGAGATGTCCCTGGGCACTTTGGTAACCTCCTTGTTTCCATCCTGTCCCTGCCATCCAGTTGGCTCAGAGCAGCCCTTACCTGCTCCTTCAGCCACTGTTCTCCCCCCCAGCCCCTCTTCCCCCTCTTTCTAACTCCCATCTTAGCCACCTTATCTCTGCCCTAAGTTGCTCAAGGTTTCTGCACACTGGACAGTCCCCTGCTGTCCACATTGTTCCCAGAAAGACTGTGATCCCACATCCATTGCAGCTAACCACCCTCCCTTCCTCATTCTGTGCACTGTGTCTTCCTGCCTCCCTCCTCCTTCACCCCTCCCAGTTGTTTTGCTGTCTGTGCCAGCTCCTAGGCCCCCCCTTCCTCTCTTGTTAGCTTAAACCAGCCCAGTTATGTTACTCTGTTGTTCCCGGCTTGTATGTCACAAATAGGTTGACCCTAGATAGGGTATTGCTGCAATCCTCTTCACCTCCTACTTGGTGAAATTACTTAACAGGAAGGTACATTATATCAAACTATTTCCACTAGTACAAAAATAAGAATTAATTAAAATTATAAGCTAGACTCACGTTAGCTAATAGTTAAGGCCTAGGTACTGTAATAAGGCAATATCTAACTAGCACATAAAGCAGACATTTGGTACTACTTACACTGTAAAAATATAAAGTACAGTAAGTTAGATCTTAGTTGCAGGTACTAGTTACATCTTGAAGCAACATGCAGACGTTGCAAAATCAATGAAAACAGTAATGTAGAAGCAAGGGCCATATACAACACCTACACAGCACTGAATAGCAATGAACAACAAATCCACAGATCTGGTCTTTACAGATCAGCAGGCATACATAGGCACAAGGGATTAATGTACTGAACCTTACAGGAGCAGTGTGGCTGGCCAAACAGCTTCCTCATGGCTGAATCCAGGTAAACTCCAAGTTACCCTTAAGCTTGGCTGCTTAACTTGAGGCCCACAGTGGAGAGGCCCACTAGGCCACAGCCCTTAAGTAAAGGGAGGTGGGACATGTACCCTCTTCTCTCGATTGGAGAAAGTACACACCAGGGGCAGAACTGATTCTAATAGCTGTGGATGATAGAACAGGTAAGTCCCCCCATACAGTCCCTGAACTGCAGCTCCCCCAAAGTCTCCAGCTTTTAGAGCCTGACTGGCCTCAACTCTCACTGCCCTGGATCAGCTGAGTGCTCAAGATGTGGAACTCTGGGTGGCTGTTTCAAAAGCCACTGCCGTGCTGCTGGACACGTCCCATCTTTTCCCGACTGAAGAAAGTACACACCAGGGGCAGAGCTGACAGATGTAATTATTCATTGCTCTTCAAGGATCTCTATGAATGCGTATCTTTGTAACAGTTACTTTCCTTGTTTTCATTAGTAACAGAATAACTCTTGATGGAGCAAAACACCTTGCAAGACTGCTAAAGCAGAATACAGCAATAGAGATTCTAGATTTGACATCCAACAGAATAGAGGATGACGGGGCAGTATATCTCAGCGAAGCTATTGCCCTACACAATAGCAACCTCAAAGCATAAGAACTTCAGAAGAAAGCTGCATTTTTATTGTTTTCATGTAGCAGATATTTTTATACAGTAGAAGAAAAAGAAACCGAGGATATGTAGTGGCCTGACTCAGAATATGCCATTTATCTTCATTGGTGAGGAGACGGAACCTAACTCACAAGTGAACTACAAATGAATTATGAAAGTCCTGTTCCCCCCACCAATGATGATAAATGGCATAATATGAAACAGTGGTTGGAAATAGAGCACTCTGATTGGCTGACATTCTGTTTTTTTTTTTTGCTCCTTCCCAGGCACCCCTGATCGGCCATTCCTTCAGGTCTCCTAGGTGCACCTGCCGCTGCTCTTCCGCCATCCGCTGCCCCCACATTTGCAGCCCCTCCAGGTAACCCAATGTAACCTTTTGTTGGGTGGGTCCCTCCCTTCTGGGGGAGAGAAGCACCCGTAGGTGCAGCTACATATCCCGGGTGCTGCGGGGGTTGGTCCGGACACTTCCGGGGCTTCAGGCAACGGGGTACGGAGGCTGTCATCCGGTCGACCGGGGTGGGCAATTTTCCATTTTCTGCCTTCCCCACTTCCCCCCACCCTTGCTGGGCAGGCCGTAATGGCAAACTGGGGTGGGGATGTTCAACTGTGTGTCGAGACCTCACACCGCCTAGAACGTTGCCCAAGCCACCACCAGGTGCCTAAGGTCCGCCCACCCCCTGGGAGGGAAGCATCCAATGGACACTGTAAACTGTCTCCCTGCTGGCCTCTGCTTCTGACACCAGGGTTCAGGGCATGAACACAGGTCACCAGAGTGCCAAACAAACACCTTTGCTCAGCGCCACAGAGCCAGCTTGGCTGACATCATTCTAAGAGTTTTTTTTGTAAATGGCTGGAAACCCCATTTTACAATAAAATAATTAGACTCAGTTGAAGAAAAGTAAGATATTTTAGTTTTGTAACAGCATGAACTTGCCTGTTTTCCGAGGTTCCATTAGTGTGCCCCAAAGGTATTAATGTGTGAGTGCTAATGCACTCTAGAGGTACATGCTAATGAGAGGCAGAGGCATGTATACAGGGCACACTGGTATATTGAGAGCACTAACAGGCTATCTGCACAGCACTAGTTAATACTTCTTTAAAGCATGCTTTAATGCACACATAGCTTCAACCCCCCCCCCACATTCCCATTAAGTATATTCCTGATGTCTGGTGGCAGCCCCCACCTCCTGGAGCACACAACCCACCCATGCTTGTCCCAGGATGGTGGCCAACACATGCCCTCCACTCACCTCCTCTGCTGGTCACTGTCCAAATTCCGCAACTATTATATCGATATACTGTACCCGCAAGTCTGTCGCTGTAGTAGTTGCCAGACGTCTGTGAACATTTGCGTTGCAAGAAAGAGAAGGTTATGACTTTCCAGTGGGGAATGAACAAGTGTAGATGAACTCCATGGTATAATATCCCTGTTTTCATTCAAATATATTTAATATTAAAGAACAAGGGGAAAATTAATTTCAAGTTATATTTCCGTTAACTATTATATTTCTCAAAGTTGCCCTAGAGGTGTCAGTTGCTCTTTAAACACTGACCTTCACTGTCATGTTTGCCTGCATACAATCGCAGCACTAACAGTAGTTAACTCATTGTTTGGGAAATGCCTTGTGTGGGTAATGGGAGACAACATTGCAAGCATGTAGTAGAAAGCGTAGGACAGGTGGGTGGGCATCTTGAGTCTTGGCCTTGGGTTACTAGAGGTTCCTCCCCTCCTCAGTACCATGTGCCATAAAATAAATATAACCACTTATAATTAGTAAAAGTTTTATTTTCATAAACTGTGTTGTGCAACTACTGTAATGGTGAAGGTCTCAGCAGATTAACCATTTTTTCACCTTGCATTTCCTCTGTTCAAATTTGCTTCATTTGGGGAAGTCACTATATATAAAACAAAATTCTGCTTTATTCATTTCCCCTTGCACCTCTACCAGATGTCATTTAGAATAAGTTTCACAGTGTTGCATAGTATTTGTATGATGCCCAGGATAATTTTCCAATGATTTTTTACATAGAAACATATCATTTGTTGAAGATAAGGGCCACTAAGCCTACCTAGTCTGTCCAGTTTGTTCCTGCTGTACTGTCACCACAGAACCTACCTGATGCCTGGTTACCCCCACCCCCACTTTTGTTCTTCCAGATTGGCAATAGTGAGTAACAACATTGGTGGGAAAGGACTTGTAGCTCTTGCAGAAGCCATGAGAACAAACATGACACTGTCCTACATCTACATTTGGAGTAACAAATTCACTGAACCAGCTTGTAAGGTAAGCATTTTGCCTTTTGTGTATTTTTTCTTTGGTGCTTGCTGTTGCATGTGTGCTGTATTAATAAGAATTGATTCAAACATGTACAAATCAGAATTCTTTCAAACAGACCTCCGACCTACTGCATAGCCTAAGTCCAAGCTTTGTCTCAAACAGAGTTGGCACATATTTACAAAATTGGGAATGGTAAGGACGTATGCACTTTTTTCAGCTGGTAAAGGCAGGTAATATAGAAAATTGTGTAAACTTTGTAAAACCCTAAAAAAAAAGTGTAGAGGGGCAGGCATAAATATGCGTATGCTGAAGACTAGGAAGATATTAAGGGAACAAAAGGGAAATCAATAATTGTTTTATAAAACTGGTTAAAAATTATTGGTCCAGTGTGGCTTCCCTTATGACCCTGTAATAAGATGAAACAGAGAAACATCTGCTTTTCACAAGACCAGATTTCAGACAGGCTGTAGTAGAAAGCTGACTCCTTCACTAAACGTGTTGAAGATGATTTATTAGATCATAGATATTTCCAGTGATACCATGACCATCAGCATTATGTTGGCTAGGCCCCTTCTTCAGGGTGGATAAATAGGTAACTTTAAATTCATAAAAAGAAACATTACCAATAAAAACTTACAGCAAATAAACACAAATAATGGTGCTAAATTAAGGCACAGTCCACTAGAAGTACAGCAGCAGCAACAAGGGCAGCTAGACAGATTTTAAAGATGTTGACATTAAGCCAAATATTTTAGATGTTACAAATTGTCCAGAATTAATGCATTCTGCAGTCCAACCCCAAGTATCTATCAGTATATATGCATAGTGTGCAATTACTCCACTGGAATGAGCACCCCAGAGCTTTAGAACTTCATGCTAATTATGGAACTTAAGAATGAAATTCAAATTCTGCTTTGGGTAATGCTCCACCTTGCTTTCTAACATCAGATTTATTCCTCTGCTAAAGAGAGCAGTCACCCTGAAGTCATCTCCTCAGTTCTGGCTGGTTTACAGTTTAATTTATTTTAAAGTTTCAGTTTTAATATTTTAGTTATTTCTCGATAACTCTGTGTTAGGGTGTTATTTGTAAATTATTGTTTTGTCAGTTCTTTCTCCAGTTCCTGATTGGTTCTCATGAACCAGAGAAGTCCGCTTTTTAGTGCAGTTCCTATTTTTAGGAAACCACAATCATTATTTTGTTTTAAAGCAGCAATGTACTGAACAGACTTAAAAAAAAGAAATTCATTGTTTAACCAATGAGATGTGGTATTCATTCCAGTTTTTGGATATGGTATTTGTTTTTGATGTTCTTTTGTTCTTGTGTGTTTAGTTATTTTCTATATTTAATTCATGCAAGTTAAATGACCTCTTGCTATGCTTGTTGTCCTTGCCTGTACCTCCACAATACCCCTCACTGCATATGATGTTTATGAAACGTGCTTGCTCTCAAGCACCGATCTGTTGTTTCAAAGTCCTCAGAGCTTTGGTAATTTAGCCTGTGGTTATGGATTAAAATATGTTACATACATCTACTGATCTTCTTCAGGGGTATCTCAGTCATCAGATTACATCATAGGAACTTCAACGTCAGTGAAGCAGCATCCAAATGGAAGATTTTCACAAGTACAACTGGGGTCGCCCACGCTGACATTATGTGATGACGTCACTGATGCTATAAAGGTGTGAGTGGCCCCACTCCCTCCTCAGTTTCTTTCCCATCCTCAACTTGTTTGCTTGGGTCTCCATGGAAGCTCTGATGCAGTTTTGCACCATTTTTTGCCTGCAGCTTCTTTTTCTTACTTACTATATTAGAATTTTTTTTTAAAAGAGATTCCTTTATTTTGTTTATGTTGAGAGTTAATCCTTCGACTTCTCTCTTTCATCGCTGCCACTGCAGAAAGAAAATTGCTTCTACAGATGAACACTCTCTCTGTTTCTGGTGTCTTGGGCTTGACCACAAAGTCTCCGACTGTGAGCTCTGCCAGAAGTTTAATCAAACAATCCTCAGGCAATGCAAACAGGTGCATAAAAATTTCCTCATGGATCAAAAGGTAACCAGTTCCAGACAGGGGTCCTCAGGGGTACCTGCTTCCCAGTTGCTCACAGGGTCATCAAGCTCCAAGGCCACTAAGGCCCAAGACAAGTCCTCGTGGGGGGAGTCATAAAAAGACTGAGATCGGGACCACTCCCCCCAATGGCAATCATAGAAACATAGAATTTGATGGCAGATAAGGACTGCTTGGCCCACCTATTCTGCCCATTTCCTTACCTAATGGATAAGCTGCAGATCCTAGTTAACCAACAGCCTACTTCCCACTCCCCAACAGCCTCCTCTTCTTTGTCTGGGGGTACTCTGTCTACTGCAGCTGCATCAATGCATAAATCTGCTGTCCAGATCTCGGTCCGTACCAAACCCATACTGACAGTGCCTCCGCCTGACCTTCAGGGCAGACAGTAATTGACCTCTGGGTCATCGGCCTCTTCCTCATCAACAATGGGGTCATTGTTGATGGCTCTCCTGTTTAAGCCTGATGCTTCCCCTGGCCTTCAGGCTACAGGCTCTTCGGGCTGTCAGGGGCCCCTCTGGTGGATCATCACTCCCTGCACTATCGACCCCTCCTTCATCGATGCGACCTTCAATGGTCGTCAACCTCAATGAAATTTTGACTAAATTCACTTCATTGATAGTCCACCAGTTAGGCGCATACAGGTCTTCATTGCCTATGCCGTCAACGGCACCGTCATTGTCGACTCCACCTCGGCCGTCATGAACCGCCCCCCACCCCCGAGGGCTGTCGGCAGTCCCTCAGATGTCGGACCTTTATCTAGAGGGTGTCGATGTCAAGGAGGAGTACCATCCTGACCTTTTCTTTCTGATGAGGAAGAGGAGGAGGAGGAGGAAGAGATCCTCTCCTCAGACAGATCTATGGCTTCCTCACTAAGTGAGGATTCTGTCAAACACACTCCTAGGTCTCCTGCAGAGGACCCTACCTTCTTCAGCATCATGAAGCAGTTGTCCTCAGCCATGGACTTCCATACCAAGGAGGAGGATGTCACTGGGAAGGATTTGGTGGATTTCTGGGAGATCCCAGAGTCTCCTCCCAAGATCATTCTTCCTGTTCTGCCTGTGTTGAGGAATACTACTACTGCAGCCTGGCACAGACCTAATATGGTGCCATCTATTCCCCATGGGGCAGATAAACTTTATCATGCCCTGCAGGGGTTTCTGCGTTATGCTGCCCAGCCGGAAACAGATTCCATGGTCATAAAGGCAGCTCATGACAGGTTTAAGGTGCCCAAGCACCTTAGTTCCCTCCCCCAAGACAGAGTCACACAGAATTGATCTTTTGAGGCAAGAGGGTTTATACCTCCTCCACCCTTGGGTTGAGGATTGCTAACTTCCTGTCCCATATGATAAAGTATCAGAATACTAACTGGAAGAAGGCCAAGGCCACTGCCCAGGCCCTCGCAGAAGGTACGTAGAAGTAGGAGGTTCTCACTTGCTTGCAGACCACTGAGGATGTTAGCAAGCACCTTCATATGGGTCTTCTGTGATACCTCGGATACGACTGCCAGAGTTGCTGCCACCCGCATTTGCCGCCGTAGGCACTGCTGGCTGAGGGTCTCAGGCCTTGTTGCAGACATCCAGCAAAAGGTGCTGAATGCCCCTTTCAGTGGCTCAAAGCTGTTTGGGCCAGATGTCCAGGACATCATTAATGATCTGCAGACATCTGGCAGGGCTAGTAAGTCTGTCCACTCACCTCATACACAACCAAAGAGCAGGCAGCGTCGTCCCTTTTGTAAGGGACCCAACAGACAGGCAGCAGCTTCTCAGCCCCAAGGCAAACTCAGAGCGTCCTCTGCCTTACCCACCCCTTCCACTGCAGGGGCCACCACCAAGTGCCTTAGAAGTGATGCACCAGCCCCGGCAGCTGGATCCACCTCCACTTGACTCCTTGCCAGACTCCCCTCTTCCAGTTCCCGACCAAGAGGTGGTGGTCGGAGGTCAGTTCTCCCTCCATCTCAATCAATGGAGAACCCTCAAGTCAGATGCCTGGATTCTTCAAATCATAGAAAGGGTCACACTCTGCTGCTCACTGAGCAGCCCCCAGAGACTCCACCTTTCCCCGCCGTCTACCTCCAGCCCACCTGGCTGCTCTCTGGGAGGAGGTGCAGTCCATTCTGCGCAAACAGGCCATCAAGCCACTGCCCAGGCACCAGAGAAACAAGGGGTTTTAGTCCTTTTTAATAAATGTACTTTTTATTTGTTTTCAGAGAGGAAGAGAGGAAGAGAGGAAGAGAAACAAATACATTCTGGTAACCAGTTACCTGGTCCATTATATACAATCAAGGGTTATCATTAACAATTTTGTTCTACCATATTGAAAGATAATTTCTAGGAGTGTCACTGAATGCCTTTATGAAGGAGTGTTGGCCAGTTTGTAGAGTCCTTCTGTATCATTCAGGGTGAGCTCTATTGTTTTCTAGCATGAGATGCAGGTTGGGGCTAGCCAGAGACAAAGGATATGAAGTTGGGTCGCCTGTGCATATCAATGAGGGCTTGATAGGTTGATCCCTCCTTTGTCCTTTGGTAGTTGCAGGGTTGCAAACCTCACTCTGGGTGTCTGGCCTTGCCAAATAAACCTCAAGATAATCTTATTACAGGCTGTGAAATAGGCTTTTTCAGGGAGGATAGGTTCATAATACTATTATTCATACTATGACATTAGGAGCTAGGCAAGGCAGTGAGCCCATATGCACTCCCGTATCAAAATGTAATAGGAAATGGAGTTTCCATGTAAGATATATCTATCCAATTTTAGTTTGAATGCATATTTAGTTTTGCTACAAATTATTTCTTCAGGGAGACTGTTCCACTGGTTGACTACACACTGGGTATAAAAGGATCTTCTTTTTCCATTGTGAAATTTGCACGGTATCAGCTTTAACTTGTGTCCTCTGGTCCCTTTATTATGTTTTTTTTAGCTTTAAGTCTAACTCTTTAAAGGTAAGGTCTGGAGGCAGTATAGGATGTGAGGAAGAATGTTCTGGTGTATTACTTCTGTTCAGTGAATGAACCCCAAGGGGAGCGAAGTCCAGCAAGACAGGTCTGCAGTAATCTGTTGAGTCACAAAGGGTTTGCATCACTGAGACCTGCTTGGGTGATGACACTGGCCGTGTGCTGATGACCTCTGTTCCTCCTGGTTATTCAGTGGTGCATTGCTCAAGGTGGGACCGTAGGTGGGAAATTGAGAGGTTTTCCAATTTCCAGAAAAAAAGTTGCCATCAGCAAAACTCAGTTATGCAGAAGTCCCCTAAATTTGAATTCTAGGATCTTCTACTTCCTTTTCGTTTAAGCCATTTTTATTATACCAGTTTTTCCCCATGACATCTTCTGTTTCTGTTGCTTTTTCTGCTTTAAGTCATAATCCTCTACTTTTGTTTCTACTACTGACATTTCCATCTGTTTCCATGAAAATGATTCTGATTGCAGAAGCAGAGGATTAGGACTAATCCACAAGAACAGATGAAGTCTATGAGATGAAGAGCCAGTTTTTATGTGAATGTCTTATAGAACAGTTCAGTTTGCACCAATTACTTTCATAAGTGTTGCTGGATTCAGCTCAAAGCCTTTCAGAAACTTCCTTTACATAAGAGTTCAAACCAGTTTTGCATTGTATTCTTATAGAAATGCAAAGGCAGTCCAGATAAGCTGCAACATCATTTGATAAATGTTGCTCTTGAGCTGGTCGAGTGTTAAAACACACTGTGTGAGTTACCAATTGAGTGCCAACATTAACAAGTTCTAGCCAGAGCCGATATGGCTGTGGTGAGCTTAAAGAAGCTCCAGGTAATGAGTGCTGCTGAATGCCATCCCACATACACCATGCAAGGAAACCTTCAGCATTGACAAATACTTGTTTTTCTTATCTGTACATGGCTTCCAGCAGTCTAACTGAGATGAAAAGTGCAGTCACTAAACATTTTAATATAATTCATCTTGCTCTGTGCTGTATACTAGAATATAATCCAGTCTACCCGTTGCTGACCAGGGAAATTCTAAGTTGGAAGAGCATCTCTGACAGATAGCAATGCTCACAGACAGGGGTGCCAGAAGACTGAAATAGATGGGGTTGCTGAAAATTAGAAGGGCATTTGTTAGGGTATAAAGGGCATTTTTTACAAACCATTTTTCGATATACGCCATAATACAACAGTATAAGATACTATCAACCAAAGAGATTAAGTATTGCCAGTGGTAGCCATTCTAATGTCTTGAGCCATTAATTGCAAATACAGTATCGTTATAAAATCTGCTTTTAAGTACTATATGTGAGATAGTTAGAAATATACTGATTATGAATCCAATGCATCTTGCAAAAAAATAAAATTGATGTTGATTAACAAATACTGCTGCTTTAAGTGAACAAACCCCGAACATTATTTCATGGAAAAAATATGCAGAAATGAGAAGTACCAGATTTTAAAAGTGTGAAATTATTCCCATTCATGTGTTATTCAGACTTTATAACATAAGAAGCATTATTCCACTGAAAACAGGGTGGTGCACACATGCATACACACATGTGTTTAGCAAACATGAGCTACGCTTTGAACTTTTTCTATGAAATGTGAAATGGTCAAGGTGCCCCTTGTCCAGTAATGTATAAAGACTTTGTAAAAATTAATACAGTAGGCTATCTTAAATCTTACCAGCAATGGCACAACATGACATTGCTGGAGGGGCATGTTTACATCACTGTACTACTTTTGTTATAACAAATGTGACTTCTTTTAGATTCAGACAGAAAGACTGTATTTTTCTTACTAGGAGGCAGTATGGCAAGTGGTTAAGAACACTGATCTACAAAGCTGGAGACCTGGGTTTGAATCCCATCAACTCCCACTTGCATACTGTATGACCCTAAGCAAGTCATGTAACTTCCTTGTGCTCCCAGGTCATACCTGGAAACAAGCTCTGAATTAGTGTGCCTTTCCTGGTTAAACAAGCCCCCCTCCCTTTACTGTACATTGGCTTGCTACATGGAGTTTGGCTATAAATAAGAGCTCTTTCTTGGACGTTCAGCACTTAATGTAGTGTAATAGTGTACTGAAGAAAAAAATAACTTCTTACAAGAGGAATGATGCATGTAGTGGATACATGTCTGAAACAAAACAGAAAATGTATATTGCGTATACAAGTAGGCAGTATAGTGTTGTGGTTAAGAGCACCAAGCTGCAAACCTGGAGAATTGGGTTTGAATCCCATTACTGGATCTCATTTTCAGTACTAACCATATGGCTTTTTAATACAGCAAAACTCATGGGGGAGGTGTAAGAAAAACACCCTTTCAATAAGTGTATTTATTTATTAATGCACCATACATGGTTGCATTTGTTGGGTTTTGATTCATTCAACTTTAGAAAAACTTATTGCTGCAGGGGAAATCTTTATTTAAAAAGAAACACTGGTTAACAATTGAGAAAGCAAATGAAAATTAAGTCACCTGTTAACAATGTGCTGGACTGCTTTGAAGGCTATTAAGAAGAACTAGCAAACTGACTGATTAATTACGGCCATAAAACTGTCCTCCAGCCAGCCAACTTCAAAGGTATAACTCAGGATCTGCTGTTAAATTAGGCATGACAAGATATAAACCTTATGTTGGCCTCAGCATAGTAATTTCACAAAACAGTCTGTCTGAAATGCAATAGTAGGTTAGCTGAAAGAAGGGATTATTTCTTTAACTCCATAGAGATTTGCAGAATGGAAGGATACACTGAAAACTCCTAAAAGATGTGTTCCATGGAAACACCTTTTTTCAAAGGAAAGCAGGATGGCTGTAGGCTCCGCCCACAGCCATAAAAAGCAATGCAAAATCAGTTAATTGATGTGACCATTTAATGGAAATTGCACTGTAATAAAGAATGGAATGTCCTTAAATTCCAATGTTTGGAATGCTGAGGCCAGCTGCAGTTAGTTGCTGAATTCAAAAACCAAAATGGAGCATGTTACTAATACAGGGCTTGGTGCTGCCAAGAGGCCAGGACACAGATCAAACTGTAAACATGGATGGAAGGATTGGCACACACGCTGCAAGTTAAGTGTATTGCTGGTAACTGTATTATTGCTGTGGCAAAACCAAAAATAATACAAAGAGGACACAAAGCTTGCATGTAGAGACATGACCTGATCAATCATCCCAACACTGTGCATTGATGCAAGGCTTCCTGAAGGGGTGGAGTCAGTCTGAGTGCTTACACATATGCTGCATACTAAGAATTTAAGGAGACAGGAGCTTTTATCAAGTGAAACAGCATTGTTCACATGAATCTGGCAGTAAGTACTGTTTATTGTAAACAAGTGCTTATCTACAGCAGAGTACTGTTCATTTGATTGGTACTACAAAAGCATTTTGAATTCTGCACTTCACCCAGGAGCTTGAAATATAGCAATCAAATGTAATGCCTGTTTTTTCAGAAGTGGGAGACTCACATATAACCTAAAGAGAGGAGAGAGATAGCAACAAATATTAATGCATTTATTGCATCTGTAGCAATCCATTTCTGACACATGTTAATGATACAGTAAGCAGTAAATCTAAATGGGATAGGGGATTTTAATTAGAAGGACTTGAGAGGTGTACAGTATGTTCTATTGAACTCCAGTAGATCTTTACATATGGGTATAGGCAGAGACCAAATGAGTGCTACAAAAAAGGGGTGCAATCTAGGCAATTGTTCGATTCCCACAGTTGCACTGTCTTCAGGTTGTAAATCCATTTTGTTTCTCACTGGAGAAATAACCTTAATCAATCCTCACCACTATCTCTTGGGGGTGCATCATTAGTAGCAGTGAATCTGAACCCAGTGTAGTTATAGGTATGGGCCTCACAGAAGTGTGCTCTAAATGCATTTATCAGTTTTGCATGATTCGTCACCCTGAGGGGCTCCTGTATCTGGAGTCTAGTTATCTGACTGACTACCAAGTCATTTTAAAAATCCCTCCAACCACAGAGGAATTATGGGGCAAGGTGAGTGAGATTGATTAGCTGTAGAAACTGACACACATCATAAAACAGCAGGAAGCTTTTGATAGCTAATGCCCATAATATTCATTTATTATCATTCTGATGGGTAGTTACCTATACTTCTTAATGGAATAACATGAAAACACAAAACGTCTGAGATTTACTTTATGTCAGTAGAGACACTAATATACAAAGAGATTTTGAAAAGGCCTAATGAATCATGGGAGGTAGTGATACTGTTGTTGTTGAAATAAGCATGTAGAAATGGAAAGCTGAGAACCACAGTATGTGAGTGTAAATTCTGTATCTGAAGAGCCAATAAAGAAAATCTCCTTTGAAGTAAAAAAAAAATGTTTTTGTTAATCAATTTTAGGCATTTTCAGATTACTTGAAAGTGGTCGTTTGGAAGAGCATCACATAGATGTGCGTCCCTACATAGTAGATGGTAATTTTTATCTCGCAGAATTATTTCATGGACTAAGAAGGCACTATTACTGGACACCCAGCTATGGTCAGGATGATGATTTAAATTGTAACTCCAGTTTAGCTATAACGGGAGTCTCACAGTAGCAACCAACCACTGCAGAACATTAAAAGAAAGCATTGTATATCACATGCCTTTACAGCATTCCTGATTCCTTACAACCTGGATTATGTCCACCTGATAGGCTGATGATGCACATGTGACTTGGAGTTTTCATAACCTTATATCATCTTCTCTCCCTGCTTTCCTTGTGTTCCTCTGTTCAGAATAATGCATTGTGCTGTTTTCTTTAGCTCACTGCTGTCTACATCTTTATACAATATATATCTGCTGTGTTTTGTGCATTGACAGTTAAATAAAATTGCTTAATGTTGTGTTATAAACTATGGATGTGTAAAAAAAAAAACAGTAAATTTGCTTCTTAGTCGAATGTAATAAACTGTTTATTTCTTGAGGTTTTTAATTCACTTGTAGAAAATACATATTTTCAATCAGGCAGTCATAACAGTTTTTAGTCACTTTAATATTTTAAACTGAAATGCTTGTAACTGTTTCCAATAGAACTAGACTAAATGTATTGATTCCATGAGTATTTAAACATTGAAGGGGCTAGCATCTTAACAGTATATCAGGAATATCATTGCGTAAGGAATAGCATACGACAGTGATTTAAGATATAAAAACATTCCAACTGGTGCGCTTCTATCCTAAGACTGTAGCCCACAGTATTTATATGACAGGAAGCATGCTACTATAAACTATTAGTCCATGTGTGGAATTTGTTATTCCATTTATAAAATGGTTATTCACTTATAAAATAGGTCTAATAATGAATCCGAGTGTTTTTAGGATCGTTTCAATGAGTACATAGGTTTTTGCGTAGTACTGTGGGTTTAAAAACCAGAGTTCACTCATAGTTTAGTGGTGGAGCCAGGTCTGGGCACCGGGGGGAAGAATCTGTCCAACATGGGCTCCAAGACACAAACAAGTTTCAGTTTAAAGTGATTTTCCAAAATTCAGAAAAAAAATGTTTTCCTTTCTAGTTTTGCTCCTTCACTGCCCCAGTCTGTTCTGTCTCTCAGATCCTCTAAGCACCCTCGCATTCCACCACGAGGACCAAGGAATCTGCTCTTAGAGTGCACCACGCCATTGTTTCTAGATACCCCAGTTAACCCCCTCCCGGGTGGGGCAAGGGAGGTTCTTCACTTACCTCCCTCAAACTTAAGAGGAGCATGCACAGCAGAGTCTGCCCTTAGTTCCTCCATGGATGCGTGGTGCAGAGGGCTTCTCTCCAGGACCTGCTGAGGTGGTTTTTACCCTTGTTCTGCTCCCACCCCTCTGCTGACATCAGCACTCAGGGAGGGCCAGTGAGGCAGAGGCACACTGAAATGTGCCTCTGCTCAGGTCCTCGGCTGACGTCAGCCCCTTCCTCATTCTTTGCTTCCCCAACTGCACTGCCAATACTTTTGGTCACCCAGGTGATGGCAGTATCATGATGGGGCTAGCTCCCATCCCTCCCCAGGAGAAGGAGAGCAAGCCATTGGGTGATTAGTTCTTCTCCCCCTGGCCAACCCCCAGTGACCCAAATCCATCACAAATCTGGGTCACCAGTGTGGCATCCAGTGTCTCAACCCTCAGCACCACCAGGCTGGTCAGGAAAACTTTTAAATACACTATGTACACATTATACAGCCTATATTTTAATTGCTTTCTGTATTTACCTCCCTCATTCTTTATTACTATAATCATTTGCATAAAAATGAGATCTTTATCCCCAGACTTAATGTCATCATCCTGCTTTTCCCTCATTATAAAGCATAGCATAATTTTTAGCAAATTAGGATTTTTTTTTTATTTCTAAGTGTTCCAGAAACTTTTAACCTTAAAAGGGTATAAAAAATTCTAAATTCAGGTGGCATAGACTAAAACATTTTGATTTTAAATTCAAGTTCCTTTTTTTTTTTTAAAACAGACATCTTTGACATGATTTATAATGTTGATTAGAATCTCTTATGGTTGTAAGACTTCCTTCTCAAGTTCCTCATGTGCTAGAACTGCTCATCTTCGCTTCACAATTCTCTTACCCACAGAACTCAAAAAGGCCATCCTACAACAATTAAAGATGCTGGAACTCAATATATAAACTTATAAATTGGGTTGGGAGTTTTCTGCATCCTGATTGGCAAAGAGATGCCCTTGGCCATGTCCTTATCAGGGCATATTGTGCAACCAGTACTTCTTTAGTCAACCAGGACAGAACACAAGCAGAGATCCATGCCTACTACAGAGTTTTTTCCATTCTGGTTGAAGCATAGACTCTCCAGACACTGATGCAGGTAACATGGAAACCCCCACTCGACCGCCAACACAAACACATGCTGCTGTCCTGGCTACCTCCTAGAGCCGCGATATTGTCTGCTCAGAAAACTTACAAAGAGTGGCATGTTTATTCAAAATGGAGCAGTCCGGCTGGCCCAGTGGTGCTGAGGGTTGAGGTGGTAGATGCCACAACTCAAGCTACGTTGGTGACCTGGGTCATTGGAGTGCTGGTGTGGGCGGGGAGGGCAGAGCAGGACCAAGCATGCCGATGGGCAGCTCTCCTCTCCTGAGGGTAGTGAGGGTGGGTTGGTGCTCCTCGTAGTCCCACTCCCATTGAGTGGAGGTCCAGTGGGTAGTGTAGGCAGAGAGGGGGTCAAAAACCACTACGGGAGGTGGAAGGGGCTGAGCTGGAACCATGGGGTGCAGTAGCATGCTTCCACATGCTCGCCATGCTGTGTGCCTGGGCCGGAGGGGGGGTCAGGAGAAACTGTAAAATATGCCTATTCGTCCCCATCACCTGTTGTCAGGAGGAGGCGACGGGGACCAAACAGCTATATGAAAGAAAAAAAAATGGAGTGGTCACTGCAGCAGAGTTTGGGAAAGTGCTACTAGAGAAAAGCACTAAGTATGGCAGCCAGTAAGGTACACGTGCACTCCTGCTCACTACAACAAATTGGGTGGGCGGTCACTCCTCAAAAACATAGCCAAAGGCTGGCCCGGTGGCACTGAAGGTTGAGGCATTGGTTGCTACACCTCATGCCACGCAGGTGACCCAGGCTCGGAAACAAGCCCGGGCCACTGGGGGTCTGCTTGGGGGAGAGAGGATCAAGCATCCGGAGAACTGCTGTCCTCTCTTGGGGGAGGGAGACTTGTTGTCCCACTTGTTGACTGCCCTCTGGCGGTGGCTGGAGGGCAGTACAGGTTAGGAGGCACGTACTGACATCCTTGAATTAGTAGGGTATGGGTGATGTGAGAAAAGATGGCCCTGCATCCCCGAGGGCCTCCCCCAGCATCTGGATTGGGTCTGGGGGGGGAGAGGCCGGCACCCTACTCCCTGGCCCCACCATGGGGCAGTCTGCGGGGGGATTTCCAGAGGTCAACAGAGTAGGGACATGCAGCACCAGAGAGTGAGTTCCTCCTTGAAGAGGACCACAGCCACCTGCCAGGGCTCAAGGTGGGAAAAAAATATAATAGAGTGAAAAAAACATAGCCAAAGTAAGAAATGCAATGGAAAAAGTAAAATAATCATATTGTAGAGGATTTTGTGTGTGTGTGTTTTGGGGGGGAGGGCAGACACACTCAGTCCTATTCAAAATGTCAGTGAAACTGAAACACAGCATCACAAAACCTGAGCACCAAACAAAGGCAAACTAAGAAATTTTAAAAAAAAGCATATTGTGGAGGAGTTTGAGAGTGTGTGTGTGTGTGTGTGTGTGTGTGTGTGTGTGTGTGTGTGTGTGTGTGAAAGGGGGAGGTGGAGAGACAGACAGAAACCAATGTCCATTAAATATCTCCATTCCAAGACAATGACAAGCACTTGTTTTTTCCTACTGATATGATCATATTGTGGACTCTTTTTGTATACTTTTTATATGCATTTTTTAAAATAACTTCTTTACTGGGGACACCCATTTTATATGCAGAATGAGACACTCCGAGGTGTGGTTTATGGCCTGATAAGAGCACTTCCCAGGTGCTAAAGGCATTATGTACCTGGGGCGTGCTCTCATCAGGCCATAAACACCTCATTGTGTCTTATTCCTTATGTATATAATCCTCTGTGGCATTGCAGTCTGTTGTTTTGGAAATGAATATGATGTAACAAATACAGCACATTGAGAGAAAAGCAGAGGGATGAGATAAAGATTGGAAAAAAAGATTGCATTTCCATGTGAATGCCCTCAATAATAAACAAGGGGTGATCAATATAGGAACTAAATTAAGTAGTAGCTGAACTGGGCCTGAGTATCGTATTCTGAAATTGTTCCCGGGAGGTTGAACAATCACCTTAAACCATGTTTTGCTTTTTATACTGAAAACTAGTCACATTATTTCCCCCAGCCTAGAAAAACTGCAAACAAAATAAAATGAAGCATACTACGTTTTGCGGCAGATGCTTGTAATTAATTAACAGTGAAATTCAGTAATACAGCTATGCAAGCAAGTTACAGATAACATTTGGCCACAAGAAAATTATTTATCTGTACAATAAAGGGAAAATGCAAGTACAGTTTCAAAAACAATCAACATTATAGGTTTAATGTGAATTTCATTCACAGCTCCCAAAAATGTGTTTCTAATGATAAATTGATTAAAGCACTAATGTACGTTAATAGTAAACATTTTGACCTATACTTTTTATTTTATTTTATTTTAGACTGACCATTATCTCTTGTCCTGTACATTATACTTCCTGTAGCGCTCCACATTGTCAATAGGTGGTAACTGCAGATGGGTACTCTGCACCCTCACTAGGGGAAAAGGCACAGTCCAAAGGCTGAATCAGCCTTGGAATGTTGGACGCATGACTATTCCGGACAGTAGCAACTCTCCAGTCCTGGCTGTGTCATTGAAGGGGAAACCTCTCTCAAGCGTCTCTGAAGAAAGAAATCATCTTCTAGGCCTTGGGGCTGCAGTTCTGTATAGCAGATAGGGGCTACCTGGTGACTGGGAGCACCCTTAAATAAAAATCGTGCCTGTTAAGCTGTGGCTTTCAAATTGGCTAACCTGCTCTCCAAAAAAAGAAAAGGAGTCTGGCAACTCAAAGGACCACATCCACTTCTGCTTAAAGTGAAATATCAAAATTTATTATAAAGTGCATAATAATGGTAGGTGTAGCACAAATTATTACCACTGTGCAAACAATGCCAAAAAGGCTGCTCTCCCCATTTCACTGTATGTGCTTGGATTGGGGGCCACTTCTGCCACATAATTCTAGGGTGTCTATTTTTTCTTGGAAGGTCTCCGAGTTGCAAAAAGAAAAACTATGGTGCTTCAGGTAAGTATCTGTTTTTCATTGGACAATTAACTAGGGCATCCCTGGGGTCCCCCCCAATCTTTGGGCATTGGTACCCCCTTCCTTCCCAGTCTTTTGCATTTTTCAGTTGTTTTTTTGTCCGGTGCTTGCTTTGTGATTTTTTACTTTGGTGACATTTCCCTTTTAAGAGGGTTCTTTGTAAAGGGACAGGTCCCTTTTAACTCCACATCAGTAAAAAAAAAAAAAAAAAAGTGGATCCTGTCTGGAAAAGAGTTTTTTTTTTACTTTGGCAGCTCAAAGTCTCCTTTTCCACCATTTTCGGCGATTTTCCACCCTCCAGCCATTTTTCCATCAGTTACTTATCGACTCCAGCCATGCTTTTTCCCACTGTTTAGCCTCCTGTGGCCATTGGGCATGCATTCTTGTTCTGCCCTTAGCAGTTAGCCTGTTTTTTGCATGCCTCTGTTTTGCCTTGTGGACTGTTCAGTTCAGCTTTGTTAGCCACTTTGACCCACTTTGGTGCTGGGGTCACGGCAACAGTCCTTTATATAGCCTTACAAAATGAGCAAAGGATTTCGAGCCATCTGATTGGTCGTTAGCCGTGCATTAGAAGTGTCTAACACATGGCTAAAACTAGTCCTGCCAAATAGGACACAGTACATGTTGGAAATTCTTGTGCCACCACGTCTTTCAAACCTGACAAGCTGCCATTTTTTCTCCCCAGTACATAAACAGTAAACAAATAAACAAAGGAAATAAAATGCTCAGCATCAGGCATTTTAAACAGTCCCCCAGCCAAAAAGAGGCTCCATGTGTTTCCATGTTTGGATTTTGGCAGTTTGTTTACTGTCCTTTTTTTTTTTTTTTTTAAATAATATTTGTATTTGTTTGGCAACTTTCTGGCTGGCCTGCTAGCCCTCCCACTTACCCGCTACCTCACTTCTTGATATTGTGGCTCACTATTCAAGAATAGGCAACCAAGATGAGCATTATTATTATTTTTTAATGAAAGTGCCACTTGTTGCAAAACTGTTGGAGAATGCTGAATTCAGTTATTCAAATACCTGACTGCTGCTGCTTACATGTCTGCGCATCTCAAAATGCCGATTCCACTCCATCGTCCCCACGCAGCCACAGGTTTTAAAATTCCTCCTGATTCTATGATGCTGTACTTTAATCTGCCCCGTAGGCTTACTGTTTAATCAGTTGACTGCTGGGAACAAGAAATAAAAAAATCAAGTGAAAGTCCCAACTGTTGTGACCACTTTTCAGAGAGATCGAGGACACACTCTCCCAACGTTCTCTAATCTTACCCGCTCCATGTGTCCCTGCCCCACAAACTCTCGGCTGCTCTACCTGTCTCCAGATTATATTCTTTTTCACAGGCTCAAACTAAAAAAAATGAAAAATGTTAATAAACTAGCCCTTCTCTCTGTGACCATCTTTCCTGCCTCGGAATACGTCAACTCACTCAGTCCCCTGCTCTGTTTGCAGTTTTGTAGTGCTCATGCTCAAAGTTAAAAAAAAAACTAAATAAATAAAATGCAGTCCTAGTTCTTAGTGTGTGTGGGGGGCAAATAATACAAGATCTTTATTGGAGGGTGGTGTACATAAGCTAATTTCTCTGGACACATTAAAAATTACAGCTACAGAGGCCATCTATGGACAAATGTCCAAAGTAAAAAAAATGCATCCAGATGATGAAGGCGGAGGAACTATTTTATCTCGAATAACAAGAAAGATTTTACTTTCTTATTATTTAAGCCTAATAGTTTTACATTTAACCAACTTTTACTATACAGAGTGCCATTTTAGAAATGCAATATGACACTCCGGGGTGTCTGTTAGACAGTTTTAATGCACGGCTAGGCAGCTGGATGCACTCGGCCTGTGGCCTAGTGCCTCACTACGCCCCCTAGCCATGTGTTAGAACTGTCTAACGCACACCCCATTATGTCTCATTGCTTACTTATCCTTCAGGGATGTTTTCTCATTCGCACCATGGCATATCAGAGACCTCTTACTTTCAAGAGATATAAGACCTGCAAAAGGGTAATGAGACCCTCTCCCATGAGTTCCTATTACCCCATTGTGTTTCTTAAGTTAATGTGTCTCTTACGGTTCCCCTCAGTCAAGCCTCTGAGCTGGGGGTGGCAACTGGTGTACCAGATGGCAGTGTCAAAGCAGAATTGTGTAAATCTTTATTCTAACCCCAGTAATACTCAGGTATTCATAACTTTCTGCAGGAAGCCTGAAGGGTTGGACTGCCCGGAGAGAATGGAATGTATGCAAATGATGGAATCATCAGCACATGATAACTTTTCAAATGCTGCCCTATACTAACTGCTAATGTTCTAAACCTCCTCAGATTTTACTCTCTGCCTGAACAGTCTGGTCGCTCAGTGTTGCTCTTCATCATCTGTCGGAAGTGAAGAAACTTATAAAAAACATATAAGTATTCCTTTATTTTTTCAATTGCTGTCTTATATTGATTGTTTTATTTAGCTAAACTTGTTTTTGTAGTAATTTAGTTATTTTTCCCAGTACCTCTCGGTTCGGGATAACTGGGAGGGAATCAGGTTACTTTTTGTAGGCTAGGGGTTTTCTAGTGCAAAACCCATTTTATTTTTGTTTTAAAATATTGTTTAAACTGTTTTTCTGTAACCAAAGTTATCGGTTACTGAACCGCTAGTACCGGTTCCAGAATGTTCATTGGTTCGGTTCCTCCGGTTCCCTTTCGGTTCCGGAAACCGAACACAACTGCATTATTGTTAAACATTTTTTGCTTTTTGTGGTTCCTTTTTGTCAGTCTAAATGGCAGAAAAACTGAAGAAAAAGACCGACGAGCACGGTTTTAAGAATTGTACACAATGTGGGGATGTTTTTGCAAAGGCAGATAAGCACACTATGTGTGTCACTTGTCTAGGTTATGAGCATCTTAAAGAGGATTGCCAAATCTGCCTGACTTTTCCTAAAAAAAAAATTGAAAAATGCCTGGAACGGCTAAAGAAAAAGCTCCTTAAGGGTCCCTCTGGCTCTGACCAGCCGATACCCTCTGTTACTGTGGCTGAGCCCACACCTGTTGTTAATTCCACCCCTGATGCCGGTGATAAAATTACTAAGAGGTCTTCTGAACTGGCTAGCTCCCCAGTTACCTCTAAGAAAGCACGCAAGCTGAAGCATACTGAAGCCCCAAATGTTAACCAGGGGACTTCTGTATCTGCTAGTGTCATGCCAACTCCTCTGGAAATCGCACAGGCTTTTAAAGTTATTCAGGCTTTGCAGGGTTTGTGCTCCCTGCACAGCAGCCACCTGTTACGGCAGGTCAGCCTGGCATTATTCCCCCTATTGAAGAGGAAGAGTGCAGTGATTATGAGAGGATGAAGGGGAACCCATCTTGCCCGAGGTCTCCCCTGAGCAGGGCTTTGGACCCCCCCCCCAGGATATCTGAAGATTTTTCTTCTCACTTTACCTTTGTGAGAAAGATGGCAGATGCCCTTGACATCTCCACAAGGGAAGAAGTGGAGGATGAGGAGGAAATAGAATATCTGGAGATGATGAGTTTAACTCCCACCAAAGCCCTCCTCCTTCCAGTCAATACATTTTCTAAGAAAGATGCTCTGAAGTTGTTGCAGACCTCAAATTCTGTCCCCCCTCTGGATAAGAGGCTGGACAAGAAATATCAGTTGGAGAGGGAAGGGGCAGAGTTCCTCTTTTCCCATCCGGATCACCAAGAGGTCATCCAACAGGCAGCCTGCGATAAGGCTAGAGTCCCTCTGGCATCCCACCCACCAGATAAGGACTCTAGGAAAATAGATAGCATGGCAAGGAAGGGATACCTGTCAGCCTCCCTCGCCATGCGGCAGGCTAACTTCCAGGCTTATGCTGCCCAGTAACAAAAGTCCCTGTGGCAGTCAGTATTGGCCATTTCACAGAAAGCTCCCTCACCCTGTCTGATGACCTAGCAGAAACAGCTAGGTTTGGGCTAGAGGCAGCTAAGTACCAGTTCCAGATGGCTGATGATACCAACGATACTGCAGCCAGATGGATGGCAACTACGGTAGCCCAGAGGAGATTTGCTTGGCTGAGGGCCACAAATCTCACTGCTGATATACAGTCTAAGGCCCTGGATTTTCCTTTAGAGGGAAATGCCCTTTTTGGAGACTCCACTGTGGCATACATGAAGAAGGTGGACGAGTACAAGGCCACCTATAGGAGCAACTCTAGTAGAGAGAGAGCTTCTCTATCCACCAGGCCTTATGGAAGGGGAGACAGGGGCAGGTCCTTCCACACCAGGCCCTTTTTCAAGCCAGTGGCCATACCCCAGTACCAGCAGTGCCCACAGCAGGGGTACTTTAGGGGCAGGGGTCGAAGGGGGTCTAGGCATGGAGCTCAAGCACAACCTCCACCCCAAGGTAAGCAGACTCCCTGAAGTACAGGCCACCTTCTCACTCCCTGTCGGAAGCAGACTTTCCCACTTCCTCCAAGCTTGGGTGATCATCACCACAGACAAGTGGGTCTTGGAGGTAGTCGGTCAGGGTCTGTCTCTAGGTTCAAATCCCTTCCTTCTTTAACAGCCAAGGGTTTCAGTGCACCATCCCTGGCAGAAAAGATTCTGCTGGAGGCAGAGGTCCAGAAACTGCTACTTTTAAAAGCAATGGAACCTGTCCCAAGCCCATTGAGACGAAGGGACTTTTATTACAGATACTTCCTCACCACAAAGAAAAGTGTGGAGTGGCAGCCTATATTGGATCTCAGAGCCCTAAACAGGCATCTAAGAAAGCCAAAGTTCAAAATGGTAACTTTAGCATTGATTCTGCCAACAATCCAAAGAGGGGACTGGTTGGTATCACTGGACTTGAAAGATGTCTATTTCCACATCCCCATAAAGGAGTCTCACAGGAAATACCTCAGATTCAAACTCCCTTCAGGTCATTACCAATTTTCAACCCTGCCTTTTGGACTTTCTTCAGCCCCAAAGGTGTTTACAAAGTGCCTAGCACCAGTGGTAGCACACCTTCGAAGGCAAGGTGTGACAGTTTTTCTGTATTTGGACGACTGGCTGTTGGTGGGCAAATCACCACAACAGGTCATTCAGTACTTAAACCTTACTCAAAGCCTCCTGGAATCCTTAGGATTCATTATGAATCCTGAAAAGTCAGTCCTCACTCCTGCACAAAGGTTGCAGTTCATAGGGGCAGAGATAGACACCCTGCAGGCAAGGGCATAGCTACCGATATGCCAGACATGCCAGGGTGTGCAGTAGTAAATGCAGGGGTAGCAGGAGCAGATGGCTGCTGGCGCCCGCATTCCATTGTTTGTGCATTTCTTTTTCGTGGGCTTTTCCTGGCCACTGTGAAGCCTTTCTATGTTTAAGAAAGGGGGGTCACGTGACACAGTGGACCTGATTGAGGAATATGTGTTGCCCATCTCAATCAGGTCCGCACAAGAGAAAGGAGGCATGGCACATGACTGGTAAGGGGCGGAGCGGGGTCGAGCCAGCTTCTTAAATGCCGGTGAAATCCTTGTGTGCATTACAGTAATTTCATGCTGTTCCCTTAGTGAGAGACTAGAGGAGGTCGAGACTACCCAAGGAGCGAGCCTGCCATGTAGAAGCGTACAACAGAAGAGGACCAGACAACCAAACCTGGAGAGCAAGTGAAGTGAATAGGAGACTAGTCTGAGGCTGAGCAGCTGCTTGCAACGCCAGACATTCAAGGGGAACTAAGTCCTGGGCTGCTGCTGTTCCAATCTTGCTGACGGTCACGCCGTGCCAAAGAGTTGCCCTTACTGAGCTGTTTGTCCTGATCAGTTTGTAGGTGAACTTATTAATAGTAGTCGGCAGCACCTCCGTGACGAATGACGAGTCCGTGTCTCCGGGGTGTGTCTGACCGTGACCAAGGAGTCAAGGAGGAGGTAAGATCTTGACTTTTAATTACTAGAATAGATTCAGAAGATACACTTGGCTCCCTCAGTTTATTCAGTGCACAAATAATTTGACAGACATCAGTGGACTGCAAATGGGTAGCTCTATTTCCAGTTCCTGCCAACCCCCTTTTTATTGTGCTCATAATAGGCCTATGCTCAACAATGGCTATGAAAAAAGCCGTGAGTTTAGGATTCGTTACTGAATAAAAAAACTATGTATTATATAAGCTTGAACCTTTACTGTTTCATTAAACAGTATTTTGTCCTCAAGTACCAATGTATACAGTTGTACTCTCAAAGAACAGAATAGGTTTTCATAGTTTGGGGGGAGGTGAATACATAATAAGTTTCCAGTTTCAGCTGTTATCTTTGAGACAGTCTCACTGATGTGATTTGAATCTAGCTCTAGTTAACATGGAGTGGTTGTGTTCCCACTGGTGCCCATTCATGCATATGTTGCCTCGCAACAGCCCCCATACCTATGGTCCTTAAGAAATAAATGAAAAAGTGCAAAGGAAAGAAGGGGCTGACAAAAACAGGATGGATTACGCAGACCAACCATCTGCACAGCTGAAGGCTTCTCTAAGAAAAAAATAAGCCACTGAATCAATCACTCCCCCATTCACATGGCTGACTATATAGAGCAAAATTCTAAATGGCTCTGAGTATCTGTGCCAACCATGCAGTACTTTTTCTGTAAAGGTGTTATTTTTTAATTTAAGTCCCAAAGGATGTATGTATATCAGTTTTGTACCCCTACCAGGGTACACTGGAATGACTCAAAGGGACCTGGCATTGAATCACAGAGATTTTGCTGCCTAAAAAATACAGGCCCTATCCATTATTAATTCTGACTGAAAACTAAACACCAAACTCTTCTGAACAGTTCTGGGACCCATTAGTTTGATATGTTTATTAGACAGTGCTCATTGAAGTTTATTAATACCAGATTAGGGAATTTGCATATTTTTTATTGGAAAGTGTGAGCAGAGAAATATTTTGATGGCTTCAAATAATGTGCTTCCAGCTGGTATCCTTACTGCAGCCTGTTCTAGCTGACAAACAGCAATTTTGTGTTAATTTGTTGTTATACTGCAGCCAACCAGTAACTTAAAATATTACTGTAGAAATAGACTGGCAATGCAATAGTAACAATTATGAAAACAAAGAGCAGCTACAGAGCCATTGGGTCATGCAGCACTTGAAAGTGGGGAGAAAAATCTCATGTTCTTATTTTTAAATGCAAAAGGACTTAGATATTTTGCAGTTTCATTTATGTGCATGATACCCCCCTCCAGCACCACCAGTGATTAAGTAATTTTTTTTTAATGTTCCACATTTTCCCTCAAGAAAAAACTTGGCTGTCCTTACACTATTTATCTTTTTTATCTCCTTTATCTCCTGGATCTCCTGGTTCTGTGGCCTGCATGGGAATGATTTTTTCTGTGAACCGAGGAGCAGCCACATCTAGGCTCACAGCTCGTGCCGAGGGACACCCAGCCAGCGGGTGCGCAGCACTTCCACAGCTGCCACCCGATACCAGCGCAGCGGACACTCAGTGGCTCAAGGTACTGCTAAAGCTGCACCAATCGAAACACAAGCGCCTTTCAGTCTCCGTTTCTGATTGGCTCCTGCTACTCGAATTTATTTCAAGCTCTTCTTGTATTTCTACTGTTGATTGTATGGCATACTAGATAACTTCTGTTAGCCTGTTACCACTGTGATTGTAAACTTGGTCCTGATTCATGTCTTGAAAACCAAAAAGACCTTAATTAGTTGAAAAAGAGTAAGTGATCATAGCCCCTTGTCTGCGTGCTCAAGCCAGATGAACGGGTGCCAGCTGAATCTATCTCTTCTTGTTTGTTTCTTGTGTTAATTTTGGGTTCCCCACCTGCCTATAGTGTGTGTGTGTGTGTGTGTGTGTGTGTGTAGGCGCTGATACAAGACGCTGTAGGACTGGCTACCTTGATGTGGTACAGAGGCTTGTCACAATGCAATATTGTAACCAAAAGCCAGTCTGTTAGTCTGAAACCTGTTGGTGTGGCATGTCTGGTGTGGGAATGGACCTCTGTAGGACTGGCTACCTTGATGTGGTACAGAGGCTTGTCACAATGCAATATTGTAACCAAATGCCAGTCTGTTAGTCTGAAACCTGTTGGTGTGGCATGTCTGGTGTGGGAATGGACCTCTGTGGGACTGGCTACCTTGATGTGGTACAGAAGCTTTTCACAATGCAATATTGTAACCAAAAGCCAGTCTGTTACACCTTTTGGTGGTGTGGCTAGTGGTGTGCTGTATAATACAGAAAATAACATGTTGGGTGAGGGGTATGGATGGGGGAGGGGTAGCTCGCCCTAACAGGATGGGGGGGTTGACGCGTTGGGTGAGGGGTTGTGGATGGGGCAGGGTAGCTCACCCTAATGGGAGGGGTAGCAGTGACTCCACACTTGGTGTGCAGTTCAGAAATTCCTGGCTACACCCCTGCCTGCAGGGCAGGGCCTATCTCCCTCTGGACAGGGTCAAGAATCTTCAAGAGGTGGCAATTTCCTTCACCTTGAACACAAGCAAGCCTGCAAGGCAGTTCTTGCAACTTCTGGGACATATGGCTGCATCCACAGCCACAGTGCTGGGTTCAAGGTTTCAAATAAGGGACATCCAGTTCCACATCAGGGCTCATTGGAGTCAAAGGAAAGATTCTCTGTCAAAACCCATTCCAGTCACAAGAACCCTGCTGCAGGCCTTGCAGTGGTGGAAAGAAGTTCCCAATCTAAGGGAAGGTGTTTCCTTTCAGAAAGACAACCCCCCAGTTGTTCTCACAACAGATGCATCCCTTTTGGGCTGGGGCACCCTTTTGGGAGATCATACAGTACAGGGCACTTGGTCAGCTGCAGAGTCCCTCCAGCACATAAACCTGTTGGAACTCAGGGCTGTTTTTCTAGCTCTGAAAACTTTTTCAGGACTGGTACAGTCAAAGATGGTACAGGTCAGAACAGACAATACCACCACAATGTACTACATCAACAAACAGGGAGGAACCAGGTCAGGGCCCCTTTGCACAGAGGCCATGACAATTTGGACCCTGGCGTATTCTCTGGGAGTCTCCTTGCAGGCAGTACATCTACCAGGAAAGGACAATACCCTGGCAGATGTCTTAAGTTGAATCAACCAGGCCCATCATGAATGGACTCTGAACAAACAGGTGGTGGACATAATTTTATGAAGGTGGGGCACTCCAGAGGTGGACTTGTTCGCATCCAACCAGAACCACCACTTGCCTCAGTATTGCTGCAGGCCACCAGGTCAGGGCACTTTGGCACTGTATGCCCTGACTCTAGATTGGTCAGGGAGGTTCCTCTACACTTCCCCTCCTTTTCCCCTGGTCTTCAGAGTGTTGCTCAAGCTCAGGTCCCATTCTGCATCCCTGATCCTAATAGCTCTGGACTGGCCCAGGCAGCCATGGTACTCTCTAATGCTCTCAATGTCTGCGGCCAAACTGATAAGACTCCCTCTGAGGCACAATCTATTGACCTCCAACCAGGGGACCCTGTTATACCCGAACCTCAAGTCCCTCAGTCTCAAAGCTTGGTTCTTGAGGAGTTAGAGTATGCTAACTTGCAACTCTCTGAATCAGTACTTCACATTCTGAGGGGCTATAGGAAACCCTCTACTAGGAAAACTTATTCCTCTACGTGAAAAAGGTTTTTCATCTGGTGTTCGACTAAGGATTTGGTTCCATTACAGGCTGGGGTCCCAGCAGTTTTTTATTACCTCTCTCACTTACATTCCCTGGGTCTACAACCAAATTCACTCAAGGTACACCTTGCAGCATTGTCTGCTTACATTACTGCTGGTGCTAGGGTACCACTAGCTTCAGACCCTATTTTTAAAAGGTTCTTCAAAGGTTTGGCTCTATTTGCACCTCCCACAGGGTACCGTGCCAGCATGGGACTTAATGTTTGTATAGCCAAGCTCATGGGACACCCTTTGACTCAATGGCTACAGCTCAACTTAAATATGTTACTTGGAAAACAGTTTTCCTAGTGGCAATTACTTCTGCAAGATGAATAAGTGAACTACAAGCTCTCTCTGTGGAGCAGGATTATATCTCTTTTCACAGAGATAGTCATTTTGAGAACAAATAGAAAATTCCTACCAAAGGTAGTCTCTGATTTTCACATCAACCAATCCATTACCCTACCTGTCTTTTTCACTGAGCATTCTACTTCTGGTGAAAGAAGACTTCATAGTTTGGATGTGAAGAGAGTTCTTAGTTACTATATTACAGTCACTAAGGACCATAAGCAGGACAGAAAACAGCTGTTTCTGACCTTTGGGGATGTGGGAAAAGGTAATCCAGCTTCTAAAAGATCTATTTCTCATTGGATAGTCCAGTGTATTCAATTCTGCTACACAAAAGCTGGTAGGGAGCCCCCAACAGGGTTGAGGGCACATTCCACTATGGGGACAGCTGCAAGGGATGTTCCTCTAGTGGATATCTGTAAAGCAGCTACCTGGAAAACAGTACGCACCTTTACAAAGCATTGCAGTCTAGACATCCAGTCCAGAAGTGATGCTAGGTTTGGCACAGCAATCCATGAGTCTATTTCCCAAGTAAATGTTCTGTGCCCACCTCCAGTGCTACTGCTTTGTAGTCTGCAGAAAGTTATGAATATCTTGAGTATTACTGGGGTTAGAAAACAAAATTACTCACCTTAGTAGTTCTGTTTCTTCCCAGTGATACTCAGGTATTCATAATTTCCCACCCTACCTCCCCTTCCAGAACTCAAGCCTCTGCACTCCCATGTGCTGCGCTACTACAAAAGGGTACACCACAATGTGTATATATGTTGCCACATAGTGGTACAAGTTGGTAAACAAGGCTCATGGTCTTTTTTCTTTGTATGTGCTGGCATGCTGACTTTTCATTAATGTTTCTGTGTTTTCTCTAGTTGGAGTTTTTCTCTTATGACCAAATTGGGCTCATTTTGAATTATTTCCTCTTTTCAAATACTTTTAGTTTTTTACTAGGTTGCTTGTCTTTTCAGTCTCCTAGAAAATCTGAGGAGGTTTAGAACATTGGCAGTTAGTATAGGGCAGCATTTGAAAAGTTATCACATGCTGATGATTCCATCATTTGCATACGTTCCATTCTTTCCAGGCAGTCCAACCCTTCAGACTTACTGCAGAAAGTTATGAATACCCGAGTATCACTGGGGAGAAACAGAATTACTACGGTGAGTAATTTTTTCTTATTGCTGTTAAAAAAAGCTTTTGGGCCCTGATGTTCCATAGGACATCCCATTAGACACATCAGACTCCAAACCAGGCCCCTCAGGTTGGGGGGGGCCCACCCTGGCACATCCAGGTGCACCGCAGCAGAACAGAGCTGCAGATACGGATATGCAGGCAGATCCCGAATGTGACGTTGAAGATAGTCATGATGAGGACATCTGGGATCTTGGGGAAAATCTTGACTGTAGGAAGCTGCTTGATGATGAAGAGGACAAACCCTCTGTTGGGGGGGGAGGAGGAAGGGAAGGGGAGTGGATGGAGCTGAAGAGGATTCCTATCCCTTCCTTGTTTGATGTCAAGTATTTGTCCTATCTGATAACTGAGGCATGTAGGTCATTACAGCTCAAGAAGGTGCAATCCATGGAAGCAGTGTATGTCAGTCCTATCCTGTCTGCGTCTTTTTTCACTCCAAAGTGTTTTCCGAGCTTTATTCACTGTGACCAAATTATCAAACAGGAATGGGCAGGTGTAGACCAAAGAAAATATCTGCAAAAACCTGAGGTATGGTGGTTCCCTTTTTTAGGAGGAAAATACTTGCAAGTGGGAAACCCTTCCTTTGGCAGATGAGGTAGTTCACAATTCCATCAGGCATATCGCTATTCCTACTGAAGAGTTGGTTCCATGTGATAACAGCGAACGCGTAATAGCGATTGCCGTTTGGGTGTCTACATTGCCAAAAATGAATTTTGTCGATGTAGACTCGCGGCTCACAGCAAAAGGGCGCCAGACACTTGGATTTTCCTTTTTATGCAGGGGGCTGTGTCCTCCCTGCCCCCCTCCCCCACTAAAGGATGCTCAACTCCAGGGGGGTGCATGTCGGGGGGGTGCAAAAACGACATAAAAATAAAATTTCTCAGACCAGCGCAAAAAATGAGCATGAAGCCAGAACTGAACCTGGCACCTTCCCAACCCGTGCCTGCCACCAACCCACCACACCACATGGCCAGCTCAGCAGTTCACCACCACACTATGCCCCATAAACTCTCCCTCCCCTTTCACCTGTCGCACGGCGTGGTCCCTCCCCTCCACGCGCATGTACATAGAGTGACATCCTGTCACTATAATCGGTGAACCCCCCATCCTGTCACCCTCCCTGCCCGGTATCCCTATGTAAAAGTGCCATGATTGTGTTGCCACTTTTGAAAGCACTCAATTGCGGTCACTGAATACACAGGCTACCGAAGAGTCACTGATCTTAATGAATTTGCACGACAAGCGAGGTGGATGCTGGGTACAGAAGAGTCTTTGCTTCCAATGGTGCAAATCTGTGCACCTCCTATGCCTCCTTTATTATTGCCAGAGCCTTAAACTTGTGGGTGACAACCATGGGCAGCTTCATACTCCTGGATTTGGAGGGCTGAGCAGTTTGTAGTTGGTATCCATGGCTTCCACCTTCTTGGGGATGCCACGGTGGAGAACTTACGCATGTCTGCTCACTCTAGAAACATAGAAAGTGATGGCAGATAGGACCCCATGCCCATCCACTCTGCCCGATACCCTACCTTTAATTAACTGCTGTTGACCCTACTGGTCTACTGCTGCTGCCTCTCCTTCCCCTGCTAAGGTTCCCTTATGTCTAACCAATGCCTGTTTAAATCCCCCACTGTGTTTTCCCCCACCACCTCCTGGGGAAGGCCATTTGAAACATCCACCACCCTTTCCATGAAAAAGTACTTCCTCAAGTTGCGCCTTAGTTTACCCCCTTCCAGTCTCATGTCATGCCCTCTTGTTGTTTTAGGGCAGCTTCTCTTCTGAAAGGTGCTGCCCTCCTGTACCTTATTAATCTCTTTGAGGTACTTGAAGGTCTCTATCATGTCTCCCCTCTCTCTCCTCTCCTCCAGGGTGTACATATTGAGTTCCTATAGTCTATTCTCATATGACATGTGGTGCAGGCTCTGTATCATTTTTGTTACCTTTCTCTGGACTGTCTCCACCCTATCTATGTCCTTCTTGAGATGAGGCCTCCAGAACCTGACACAGTACTCCAGATGAGGTCTCACCAATGACCTGTATAGTGGCATTATGACTTCCTTTTTAGGGCTGCAGGTGTGCGGAGCTTGCAGCCCTCTTGCATTAGCTCTAAAAATGAACTACCAGATTCAGACCGTGGAACACTTCCTTTGGAGTTTTTGAATGATCCTTCCACGTCTTTGCAGTCATTCAATGTAACCCTTCAGTGCTGCAGACTGAACATCTGTCCAGAGCTCCATCAAATAGATTCATTCTGGTTCTTTCAGCAGCCTTGTGGTGCTTCAGTGAGTACAAAACACATGTTTTCTTTTGAATCCAACTTGGTAAACAGCATTTTTAGAACTAATGCAAGACAGATAGCAGCATCTAACTGTACAGCAGTTTTAAATTATATCCTTTGTCATCTCTCCCAATGTGTGTTAACCTTTTCAGGACCTATGTAATTAGTGGCATTGGACTCTCATGGTTTTATACTTTTAGGAAGGGTAAATAAATGCAGAGCATCCAGGGCCAGATATTCAAAAGGGGTTGCGCCATGCGCAACAGGGTTGCGCATGCTCAAGTCCTACATTGCGCCATTCTGCGATATTCAGCAGGAGGCAGTTGCGCAACTGAAAACAGGCTGAGCAACAGCACAATGCAAATGAATGCATGCTCAACAAGAGGGGGAGGAACCATGCATAAACTGCACAGCCCGATATTCAGTCGGGCTGTGCAGAGTTGTGCAGCGCAACCCCCAACCTGCGCCTGCACAACTTTGAGCCAAAAAAAGGCTTAAATTGAGGGCCACCCACAGGTGAGCTGCTGCATTGCAGGGACAATACAGCAGCTGCCACCTGTGGCTGGCCCCCAACCCAGACCCTGTGCCCCAGCCCGTCGTGGGCATCAATGTGCTCACCCCTCCTCCCATTCACATCCCTGGTGGTCCAGTGGACGAGAAATGCCCAGTGCGGGCAAGAAAGTATAGAACCCCCACATCCCATGTGCCCAATCCCTTGGGCAGAAAGAATACAGAACCCCCCACATCCCATGTGCCCGATCGCGAGCAGAAAGAATAAAGAACCCCCACATCCCATGTGCCCGATCGCGAGCAGAAAGAATACAGAACCCCTCCCACATCCCATGTGCCCGATCGTGGGCAGAAAGAATACAGAACCCCCCACATCCCATGTGCCTGATCGCGGGCAGAAAGAATACAGAACCCCCCACATCCCCATGTATTGTACCCGATCGCGAGCAGAAAAAGTACAGAACTCCCCCACATCCCATGTGCCCGATCGCGGGCAGAAAGAATAGAACCCCCACATCCCATGTGCCCGATCGCGGGCAGTAAGTAAGTGCCCCCCAAAAACATCTCCCTGGTGTCTAGTGTGGCCCCACCCCACCCACCCGACCCAACCACCCGCTCCCAGTCAGCACACTTTGCCATCTGCTGCCTATACTAGTTAAACACTAGAGGGCTCCCTCTCATTACTTCCACAATTATAAACTCCCTATACTAGCAGCATGACTTGCATCCTTTGGACCCTAATCAACACCATCATAATTCTAACACTTTTCTCCGATTCCCAACCCACTTTCCCTGTTGAGAAAACCCTCTCCAGGGACACTTACATTTGCCTAACCACACGCTCCCTCAGTAACACAACCCCGTCATCACCCAAACCCAATCTCCCCTGTTCTACTTAGCAGTAATTTCACCTCTAGCGTAAGCTGCACCATTAACAGGTCCTTAGTGGCATGATCTCCACCCCCCCACAGGGATGCACACACTAAATAGCCCCCATCTTTCCTTATCTCAAGCCCAGTTAGTCCAACTAGTTGGCACCATCCCCATACCAGTTGGGCTCAGCAAATTTCCCCCAAATCCCTGCTCCCATACCTCTCTCTCCAAACTGATCTGGAAAGCTGCCCTCTGGCATGCTCTCCTCCTCCTTCTGATCTCAAGCAACGTACACTCTAATCCTGGACCAACAGTGACTAGTTATCCCAAGGGGCATGTGCGGGGTGGCCTACTACTGGCCTCCCTTAATATCTATAGCCTGCCTAGGAAATTCACACAGCTGCAGGGATGGATCGCCCAACACTCCCCAGACATCCTGGCTTTATCTGTGACCTGACTCTCCAACAAAATCCCTGATGCCTCTGTCTCCCTTAATTACTACTCCATCTTCAGGGAAGATGGAACAGGCAAGAGAGGAGATGGTTGTGCCATATACGCTAGAAAATCTCTTCAGCCCCTCTCTGTCCCCCTGCCCTGGCCAGCTCACTGTGCCCAAGCCATTACAATCAAAGCCACCCTAGGCACTCCGGAGAAACCGCTGTACATTATGGCAGTCTATATCCCCTTCTCTAACCAGAAACAAGTCTTTGATTCTATCTTGGCCAGCATCACCCATCTCCTCCCCCCCCACCAGGAGTGAACTGATTATTATGGGGAACTTTAATGTGAATTGGTTATTCCCTGCATCAGCCACATTCAAAGATGCAGTCCAGGCCTACAACCTTTCCCAGGTTGTCCAGTCTCCCACCAGGCAACATCCAAGGTCAGGAACTTCCACCCTTATTGACCTCATCTTTACAAATCTACCCAACCACCTCTCCAAAGTTAAAGTACTCCCTGACATACTAAGTGACCACTCACCTGTCTTCTGCTGCTGGTCAAATGAAATCACTACCAGCCAACCTAGAATTTCCATCCAGAAGACCTCAAAAAAGGAGCCCTCTCTCGCCTCAGATTCCATCTTTCCTCCTGCGACTGGACACCTATTCATACTGCCAAGTCCATTGACACTGCCCTCACCTACTTTATTAAAATTTTTAACACTGCCTGTGACATATTTGCCCCTTTCAAAAGACAGGTCACAAAAAATAGAGAAATTAAATGGATCTCACAGACCCTCCTTGAATAGATGCGACACAGAGATGACCTCTGGCATAGGGCACTGAACTCCCAACTTCCCCATGACAGTCAACTCTATAGAGAGGCAAGAAACGAATGCACCTAGGCTATTCAGCTAGCTAAGTCTACCTACTATAAGCAAGCACTCGCCTCCTCATGGGGCTCTGGGAATAAATTCTGGAACAATGTCATGGAACTCTGCAGTAAAACCGTTTCCTCTACCCCTTTGCAAATTCTTTACCATGAAGCCCTCTCTCAGGACCCAACCACCATAGCAAATGTCCTGAACAATTCCTTCTCTGATCTTAGTCACATCCTACCCCAAAACTTCTTTGACCCTATCCCAAATGACCCCTCTATCACCTCCCCTACCAGTACACTCCCTCCCTTTTGGCTAAGAATCATCTCCTGCAATGAGGCTAAACACTACCTATCCAAAGCCTTGCGCAACTCGCGGTTCAGTAGCAACTCAAGAGACCTTAAAATTCTCAGACTAACTCTTGACGAGAGCCTGCCTCACCTTACCAAAATACTAAACTGCTCCTTACGCTTTGGACAATTTCCATCACTCTGGAAAAGGGGAATTATCACACCTATCCTAAAAAAAGGGTGATCCAACTGACCCTGGTAACTATAGGCCGTTCACAATCCTTCCCACCTCTCTAAAGCGCTCAAAAGAATTGTCTCAGACCAGCTCACCAAATACCTGGACAAACACAATCTGCTGTGTCAAGAACAACACGGGTTCAGAGCAGGACACAGCACTACCACTGCCCTTCTCCAATTAACCTCTTACATACATGAAGCATTTGAACAGGGGTCTTTAGCAGGAGCAATCTATATTGATCTGATCAAAGCGTTTGACACTGTCAGCCACGCACTACTTATCCACTCTCTCCCCTCCTGCCATCTCGCCCAAGAAACAATCTCCTGGTTGAAAAACTATCTCACTGACAGGATACAACAAGTCAAAATCAACACCACCCTCACTGCTAAGCAACCTGTTCTTGCAGGTGTCCCCCAAGGGTCGATTTTAGGCCCTCTACTATTCACTCTCTATCTAAACTCCCTCCCTCAGGCCTGCAGTGGTAAACTATTGCTCTATGCAGACGATGCCATAGTATACTGGAAACACCCCAATCCAAACTCTCTTCAAAATACCCTGCAAGGCTGCTTTAGAGAACTAGAATCCTGGTTCGCTGATCATCAATTATTACTTAACTGCAACAAGACTAAATCTATGATCTTTGCTCACTGCCAAAACCCCAACAGTAATGCCCTGCTATCTATCTCAAATTCTCAGGGCACCCACATAGAACATGTGCCTAACTTTAAATATCTGGGCATCACTCTAGATACATCCCTGATATGTCACATACATATTAAGCACCTCTCCACCTCTGCAAACATCCAGCTTGGGATATTATAAAGACACAAACAATGCCTCCCCCCTCCAGGCAGTAAGGCTGGCGGTAACCAGCTCAGTCCTATCCGTGGTCGATTATGGGATAATAATCTATGGCATGGCTAACAACAAAGCCCTAAACAGCATCAAACTAGCCCTCACTAAAACCTGCAGACTGGTTACAAGCAATAGATTAACCCATATGTGTGAGCTCTATAAGCGAGCAGACTAGCTGACCTTTGAAGGTAGATTAATGTACCACACTTGCCTTCTAGCAAAAAAGATCCTAATGAATCTTGCACCCAAGGGCCTTCACCCCCTCATCTAACCAACCCCCAACAGGAGCACTCCTAGGTACCTGGCGAGCACCCCTCTCCTAGTCCCCCACTGTAGGACTACCCTAGGGCAAAGGTCTTTCCAGTATCGTGCTCCACTCTGGCTAAATAAACTTTCCTCCTCCATCTCCCTGGCCCCTAGCCTTGGCCTATTTAAAAACAGTATCAAGAGATTTCTCCTTGACTCTGAGATATGTGGTTTTAACAATCAGTCCTCACTAACACGGTAGGTGTCTGAAAGCTAGCATTTCCCAGAGCTCCAAACCAAGGCCAACATAACTAACGGTGCCGAAAAACACAAACTCCCGGATTGGAGATGGCCTCTGAATTGGTAACCAGTCCCACTCCCCCACAATGACCCAGGGTCCATTAACCACCCTAGAGATACTAACCAAGCAATGTAAAGCGAGCAATGTAAATTAACCTGTACAGAGTAACCATGTATAATTTGTCTTAATGTAATGTTTTGCTTAGTAAGCAATGTACAATTTGTCTTTAAGTTATGTTTGTTTTGTACCGACATGGAGCCTTTGCAAAGGAGCCATTGACTCAAAGGATTGTATTTCCAAAATTTCAATAAAATAAAAAAAAAGAATAAACTATAGCATTTTAAATTAGTTCTAAAAGTTTCTTGTCACATCACAATGTTCTGAAATTTGATTAAAGGTGTGCAAGCAAAACAAGATGTAAAACCCCATAAAGAAGCAGAATAAGAGAGAGCCCTGTTTTGTTTACCTACTGCTCTGCAGTTTTAGACATCCTCTCACCAAGCCAGCAGCTAATGGAATGCAACAGGCAAGGAGTGTAGAGGCAAGCCATTCAAGGAGGAGGGGCTGGGGCTGGGGCTGAGTAGTTTCAGAATGTAGTCCATTTCAGTATATAGTTTATTTGTTTCAGTATATAAAGTATGTGAATTTTTCAGTCTACAGAGTATGTATTTCAGTACAAACTGTATGTGTTTCACCATGTAGTGTATTTGTTTCAGTATATAGTGTGTGTTTTTTTAAATATACTGGCCCAGATATTCAAAAGGGTTGAGCCATGCGCAATAGGGTTGCGCCTGCGCAAGTCCGAACTTGCTCCATTCTGCCATATTCAGCAGGAGGCAGTTGCATCACAGAAAACATGCTGAGCAACAGCGCAATGCAAATGAATGCATGCTGAACTGGAGGGAGGAACGCATACACATGCACAGCCCGATATTCAGCGGGCTGTGCAAGGAGATCATCGACGCCAACCCCAACCTCGCCTGCACAACTTTTGAGGCAAAAAAAAGGCTTAAGTTGAGGGCCACCCACAGGTGGGCTGCTGCATTGCAGGGCGCAACACAGCAGCTGCCACCTGTGGCTGGCCCCCAACCCAGTCCCTGTGTCCCCCCTGCAGCCTGATCGCGGGCAGCCGACTGTAAATCCCCACCACCACCCCCACTGGCCCGATCGCGGGCATAGTTTAATCCTCCCCCCACCAGCCCGATCGCGGGCAGCAATGTGGCTCCCCTCGACATATCCTGGTGGTCCAGTGGACCGAAAAGCCCGATCGCGGGTGGTAGTTGTTTAAGAACCCCTCCTCCGCATTCATCCCTGGTGATCCAGTGGACGAAAAGCCCGATCGCGGGCAGTAGTCATTAAAACCCCGAACATAGCCCTGGTGGCTGGTGTCCCCCATCCCACCCCACCCGAAGCCCACCACCCTGCTCCCCCCGGCAACTGGCTGGCGGCAGCATCCCACCGCCTGCCACCCGCAACTGACTGCCCAGTAGACTGCATGCCTATTAATGCAGAGCAAGAGCCAATAGCGTGCAGCCCATACCGTACATGACGGTCAGATTTGTGAATGAATACATTGAATTCATTCACAAAACTGAACTGTGTCTTATGCGACGATGGCTGCGCCATTGGCTCTTGTTCGCACCAATGGGCGTGCAGCCCACTGGCAGTCAGTCGGCGGGCGGGGCGGCAGGTGGGTGGATGCTGCTGCCCGCGCTGCCGGGGAGCTGGTGTGGGGCTTCATGGGTGGGTGGGTGGGGGACACCAGCCACCAGAGCTATGTTCGAGGGGTTTCTTAATGACTACTGCCCGCTATCGGGTTTTCGTCCACTGGACCACCAGGGATGAATTCGGAAGGGGGGGTTTATTAGACAACCACTGCCCGCGATCAGGCTTTTCGGTCCACTGGACCACCAGGGATACGTTTGGGGGGAGCCACATTGCTGCCCGCGATCAGACTGGTGAGGGGGGATTAAACTATGCCCACGATCGGGCCAGTGGGGGGTGGTGGTGGGGATTGTACACTGTTTCGCCCGCAATCAGGCTGCAGGGGGCATCGGTCCCCGACGGCTGCTGCCTGGCAGGATGCCAGGCGCAAGTCCTCGGGGATCGGTGCATCTGCATGCTAATGGCATGCAAATGGGGCCATAATCAGATGCAAATGCCCCCCCCGCACCTTGCATTAATTATGGCCCCATTTGCATGTCACCGTTTGAATATGGGGATTTTGCGCATGGCGCAATGGTACTTGCGCCACCGCAAGTTGAATGCTCCACTCTGACCACTTGCAGTGGTGCAAGTTCCACTGGGGCCAGGGGGTGATATTCAAAGGAGTTGCTCAAGGGCGCAACTCCTTTGAATATTGCTCTGGACACACCCCAGCGCAACTATTTTGTGCAGCGCAAGGGCTTGCGCCACAAAATAGCGTAGTTTGAATATACAGCCCACTGTGTATATATTTCAGTATGTAATATATTTCTTAGTATATAGAGTATGCAACATTTTTCAATAGAGAGGTTGTGTTTTTAATATATAGTGTATTTTTTCAGTATATAGTGTATGCAGATTTTTCAATGCATAGTGTATGTCTTACAATATAAAGTATAGATGTTTCAATATATAGTGTATTTGTTTCAGTAGATAGTGTATGTAGATTTTTCTATGTGTACTGTGTTCATTTCCATAGTGTATGTATTTAAATATATAGTGTTTGCTTCAGTATATAGTGCATGTCGATTTTTTTCAATATAGTGTCTGTGTTACAATGTGTAGTGTTTGTTTCAGTAGATACTGTAGTTTATGTGGATGTTTCACTCTGTAGTATATGTATCTCAATAGGTAGTGTATATGTTTCAGTGCATAGTACATTTGTTTCAGTATATAGTGTATGTGGATTTTCAATACTCAGTATGTGGATTTCAATAGATAGTGTATGTATTTCACTATATAATGTAAGTATTTCACTATATAGTGTATGTGTTTCACTATATGATATATGCATTTCGGTATACAGTATATGTATTTCACTGTATGATGTCTATATTTCAGTGGATAGTGTATGTGGTTCACTACAATGTGTATGTATTTCAGTATATGATGTACATATTTCACTATATGATATATGTATTTCACTATGTAGTGTATGTGTTTTACTATATAGCCAGAGATTATGAATTATGTCCTTAACGGCTTGCCATAGTAACCTGACCAGCATTACTTCATGTTCTATACATTGTGATTGTGCTATTGCACATGGTCTATAGAGGAACCTCCAGTCCCCAGCCATTTATTATTCAGAAGCAGCAACAGCATCACAGAGAGAATCACAGTGTGTGTGTGTGTGTGTGTGTGTGTGTGTGTGTGTGTGTGTGTGGCTACAAGCTACTGTCCAATACAAACTCTTGTTCACAGTTCCACAGTAACAAAGTTGCCTTATTTGGAGTCATAGCACTACCCATGATTGTTCCATTATTTGCTGATAAAACTGGCCCTCAAAGCTGAAGTAGTTTTGATAGAGAATGCTTCCGCCAGTTGTAGTAAAGGGACATGTCAACTTAGGCCTCAAACTGTCCCTTGTTTAAAAAAACACACTGTATGATTGTTCACATTTGGTAGAATTTGGTGATGTAACTGGCAGTTTGGTTCAGATTGTCTTTTCTTTTTAAAAGTGAAAAACAGATTGCCACCCCTACCTCGCCCATACTAGTGTTAACACACCAAAATGTATTTATTCACATTCCTGAATCAATTCTCACTGCATCTTTCTTGGACTTGGGAATACCCCAACAGTTTAGCCACTAATGTAGTGGGAGGAAAATAGAGTTTTACATCATGAGTCACTGTACTGTTAGGGAGTGTTCCCAATGTTCAGAAAGTGTGCACTAGCAGTTTATTATGGATTTGAAACAAGGTTGTGTATAATTACATTATTACCATATATTTCTGTTCTGCTGAAAAAGAAAGCAGATTAAACCACCAGTAACCACGCTGAATATTAGAGATGGTAATCATAAAATGTGGCTTTTCAACTAGAAATTCTATGACGCAAAGAAGGATGCCAGTGTCCCTTTAAGTATTCTGAAGGATGCAACATTTCCCTCATTATTGTGCTCAGAGATGTCAATGAGGCCTGTAGTCCTTGGTTATGAGTAATACTGATATATAGATCCTTTATATCAAAGGTCATTAGTATTACTCTATAGTATATGGTTAGGGCTTATTGTATATGGAAAGCAGTGGCTTTCAAAAAGTTGTTGTAGGACAGTTCAAATTTAATTGAAAGTTGTAGTATCATTTTGACATCATAATAGTAAAACAATGTTTCTCCCTTGACTTGTTTCCTGATTGAAGGAAACGGTGCTGTGAACAAAACATTTAGAGTAAAATGGTGGCGACGCTTAGTAATTGGTCAAGTGAGCACTTCAGCAAGATAGTTTGGATCTGTATTGCCATAGTCGGCTCTGTTTCCAAACTCTAGCAATTTGTCTTTTTCCTTTTTTCCACTGACACCATGAATCTTCAGTGGGTCGGGAGAATAGTGGGACTGCAGTGAACGACTTAGGAGCAGACTGAGCTGCCAGGAGCAGGTGGGAGTGTGAACACAAGGAATGAAACCTATTGAAATTAAACTTTTTAAATTTCAAGGAGTGATGTACTATATAAAACAGTGCATGGGTGACCATACACATGGCTATGTTTCCATCTTGGGGATGAGATGTCATCATACAGACCTCTCGAGCTTTGCTGTCAAGGTCTGTATGCCATCATCACATCCCCTCAATGGAAACATGGCTTTGATGTGTATGGTCACCCATACACTATTCTATATATTTAAATCAAGTTCCTTCTCATTAATTCCTGCCAATATTTACAGCATAGCATCAAATATTTTTATGCAAATTGTCATATTTAAAAAAAAAAAAAAAAAAAAAAAAGGATGAATTATAAGTTAATGTAATGACCCCTCAGCACAGTGGTAGCACTACCTCTTGTGATGTCACAACCCGAGTCTGGGAATGAGCCTGGGTCATTGGGAGCCAGCCAGGGGGAGAAAGATTGAGCATACCAGGGATGTAACATTGCAGTAGAGAATAATCATTCATGGAAACCTAGTAATGATTCACGATTTAACTAAGGGTTCTAGTCTACGATTCCACTAAGTCACATCAACAACAAAGTTGTCAATGGACTTTACAGCAACAGCATTTTGTTAGTGGTGATCACATCACCTGGCAAATGTGTCAACCAACCATCACAGTGATAGGATGCTGTAGACTATTTGCGGGGAGGGGTTCTGACCGCCGCACCCCCTGGATTTATATATAATCAACTCTGGGGGGTGTGGGTCACTATAGAGAGCAGCCAACACCGGGAGTATTTGTATCGGTACAGCGCTCTGGCAACCCCTTCAACACCGTGGATGTCAAACTGGTTATTGTTGCTGTGTTGGTTTAATTCTCCTTAGTTCACTGTTACAACCGTATACCCTAGTCTACAGTATTGTAAAGAACATGTGGGTTTCTTGAGCATTTGGAAACTGCATAAAAAAACTAAGACATGGTATGGACAGTTCTATTCTGTCTGTGTATTGGATCTAAAATATGGATAATTTCTATACATCAAGGGAGTAGATGAACCACTGACTTCAGAAGCTGTGGGTAGGCACCAATTGGCATTCATTATTCCTTCCCAGCATGTTTCTGTGACCTCTGTGAATCCAGAGCTTTCATGGCTAGAAAGGATAGCATAGTCAGTGGGTAGACACTGAAACTTACATTATTCCTGATTTCACCACCACTGCAATGTGTTATTTAACAACCCATGTGTGGCCTTCCAGCTACACCATTTGGGCTAAAGGGGCCAGGCTGTCAGGTGTGCACCATTTTGCAGAAACAATACTGAGAGAGCAACAAATATGAACACTTTAGCCACAGCACAATATTTCAAAAGCTAATGTAGAAAAATACAAAGGACGGGCTATTCAAAAGGGCTGCACATGGTGCAACAGGGGTGCACCATGCGCAACCCACTGATGTGCCCCAGCGAGATATTCAAACTGGGAAAGTGGCCGGCACAAATCCTGATGCACCGGGGTGCATCAGTAATGTATGCGGTACAAGTAGGGGGGCGTGCCCATGCATACCCCACACATCCCGATATTCTGCCCAGGATGTGCTGAGCATAGGCAGGCGCAACCCCTATGTGCGCCGCACACAGCTGTGCCAAAAAGAAAAGGAACAACAGCTGGCCAACCACAGGTGAGCTACCATGTTGCAGGGTGCAACATGGCAGCTGCCAGCTGTGGGTGGCCACCCGAACTCCGGCGGCACCGTCCGCTGCGGTCACCCCCCCCATGCCCGATCGTGGGCTGTCATTATGTGAACATCCCTGGTGGTCCAGTGGATCCTATCCCTCAGCCCAGTCATGGGTTTTCAATATGTTAATATTCCTGGTGGTCCAGTGGACTGTATCCAACAGCCTGATCATGGGCTTTCAGTAACCGAAATAACCCTGGTGGTCCAGCCATACCCTCCTCCCAACCCGCCCGCTCAGTCCTGCCACCCCACCCCTCCCAGTCAGTGCCAGGTGGCTGTACCCCAACCGCAAGCCACCCGATGAGTGACAGCTTATGGTATGGCTGTATGACCATTGGTCCACAGCGTAGGCCAATGGGCGTGCAGACCGTACTGTACTATACAGTCCCAAAATGTAAATGACTCCATTTATTCACATAGTGGGACTTTGTAGTACAGTACGCCCATTGGCCCATGCTGTGGACCAATGGGCATACGGCCATATCATACAATGTCAATCAGCAGGCAGCTTGCAGGAGGGGTGCTGCCGCCCACTGCTGACTGGCGGGGGAGCAGGGTGGTGGGACTGAGTGGGTGGGTTGGGAAGGGGTACCGCTGGACCACCAGGGTTATTTTGATTACTGAAAGCCCACGATCGGGCTGTTGGATCAGGTCCACTGGATCACTAGGGATATTAACATATTGAAAGTCTGCGATCATGCTGTTGGATCGGGTCCACTGGACCACCAGGGAGATTTATACATATTACAGCCCGCGATCAGGCTGGGTGCATTGCTGGTGAGGGGCAGGGGGTGTTGATTCCTGATGGCTGCTGCCTGGCAGGGCGCCAGGCACAAGTTGCCAGGGATCGATGCACCTGCATGCAAATGGGGCCATGATGACAGGCAAATGGACCCATTTGCGTCTTGCATGCATTATGGCCCCATTTGCATGTCCACCGCCGAATATTGCGGTTGTTGCTCCTTGCGCAATGGCACTTGTGCTGGTGCAGTGCCACTGTGCCATACACAACACGGGTGGCCACGGAGCGATATTCAATGGTGCTGAGCCATGGCACAGCACTGTTAAATATCACCCTGTCAATGCCCCGGCGTATCCCAGTTGCACTGCACCCAGGCTTGCGCCACAGCCTGGTGCAGCCTGAATATCCCACTGAAAGTGTTTATTATTATACCTAGGAGTAGATCTGTTCTGAAATGAGTGGTAACACATATGGGTAATCTGTTGGCATATAGCTAAGCCATGTCCTATTATAGGGCAAGAAAAACTTGCTACAGTAAAACCCATGTGGTTGAATTGAAAGAAGATAATTTATTTTAAAGATATTGGGTTTGTACATTTGAGAAAAATTTAAATACGACATGTCACTTAATGAAACTTTTTTATATACACAAATTAGATTTTTATCAACTGAAAAGCACAATATTTATAGATTAAAAGATAAAGCCAAGATGCAGCTATTTTAAAATATATTACAGGATGCACAAGATCTCCTATTAATTTACTAGTAGTGGTCATCTCCATGGATTTTCTGGGTGCTATGCAGGTTGAAATAGAAAGATGTTTACTTATAGAGTTCATATCTTATAATCTAAGGGGTTGGAGTGACTATTATAATTGTATCACATACTATACATTTATCAGTTTATTGGCTGCTTGGATGCTATATTAACTGATTTAGTAAAAAAATATATTTGACAGAACTGAAAAGAATGTTTTTGATATTTAATATATATTGTAGGTATAGTAGGAGTGCAGTGTTGGGTTGGAACAAAGTGGCACTGAGGGCTACGAAACATTGCTGTTTGTTAATCCAGTTATTTGCAACAAAAAAAATGGCATAAATATTTAATTATTGGAGTTGGCCCCCATACTTCATTTTTGAATACTTGTATATTGGTTGGACTAGAGGCTTCCAAAGATCAAGAAATTTGTGGTTTATTTCAAAAAGGTGTGGACATTTTGGAGCAACCTGTAAATGCTTATATTGACAGTAAAATGTGGAATGAGCTCTTTTTGACATGGAGACAGTTACATCTAATGTCAAATTGAAACAATAGTTGAAACATTTTGTACTACCTTATTTTGTTTATTTGTTTATTGTTCTAGGAATTACTACCTTTGAGCCAGAGGCTCTTTTACAAAGGTTCCACGTCAATTAGGTACAGTACAAAAAAGGTTACATAGATAACACAACAATTTGTGTTGTGTCAAGAGCAAGAAAACATATACAAATACATATCAAATCATTGTGCAAAAGACATGAGATACCAATAATCACATTATTATTACAAAAAAGAGGTCATGCCAGATTAGGAAAATCAAATAGGGAAAAAGTCCAGACAGAGAGGGTAAGAGAAAGGTGTGGGGAGCAGACAATAGCAGGAGAAATGGTTTCTCAAACATGTCTTTGTCAAATATAGGACCAGGGTGGGTAGTGAGAAATAGGAGGTTTAATCAGGGCAGTCACAGGAGCTGGAGGTGGCAAGGTGAGAGTAAGCCTTGATTTGAAAGTACCTAGAGAGGTGGAGGCAGAAATAAGAGTGCTGAGTGCATTTAGCCAGCTGGGGGCACGATAGGCAAATGATCTTTGTCCCTGAGAAGTCCGGCATAGGGGGACTTGGAGAGGTTGATGTTCTGATCTTCTGGTAAAACGGGTGCTAGCGCTCGGGCATAACAGATCTTGGATACAAGGTGGAGTGAGGCCCAAGGTGGATTTTTTTCACCATCAGGCAGGTAAGGTACTTTATTCGGTTTGAGAGTTGCAACCAACCTGAATCGGCGTAGATTTCACATGTGTGGGTACGTCGATGTGCACCAGTGAGCAGACGACAGCCTTATTTAGGGATGTTGTAATGTGACTAAGTGCTGTAGTAGTGGCAGATCCATATATAACTAAGCCATAGTCAACGATTGAGATGATAGAGGATTGAATGGCAATCCTCGTGCAGAATGGGTAAAGAGCTGTCGGTTCCGATACAGGATCCCAGTTCACTGATTAATAGTTTTTGCTGTACTATCAATATGAGTTGCAAAGGTTAGGCCTTGATCAAAGATGATTCCAAGATATTTGAAAATTGGCACTTGTTCAAGGGTATTACCCAGGTACGTATTAATGGTGAGTGGTACTTGCCTTTTCTTGTTTTGTGGATTAGAGAAGAGCATGGATTTAGTTTTTTTGTGGTTTAGAACCAGCTTATGTTCAAGGAACCACATCTCAACCTTGGAAAAAGCATGCTGAAGGTTGAGGCGTAAGAGGTTCGGATCTTTATGAGTGGCAAGAATCACGGCATCGTAGGCATAGAGGATTATTTGTTCAGGGCAGGATTTGGGGAGGGAGTTTAGGAAAAGGCTGAAAAGGAGAGGGCCCAGGATGGATCCCTGGGGAACTCCTGAGCGAACCAGTCTTGAGTCTGAGAGAACTCCAGCTATTTTTACAGATTGAGAGCGCTGAGCAAGGTAATTTTTTACCCAGTCACCAGGACCCTGTGAGAGCCCTAGAGACGGTAGTTGTTTGATGAGTAGGCCATGGTGTACTGTATCAAACGCCCTGGTTAAATCAATGTAGACTGCTCCAGTTAGGTTTCCTTTGTCCATGGCCTTGTGGATTGCTCCTGAGAATTCAAGTAGGGCAGTCGATGTGCTGTGCCCTTTCCTAAATCCATGCTGCTGAGTGCAGAGGATGTTGTGCTTTTCCAGATAGTCTGAAAGTTGGTCCACCACCATGCGTTCAAGGGCCTTTGAGAGAGGTGGTAGTATTGATATAGGTCGATAGTTACCAGGCAGTGACTTATCACCACTTTTGTGCACAGGAGTGACAGCTGCAGCTTTCCATTTCCTAGGGAATTGGCTGTAGCAGAGGGAGAGATTGAAAATTTTGGTGAGGGGGAGCAGCACTTCCTCCAGAGTGAGGGACAGAAGTTTAAGGTCAATAGCGCCGCTGCATGCTTGGGACTTAGAAATGGCCTTCTTTACATATTTGTAGACTTCATGTGCCTTTACTAGTTTGAAATGGAAGGGTGGTTTGGTTGGAGAAGCAGTAGTAAAAGTAGAAATTGGAGGATCAGCAACAGTGAAGAAATCAGATGAGAGGACACCACTAAGGTCTGTGAAGGTATCATTTAGGGTGTTTGCAATGACCACGGGGTCTAATGTAGTGGTTCCATCCACATTCATTATTGTAGGAGAGGATTTGGACTACTGACCCATGATATTTCTTATGTTGTCCCAGAAGGATTTCCCTTCGCCCCAGGAGTTGGAGAGGGCATTCTTGAAATAGGAGCCTTTCATCAGCGGATCTGTTTTTGTACAGTGGTTAAGTAGCCTGTTTATATTTTTGAATGTCCGACAGAGAGCCAGTAGCTCTTGCAGTGGCCCAGAGGTGATCCCCTACTTTGAGTTGTGCCAATAGCTTCGCCATGAGCCAGGGATTTGAGAGTGCTTTGATTTTGCTTTTACCGTGCATTGGGTGTCACAGGCAGTGTTGAAAGTAGTAATAAAGTAATCAAGGGCTAGGTCAACATCTTGAGTTTTGTAAATCAAGCACCAGTCTATCTGCCTAAGACAGGTCTTGAGATGAGTAAGGTTGCCATAAGGTAGAACTCTGCTATAGATGGTTTTTGGAGGCGGCTTACGAAACTTATTTGTCCAGGTACATATTATAGGAGAGTGATCACTGAGAGAGTCAGGGAGAACAATTACATTGGTTATATGGACAGGGTGGCTGGTAAGGATCCAGTCAATGAGGGTGCTGGTCCCTGATTTGTAGTTTTTCCTGGTAGGGGAGTTTACCACCTGTGTTAAATTTGCTGCTAGGATAGCATCTTTGTTTGACCCTGCATAAGAAGCAAGCCAATTGATATTAAAGTCCCCAAGGAGAAGGAGCTCGATGTCAGAAGGTTGTGAACTTACAAACTCGAGGACAGACTGGAGGCCAGAATCAGGATCTTTTGGTAGGATATAGACAGCAGCAATCGTGAGGACTTTGTTTTGGGCACCAAGTAGTATCTTGATAGGGAGGAGTTGCACTGAGGTTTCTGTGGTGGGGTAAGTACCAGGAAGACAGGTGAAGTAGTCCTTTATGTAGATAGCACACTCACCACCCCTTTTCGATGTCCTATCCAGCCTGAATATCTTGTAGCCTTGTATAGAGATGGCATGATCAGGAGTATTAGTATTAGTATTTTAAATGTGAATGGTTAAATGTGATTTGATGATAGATATATATGTATGTATATGTATTTGTTGCAAAAAACTTTGTTAATGCTCCAATTAGGGTCAAAGTGACAAGTTGGGAGATGAGGAGTTGGGGTTTTCAACCCAAACACCTCACCCTCCCAAACCAGGCATAACAGCTGGTGTGGGGAGTGCCTTGGGCTTCTCAAGCCTAATGCTCACCCCATTCCATCTGTAAATATGGTCGGGTGTGTAGACTTTGAGAATACTACTAAGGATCATACTAAGGAATACAATGGAGCCAAAAGGCAAGAAGCCCATAGTAGATCATATATTACATATAGTAGGTAATGTTTTTATTAACCAATAAAAAGTTATCTACTCTACTTTTAAATGTATTTTTATTATTACTGATGATGACTGGTGTTGGTAACTTATTCCAAGGGTTAAAAAATTTTTGTGAAAAGAAGTAGGCTCTTTTTTGGATTTGGCTTTAGTGCTTAATAGCTGAAGTGGGTGTTCTCTTGTGTTAATCACTACCTGTTTAAAATCTAAGCCACCCTCTGTTGTAAGGGACTGATCATTAATGATACCCCATGCTAGTAGGATATCATTTCTCAGTCAACAGAGCTCTAGTGACATCAAGTTTTAATTAGAAAGTCTTGATTAATAAGGTAGAGTTTTATCTGGGCAGATTGATTTTGTGATTTTTCTGTGAAAATTTTCTAACCTATTAATTTCTTTCCGATGGTAAGGACAACAAAGCTGGGAGCCGTAGTCAAAATGAGGCCTTACATAGGCTCAATATAGTGGTAGTAGAATATCTGGATCTTTGGATTTTATATCCTGTTTAATGGACCACCACATTTTATTAAATGAACTGAGGATGTTTGAAACGTGCAGGTTAAAATTTTAATCTAAATCAACTGCAAAACCTAAATCTTTTTCGTAGGATTTACTGGTAAGTATCTCATTGTACAAAAAATATTGATTTCTATGATTCTGCTTTCCAAAATGAAGAACACAACATTTAGAGATATTAAAGGCCAGGCCCCAGTTAGTTGACCAGGCCCCTAGGGAGTCAAGATTTCTCTGTAGTAAACGGATCTCTTCAGAGCTTTTTATAAGGATTGCCAATATTACAATCATCTGCATATTTGACTATGGTACAATTTAAATGTTGGGATAGATCCAAAATGAAGAATTGAAATATTTCCAGAGCCAAGACAGAGCCTTGGGGGACACCACTATTAACAAGAAGCCATGATGATTCATAGACGTCAATGACAACCATTTGATATCTGTTACTTAGCCAGTTTGCAGTCCAACGTATGATAAGTGGATTAATACCATGTAATAGAAGATCTTCCATGGAATGGTCTCTTGCAGTAAGTCATTACTTCTCGGAGTTCCCCTCTCACATGGCAGTTTTATCCAGCAGTCTCTACACCAGGGACTACCCACACAACCTCACTTCTTGGGCTGTGCCTATGAAAGCGGGTGGTCCCTAGTAATCTCCATTCATTTTCACACCAGCTTCAGCTCTTACAGCAGCTGAATACTCTCCTGCTAAGTAATCTATGATGTGATTTGAACCACAGCTTGGGATGCCTGGGCTTAATACATGGCACCACATTCCAATACTCAAATTAGAGTTTTAAGGATGGATGACTCAAGCAACTCTATTAACAGGCTTCGACAACACTGAGTCCTTTACAAGAAGCATCGGAGTGGAAAACATACCTTCACCATAAGTCCTGCCTGACCGCCTGTCAACAGTGATGTATGCTAAACATATATTATCAAGGAGACTTTCTTCATCAATGGAAGACAAATGGCCATCGACGGCAGGCATTTCTGCATCATCTTCATCACAGAACAGACTACAGAGACTTAGACTATATTCCCATCAACAGATGCATAATCCCCATCGGTGGAGGCCTCCTACATACTTCTCATTGACGGGAGGTTCATTCCCCTTTGATGGAGGCCTCCTACACATTTCTCATGGATGTGAGATTCATTCCCCATCGACGGAGGCCTCCTGCACATTTCTCATGGATGGGAGGTTCATTCCCTGTCGATGGAGGCCTCCTGCCAGTGCACCTCTTTTGGTCAACACCCCAATGACGAAACAGGAAAAAAGACCATTATGGTGACATTCACAGTAATGGTCCTTTGTCCGTGTTTCACCTTCCCCCAGTGTTTCACCCCCTCCCTGGACCAACTCCAACCTGGAGTTGGAATCCTAAAACCCAGGGGGCAGAGCCCCCAACATGGGGGGTGTGGAGGCACAGCCACCCACAGAAAACACTTTTAAAACAGGTGGCACAATACCTGCATCGATATTGTGCCGTTGCTGTGGGGGAGGTCGGCATTGTCACTGTCGACCTAACTTGGTGCTTCCCCTCCTGCATATTTCTCATTGACAGGAGGTTCATTCCCCATTGACTGAGGCCTCCTGCATGATTCCCATTGATGGAGGCCTCCTTCATGATATCTCATCAACAAAATATTCATCCACCATTGACAGAGGCCTCCTACATGATTTTCATTGATGGACCACTCATGCCCCATCGATGGAGGACTCCTACATGCTTCTCGTCAATGGGAAGTTCATTCCTAAGTTGACGGAGGCCTCCTCCAAGACTATCAATGGTGACTTCATACAAGAACAAACCTTTCTCATGGGGCGTAACAGCCCCACCACATCAACGAGGCACATTATCTTCATCTATTGTCAATGAGATGCATTCCACTGTCAATGGGACATGCTCCCCTTCTTTTATCATCGACAGCAGATGACCCATCATCGATGGAGCATGATTTCTACTAATCATAGATGGCTTTCATTCCACCATCTATGGGGCATGGTATTCCTTCTACACCATGGATGGGGATGATCCCACCATCAGTGGCCAACATTCCACCATCCACAGACCATGCCTTACAATATATATATTATTAAAGAGGAACTTCTGTGATGGTCCAAAAAGTAATAGCTTATAGTCATTATATACAGTACTAGACCTGAAAAGATGCATTTGTTATTTTTGCTCAAGGTTTACTCTCCCTTCCTTAATTTGGATTTGTTTTTGAACTCTGCTGCACTTGTCCTTGCTTTTCAGCTGCTGGGCAGCTAGCTCCTGATGACGTAATTGTAGGATGGGGAGTGACTCACACTGTACAATACCATGCAGTTGTAACAATGTTGCAAGGAAAACCTACCAGTACTTGGTATACATACTGTGTCCCCCCCCCTCCAAGATACCCTGTTAACAATGCATTATGCCAAAATCCAAATACCTTGTCAGGCTTGCTATAGAAGCTCTAGTACAACCTGCAGTTTTTAGCAGCTCAGAATGCAAAAAACTAACTGCAGCAGACAGTAATGAAATACAATTCCAGAATCCATACAAGAAAGGGTAATTTACACATGAAAGTCAAAAGGACTGATGAAGGTACTCTTTAATGGGAGACATTTTCCATCAACAGAACATTGTCATGGTTACATATTCTCATCAACAGGGTGTACCCCCTTCGACAGATGTCTCTTGGCTGCCTCCTCTAGCAATGAGGGTACAGGGCTTTTTCACACTCATATATGAAGCAGAGAACCCTCCAGTCAACGATGACAATGTATACAACTATGAGGCTAATTATCATCAAAATATATGGCATACCCCTACTATTCAAGGGGCTTATTTTGTCGACATCAACTTCATATCAGATTCTTTGGTGTCCACCACTTGGGACCCAGAACTGACTCAGAATGCATCATACTATACCCTATGCCTTGCGGATAACCTCACCAATATTATAGAAGCACACCTCAGGACAAAAAGTAACATGTTTATCATGTTCATATACTCATATTTAATAGAGGTATCACTGTTACAGGACATTATGGTCATTTAATCGGGATGCCTCTCGGCCTGTTGTGCGCTGTACCCTCATGTCCCTCCCACGAACAGAGCCTGCTACTACTCCACATGCTGAGAAACAATCGATATATCCTGATATTATAATATGGATCATAATATTCTTACCAAACTTCTACTGCTACATGCGATCTTCACCTGGCCATAGATAAAGGCCACAGAAACAGTGGTGAGTACATGTATATTATAAACCTTATAAACTCTGCAAGACTTGTCAATTTTCTGATCCATGCTACTTGGACAACAAAATATGTGCATGTCACAAAACTTATGACTTCTGTCAGATTTGGAATCTCAAAGATGAGATTTAATGTCTCATAATTTACAATTATCCAGATCATTATTTCAACTTCTGTTCACCTGACGGCATAAATAAATGGCCCACCATACTAACATTTCAGGTTTACACATAACAAGGTGGCAGGCCCTGGCATACTTGGGACCCCCTTGCAAATTAGATCACTAATTTACGAAGGAACTGACTAGATCACTCTGTTGCATTCTATGTCTTTACCCTAAAATGGGTACAATATTGACTACAATAACAGTGACTCTAAGAGCCACTGGATTCCATTATGAAATAGATATATTGTTTCATTTCACAACATCATTGTTGGCTACTTATGTAGCCCATTTAATGTCAAAAATGAATACATTTCTCTAATAATTTGACACACATGGCAAAAACTGTACTAACTTGATACATTGTAGCACTACAAAATAATAACATTGTATTACTTGGGTTACTGTTCAAAATTCAGAACCCAATAGACTGACACATACTGTACTGTCTTTTCTAGTGCATGCCACTGAGACCTACCAATTACTCCATCATATGGCTGAATTTCTTCTGATTTATTACGGCATCCGATATGCCATACCCTAATTGGGTTTACTTCTTAACTCATCTGACAATGCTCCATAATAGCCAGTCTGGCTTCTCTTTCAGCCATAACCCTATAACAAATACTATAATGGAGTACTTACAGACAGAATACAAAATTCTCTTTATATGCTGATGTACTTATCTCAGCACCTACCGGTCCTAAAACCACTCTATATGTAAAGCAGAATGCCATATTTGGCCACCCTACTGCCATATAACTGCTTGGGAATCTCCCAGAAGTAATGACTTACTGCAAGAGACCATTCTGTGGAAGATGGATCAGATACGTAAAGACTTTTGCCTTAACAGTAGATTTTCTAGGAATGTCTTTTGCAGTAAGCAGCCTCCCTCCCTCCCTCTGACCCCCTGCCATTCTGCAACAGGGAACATTATGTAGGGTCAGGAGGCTTTGGTACCTCAGTTCCCCTCGGTCCGTCGCCTTCATGAGCTGAAACCAGTGAGGAACGGAGACTACCAGGGACCACCCACTTTTATACGCACAGCCCAGGAAGTGAGGTCATGTGGGTGGTCGAGGGTGTAGAGACTGCTGGAGAAAACTGCCGTGTGAGAGCGCCACCTAAGGGGAAACTCCCAGAAGTTATGACTTGCTGCAAGAGACATTCCTAGAAGATCTACTGTTACTGCAGAAGTCTTTGCATAACTGATCTTTTCTGTATCAGAGCCCAGTGAGGCACAGAGTCAAATATTTTTTTGAAATCTAGAAGATTACATCACAGTGGACTTTTTTTGTCCAAGTATTGACTTATTTTGCCATAAAAACTCACTAAATTAGTAATACAGGAATGACCCTTGACTAAACAATGTTGAACTGGGTCAAGATTCATAAGCTGAGGGGCAATCATGTCTTTGATAATTCTTTCTAAAATTTTACAAAAGACAGGTGTGAGGCTAATAGGATGATAGTTGTTTAGATTTCCTCTATCTCCTTGTTTAAAGAGGGGGGTGATATTTTCCCTTTTCCAATCAGAGGGAACCAAGCCTGAGTTTAAACTACATTCATAGATAATTATTGGGGATAGAACAGATGCTCTTTCATTAAATGAATGATATCCCATGAGATGCCATCAAGACCTGGGGAAGAACCACACTTAACACCCTCTAAATTGGACTGTATGTATTCAGTAGATAAGACAACCCTATCCATGACCTCATCAATTTTGAGGGCAGCAATACCTGATACGTTAAACACTTTTCTGAAGAGAGAATTTAGTTGTTCAGCCATATCCTTTGGGGTAGTTATTACAACATTACTTATAATAGGGTTCACTTTACAATCCTGTTTCCTTGATGAATTTATATAACTGAAAATAAGCTTTTGATTACCATTTTTAGCTTAAGTTGCTATACATTTTTTGATGTCCTATTTTGCAATTTTAATAGCAGTTTTACATTTATTTTTAATCCTTTTGAATACAGACCAGGTTCGGTCACATTTATTAGTCACATTTTTTTAAATGCTTTCTTTTTCTTTCTAATAAGTTGGACCAAATTATCAGTTAACCATTAAATGGGATGACTGTTAGACTTGAGAATCCCAAGGCACACCTCACACCTGTTCTTCTGCCTGGTTTGGGAATGTGGGGTGTTAGGCCTCATTTCCCAACTTTTGTTGTTCTGACCCTAACTTTAGCATTAACAATTTTTTTGTAACTTATTTCCTTACTTTCTGAGATGGTATAATAGTATCCTTATTTTAATGTGGGATATATATATCTATATATCTATCTCTCTATCTCTCTATCTCTCTATCTCTCTATCTCTCTAACTCTCTATCTCTCTATCTCTCTCTCTCTCTCTCTCTCTATCTCTCTCTCTCTCTCTCTCTCTCTCTCTCTCTCTATCTCTCTCTATCTCTCTCTATCTCTCTCTATCTCTCTATATAGAGAGAGAGAGAGAAAGAGAGAGATAGATATAGATATATATATATAGAGAGAGAAAGAGAGAGATAGATATAGATATATATATAGAGAGAGAAAGAGAGAGATAGATATAGATATATATATAGAGAGAGAAAGAGAGAGATAGATATAGATATAGCTATAGAGAGAGGGAGAGAGATCTATAGAGAGATGGAGAGATATCTATATAGAGATGGAGATATCTATATCTATATATATCTCTATATATATCACTATATATATATATATATATATATATATATATATATATATATATATATATATATATATATATATATATATATATATATATATATATATAATGATGGTAGTGCTACCATAGTTAGGGTTGAGGGCAATTTACATGTTAAACCTAAAATTTTGCACCTTAATAACTTTGCAACTGTTCAACGATTTGCCTGAAATTTGGAATACATGACCAAGAACCATACATCTTGGGATCTGCCAGCTTCTATACTGTTCAGATATATGGCTGCGGAGTTATTAAGCATGATCTGTGTGCACATTTATGCTTTTTTTGGAATTCTTTGCTTGTCTCTACAGGTCACACGGTTTGCGCGACCAGTCAGAAATCTTCAGGGAATGTGCAGCTGGTGTCCCCAATGTGCCTTTTGAAGATTTTGTGAAAAAATATTAAACGGTTCAAAAGTTATTCAAAAAACAATTTCCCATTATAAGTCAATGGAGAAAGTTACAAAAAGTTCGACAGTGTCAAAAATGCAGTTTTTACTTTCGCAAATGGCCCTTTTACTATTGCAAATCCGCCATTTTGTTTTCAGTTGGTCATCAGAAAAAATGCTTGGCATTTCAATTTGGGACCCTCTAGCAACCTAATTATTTTTGTATTCACCTAGTCGGATCCTGAGGATGCTAGGCATGTCTTTATTTTGGGGTAAAACACCCCAGAAATATATTTTTAAAATTTCTGGAAAAAGTAGTTTTGCAAAGTAATTTCACATTTGCGACACTGTTGAATGAATTTGCGAAAGCTTTCACAAAGTTCGACAGTACTTTTCCAGGCTGTGGGAAAATGATAGCAATTCTTTGCCACCCTGCTGCAAAAGAATAGTTTGGTCTTTTGGGCTGAAATTTGAAGGGAATGCAGCCAACGTATCACAGATGTGCCTTTCAGTGTTTTGGTGAAAAAATTTCACAGGGCAGCAAAGTTACGGCACTCCAAAGTTGACACTTTTTCTCATAGGATAACATTATGGCATCCGGCGCATTATAGGAATCCTTTGCCGACCAGCTGCAAAATAACAGTTTGGTCTTTTGGGCTGAAATTTGGAGTGAAGAAAGCCAACATCCCACAGATGTGCCTTACAGTAGTTTGGTGAAAATATATTACAGGGAGCCAAAGTTATGGCACTCCAAACGTCTCTTTTTTTCCCATAGGAAAACATTACGGCATTCGCCACGCCTTTCAGGGCCCGTATCTCTGAAATGGTGCAAGATACGGACTTTTCGTCAGAAAAATACTTAGCCCCCTAAATGGGGCTAAGTAAAAAACTAGCCTGGAAAGTCATAAATCATATGACTTTTAAATTTTTTTCTATGTCATATGGTTCCTGAGATATTCTCTGCAGAAGACCCTAAAGTTGAACACCTTCATCCCTATAGCATCCTTTAAAAAGCTCTTCATAAGTCTCTTTCCTGAGATATGCAACTGCTTTCACTAAGCCTAGTCCCTTCTTACCCTTTACCCCCCTTTTTTTTCTTTCTATCTCATTTTATATACTTTTTCTAAACTTAGCTACCATATACCCTACAATCCACTGCCATTCCCTTTTTTATCCACCCATATCTATTTGCTTAAGTATCTATCCAATTACAACACACCTGTCCAGTTTCACAATCCCAATACCTTAGTCATTTGGGTCAAACCTGTCTGAATTATTTTGTTTTGTGGTCCAAAATCATTAACTACCTTACTTGTATATATGTTTTTTTATTACTGTACCTGTTTATTTATATTTAAGTCCTTGTCTCTTTCTCTGTATTTGTTTATGTATGCTACTGTACTTTATTTTGATCTTGACCTATCAGGTCCATCTTGTAAATGAGCTTCACTCAATGATGTCCGCCTGAATAAATAAAGATTTTGATTGATTGATTGATTGATATAAGCAATTTAGTATTCCAACTCCTAATTTTCTGCTCTGAGACTCATTATTATGCATACATTCTTTGTACTCACTGTCTTTCTTTATGCAGCTTTTGGGGAAAACCAGCCTGTGCGCTTACATTACTGTTACCCTTACTCCTTCTGCTTGCGGTTCCATACCCATTTAACTTACTGTTCCCATCTATGGCACCATGTGCTTTACCCTTTGCATTTTCATTTGTGCTTGTGTTTGCATTATTTTAACCATTTGTGTCTACAGTACTGTTTATCTTTCTGTTTCACTTTGCATCACCATGCACATTACCATTTGCATTTGCAGCACCATATTACTATGTGACAAGACATGACGTGGCGGGAGGGCAGGGCCCAAAGGGCCCCGTGCTCCCACTGCTGCATTACATTCACTATTTCTCATTCTCCTTGTCAAAAAGAAGGGAAATTAGAGGCAAAAAAATCCATTTAATGCATTAGTTTGGGTTGTTCCACAGTGACAAAAGTGAGGAAATTTGGTGTTAGGGTTGAAAGCCCCCTTTGGACCCCCCACCCACAACCCCAACCGGCTTTGGGGTGCACGTTGGGGTTGTCAGTCCTAACTCTCAACCCCGTTCTCCTATACCTCTGCTTCTTCACACATCTGATGGGGTGAGAGTTAGGGCCGGCAACCCCAACACGCACCCTGATGTCAGTTGGGGGTGTGGGATGGGGGGTCCAAAGGGGGATTTCAAGCCTAACACCGAATTTCCTCACTTTTTTTTGCTGTGGAACAATCCTAACTAATGCATTAAATGGAATTTTTATGCCTCTCATATATATAAAGTGTATGTTAGAACAATGTATTCATTGAAAATCTAACCTTACCTAGTCTTGTTGTACCATCGATGTGACGTCATGATGTTGTACCATCATGGGTAAGTCACATCAATGGTACAACAGCTCTGCCCACATTTGCACATGTGCAAGTCACGCCTCATATTTGTCATTGAAATGGCCATGGCACTTCTACATAGGCACTGGAGGACCTCGTAATTTAAAAGTAAGTGCTGTTTTATTCTAATCTTAGCTGGCACACATTGCAGAACCCAACTATTATTAATTTAAAATGTGGAATCGGTGGAGTAAGAGGAATGTTGTCACCGGCACAGGCACTGCATGGGGTGTTCCCCTACATCACAGCACGACCTCGAAATATTCCACAAGTTGTTTTTTTGTTACTTTTGTCCACACACTATAAAAGACAGTGTATGGGGAACAGTGAACAACAGTGCCATTCACTTCTCGAGGTGTCATGACACCCTCAAACCTCTCAAGCTTCACTCTTGAGGTTTCAATGGTTGTCATGACAACCTCTCAAAGTGAACAACATTGTAGTTGTTCACTGTTGCCCATACACTATCATATATATATATATATGTATGATAAAATTGCAAAAAAACTTGTTAATGCATCAGTTAAGGTTGAAGTCACAAAAGTAGGGAAATTAAGCATTGGGGTACACTCCCCACGCCTTACCACCCCACCCACCACAGGCCAACAGGTGATGGGGTGTGCCTTGGGGTCGTTGGCCATAACTCTCACCCCATTCCATGTGTAAGAAAGCTCACATGATACAGTACAGGAGAATGGAATGAGAGTTAGGCCCGATGACCCCAGGCACACCCTATCCCCTTTGGTCTGTGGTGGGTGGGGTGGGGTGGTAAGGCATGGGGGTATGTTAGGGTTCACCCTCACACCTAATTTCCCTATTTTTGTCACCTTAACCCTACCTGATGCATTAATTATTTTTTTTTGCAATGAATTTCCTTACTTTCTCAGAATGTGTAATGTAACTGTTATGTGTTGGTGGGAGCATGATCCCTCCAGGCCCCATGCTCCCTCCATGCTGCCCATTTTTGTATAATGATATATGCCCGTGAGAGTGCGGGCCCCTGGGCCCTGTGCTTCCACTTACACACAACTACAGAGCCATACAGCAGCTATATAGTGCTAAAAAGGAAACCTTGCAACACTAATATGCCAATATCTCAGTAACAGCAACAGCTATGAAAATAATTCCACTGCAGTTGTAATCATCAAACCTCCATGTGTGCTTAGTTCATCCAATGGTGAACTAACCTGCCTGGAGCACAGAAATCCATACCTCAAGTCATTTCTAAGATACAGGCACTGAAAGGCACTGTGGGCACCACAATGTTATCCTATGGGAAATATCTCAAATTTGTAATGGCATAGCTATGGAACCGATGAAAATGTTTCACCTAAACAGCACAATTTACATCTCTGGGACACTCACTTTATACCCTGGAAATCTTAAGCCAAAAGTCCAAACTGTTTATTTGCAGTGCACTGGCAAAAGTTTAAAATTCCTACTTCGTGAGGTGTAAAAATCCTCTTTCGCAAGGTCAATCACTGTTTGTGAGCTGTCAAAATCCCAGTTCACAAGAATTCCTTGTTCATCAGATTTTGGCCATCTGGTCTGAAAACTATAATCAAGGATTTTGTCAGCTCGCAAAAGGGGATCGGCTCATCAAAGAGGATTTTGACAGCTCACGAAAGAGGATTTTAAAAAAAAATCCTCTTTCACGAGCCAATCCACTTTCACGAGGTGACAAAATCCCTTTTCACGAGCCAATCCTTGTTCACAAGATGGGCCATCTGATCTGAAAATCACAATCAAGGATTTTGATGAGGGGATTGGATGGGCTCGTGAATTTTGACAGATCATGAAAGGGGGTTTTGACAGCTCATGAAAGGGAATTCAAAAAAAATTCTCCTTTCATGAGCTGTCAAAATCTCCTTTCACTAGCCAGTCCCCTTTCATGAGCTGACAAAGTCTCTGTTTGTGAGCCAATCCTTATTTGTGAGATAGGGCCATCTGGTCCAGAAATTGTGATCAAGGATATTTGTCAGTTTGCGAAAGGAGATCGGCTCGAGAAAGGGGATTTTGTCACCTTGTGAACAAGGATCGGAAGCAAGTGATGAACAAGGATTTTTTAAATAGCTGTTTTTTCACAAAAACAAAGCAAACCAAAGCCATGGGTTTGTAGAAGATGTCACCTGGAACAAAATCCATGCTCTAAATTTCAAGATAACACATCCATGGGGCAAGTTACAATATTTTGTTTGTGGGGAAAAATTAAAACAAGATGGTGGCACGCAAAAGGGGAATTTTTCCTTACAAATGGGGATTTAATAAATCCCCATTCATGAGGTGATAAAATCCTTGATCGCAAGCTCAATCCTCTTTCGCAAAAAAAATGAATATAAATCTAAGACTGAACTGAGCATGCTCAGAACCCAAAAATTCAAAATTAAATAACTTTGGAACAGATTAATATTTTTTCACCAAAGCAATGCTGGATTGTTCTTTGGTGAAACCTTCAGACCAAAATTCCACATGGTGTGGCCACAGCACAATGTGCAAACATCAGCAAAAATGGGTGAAAAAGGCAAAAAAAGCTATTTTGGCACTGCGCTGCACAAAAATGCAAACCCTGACCAAAGCATAACAGCATATCAAGAGATATACCATCTGAGACTACACATTCAAATTTCGTAAAATCTGTCGAGACATTTGCAAAGTTATTAATGTGCAAAATTTGAGGGTTTAACATTAAACTACTTACTCAACCCTAACTACAGGGGTACAAACCTACCCTATAATATATATGTATGTGTGTGTGTATGTATGTATGTGTATATATATATATATATATATATATATATATATATATATATATATATAATATGTGTGTTTGTATGTATGTGTATATATATATGTGTGTGTGTGTGTGTGTGTGTGTGTGTGTGTGTGTGTGTGTGTGTGTGTGTATGTATGTATATATATGTATATGTATATATATATGTGTGTGTATATGTATATATATGTATATGTATATGTGTATATATTATATATATATATATATATATATATATATATATATATATATATATATATATTAGAGGCAAAAACTCCGTTTAATGCATTAGTTAGGGTTGTTCCACAGCGACAAAAGTGAGGAAATTCGCTGTTAGGGTTGAAAACCCTAACTCCGAATTCACCCCCCCCCAGCACCAAAGACACACACACACACATTCAAATATGGGGGAGGACCAAGTCAACACAACCAATGACAGACATCCAGCAACAGGTGACAGAAATAACAAACAATTGTCTAAATGTACTACCAGACATCCCCACCCACCTGACCAGGTACTGCATGCTCAGTGGAGATCAACAGCAAAACTGAGGCCATGTACACCAAGCGACACATCCCTGATTGCAGCTGCACAGCGTACCACACTTAGTAGTTGCATGGCCTTACCTACCGATGCCCCACACCAGACCACACACACTGTGGTGGGCCACCTGAGCAATAGAGTTCAGCAAAACCAAGGAGTTGTACAGGTATAATATCTCTGATTATAACAAGGGTTTGAGAATGCAGCTTTCTAATTGACTGTAAACATTGTAACAGCCTTATGTTTAGTTTTATTAACATACATGTAGAGCCTAACCATATGATGAACATGGTTTAATGTTGTTTAAAAACTTTTTTATTATGATAGCAATAAGCCACTCCCAGGTATTATGTTAATGGTCAGTTTATCACTGTCTAGCGACATAGTGGCACTCGCTATGCCTCATTCAACATTAAACCCCTACAGGGTGATTAACAGACCATTTAACATAACTGTTGGTCATGCCTTATTGCTAATTGTCTTTATGAGTAGATACTCTCCCTCTGCTAGGCACTGCAGCAGCTTTGCAACACAGTGTCCCACCCAGTTACACCATACACTGTCTAGTTACTGGAGAATGGCTGTGAATATGAACTCATGAAGATGAACAGTGTAACTTGATCATTACAGTCATTGAAACCCTAGTGTGATTATAACTGACAGAGTCAGTGATAGAGGATAACCTCTGCTGTCCTAGTACACTTACCCCATTGTGAGTTACATCAATACTAAAAGACATTTTGTTTATATCTACACCATACCTACTTGATTCCTGTTGTACCACAATTAACATAGTTATCACTTTGATAGCATCAGTGACAGAAGTGTGGCAAACCCAAACAGTAGGCATACAGCCTGAGTATGAAACAACTGTTAAAAAAAATCACACTGTGTCCATAAGTGGCATAGATCACTCATTGCAACAATAGTAAATGTATTACTATTTGAATAAGTTAGTCATCACAGATGCAATGAGATTGTCTTTATCAGGTACAACATACTCAGTAAGTGCCTACAGGAAAATCTATCCTATATACATCTCCGATACAGGTACATCATTGTTGGCTCAGTAGTGCTATGATATTTAGAAGTTGCTTGGCCTGATCCATGCAATTACAATGTTTCTTACAAAGAATACTTACTGCATCTTTAGTATTGAAACACACTGAAGGTCTATGTATGTACATCACCAGTACACCTTCATCAGTAAGAATGCATCTGATACTGGCAGTACGAATTTCACAGCGTTGAACAGGCAATGCTTTTCCATACGTTTACATCAGCCTCTCTATGTTGAGTAAACCATTGCAGTAAATGTACTACTATGTAAATCACCTACTAAATGTATCACTACTTTTATCTTGAGCATGCTAGTGTCTTGTAGTTAATTTATGTGCTTCTCTTAATTAATGTATACTCACTGGTGTTAAAACCTTTCTACAACTATCATCATGCACCTTCAGCATTTATATTGAATAACGGCACAGTACCAGTTGTGGTGTGGTGTGGGGCATCGGTAGGTAAGACCATGCAACTACTAAGTGTGGTACGTTGTGTGCAGCTGCAATCAGGGATGTGTACATTTGGTGTACATGGCCTCAGTTTTGCTGTTGATCTCCACTGAACATGCAGTACCTGGTCAAGTGGGTGGGGATGTCTGGTAGTACATTTAGACAATTGTTTGTTATTTCTGTCACCTGCTGCTGGATGTCTGTCATTGGTTGTGTTGACTTGGTCCTCCCCCATACTTGAATGTGTGTGTGTGTCTGTGTGTGTGTGGTGCTGGGGGGGGTGAATTCGGAGTTAGGGTTTTCAACCCTAACAGCGAATTTCCTCACTTTTGTTGCTGTGGAACAACCCTAACTAATGCATTAAACGGAGGTTTTTGCCTCTAATTTCCCTTCTTTTTGAGAATGATAACGAGAAATAGTGAATGTAATGCTCCCGCCACATGATGTCTTGTGGCATAGTAACAGGAGCAACTAGCGCAAACAGAAATGCTAACATGCTATGGCTTAGGTACACACTGGCACAATGAGAATGAAGAAAGAAGATGCTTGCAGTGGCGTGAGCCGGGGAACAGTGTGCCACGTATCTTGTCACTAGTAACATGGTGCCTGTAAATGGAAATGTCAATGGGCATGGTGTGTAAAGTGAAACAAGAAGAGAAACAGTACAGTACACACAAATGGCAAACAAGTAACGAAAGCATAGCGCAAATGAAAATACGAGGATAATGCACATAGGGCCCGCGCTCCTGGCACATAATGCCACAGCAGCGGGGCGCAGGGTCCATAGGGCCCTGCACTCCCACCACATGATGTCTTGTGGCATAGTAACAGGAAGAGCAATGCAAACAGAAGCGCTAACAGTGGCGCACAAGGTAACACAAGAGCGAATGAGAACAGAAAGGGTAACGAACACGGTGGCATAGATGGGAACGGTGTGCCACGTGATGTCTTGTCACATAGTAACATGGTGCCTGTAAATGGAAATGTCATTGGGCATGGTGACGCAAAGTGAAACAGAAAGAGAAACAGTACAGTAGACACAAATGGCAAACAAGTAACAGAAACACAAGCGCAAATGAAAACGCAAAGGATGACGCACGTGGTGGCATTGGGGTGTGCATTGGGATCATCAGCCCTAACTCTCACCCCATGACATGTGTAAAGCAAGAAGTATAGGAGAATGGGGTGAGAGTTAGGACCCACGATCCCAATGCGCACCCCAATGCCGGTTGGGGGTGGGCGGGGTCCAAGGGGGGTTTTCAACCCTAACAGCGAATTTCCGCACTTTTGTCGCTGTGGAACAACCCTAACTAATGCATTAAACTGAGTTTTTTGCCTCTAATTTCCCTTCTTTTTGGGAATGATAACGAGAAATAGTGAATGTAATGCAGCGGTGGGAGCGCGGGGCCCATGTGGCATACTAACAGTGACAGCAACGCAAACAGAAATGCTAACAGTGGCGCACATGGTAACACAAGCGTGAATGAGAACAGAAAGGGTAACGCACATGGTGGCGTAGACGGGAACGGTCTGTCACGTGATGTGTTGTCACATAGTAACATGGTACCTGCAAACAGAAATGTCAATGGGCATGGTGATGTAAGTAAAACAGAAAGATAAACTGTACTGTAGACAGAAATGGCAAAAATAACAGAAGCATAGCGCAAATGAAACGCAAGGATAGCATGCATGGTGGAGCAGGCGTCAGCGGTAAGTGAAGCGGGTAAAGAACAGCAAGCGGAAAGGGCAACAGTAACAGTAATGTAAGCGCACAGGCTGATTTTCCCCAAAACCTGCATAGAGAAAGACAGTGAGTACAAATAATGTATGCATAATAATGAGTATCGGCGCAGAAAATGAGAACTTGGAATACTAAATACGTTATATCTCAGGAACCGTATGACGTAGAAAAAAAATTTAAAAGTCATATTATTTACAACTGTCCTGGCTAATTTGGATCTTAGCCCCCATTGAGGGCTAAGAACTTCTGATGAAAAGTCCATATTCGCACCGTTCGAGATACAGGCTGAAAGCGAGCGAGCGCGAATGTTATCCTATGGGAAAAAAAGAAAAGTTGAGCACCATAGCTTTGCCTCCTGTAATGTTTTTCACCAAACCACTGAAAGACACATCTGTGGGCTGTTGGCTGTCTTCCTCAAATTTCAGGAGAAAAGACCAAACCGTTATTTTGCAGCAGGGATCCAAATGATTTCTGTAATCGTCGAGCGCCCGTAATGTTATCCTAGGGAAAAAATGTCAACTTTGAGTGCCGTAACTTTGCCGCCGTGTGATATTTTTCACCAAACTACTGAAAGGCACATCTGTGGGCTGTTGGCTGTCTCCCCTTCAAATTTCAGGAAAAAAGACCAAACCGTTATTTTGCAGCAGGGTGCCAAAGGATTTCTGTAATGCGTCGGGCGCCGTAATGTTATCCTATGGGAAAAAATGTCAACTTTGGAGTTCCATAACTTTGCCGCTGTGTAATATTTTTTCAATACAACACTGAAAAGCACATCTGTGAGATGTCGGCTCTGTTCCCTCCAAATTTCAGCCCAAAACTCCCAACGGTTCTTTTGCAGATCAGTGCCAAAGAATCGCTGTCACTGTCCCACAGATGGAAAACTACTGTCGCAATTTGCGAAAGCTTTCGCTAAAAAGTCTGACACTTTCGTGAGCACGAAATTAATTTGCGAAAGTACTTTTTCTAGAAATTTGAAAAACGTATTTCTGGGGTGTTTTACCACAAAATAAAGACATGGCAAGCATCCTCAGGGTCCGACTAGGTGAATACAAAAAGAATTGGGTTGCTAGAGGGTCCCAAATTTAAATGCCAACCATTTTTCTGATCACCAACTTAAAACCAAATGGCCAATTTGCGAAAGTAACAGGCCCAATTGCAGTAAAAATGCATTTGCGAAAGTGTTGAACTTTTTGTTACCTTTTCCCATTGACTTATAATGGGAAACTGTTTTTTGAATAACTTTTGAACCATTTAATATTTTTTCACAAAATCTTTGAAAGGCACATTGGGGACCCCGGCCGCATGTTCCCTGAAGATTTTGGACCAGTCGTGCAAACCGTACGACCTGTAGGCGCGACTGTAGAATTCCAGAAAAAGTGTAAAGGCGTGCACAGATCACGCTTAATAACTCTGCAGCCGTATATCAGACCACTACGAAACTTGGCAGAACCCAAGGCCTATGGTTCTTGATAATGTATTCCAAATTTCAGCCAAATCTGTCAAATGGTTGCAAAGTTGTTAAGGTGCCAAGTTTTGGGGTTTAACATAGAAATGGCTCCTCAACCTAACTATGGTAGCACTACGCATGCTACCATTATTTATATATATTATATATATATATATATATATATATATATATATATATATATATATATATATATATATATATATATATATATATATATATATATATATATATATATATAGTATAAATTATGGTAGAGTAGCACTTTTAAGGTTAAAGGGTGAAACTTTGCACCTTAATAACTTTGCACCATTAAATGGATTTGCCTTAAATTTGGCAGGCACTGGGCATAGCCATAGATCTTGGGATCTGCCAACTATCGTAATGCTCAGATATACGGCTGTGGAATTATTAAACAACATCCATGTGCATATTTATGTTTTTTTGCAAATTCTTTGCTCATGCCTACAGGTCACACGGTTTGCGCGACCAGTCTGAAAACTTCAGGGAACATGCGGCCGGGGACCCCGATGTGTCCTTTGATGATTTTGTGAAAAAATATTTAACGGTTCAAAAGTTATTCAAAAAACAAGTTCCCATTATAAGTCAATGGGAAAAGTTAACAAAAAGTTTGACACTTTCGCAAATGCATTTTTTAGTGTTGCAAATGGCCCTAGTAGTGTCACAAATCCACCATTTCTTTCAGTTAGTGATCAGAAAAATGCTTGGCATTTAAATTTGGGACCCTCTAGCAACATAATACTTTTTGTGTTCACCTAGTCTGACCCTGACGATGCTAGCCATCTCTTCATTTTGGGGTGAAACACCCTAGAAATGTTTTTCAAATTTCTGGAAAAAGTTGTGTCGTAAAGTAGTGTCGCACTCATGACACTTTCACAAATGCCTGTGAAAGCTTTCGCAAATCACGACACTACTTTTTCAGACTATGGCCAAAATGACAGTAGTTCTTTGCCACCCTGCTGCAAAAGAACGGTTTGGTCTTTTGAGCTGAACTTTGGAGGGAACACAGCCAACATCTCACTGATGTGCCTGTTGTGGTTTTGTGAAAACATATTGCATGGCTGCAAAGTTACAGTACTCTGAAGTTGGCATTTTTTTCCCATAGACTGACATGGTGGCATACGCCAAGCCTTTCAGGGCTCATATCTCAAAAACGATGTGAGATAGATTTTTTGCTGCTACTTGCATAGCCCCATGAGCTATGTAATAGCAGAAACCTAGCCAGGAAAATCATGATTTTGTAAAATTGTAATTTTTTTTCTACATCATGCGGTTGCTGAGATATTTGCAATTAGGTACTTTCAATGCTCGTTTTAAGCTTCAATGCCCATTACAATGCATACATTCTTTCTGTTTCTCTATGCAGCTGTTCGACAAAAACATGCTATGCGCTTCTGTTACTGTTACACTTTTTGTTTCCACTTGCCTTTATGTCCCCGCTTGCGTTACCATTTGCATTTCCGCTACTGTTTCTGTTTGCATTTTTGCTTGCATCACTGTGTGCATTGCCATTTGCATTTCCGGCAGCCCTTTCATTTACATTTCTGTTTCTCTTTCATTTTGCATCTTCCTTGCTGTTACTGTTACCATTTGCATTTGCAATTGCGTTACTTTGCTTGTGCGCCTTTCGGTTTGCGTTTCCGTACATGCTTCTGTTCCCATTTCCTTTGGCATTATTCTTCATGTTAAGTTTACCATTTGCATTTACAATTGTGGTACCGTGCCTGTGCGTGTTACGGTTTGTGTTTACTTGTGCACTTGCGTTCGCATTTCCGTTTCTGTTCCCTTTCATGTTCTTTTTGCTGTGACACTTAACATTTCCATTTAAAATACCACTGCCATCACTGTTTGCATTACCAGTTGTGTTTTCATATGTGCTTCAATGTCCATTTGCATTGTGGTTCGCTTCGGAGTCACTTTGAGCTTGCGTTTCTGTTAACGTTTTCTTTACCATTTACATTTGCGTTACCATGTGCACCACTGTTGGCGCTTCTGTTTGCATTGCTGTTCCTGTTCCCGCCACTGCATTACATTCACTGTTTCTCATCATTCTCAAAAATAAGGGAAATTAGAAAACTCCATTTAATGCATCAGTTAGGGTTGTTCCTCAGCGACAAAAGTGAGGAAATTTGGTGTTAGGTTGAAAGCCCCTGGCCCCCTACAGCCCAAGCATTAGGATCGTTGGGGTCATCAGCCTAAATCTTACCCCATTCTCCTATTCCTCAGCTTCTTTACATGTGATGGGGTAAGAGTTAGGGCCGAAGACCCAATGCGCACCCTGATGCCAGTTGGGGTGGGCTGAGGGATCCAAGGGGCTTTCAACCCTAACACTGAATTTCCTCACTTTGTCACTGTGGAACAACCCTAACTGATGCATTAAATGGAGTTTTTTGCTTTATATATATATATATATATATATATATATATATATATACTGTATGTCTGTATGTATGTATATATATATACACACAGACGTATGCACACTAGTGTGTGTGTATGTGTGTAGGTTAAAGCAGGTGTAGTCTATGGTTTCCTATCTTGTTCCTGTAATTTAGGTCACCTGAAGGTGACCTAAGCTGCAAGTAGTGAAAAGTCTGTATCTTGCTTTTTTTTCTAGATATGGGCACCAAAAAGTGCAATAGGCACCACAATGTTATCCTATGGGAAAAATCTCAACTTTATGATGGCATATCTATGCAACCACTTAACTTTTCAACACGTAAGTAGCATAATTCTCATCTCTAGGGCATCCCCTTAATACCTTGAAAATTGCAAGTCAAAAGACTAAACCATTAATTTACAATGCAGTGTGAAAGTTTTTAAAAGTTTCAAAATTCCTAGTTCATGAGGTAGCAAAATTCCCAACCCTCAGATCAATCCCCATTTGTGAGCTGTCAAAATCACCATCAGCCTGAAATCCTTGACCATTAGATTTAGGTCATCTGGTCCCTAAGTCATAGTCAAGGATTTTGCTGCCTCATGAAAGAGGATCAGGTAGCAGACTAGGATTTTGACAGCTCACTGACTGCGATTTTGTCAGCTCATGAAAAGAGGATTCAAAAAACCAATCCCCTTTCACGAGCTGACAAAATTCTAGACCGCCAGCCGATCCTCTTTCACAAGGCAGCAAAATCCTTGACCGTCAGTTTATTCTTGTCCGCAAGAATGGCCATCTGGTCCCTTAGTGATGGTTAAGGATTTTGCTACCTCGCGGAAGAGGATCGGCTGGAGGACTAGGATTTTGACGGCTCGTGGACTGCGATTTTGACAACTCACAAAACAGGATTTATAAAACTAATCCCCTTTCGTGACCTGACAAAATCCCAGTTAGTCACCCAATCCCCCTTTTGTGAGGTAGCAAAATCCTTAACCGTGAAGTCAGTCCTCATCTGCAAGAATGGCCATCTGGTCACAAAGTGATGGTGAAAAATTTTGCAGCCTCGCAAAAGAGGATCGACTGGCAGACTGGGATTTTATCAGCTTGCGAAAGAGGATTGGAAACGAGACGCGGACAAAGAATTTTAAAATTTGAAACTACTGTTTTTTTTGGACAAAACAAAGCAAACCAAAGGTATGAGTTTGAAGAGTGTGTCACTGAACAAAACCTATGCCTTATTACAACAAGAAGTCACCCATGGAGCAAGCTATGACATTTTATTTGTGGAAAAAATGAAAACAAGTTGACGGCTCACAAACAAGGAATATTTCTGACAGATGAGGATTTTTTAAATCCTTATCCATGAGCTGACAAAATCCTTGACTGTGAACCCAAACCTCTTTCAAAAAACATACATATAAATTTTCGCTTGAACTGAGCATTGTCAGAACCAAAATATTAAAAATTAAATAACTTTGGAATGGATTAATATCTTTTAACCAAATCAATGCTGGATTGTTCTTTGACCAAAACTTTCTATGTTCCAAATTTCAGACCAAAACATCAGACTGTGTGGTCACAACACCACGAGCAAAAATTTGTCAAAAGTGGTGAAAAATGAGTTTTTCAGTGCATCGCAGAAACCATATATCCAACTGAAATGCAACTTGGTACATAAAGAGATTTATCATATGACACCATGCATTCCAAATTTCATGCAAACCATTAAACGAGTGCAAAGTTATTAACGTGCAAATATTTAGGTTTAACATTAAATTGTTTACTCAACCCTAACTATAGGGTCACAATCGGGCCCCTGTAATATTAATATATGCCACTATAGTTAGGGTTGAGTACCCCATTTAAGGTTAAAGTGTGAAATTTGTCAGGTTAATAACTTTGCCATCGTATGATGGATTTGCCTGAAATTTTTGCAGTCACAGAGCAGTACCATAGATCTCTGGATCGTCCAAGTTTTGTACTGGTCGGATATATGGTTGCAGAGCTATAAAGTGCTGTTCCATGTTGCATATAGACTTTTTTGCTCATTCATTGCTCGCACCTACAGGTTGCATGGTTTGCACGACTGGTCCAAAATCTTTAGGGAACATGTGGCCAGTATCCCCGATGTCTTTCTAAGATTTTGTGAAAAAATATTAAACTGTTCAAAAGTTATTCAAAAAACAAGTTTCCCATTATAGTTAATGGGAAAAGTTAACAAACTATTTGACAGTGTCACAAATGCAGTTTTTAGGTCACAAATGACCCCTGTAGTGTCATGACTCAGCCATTTGTTTCAGTTACTGGTCACAGAAATGCTTGGCATTTAAATTTTGGACCCTCTAGGGACACAATTATTTTTGTTTTCACCTAGTCGAGCCCTAAGGATGCTAGCCATGTCTTTTTTTGGGGGGTTAAACACCCCAGAAATGTGTTTGAATTTTTTTTAAACTGTAGTGTCACAAAATAGTGTCGCACAATCGACACTTTTGTGATTTTTTTTTTGAGCGAAAGTGTCGCAAATCACGACACTACTTTGTGACACTATGGCCAAAATAACAGGAATTCTTTGCCACCCTGCTGCAAAAGAACAGTTTGGTCTTTTGGGCTGAAATGTGGAGGGAAGAAATCCTACATCCCACAGATGTGCCTTTTCATGGTTTGGTGACAAAATATTACACGGATGCAAAGTTACAGTACTCTAAAGTTGACAATTGTTCCCACAGGCTAACATTATGGCGTCCGTGACTTTTGGGGCCTGTATCTCGGAAACGCTTCAAGATAGACTTTTCATCAGAAAAAATGCTTTGGGGCTAAGTGCAAAACTATCCAGGAAAGTCATAATTTAAATGAAATGTAATTTTTTTTCTACGTTGTACAGTTTCTGAGATATAAGCAATGTAGTATTCCAAATGCTCATTTTCTGCTCCGAGGCCCATTATTATGCATACATTCTTTGTAGTCACTGTGTTTCTCTTTGCAGCTGTTGGTGGAGAAAAAGGGTGTGCTTTTTCATTACTGTCACAGTTAGCGTTCCCATTTGCGTTTCCGTAACCGTTTGCATTACCATTCCCGTCTATGCCACTGTGTGCATTACCCTTTGGGTTTTCATTTGCACTTGCATTTGCGTTAATGTTACCATTTGTGTTTGCGTACATGCTTCCATTTGAGTTTCCGTTTCTGTTTCCTTTGGCGTCATTTTTGCTGTTACCATTAGCATTTGCATTTACAATTGCGGTACCGTGACCATGCATGTTACCATTTGCGTTTCCATACGTGCTTGTATTTGCATTTCCTTTTGCAGTACTCTTCACTTTGGTGACATCATTGCTGTTACTGTAACTGTTTGCATTTCCAATTGTGTTACCGTTACTGTTTGCATCTTAGTCACCGTTTGCGTTTCTGTTGCCGATTGCGTTTCTGTTTCTTCCTGTGGTGCCATTGTCTTACCCATTTGCATTTCTGTTTGCATTTGTGTTACCATTTGCATTTTTCTTACCATTTGCATTTACGTTGGCGTTACCGTGTATGTTACTGTTTTTGTTAACTTTTGCATTTCTGTTGCCGTTAGCGTTTGCATTCCCATTTGCATTACCATTTCTGTTTTCATTAATGTTTGCACTTACTATTTGCATTACCATTTACATTTTTATCACCATGTGAATTATCATTTGTGCTTGCATTACCATTAGCGTTACTATGTGACAAAAAAATCACATGGTGGGAGGGCCTCGCGCTCCCACCACCACATTCCATTCACTATTTGTACTGTTCATTCTCAAAAAGAAGGGAAATTCATGGCAAAAAACTCTGTTTAATGCATCAGTTAGGATTGCTCCACAGCAACAAAAGCGAGGAAGTTTGGTATTAGGGTTGCCGCCCCTTGCACCCCAAGCCTACCTCACCCCCACCAACAGGCATTAGGGTGTGCATTGTGGTCACTGGTCCTAACTCTCACCCCATTCTCTTATACTGCACCACCTCAGCTTGTTTACACATGGGATGGGGTGAGAGTTAGGACTAATGACCCCAATGCACAGCCCGATGCCTGTTGGTGGGAATGGGATGGGCTTGGGGTACAAGGGGTGGCAACCCTAACACTGAATTTCCTCACTTTTGTCACTGTGGAACAAACCTAACTGATGCACTAAATGGCATTTTTTGCCATGATTGTGTGTGTGTGTGTGTGTGTGTGTGTGTGTGTGTGTGACACCAGGGAAAAAAATGGGAGAGTGGGGTGGGGTACTTAAACAAAACTTAAACACATATAAACCTATAGGGGATTAGAGGGTGGGTGTGCCACTTTTGTTGGATAATTGAGACACTTTGGTCCATTTTTATGAACTGGTGCTGACCTCTGCTTCACGTTGTGGACTCTGTGATTTTCTATTATATAAATCTAACCTCCCAGATGGCAGCTGCAGTCAGAACAGAAGGTTTCCCTGGTGTCTAGTGCCTCTTCGCTCCCCATGATCGCTGTTCCCATAATACCATTTGCTTTGACCAAAAATATTTACTTAAATTTTTTAGGCTTTGTCCCGAAGTTTTCCCTTGTAAGTCCCATAAGGAAAGAAAATTGCCAGCTGTGTCGAAAAGCAACAGCAGAAGTGATGAAATGGAGGAAGAGGACCCCAGCTATGCTCTGCTCCTCTTGTCCAGCTACTATGCACCCCTTGATATGGACTCCCCAGCACAAGCACCAGTGCCTAGAGCAAGACAGGAAAATCTAACAGAAAAGTTCAAGATGAGGGGTCTCACACTTTATTTCTTCTTCTGTTCATGTGTACATACCTCCTTGGGGTGTCATAATCAAATGAAAACATAGACTCCACAATGTGAAGCACTGGTCAGCACCACTTCTTAAAAGATGGACCAACATCTCTGTTATGCAAAACAATGACAAAGTATATTTTCGTCTATATTAAAATCACATAAGCTCACCTAGTTGGAAGTTAGTAAATCATCAAGCACAGAGCATACTCAGACACCTTTCAACCACAACTGATTGATGCAAACAGTAGCCTGATGGAAAAGCCAATACTGCATAATATTATTGGGTCACTGGGGACTTCAGGCAGCATGACCGTTGAGCGTGGTGCTAGCTTTTTGTTATTTTGGCTTGGTTATAGAGTATATATTATTTCAATAATTGTAAATGCCAGAATTGGCTTTTCTGTCAGGATACTTTTAACATCAAGCAGTTCTGGCTGAAAGGTGGCAGAGTATGCTCAGTGTATGCTCATTTAATAAACTTCAGTTGGGTGAGCTTATGTGATTTTAATGCACACAAATATAATCTCTTTTTTTTGATAACTGCAAGACATTGGTCCATTTTTATGAAGTGGTGCTGACCTCTGCTTCATATTGTGGACTCTCTGTTTTTTCATTATTTAAATCTAATCTCCCAGATGGTGGCTGCAGTTAGAGCAGGAGAAACACTGTCCCCCTTCAAATAATCTATATCCAGAGTAGGAAAGTGTACTGTGGGTTGAAGAGAACTCAACGGGCACAGCTGCAGATCCAGCTAAGACCGAAGGGAAATCCAAACCCTCTCCTCCTTGAGTAAGATATAGTGTGTTTCTTCTGTCACAGTTATGAATAAGGTGGGGAAAGGCTGATGAAATGGGATTGATGATCATAACACCTGTAGATAATACCCGACTTGCTAAAGTAACTCATCAGGCAGTCCTAGCCACAACTCGTCATCCACTTCCACCTTCACTCCATTTTCTCTTAAACCTTCCTCCTTAATAGTAGTTGTGCAACTTTTCCTCACAAGACTGAACCAACTGGACCCAGAACATGGGAACAACAACTGAAGGAATTGGTCAAGCTCATCTTTGCCCCACAAAATAAGCCATTGTTTAAATGTTGGGCTCTGATTGCACATTCTCACCATTTACAGCCATACAATACCAACTGATGACTTTGTCTTTTTTTCCAAAGCCGGCTACTGACGCTGCACACAAGTGGCATATTTGTAACTTTGAAGTGCAGATTGCACCTAACGGGGTCCCAATTAGCCAGCTAGGTGTGGTGGTATCACTCAAGGATGTCCATTTTGTGGCTTTTGAAAAACCAAAATTGAAAAAGCCAAAAACAGGATGGTGGCTTGCGAAAAGGAATTTTTCTCCATGAGAAATAATTTTATTCTTGTGAAAAAGGAATGGGTCTAGCAAGATTGAATCCTTTTTCCTGAGGTCAAATCCTTTCTTGAACTTTCTCCCTCTTTCCTAAAAAGTGATCTTCCTATTGAAAACAATGGAAAATGAAAAACTGAATAACTTTGCAACAGATTAATATTTTTTCACAAAACAATGCATGCCTGTTCTGTTACTCAAGCTGTTTTTAACCATAAAAAATCACAGTAAAATTCCACACTGTCTGGATGCAAGGTGATGAAGAAAAAAATGCAAAAAGTGGGGAGTTAATGACTTTTTGCACTGTTCATATTTCATAATTCGCACATCCAACCAGAATGAACCTTGCCACATCAAGAGATCTACCCCACAGGACAGCACATAAAAAATTTTGAGCAACCCAATTGATCATTTGCAAAGTTATTAAAGTGCACAATTTGAGTGCTTAACATTAAATATGCTACTCACCCCTAACTATAGGGGTGCTACTGCACCCATACATTTAAATATATATTCTTAGCAAACAATTCCATTAATGCATCAGTTAGGGTGAATACCACAGTGACAAAAGCAGGGAAATGAGGCGTTAGGGTTTCCAACCCTAATGCCACACCCCCCAGGTTCCCACCCCACCCCACCCCCCACCCTCCACACAACAAGATGCAGGGTGTGCCATTGTGTCATTAGGCCCAAATTCCATTCCACATGTAAACAACCTCACACGCTACAGTACAGAACAATGGGGTGAGAGACCTGATGACCCACTGGCACGCCCAGATGCCTGTTGTGTGGAGGGTGGGGGGATGTGGGTGGAGTGGTAGGAGTGGGAACCCTGGTGGTAGGGCATTAGGGTTGGAAACCCTAATGCTTCATTTCCCTGCTTTTGTCACTGTGGTATTCACCCTACCTAATGCATTAATGGAGTTTTTTTTAAAAAGAATTTCCCTTCTTTTTCAGATACAGTAGTAACCACAGACATTACCAGCTATTTCCCAAAATTTCTGTGATATTTCTACATAAATCTCCTGCTTTCAGCATTACAACAGTAGGGGCAGCAGAGAGAAACTCTTTAGAAATTTTGTGAAATATCTGGAAATAGCTGGCAATGTCTGTAGCTACTACTGTAGTAGAATTGTATCCTCATTTTACTGTGAGAGCACAGGGTCACATCCCTCCATCCAGATAGTGCAACAGTGTTCAAATGTCATGGTGGGAGCGCAGGGTCCTCCCATCCCTCCATCGAGATAGTACAACAGTATCCATATGCCATGGTGAGAGTGCAGGGTCCGAATCCTCCATTAAGATAGTACAACACTGTCCATATGTCATGGTGGGAGCACAGGATCCTTTGGACCCTGCACTCCCATCCCTCCATTGAGATAGTACAACAGTATCCATACTGTATGTCACAGTGGGTTCCATCCCACCATCCAGATAGTACAACATAATACAACAGTATCCATATGTCACGGTGAGAGTGCAGGGTCCGAGCCCTCTATTGAGACATTACAGCACTGTCCATATGTCACAGTGGAAGCGTAGGATCCTTTGAACCCTGCACTCCATCTCTCCATCGAGATAGTACAACAGTATCCATACTGTATGTCACAGATGGTTCCATCCCTCCATCCAGATAGCACAACATAGTGCAACAGTATCCATATGTCACTTTAGACACTGCACTCCCATCTCTCCATCAAGATAGTACAATACTGTCTATATGTCACCGTGAGAGTGCAGGGTCTTTTGGACCCTGCACTCCCATCCCTCCACAGATGCACATATGTATCTAGCTGTGGAAACACAGTGGTCTCGGACACCTGCACTTCCACACATTATGAGTAGGCATATCAAAATTGCAAGAAATAGTCATAACTGTGTCATCTCAAATAATTTTCACCCCAAATGTTCAACATAACCTTCTTAGCACCTCACCACATGTACACAATACAACAAACTTTCAACCCCCTCGTGAAAATTTAGTTCCGAACAACTGTAACACCGTTTTTGTGCCACAATTGCAGAAAAACATTTTCAGTAGGATTTGAAAAATGACAGCTGCACTGTTCATTAGGTGGTGTAGAAAAATGGCAACGTCAAAAATCTGGAGTCAAAACAGGAATAATTGTCGATGTTGCAAGCGTGTGTAGAAACTGCTCAACACATGCTCTTAATGTGGTAATTTTTTGGAATTTTTTCACCAAATTTTCAACATTGGCATTATGGGACCTCCCCTCATGAATAGTGCAACCAGAGATGCAGCAAATTTAAATTCCGCCAGTGAACTGAATGCGAAGTGGGCACTTCGAATTGCCACTCCTCTACATGGAGTGGACAATGCCAAGTGCTCACTACGCCTTGTCATTATCACTTCACATTAAGGCAGAATGGCAATGCGAAGTAAGGCAAAGTCATTGTTTTTAATGGACTTTGTGTTCCTCATTATGATTCTAAGTGATCCACTTGATGTTTCAGATTTGGCAGCCCCCCACACACATCACATGGCTTACAGTACTGTAAGTCACATGCTCTTTAGCTAGGCAGGAAGGAAGTGAGTCATGCAAGCAAACACTTTTACTTTCTCCTGTACAGACGAAGAGAGAGGAGTGTGTTTTGTGACTGCTGATATTTTGAGATCAGAGCGAGGAGGAGATTTAAACTTTGATTTAGACCCAACAGCTTTTTTAAAAGCTACATTTTTTTGTCTTTTCTGTACTCTTTTTTTACTTAATTTGTTCTTTCTGTAAATTTTATTTTTCTTACCTTTATAAGTAGTTAGTCATTTGTCCCACCCCCCCAGAAGCAGGACCAGCACAGCCTCCTGTCCTGACTCTGAGGCAGTTGAACCACCACCACCAAGTCCAGCACCAGGTCCTCTGGAGCAGTATGTGCCTGTTCACCTGGGCCCAGGTGTGGATCCCATCCCTGTTCAGCACTGTGACCAGTCAGCTGCCAGTTTATCTAGCCCTCCCCTGCCTGTGCCTGGTTCTCCCCACACCTCCATTGTTTGGCAGTTTTCTGACTGTGTTGGGGGGACAGCAGTGTGGTCAAGTGCCACCTATGTGAGATGGAGGTGCAGGTGCACCGTGACCCCCAGAGGACTCGCCTGGGGACTGGGGGCCAGCACACCCATATACTCAATCACCACCAGTTGGAGTGGCAGGCTGCCACAGAAAGGACCATGCCTGCACCTGCTGACCATTCTGTGGCAGAGTGTGCAGCTGTGCATGTCGGCATCCCTAGGAAGAGGAGGGCCACTGCAGCACCTGCTGCTCCACCAGCACCCCCCCACCACCACCACCACCGGCAGATCAGCCTGTAGAATGTGTGGACCCCCAGAGAACTGTGTGAAACACAGACTGACTTGGCAGTTCTCTGGAGTGCTGTTGAGGAGAAGAATGAGAGGGTGAGTGCTGTGGAGCAGCAGCTGGATCACAGAGAGGGACATCAGTTGCAAATTATGTCCATGCTGGAACTGCTGCTGGATCACCATGGGATCCCACATTAGTTTTTTTTCCTCACACCATGTGCCCCCCACACCTTCCTTGCTGTGTTATAAAATGTATTCCTCCACCATCCCCAACCCTTGTATGTAATTATGCCCTTTTTTGTTGTCTTCCATATGCATGATACTTTGTATTGTGAGCAGTGCAAGTATACTGTGCTAAACTGCATGTGTGCAGTCAGTCTTCTTTCCAGTCTGTGTATGTACTGCAGACACTGTCCAAATCCCTGACTTAAAAACACTTATTAATGAGTACAATGCTGGGAAGGTGAAGCCTGGAGAGAGATACTACAAAACAGGCTTACAATACATCCAAGTAACTAGTAAAACAATTAACGTTGTGATTCGTGATGTAATTGTAAATCGTGATTTGTGACTGCATTTGTGACCGTGATGATGAAGAAACATGAATGCCTATGGCTATACTTTAACGGGCCCCGATGAGGTGTGGCACAAAACTCCCCAACTTAAAAACACTCATTAATGAGTACAATGGTGGGGTGGTGAAGCATGGAGAGATACTATTAAACAGGCTTAAAATACATCCAAGTAACTATTAAAAAAAAAAAAAAAGTTGTGATTTATGACATGATCATAATTCATGATTTTTGACTGCATTTGTGACCGTGATGATGAACGTGATTTGTATCACGAGTGACTCGTGATGATGGTCCTGACTCAAAAACGCATATTAATGAGTACAATGTTCAGGCAGAATTATGCACCACACCTGTCCAGTACTCTGAAGGGAAGCCAAAGAAACAACTGTGACTTAAGTTAGAGATGGAGATTGGGCCCTAAAGAGATGCAAATGCACAGACACATTAAGATTGCACTGTGCACTGAAGAGATGCAGATGCAAAGGCACAACACCCAACCAGTGTTCACTATCAGAAATTCAAATCTGGAAAATAATTCCTTTGCCGGTTGGGAGGGGGCAGTGTACTGCACTGCTGCAGTAACAGTCACTAGTACTAGTACCAGTAAGGATACCACAAAGAAGTACAAAAATTACACAGCTGTAGTGGATAGCAGGTTTACATTGCTGAAATTATGTGGCACAATAAAAGGTGTCTGATTTGATGACTCGTGTCACACACACACACTAAGTAATGCGTAGCAAATTGAAAACTTCAGTAATATAACCACATATTTTAAAAAAACTAAAATTATGCACTGCTGCACTACAACAATCAACAAAAAAAGGCAAGAATTATTGAAAATATTACTGTGTACATTAACACAGTTATACAAGAAACATATCACCAAAACAGAAAACACTGTCTTTTTCTCCAAGTTAATCTACCTACACCACAGATATGCCTCTCTTCCAAAGCACACTTCCACTGTCTCTCAGTACACAGACTGAATATTGTACAGTAACATTCAAAATCCACACATAAACAATAAGCTCTCGATGACATGAGCACAGGAGGGTTTCCTATAATCGATGAACTAAAGTTTCAGCAAAGCAAATGACCCAGAAAGGTTTTTTAACAGTTTTTAGAAGGTTTGAATCACAGAGAGCTCTCAAAGCAGATCGTCTTCTACAGCTTCATACACACACTACCCCAAACTGAGGCTGTGCAGAACAATCAAGAGCCCATGTGACTTGAAATCCCATGAATCACTGCAAAATTCACCTTTGGAGCTTAAAAACAAGGTGAAGTAAGGTGGACTACATTGTTTTCAATGTACTTCACCTTAAGAACTGGTGGAATAGTGGTTTGGGAAGGTGGAGTAATGTGAAGTCATTGTTTTCAATGGACTTTGTGTTACCCATTATAATGCGAATTACTCTGCTTCACGTTGCAGAGCACTCTGCGAATTCGCCTTCACTCCATGAATCACTTCACAGAGCGAATTGGGGCCACTTTGTCCACCAATAAGTGCAACTGTGATTTTGTTAATCTATTCCAAAAGTTGATTTCCAGAGCAATTGTGCCATTCTGCGCTACAGGTGCGAAAACATTTTCTCAGCAGGCTGCACAAAATGACAGCTGTACTCTTCATAAGGAGGTGTAAAAAAATGGCAATGTTAAAAATCTGAAGTAAAAAAATAAAAAATTGGCACAGTTGCATGCATGCACAGAAACTGTGCAGTGCATGCTCGTAACGCAATCATTTTGGGGAATTTTTTCACCAAATTTTCAACATTGCTTATGACTCACCTCATGATGAACAACTGTCATTTTGTGAATCTGTCCCAAAAGGTGATTCTGGGCAGTGACTGGGAAATCACCTTTTTGGGACTGAGAAATGAAATGAAATGACAGTGCCAGTGTTCATGAGGTGGCGGTCCAAGAACCCAATGTTGAAAACTTGGTGCAAACATTCCTAAAATTAACTGAGCTATCAATAAAAGTTGAACCCTCCCACTGATTCCCATTATATGGCTTACCATGAATCCTCAGATCACAGTTCAGCTTTGAAGAGTGCAGACGTATCCCAGTCAAGAGAAGATCATGGATCCTGACCTCCGGAGGGCAAGTATGGGGGGATGCAGGAAGCTGGGTACGTAGAGGGAGGGTGGGGATGGGAGAGTGGAGAGACTACAAAGGATGGTTTTCTTTTTTGCAAGATTAAAAAAACAAAATAAAATACTTTGGTGGATGGTTTTCTTTTTTTTACAAGTTAAAATAAAAAAAATAATTGGGTACACTGGGGTGGGCTCCCAGTGTGCCAGCAAAGTTGTAGAGGATCATGATGCTGACATGGGGATTGGGCACCCCCATTTGCAATACTTCGATACAGGATCCTGCATCAAAATTTTCACAAATTTTGATGCAGGATTCTGCATCAAAGACAAAGGGGGATTTTTTTTTTCCCCACAGGCTAAAATAAAAAGAAATAATTGGCACACTGGGGTGGGCTCCCAATGTGCCAGCAAAGTTGTGGGGGATCATGATGCTGACAGGGGGATTGGGCACCCCCGTCAGCAATAGAAGTGGGTTGGAGAGGCATCCGACACTGGGAGTGGAATCCTGGTGCCGGAGTTTTTTTTGAAGTAATTACCATTTATCTGGACACAATGGGGTGGGTTCCTAGTGTGCCACAATACTGGGGGGTGGGGTTTTACATACTGACACGGGGATTGGGCATCCCAATGTCCATGTGATAAATAGGAATTTGTGTTTGTGTGGGAGGGAGGGCAGAATACTTCAATGCAGGTTCCTGCACAAAATTATTGCAAATTTTGATGCAGGATTCTTCATTGAATAAAAGGTGCTGGGATGGTTTCCTTTTTATAGAGTTTTCAATAAATGTAATAGTAGGGCACACTGGGGTGGGCTCCAAGTGTGCCAGATAACTGTATGTGTGTGTGTGGGGGGGGCATACATCTGACAAGGGATTGGTAACCCCGTGTCAGTGCAGAACAGAGTGGGTGTTTCTTGACTCTAGCCAGCAGCACGAGTTCCAGCTATGGCTGCAGAAGTCAAGAAAATACCACTGTTCTCATACAGAGAACGGCCTTCAAGCCATTCTGTTGAGTTGCTGGCACCTGACATAAAAACTTGTTTGGGGCCAGCTGAAAAAGGAAAATCTCATCAGAATACACATGAAGAGGTCCTCTTTAGCTGTGTTCTGATGTTTTTTTCTGTTTTTAAAAGCTTCCCTTCGGTACTGTAACATCCTCGCTAAGTGACAATAACAAGATGACGGATGCAACCCAGCTCAATTCATTGAACGGACTGTGAACTGTGTGGAAAAAATATGAGCATACTTTCTGAAAAGAAGCTAGTAGTTTTTGCATAGTACTCCTGTTGTGTGAAAAATACATTTTTCATGTCTGACATATGAATGTTCCCATAGGAAACAATCGGAAAATTAAAAATGTCATAACTTTTGAACTGATTAATATTTTTTCACCAAACCTTCAGACCACAACATAAAGGCATTCTTGAGATACAGGTGAGCAAAGACATGTTAAAAAAGTAAATTTTTGTGTTTTTTCAATACTTTATATTTCAGAAACCACTTCACAGATTTCTATGATATTTAGCAGGACAAGAGACCTACCCCTAGATATTATGCGTGCTAAATTTCATGCAAATCCACTGAAGGGCTCTGAAGTTAAGGCTCAAAGTTGGGACTTTAACGAAAAAGTACCATTTCACCCTTGCTATACTGGCATGACCGTGCCAGATATATAGATATAGTGTAGAGAAAGAGAGAGATGGATTTGTAAATACTTATGTGAATCCAGGTCACACCCGTGAAAGGGCTTCTATAGTCCAGTTTGCTTGCTTAGCCACTAACAAATGATTCAAATTTTTAAAAAAAATCTAATTTATGATTACTTTATTTTTCTGTTGCTGTTCATTAAACCATTACTGCTACTAACCTTCTTTTCATAAAATTAAGAAATGTCAATCCATATTTGCTCAAACAATTAATATCCATGTAGACCATTTTTTTCTCAATCCTAAATTTTGAAAGTCCTGCAGCCCGGTGGCACTGAGGGTTGAGGTGCTGGACACCACACCTTGGGCTATGCCGGTGAGCTGGGTTCAGAAACAATCTGGGGTTGCTGGGGTGCCAGCATGGGGCAGAGAGTGGGAGCAGGATCGAGCATTGGCTCTCCTCTCCTCTCCTGGGTAAGGGGTGGGGCAGCCCGCCCGTAGTCCCGCCATCACTGAATAGAGGTTTGGTGGTGGAGCAGGCGGTCAATGGTGTGACTGGAAGAGAAGGGCATCCTGAACAGCATGTGCGTACATGCCTCCACATGCACACTCTACACTGGGGACGTGTGAATGTAGGGGCTGGGGGAAAAAACCTGCAAAAACCCAGAAACTACATATGAAAAAAAAAAAAAATTTAAAAGTCATAATTTCTGTGATTATTTATATAACATGGCGGAAACATTGCATTCTGATATGCAACTTAGTCATGTCCATTGATTTTTCATCTTAGTTCATCATGGTCTATTTAAGGTTTAGCACCTTCATAAATATTTTATTTAATGAACTGTTCATGAACTTTGTTGAACATTGGAAGATGCTAATGAATCATTCATAAAAAAGTCTTAAATATTAATGAGTTGATGAACTTTATTTTGCTGAGGCTAGATGCCACTTTGTACTGATAACAGGAGGCAGTCTGTGAGGAGACTGAAGTAAAAACAAAGAAGGTTAACACTTTATTTTAAGTGTCCTTAACTACACTGTAATTACTGTATGCCTACAATGTAGCTATGTAAGTACTGTGTAGTTGCATGTAACTACAATGTAGTTGGTAATTAGTTGCACATTTGCGTATTATGTAGTTAGACACACATTTCTATGAAGTAACTACACAGTTATTGCACTGTAAATACTATGTAGTTAATTACTTTCACATGTGACTGGTGTGTAGTTACACAATTTGCATGATGTGGTAGTTACACGTGCAACCACAGCCATTTCTCTTTTGGCACAAACTGATTTATGCTGGAAGTGTAATTACACATGTAACAACTGTTGCAAAGGGCTGGCCCTGTGGTTCTGAGGGTTGAGGCACTGGAAGCCACCCTCACGCCATGCCAATGACCCGAGTTCAGGAATGAGCTCAGGCTGATGGGTCGGCAGGGGAGGGAGAGGATTGAGCGTCTGATGGACAGCTCTCCTCTCCTGGTGAGAGGGCCGGGGAGTGTCTGGCATACCAGCAGCTCCTGGTAGAGATCGGGGGGGCTGCAGTATGCAGACAACATAAGTAGTATGGCTGATGCCGGCAGGGTTGCCGTGCGCATGTCGTCAGGGGTGCCCATGCAAGGGGGGGACGTAGGGACATCAGGGGACCAGAAAAATGGAAATACCTGGCTCTGCAGGGTAGGTGACAACACCTGACCCCCATGCCCATTGCCAGATTTGTCTCACCTGGCCTCTCATATCCTCCACCCAGGCCCTCACCCACAGCCAGGCTTTGACTTTGAAGAATGCCCACAGAGGTGGGGCGGTCCCACCCCGGAGGGTTTAAGCTGGGGGTACTGGCTGTGGGAGGAGGGGGGGAGAGAGAGGGGATTCAGGGCCGAGAGGATCTCAGATGGGGCAGGACCAGTCAGGATGCCTGAGAGGCTCTGCAGGCTGCAACCGGAGTGAAAAAGAATGAAAAAAAAAAACTCAACAGAAAAATGGATTTATGCTGGAAGTGTAACTATACATGTAACATCTGTAGCAAAGTGTGACATATAGTTACATTTGCCAGAAAGAATTGATTTGAGGCAGAAGGGAGGCAACAGTAACTGCAGTAACTACAACTTCATGCAAATTATCTAACTACAGCGCAGTACTACTGATCTTCTCTGTGTCAATGTTCACCATTTATCACTATCTGGGTGACAGCTGGAGGCAGAGAACCACAGCGAGTTGTTTTTTTGTAGGGGGAGTAGCCAGCACTGGAGGTGGTGCAGCCCTTGAGGCTGATGTATTACATGGCACTTGTGGGTTGGCCAGCAACTGCTGCCAACACTTCTTCCACCCCAGTTCTGCTTCTCTTGCCATTGAGAGTGCAGCACCTTGCACCTGCTGAAGACATTTCATCTGCGAAACTGCAGCCTAATTAGTTGTTTTGACATCATTGTTACTATTTTTGCTCCATTCCAGTTCCACTGTCCACTAGTAACTTGGTGCTGTTTTCTGCAGGAATCCAGTAAGTCCTTTCCTTTTTCTTTCTTGAAGCAGAGCTGAGTCTGTTTCTTCTTATTATTTTATTTATCGCGAGTCATGTTGGGTTTTTCCGGGGATAAAAAGCACTCTTTCAAGGCAGGCTGGCCTCCTATGAGCCAGTGTCCCTTCACTTGCTGATGTCCATCATGGACCAGCATGACCAATACCTCACCTGCATGGGTTTGTCTCATGATATCAATAGGTGCGATGCTTGCTTCTTCATGGACCACGGAGCACTGCACTTGGAAAGTCAGCCACGATCCACTGACTTTCGAAGGGCAGTGTTGTATGAGGGACTCCAAGCACCGGTCTCTACACCCTTCCTTCAGATACCCTCCCAATTCTATACAGACCTGTGAGGAGGGACCTTCTCTTCTTCCAGCCTTGCCAGGGAGAAGGTCTCTTCTGCAGTGCTGGAGGATTGGTCCGGGCATCTTGGGGGCCGTGGGAGCAATGCACTTCTCAGAGGTGCAGGCTCCCCTAGTGTCATGGACCACGCCTGCTAGGCCAGGCATGGGTGGCTCCTCAGCACCATCCACCAGTGCTGTTCAGTATCCAGGGGCCATTTGTGGCTCTGGTGATTGGCACCATGAGTGGTACTGGGCCCTCCTGCTGCACCACAAGTGGCACCATGGCTGGAAAAACCTCTGGGGCTGCTCATCTGGAGGTCTTCTGGATATCCTTCTCTCTAGAGCCAGACACTTGATAGACTGCTCTGGACTGGCTGCCCAATTCCTCAGAGTCAGAGGATTCTCTGGTGCACAGTAACTCTGTGCCCTCCCAGGCATCCCTTCCCTTGGCACAGGCGATTATGGTCAGTTATGGCTCCCACACCAGTGGTGACATCAGGAGCATGCCAGCCAATAGTAACCCTCCAACTGAGGGGATGGTGGTTTGGGTTTTGGGAGCCTGGAGAGCTCTGTCCCAGTGCTGTCCCCCCCCCCCAGGCCAGAACAGGGATTCACTCTTCTGCAGCCTCCCTCAGGAGGCCTGTGGAATTGGAGCAGTCCCTAGCTTTGGGAATGAGGAAGAGGTCAACCTCAGAATTGACAGGGTTGATAGGGCAGGACATGGGGCAGTGACCTTCCCTGGGGACCCTTGGGGATTCAGGGATGTGTTGCAGTGCTGAGCCCTTGCTCTCTCCCTCATCCCCTTCAAGAGAGGTCTTATTGGGAGGGGTTGGGGTCCACCCTTTTGGTTCTATGTAGCCCCGGTTTCCTCACAGGGAAGTTTCCCATTCAGGGCTCAGTCCTGACCACCTTGAGCTGGTTGAGTGGCCAGTAACTGCATAAACCAGTGTATCTCCATGAGGTCCAAGATCACCAGCGAGGTCCTCTAGTCCTGGCAGAGGTCGCTCAGATAAGGTGAAGTGTCTCTTCATTGCCTCTGCAGCCCCCCTCATTTCCCGGGGCACGTGGGTCCTTCAGGGTCCTTGACCTGGGAGCAGTTCAAAGCCACTGCTGCCACCTTCCTCAGGTATGTCAGGGCTACAGGTATGTCTTCCCCGCAGCAGCTGGACTTTGACTTTTCAGATTCATCATCCTCCTCATGTTTCTCCTTCAAGGAAGAGGATGCCTCTGTCCATCTGTAGTCAGACACTGATCAGATAAAATATCAGCACTTCCTATCAAGGCTGGTCCATGATCTGCACCTATCTCACATTGCAAAAATGCAATACTAAGTGGATGATGCATGTCTTCCTTAACAAATTCAGTGCAGACCACCTGGTCATCCTTTCCTGGCCAATTCCCTTACAGGAAGCATTGCCCACACCTAGCAGTACCCATCAGTCAAAATCTTCAGCCCCTATGGACTATCAGCACATGTATTCCACATACCAGGGGTCTCAAAGGGACCTTGCCTCATCCCACTTCGAGAGTGATGGTACTGGATACTCCTTCTGGGCATAGACACCTGCTGTACAACAGGCCCCCGGATGTGGACTCTGCAGAATTTGACCACTGGAGACAGATATTGTTCTCTTTGGCTCATATCATGCTCAGCATTTTTTTCTGCTCATCAGGCACACCATGCAGCCTACAACAGGCATCTGTGGCCAATGCTAGGTCAGGTGCTGACATTACTGCCTGACATGAAGGCAACCAGACAGGCCATTGCCCTCTCTGCAGAGGGCCTGGAGCTAAAAAGGCAGCAGGCAAGGGTGTCTTATGATGCCAATGAGGTAGCTTCAAGTCTAGTGGTGACAGCGATCTGCAGTAGGCAGACAGCACGGCTTCATCGATCAATGTTGTCACCCTTGGCATGATGTAGGGTGCTGCCTCTGCTCTCCAGTGGACCCACCTTTTCTCCTACATGGCAAGGTGGGAACTACAGGGGCAACTTCCATCTCCCAGGCAACGAGAGACCCCACCTTGCCCTGACCAGTCGCAGGCCTAACAGGCCTGTAATGGGTCTTCTCCTTTCATGGTCCTCCCCCACAAGAGACTGAGACTCACATCCCTCAGGGAAGTGCTGGTCCCCCTTCGGTGGGCTCAGTACTCACCCAAACAGTGATGAATGGTGAAGACTGATATGGAAGATATGAAAATTATGTACCTATTGTAATTCTTGATCTTCTTGTATATCTTCACCATTCATCACTGGCACCTTCCCTTCTGGGCCTCAGTCCCTGGGTGATGTCCTCTTCCTGCTTGCCCTTTCCCTCCTTGAGGCCAGTTGTGGGCTGGGTCCAACTAGTACCTCTGGGTCTTCTGTTACCTTCCTAAGCGACATAGGGCCCACTGTGGGAGTGACAGCAAGTAGGGCTTCTTGCCCTGGCCTTAGTGGCTTGCTGTAGGTCCTTCCCTTCTCAGCCAGAGGTGTTCCTCCTGGACATGGTCTGGTCCTGTGGTGGGGGATCTCTGCTAGGTGGTGTAGAAAGGAGAGGGACCCCGGGGACTCTCTTTCTCCCTCCTTTTATAAGTTTTCCTCCCCTCCCACTTTTTTTTGGGGGTAGGACTTGTCCTGGACAGGATTGCCCCTGAACACATGGGATCTCCCTCTCAGGACAATGGTAACTGGAGGGGCTTTTCTTTATCTATGAGTAAACTGTCCTGTTGTACAATGCTGAAGTCATAAGACTGACTGTAGATCATGTATATTGCACCTGCACTTTAGCTGCTACTCTATTGTATTTCAGCTGTATTCTTATTCCACTTAGTTGTATCTAACTATACTCAGTATATTCAATGTATTCTATTTCCTGTACCTTTCTTTGTTATTGTAAGTGTATTGTCTGTATTACCTATGCACTATCTTTATGGCTTGGGTCTTGCCTGAACAGTCAATTGCATCAGTGCACCTAGGAACATACGAACATAGAAATTTTGCCGGCAGAAACAAGCCACATGGTCTGTCAAGTCTGCTCAAATGTGCAGCTAGCTCACCTACCTTGCAGCTGCCCCTCCCCCTTTACAATAACCTCCCATCTCACTCTGTCCCATCCCCTTTTGAAACCCCCACTGTCTTGAGGATACCAGCTCCTCTGGCAGAGAGAGCCATTCCACCACAACCCTCTCTGTGAAAGTGTCTCCTCATTTCCCTCCTATGTCTAGCCCCCTCCAATCTAACACCATGACCTCTTGTGTCCCTCCCCCTGCTTAACTGAAATATCCCTTCTGTTCCTGTCTTGTTAATCCCCTTTAAGTACTTGAAGTACTCAATCATATCCCCCTGATCTCTCCTCTCCTGTCCTACAGGAAGTACATATTCAAGTCACGCAGCCTCTCCTTATATGGCCATTACCCCAGTCCCTGTATCCTCTTAGTTGCTCTGTGCTGTACCCCTTCCAGTAGTCTGATATCCTTCTTTAGGTATGGGCACCAGTACTGCACATAGTACTCCAGGTGTGGTCTGACCAGTGACCTGTAGAGAGGCAGGATCACCTCCCTGTACCTGGAATACCTGGAGGAGATTCCTCTCCCAATACACCCCAGAATCCTGTTAGCCTCTGCTGCCATATTCCTGCACTGCCTTGAGTTGTTCATTTTCCAATTTACAACCACCCCTAGATCCTTTTCCTCTTCAGTGGTACCTAGCTGTATTCAACCCAGCTGATCAATCCTCCCTTGGTTCTTCACTTCAAAGTGCATCACCTTGCACTTTTTAGTATTAAACCCCAGCTTCCACTTTTCTGACCACTCATCCAGTTTAACCAGGTCATTCTGCAGTTCCTGCCATCCCTCTGTCACTCACCACCACACCCAACTTGGTATCAGAAGACTGTTGCCAGCAAGAAGTCTAATGGTACAGTCCAACTGGTGCCTTGAGGTACACTTGGCACCATTTTGTGCCAGATACTGCGCCAATTTGGTTTACTAAGGGCCCAGGATGAACCGCAAGGTCGAGAGGGTAGCCGCTGCTGCTCTCCCCACCCACCGAGGCAATCCCTCAGCATCGCAGCAGGGCCCAGGATGAACCGCGAGGTCGAGAGGGTAGCCACTGCTGCTCTCCCCCAACCCCCGAGGTGATCCCTCAGCATCGCAGCAGGTAATTACTACACAAACGAGGCCTGCCTGCAAGCTGCTTTGTTTGGACTGCATTCTGTATTTCTGCCATAATGAAGTGAGATAGTGGCTCTGCTTACCGGAGTCTGTGGTTGTTTCGCCTGCCGTTTGCTCACTGCTGCAGGGAATGCCACGCTGCCTTTACCTGTGTGCTATGATTCTGGCGCCAACGCTTGTTTTACTTAAGTGACTTTAAATTTGTTCAATTGTAATCAGCATACATGTGCTGATAGGTTTCCTCTCAGCCTGGTTGAGCCTTCTGCCTGCTTTTTACCTGTAACCTGTACTAATTAACTAAATGCTCGACTACAGATTTGAGGATTAGTGTTGTGTTTCACCAGGTTTTTATTCAGCTTGGCTGAGCCTTTTGCCTGCTTTTTATCTGTAACCCTGTATAAATGAACTGAATGCTCGACTACAGTCTGAGGATTAGTGTAGTGTTTTCACCTTCAGCCCCCCCCCCCGGCCCAGCCTGCACCCATCAGAACAGTTCGTGTCTCAGCAGACCTCCCCCAGCTCCCTTGGTATATAGGTGAGCTCACCCCTGATCTGTTCTTCTCTCCACAGGGTCCAGAACGAATGGCAGGTCGAGAGGGTAGCTGCTGCTGCTTTTCCCACCCCCCAAAGTGATCCCTTAGCATTGCAGCAGGTAATTACTACTCAAACGAGGCCTGCCTGCAAGCTGCTTTGTTTGGACTGCATTCTGTATTTTTGCTGTTACGAAGCGAGATAGTGGCTCTGCTTATCGGAGTCTGTGGTTGTTTCACCTGCCATTTGCTCGCTGCTGCGAGGAACACCACGCTGCCTTTACCTGTGTGCTGAAGAGGTCTAGCCCTGCCAGCTCCGCCAGCTGCCCCACCGCCCCCACCACCAACCATGATCGTCGCTGGGATATATAGCTGTCATCACGTGGGTGGATTTATCCTATCAGCCCACTTTACCATCTGCAGGCTATAGCAGCTCGCCACTAGAGGGCTGTTCTCTCTTTCTCTTAGTGTGTACCTGCTTGACTGCTTTCTGAAAGACACCTAGGCATATTTTCTTACCTTTTTTATGTTTTTATGAGAATTTGGCTCTCTGTGTGCTCACATAAGGCTCCACACTTCTGGACCTGAGCTGTCCCCTGACAACTCTCCCAGCCCCAACCTCTGCCCCAGTTCTTAGCCCACCCCAGACTCCCTTTACTCCTGGAGTTCCCCCTGGGACCCTGTCTGGATCACTCTTTCTATGCACTGGTTCGCTGGACACTGCACCTAAACCAAGGGGCTCTGTCAGGCTCTTTCTTATTGTGAACTGGTTCTGTGGACACTGCTCTTAAGCCCAGGGTTACCTCACAACCCAGTTAGTCTAGGCCATGGCTCCTCTCATGCTGCTGGTCTCCACACCATCCTATCCTGGTCACCCAGCCACCCCACACCCCCCCCAAACAGCCCCCTGCCTGGCTGTCAAAAAAGGCCTAAAAATAGCTCATCTAAACATCCGCAGTATTCTACATAACCTGGCGGAACTGATTGTATGGGTGACCCTATATGAGCCTGACATCATGGGTATATCAGAAACTTGGTTGAATCTTGGTATTCCTGACACCGCATGTGCCATTCCAGGTTACAGCCTCATCAGGTGGGACAGGACTGGTAATAAACGTGGGGGGGAGTACTCTTATACTTTAGGGGGCACCTAAACGTATCCATGGTATCTCTATCTCTGCCCAACCACACAGGTTGTGAATTCATTCACTCCTTCTTGCTGCTCGGCAACTCAAAAAAGGTGTACCTGGTCTGTGCCTACAATCCACCTAAGGAAGGCTTACCTGGACTCTCCTTTCTACTTGACCATCTTAAAGGCAAGGTTGGGTCTAATGAGGTCCTAATCCTGGGGGATTTCAACCTCAACTGGTTGGGGCCAAGTACCAAACTATTTGAGCCGCTTCTGTCTGGCCTCTCCCTTCGTCAGACCATCTCAGAACCCACTTGCATCTCCTCCCGGGGGGACAAGGGATCTCTTATTGACTGGTTACTGAGCAACTGTCTGGATAAAATCATCCAGTCTGGCACTCTCCCAGATGCGATATCTGATCACTCGCCCATCTACTGCATATGGGGGTCCACTGCCGCCAAAATTCCCAGTAGAGTGATTCAGATCAGGGATTATTCCAACCTTATCCTAAATGACTACTTGGACGACCTACATCGTACTGACTGGACTAGGGTACTTAGCACAAATAACCCTACCATAGCACTGGGCCACTTCCTATCGATTCTCATCCCTCTGCAGAACAGGCACGCTCCCCTCACTAAAAGGAGGGTGAGGGGTACTGTCACCAAGTGGCTGCATGGTGGACTACTCACTTTCATGAAGCAGAGAGACAAGTGCTGGATCAACCACAAAATTTCCTGTGACACACAAGATGATCTTGAATACCGACGGCTCAGGAACTCTTGCAAGGCCGCTATACGTGCTGCCAAGAGTGAGTTCTGTAAATCAGCTTTGCTCAAATCGGCCTACAACCCCCAGTGCTTCTGGCAAAACATCAAAAGTATGGTCGGTGTGTCTGCCAAGCACTCGGTTGTTGACATGAACGTAGAGTGGGCCAACTGCAATAACCCCCAGACCATAGCCTCAGTGTTCAACTGTTTGTTCTCTGAACTGCCGGCCCCCCTCACTTCCCATCTCCCACCACTGAACCTCAGGGCCACTCCCCCCCCCCTCCTCCTGGCCTCCTTTTACCTGAAATGAATCTCTACTAGAGAGACTCAAACTCTCCTAGCTGAGCTCTCACATCACTCAGGGGCAGGTTATGATCACCTAGAGCCTAAGCTTCTTAGTCTAGGGGAGCCTTACCTCGCCTGGCCAATTACCCACATATTTAACTCTTCCCTCACCTCTGGAATCATGCCTGATGTATGAAGAGTGGCCAAAGTTGTCCCGGTGTTTGAGCACGGCGACCCCAAGGAGATAATTAACTACCGCCCCATTGCTATACTCCCTGCTATCAGCAAGCTACTTGAAAAGGCTATAGCTGGACAAATCTCCTATTGCCTGCAGGAGTATGCAGTTCTCTCCCCTGCTCAGCATGGCTTCAGGAAGGGGCATAGCACGTCCACTGATATTGCCATGGTCACCTCCGAGGTCAGAACCGCCACAGATGCAGGCAAATTGACTGGGGCCATCTTTGTTGATCTCTCTAAGGCCTTTGATCGGGTTGACCACAATCTCCTTCTCTCCGCTCTACTTGGGCAAGGCTTCTCCCCCGAGCTCTTGATTGGTTCACCAGCTACCTTGGGGGGGAGACAACAATACACTTGTTTTAACCGTGCCCTTTCTAGCCTTTTCCCCAGTCAGATGCGGAGTACCCCAAGGGTCCGTTCTTGGTCCCATTCTGTTCTCCCTCTATTTAAACGAACTCCCTTCAGTTACTACCTTTGGGTCTACTACACTATATGCATATGACCTGGTACTATTATCTAGCTTCCAGGACTCTGTTACCATCAACTCCCAACTCAGCTCTGACTTTGGGCATATTCTAAACTGGCTCGTGGGACGCAAGCTCACTGTTAATCTTAACAAAATACACACCATGTTATTCGGGTCGGCTGCCAAAACTGCATCTTGCCCCTCCTCCCTAGCCATTAATGGGGGGAACGGCTCCCTCCTGCCTGTCCTGAATTCCGCTAGCTACCTAGGGGTGACCCTAGATCCTCAGCTTGATTTCACTGAGCATCTCCGAAACATTTGCAAAGCATCGAACAGTAAGCTCGGCTTAGCCTACAGAGCCAAGGACTGCCTCACGCCGGCCATTCGGCTCACCATAGCCAAGGGGATCCTCCTACCTATGCTCTGCTATAGGCTTGTTGCCTTCACGCCGGTCCCAAAAGCCTCCCTAGCAAAATGGGACATGGCATATAACAACGTTTGTCATTTTGCCCTCTCCGCTCATCACCTTATGCATCGGTGTGCCCTCTATGCCCGTCTGGAGTGGCTTCCCCCTGATAAACACCGAGCCTTTGTCCTTGGTAACATGGTTGATAACATAGTCTGAACTGCTTGCCCCCCAACTCTTGCCCTTCCCTTCAAACACTGCACCCCGGCCTATCAGCTAAGGTCCAGCTCGACTCTGGCTTGCAAGGTCCCTATGACCCACTCCCTCACTGGGGATCGGGCCTTCTCCGCCTACGATCTGAGATTCTGGAACTCCCTTCCTGCCCCAGTCTGAGCAGCCCCTTCCCACTCCAGCTTCAAAACATCCCTCTGGAAATTCCTCAAAGTGGCCTCCACCTGTCTTTGTGCCAAATAGGAGCTGGCACTAGCAGCTGCCTGACACCTCTCCCACTAGTAGGTTTCAGCCTCAGCCACTTCTCATCTATAGCACTTATTGCTCTCGCGGCCACCTGACACCACACCCACAAGCTGTTCCTGGCCCCCGCCTCTCTCCATAATAGCATTTCCCTCTCTCCGCTGTCAGGCATCCCCTACCCTTCTAGCTCCCTCCCATGGGGCACCTGAAGTCCCCTCGCTATCTCTTGACCTGCCCACTGGGGCCTGCCACTGGATTGGACAGTACTCCCCTTGCAGTTCGTGCCTGCCTCCACTGTGGTGGTTCCCCCCAGGTTGGGTTCCTCACCCACTAGCTCTATGCTGTCCACTGCAATGTTCACTCTACCCCTTGCCTGTTTTCCCGACAGCCACCTGGGTCGTTCACAGATTCAGGCCCCCCCCATCTAGCTTACCTGTACCTGTTGTTCTCCACTTTGCTACAATGTGGGCTTATCGATTGAGTTTGTAGTCGTACTCATGTTTGTTAGCTCTGACTCTGTACTATGTCTATATGCTTTACTCTGGCCCCACCTGTGTGTGGGTGAGATTGTTCTCTGTCTATGCACTGTTTCAATGTACTGTATTCTCTCTGGCCCACCTGTATTGTGGGCTTGTATGCTACCCTGAATATGCACCATGTTTTTTTTTGAATTGTAACCTCCCGGGTCACACCTGAACATAGGCACTTGTCTAGTGTGCTTACCTGGTTAACAAAAACAAATAAATAAATAAATATCCCAAACAGTCCCAGTACTGATCCTGCAGCACACTGCTTGTAATTGCCCTTGGAGACAAGAGCTCCCCCAACCACTACCCTCTGCTGTCTTTCCTGAATCCAATTTCTGAGCCAGTTAACCATTTTAGTCCCAACCCCCACATACCTCAATTTCTTCCCCAACCTCCCATGTGGCACTGAATCAAAGGCCTTGCTGGAATCCAAAAATGACATTCACCACATGACCTTTGTCCAGTTCCCTTAATACCTAGTCATAGTACTCAACTAGGTTACTCTGACAGGACCTTCCAGAGACAAACCCATGGTGATGACTGTCCTGGAGTCCATTATCCTCCAGAAATGTCATCTGCCACTCTTTCAGGATCATCTCCATCAGCTTCCCCATGATGGATGTCAGGCTTGTAGGTCTGTAATTGCCTGGTTCATCCTTATGGTCACTTTTATGGAGGGGCACCACACTGGCCATCCTCCAGTACTGTGGCATGCACCTTGTGTCCAGGGATGTATTGAATAGGTCCACCAGTGGCCCTGCCAGTACCTCCACCAGTTCCCTCAGCACCTTAGGATGTATGCTGTCTGGTCCTGGTGCCTTATCCACCCTCAGACCCTCTAATAGCTGCCCTCAGTGAATACCCCATCTGTCACCCAATCCCCCCTGCCCACCCTCCCAATCCCTGAAGAAGCTGCCTGCCTTCTCTCTCATTAATATGGAACAGAAGTACTCATTTAGTGCATCTGTCTGTCCTACTCCTTTCTCTGCCCACCCCTGTCCTTCTTGATCTGTACTATCTGATCCTTGCAGCTCCTTCCTTGCCTAATGTGTCAGAAGAAGTCCATGTCCCCATCTTTAATTCTCTGAGCCAGCCTCGGTTCCCTGGAGGCATTGGCTGCTCTGACACTCTTGGTAACTTCTCTGGACTTCCTCACATACTCATACATATCTTGCCCCCTCCCAGAATTCTTGTATGTACAGAGTGCTGCTTTTTTCCCCTTCACCTTTTTAAAACTTTATTATTCATCCAGATCAACTTCTTAGATCTTCCCTTCTTGCTCTGCAGTTTGGTACAGGTCCAAACAGCCTCCACAAGCCCCGATATGTTTTTTTTTTTTCCCATTTCTGGTTTGCATCCCAGTGAGATTGAATTCCTGCCAGGTACTCTCCTGAGATTTCACTCATTCTGCTGAAGTCTGCCTTTCAGAAGTCAACCACCCTCATCCCTGTACCAACCACCTCCCTGCCCATGTTGAGCAAGAACCACACAGATTGGTGGTCACTCCCTGCCAGTGGGTCCAACACCCCTACCTCCCTTACAGCCTCTTTGGTAACAGTGTGCTGTGGAAGTAATGCTGGGTGGTACCAGATACACATGAAGGGACTCTTCCTTAGTCATTACATGCCCCAACCATCGTGGTATAGTCAGCAGATGTGGTAGCTTGGTATAAATGATGGTGCCATGGCTGCCACATCATTCAGTTAGTGGGAAGGGCATGTAATGTCTAAGGAGGCATTCTGGCATGTGTATCTGGCATCACCCACCAAAACTCCACACAGCAGATCGATGATATTTATTTGTTTGTCTTTTTGTTTGTTTGTTTACCAGGTAGGTGCACTGATTCAGTGGTCCATTTTCATTAACAGAGAAAGGTACAGGAAATAGAATACATTGAATATATTGTGTACAGCTAGGTACAATTTAGTGCAAGAATACAGTTGAAACACAATAGAGTAGCAACTAAAGTGTGGGTGCAATATACATGATGTTTAATCAGACTTATGATGACTATTCAGCATTGTACAATGGGACAGATTAGTCTCTGGTACAGAAGAATTATGATTTTCATCGAGTGGTAGCCCATGACCCACCCCCAGCCCTTCACCTGGACAGCAGCAGGACAGGGGGTGAGTGCAGTACAGGAGTGGGTCAGTCTTACAGAAGAAATGCATTTAAAGTTATGTAAGTGTACAATACACATTGTGAAACTAGTTAACTACATACAGTAGTGCAGTTACAGTTTAGTTATACAGTAGTTAGTGACACTTAAAGTTATCCTTCAGAAATCACTGGGGAGAGGGGTGCAGCACCTCATACATCGAATGGGAAGACCACCCCTCCCCCCTCAGCTAGTGGTCAAACAGGGATTCAGCATGTTTGCAGTTCATTTGCATCACCAGGTAAGAAAAAAGGTCTGTCTCCCCATACGACGCACAGGGGAAATGCCAAACCTCACCCAACAACTAACACAGTGAAATCTGGCCAATGGAAAATCATGTGCACAAATGCTCACAGCCTGGGAAATAAGATCCCAGACCTGCAGGCAATAATGTCAGAGGCTAAACTGGACATAGTACCATTTAGTGAGATGTGGTTTATCAGTAACCACACTTGGGAGACTTTAGTACCTGGCTATGTACTGTTCAGAAGAGACCGAGGTACAAAAAGGGGGGTGGGTGGAGTGGCCTTGTATGTCAATGAAAATATCAAAGCTACAGAAATTCAGAATACACATAAGGAGCCAGAAGAACTGTGGGTCACCCTGGAAACATGAAATGGGACAGCCATAAGAACCGGGGTTGTCTACAGGCCCCCAGACCAGGGGGAGGACATAGACACATTACTGTTAGAAGATATACAAAACATGACAGCTAAAGGGGAGGTTCTGATAATGGGAGACTTCAACATGCCAGATACAGATTGGTCAATACCAGCAGGAACATCTGCCAGAACTAGACACATGGTGGATTCCTGCAGGGGGAGGGCCTCAAACAACTGGTACAATAACCCACAAAAGACAGGGCTATCCTAGATCTAGTACTGACTAACAGGGAAGGGATCACAGATCTCCAGGTAGGTCACCTGGGGGCCAGTGACCATCACATGGTATGGTTCAATTTGGCCACTGCATCTAAATCATCCCATTCCAAGGCAAAAATATGGGACTTCAGAGGAGCCGACTTTGATAAGATGGCCAACAGAGTTAAGCTAGCCCTTGCAAAAAGAAACACAGGTGAGGGATTACAGGCAAAGTGGGCAAGCATTAAGGATGCAATACTTGAAACAACATCCCATTGTGTTAGACAGAAAAGGAAGTGCAAAAGAAGAAGGAAACCACTTTGGTTCTCAAATACAGTAGCAGAAAAGGTCAGAACCAAAAGGCTGGCATTCAGGAAATATAAGAGAACACAACGGGATGAAGCTAGGGAGGCATATCAAACTGCCCTAAGGGAAGCAGGGAAGGCAGTAAGGCAGGCAAAGTCCCAAACTGAGGAAACACTAGCACGAACAGTAAAAGAAGGTGATAAAGACTTTCTATAGATACATTAGTGAAAGGAAAAAGTCCGGAGGGGGTATTGCTAAGCTCAGAGGAGAAAAGGGGGCATGTGAGGAGGAGGACCCTGTAAAAGCATCTATCCTAAATGGATACTTTTGCTCAGTATTTACTGAAGAGAAGGTAGGGTAGGGCCCACAGCTGAGCACCATGGACACAGGGGGAGGGAGGTGAGCACTACTCCCTTCACAAAAGAAAGGGTCCTATAAGAGCTCACTAAGCTCAGGGTGGACAAGGCAATGGGACCTGATGGCATACATCCCGGGGTACTTAAGAAGCTAAGGGTGGAACTAGAAGAGCCATTTGCAGAACTGTTTAGTGAGTCTCTGAGCACAGGAGAGGTCCTAGAAGACTGGAGAAGGGCTCATGTGATCCCACTCCACAAATGTGGTAGCAGGGAGGAGGCAAGGAACTACAAACCAGTCAGTCTTACCTCAGCAGTGGGCAAGATTATGGAGGCATTCCTTAAGGAAAGGATAGTGCAACACCTGGAATCCATAGGGGCACAGGATCCAAGACGGCATGGGTTTACAAAAGGAAGGTCCTGTCAAACTAATCTCATAGATTTCTTTGACTGGGTAACCAGAGCGGTGGACCAAGGGGGAGCAGTTGATGTTGCCTACCTTGACTTCAGCAAAGCTTTCGACACTGTTCCACATAAAAGATTGATAAATAAGCTGGGTAGGCTCGGAGTGGGTCAGACATTGGTCAACTGGGTGGCAAACTGGTTGACAGGCAGAAAACAGAGTGGTAGTAAATAGTATACAGTCAGAATAGATGCAAGTCACAAGTGGGGTACCTCAGAGATCAGTCCTGGGGCCAGTCCTCTTCAATATCTTCATTAGTGACATTATAGATGGACTAAAGGGTAAGGCTTGTCTGTTTGCAGATGATATCAAGATCTGCAACAGAATAGATGATCCAGATGGGGTGGGCAGAATGAGAAGAGATCTGAATAAACTGGCAAAATGGTCAGAAGAGTGGCCACTGGGATTTAATGCAAATAAGTGCAAGATCATGCACATAGGGAAGAGAAACCCTGAAGCCACCTATAGGCAGGGAGGGGAGTTGCTGGCAGTCACAAAAGAAGAAAGAGACTTGGGCATCATCATCACCGATGACCTGAAATCATCCAAGCAGACCTCTAAGGCTAGGGGGATGTTAACGTGTATTAGTAGGGGTATCACAAGTCATAAGAGGGAGGTAATAATCCCTCTTTACAAGACACTGGTTAGGCCCCATCTGGAGTACTGCATGCAGTACTGGAGGCCACACCTTCACAAGGACATTAACCAAATTGAGGCAGTCCAGAGAAGAGCAACCAAAATGGTGCAGGGACTGCATCAGAAGATATATGAGGACAGATTAACAGAGCTCAATATGTATACCCCTGAGCAAAAGAGGGAGAGAGGTGATATGATCGAAACATTCAAACACCTTAAGGGCATTAACAAGGTGAAAGAGTCTAACATGTTTAAATATAAGAAAAATGGCAGGACAAGAGGACACAGCATGAGATTAGAGGAAGGCCAATTAAGGGGGAATGTGAGGAAATTATTTTTCACAGAAAGAGTGGTGGATGCGTGGAATGGCCTACCTCAGGAACTGGTGGCTATAAATACAGTGCAGGGCTTCAAACAGGCATGGGATAGGCATAAGAGAACAATACAGATGAGTATGAATAGATGGGCCACTGACAGAGCAAAGGCCTATGGCACATTTATAAGGTAGAAAAAGAAATGAGCAGACTGGATGGGCCTTGCAGTCCTTATCTGCTGTCAACCTCTGTTTTTCTGTTTCTATGAAGCTACTGCAGTATAGTGTAATGGTTAAAAGCACTTCCCTCAAACCTGGAGAACTGGGTTTGAATCTCAGAACCACCACTTGTATACTGTGAGATCAAAAAGGAACTAAAAATAAACATGCAATCTAACATTGTAAATTGCTATACAATAAAAAATTCATTAATTTACAACATTACTTATTGACTTTTAACAGTGCTGTAGTTGCTAAGGAACATGCTTCTATGGCATTGCTTCCACAGTTAATGACCAACTAAAATGTACTTACACTAAGTGTCTGTTTCTGCATACTTTGTAAGAAAAAGGATGTAATAGTGTTGTAGTTACTAAGGAATGTGCTGCTTCTGTGGCACTATTTCCACAGTTAATGACTAACATGTATTTGCAAGGTAAGTATGCAGAAACTGACACTTAAAATGAAGCATACGAAGAAGGGTGTAACTACTATACACTTACGCTGAATGTCAATGTTGTAGCTCTGATGTATGCTTTCCTTCAGAAACCAGTCCCTCATGCACTTACTGCTTAATAAACATGCAATCTAATATTTGTAATTGCTATATAACTACATTGGTTACTTATACAATAAAATTAATTTACATAATTACTTATTGGCCTGTAACAATACTGTGATTACTAAGAAATGTGCTGCTTCTGTGGCATTGACCCACACCTCTTCTGTACCCACACTCCTGGCCTGCTACTGCCTAGGTGTGTGGCTGGGGCATGGCTACATACCATGCACTTTACCAACAATCTGCTGTGTGGCGTGGTGGTGGGTGGTGAAGGATACACAGGTAGGGACCCTTCCTGGTATGTAGTTATACAAATTCCATGGTGTAGTAGTTACACATGTAACCACAACTGTTTCTCTTTTGGCACAAATTAATTTATGCTGGAAATGTAACTACACATGTAACAGCTGTTGCAACAGTAATTGTGATAACTACCAGTTCATGCAAATTGTGTAACTACACTAAACTGCAAATGTGAAACTAGTTAACTACTACATTGTAGCTACAAGTAACTACACAGAAGTTACATAGTAGTTACATTGTAGTTATACTGTAATTTCAGTGTAGCTAAGGATACTTAAAATAAAGTGTAACCCAAAGAAGAAATAGATCCAAGGTGAAGTGCATGGTTTGATGGAGTTAAAACAGGTTACAGTGCCTTTCACCTCTTTTGTCACTGGTTTGAGTCCATCCCTAGTTAATGGTGTCCAAAAGTCATTATCATCTAATTCATTTTTAGGTAACATGTACTGCTGTAGTGGTCTCATATAATACCACTAGTGACAGGGTTTTTAGCAGTCAGATCAAAACATGGTATGATTCAGGGTAAAAAGGACTGTTGATTCCACACACTCCAAACTGAAGGTCCTTGACTTCAGGAGGACAGACTTCACAAACAGGAAGGCCTGCCTAAGAGACGGCCTTAGTAATTTGACAGAAGGGAGCGTTGAGGAATATTGGACAAGGTTGAAGGATACAATAACCATAGCCACATCGCAGTGTGCCTGTCAGGTTAGTAAGAACAAAAGGAGGAAAAATCCACTATGATTTTCCAAGGAGGTGGCAACCATGGTGAGAGAAAAGTGCATAGCCTTCAGGAAGTACAAGGAGTCAGGGGATGAGGTGGACAAAACAGAATATAAATGGAAACTAAAAGAGACAGGGAAAATAAGAAATGCAAAGACTCAAACAGAGGTTAGGCTAGCTCAGGAAGTAAAAAAAAAAAAAAGGTAACAAAACCTTCTACAGGTACACATGTGAAAAAAGGCCAAAGGGGGCATTGTTAGAATCACAAAAAAAGACAGACAAACCACAGAGCAAGACAGGGAGAAGGCAGAGGGACTCTCACGAGTACTTCTGCTCAGTCTTCACACAGGAAGAAGATAGTAATGGACCAGCAATAGGCATAAAGAAGTGTTTGATAGAAGAAATAGACACCGGGTCCCTTCACAGAGGAAAGGGTCCTGGAGGAAATAGACAAGTTAAAGGTAGATAAAGCTATGGGGCAAGATGGGATACACCCAAGAATACTGAAAGAACTAGGGAAGGAATGGGCTTCCCCCTTAGCAGTGCTCTTAAACAAATCATTAAGGAGCGGGGAGGTGCTGGAGGACTGGAAGAGTGCAACAGTAGTACCAGTCCACAAGAGTGGAAGCAAGGAACATCCAGGTAACTACCATCTGGTTAGTCTAATGTCAGTCATGAGAAAACTAATAAAGTCACTGCTTAAGGAAAGAATCACAGCTTTTTTTGTAGCAAACTGGTCACCTTGACAAAACTCAACATGGTTTCATGGTAGGGAGGTCCTGCCAGACAAAGCTGATTGATTTTTTCAATTGGGTTACCAAAACAGTGGATCAGGGTGGGGCAGTGCATGTGGTTTACCTGGACTTCAGCAAAGCTTTTGACTCCATTCCACACAGGAGACTAGTCAAAAAACTGGAGAATATAGGAATTGAGCCTAAGGTTACACACTGGGTTAGAAACTGGTTACAGGGGAACTCAGAAAGTATTAATAAATGGCACTCTGTCTGTGAAGGGGAGGGTGACTAGTGGGGTCCTGCAGGGCTCAGCTCTGGGGCTGATCCTCTTCAACATATTCATCAGCGACATTGTGGGTGAACTGGAGGGAAGGGTGAGCCTGTTTACAGATGACACCAAAATCTGCAATAGGGTAGACGCAACAGAGGGACAGCAAAGCATGGAAGCTGATCTCCAAAAACTGGAGGAGTGGTCCAAGACCTGGCAATTGAAATTCAATGCCAAAAAATGCAAGGTCATGCATCTGAGAAAGCATGACCCAGGAAACTGTACTCAATGGGAGAGGAGCAGCTGGTGGCTACTGTGATGTTCTGCCCCCGCTTATGGCTATTGTACAATATTTGTATTATAAATAAATGGTCTGTGATTGTCTCACACAAGTCAGCAGTGAGTGAGATACTTGACCTTTGACCCCAAAAGGTTTCAGTGTGGCTGTAAGATGCAGGACGTGTTAAATTGATCAGTGAAGAGAAACCCTAATCAAAGGTTTCCTGTTCTCTTAACAAAGGGCTCTAGCCATCTACCAGGAGATAGGACCTCATAACATTTTATGATTCCTACAGGAAGAGACTATTTGGTTACAGACTTGTGAGAAAACCATTAAACCTGAGGTCACTCTAGCAAAACAGGAAACCAGCAGGGCATACCTCTCAACTGTCCCTGATTTTGTCTCAGAATTTTCCTCTTTTCCTCGTAAAATTTGTGTTTTTGTGACAGAACAGTGGGGACTATAAGCACAAAATAATGTCAAACATTAGAATTACAGACTTGTTCTTCTTCAGAAAATGCATCTTACACTAATCCCCTTATTCTGTCACCTTTCTGAATGAATAGTACCAATTTTTAAGATGTGTCCCTGATTTGGGGTCTTTGTCCCTGATTTTTTTAAGCTTTGTCCCTGATTTACAAGGAAAGAGGTTGAGAGGTATGCAGCAGGGTGAAGCATCAAAGAGGATGTTTTGATCAAAGACCATCATATATGGGAAATGGCTAGTTGTTGATTTTTCACAATAATAACATACATCCTTGTGGATAATTATGTCAAGAAGGAAGCTAGGAGGATCTAACTGTGACCCCACCAAAAGGGGTTGGGAGATGGATTCTGAAATGGGCATACATCAGAAGTAAATGGGGCATATTTTCTTTTGGACTCGAGAGACTTAATTCTCTGGACTTAAGAAAGCACTTAATGATAACATCAAGATAGGCAAGAACCTTTAAATATTTGGGGTAGACGTATTTGTGTTCTGTAAACTTCCCATTTATTTCATGCGGCTGTAAGTTAGTGATATAATTGTTCTGCGTTTGATTTTACTTTTTTTACAATTTTTAGTAAACAATATTTTCTTTAAAATGTTGCCTGGGCTTCTCTCTCAGTTCTTTAACATGTGATTGCTGAACCTGCGTTTAAGTCTGACAGCTGTTAATGGCTTGAATGTGTTACTAAACTTGCTTAAAGGTAAGAATGTACTTAGGTCTCATATAGAGTCATAAGGGTACATTTTGAAAACCTGGCTGGGTGCCCCTGGGCAAAGGATTGTACTGCATTCCCAAAGAGGGTACATATCTGAGCCTGTAAATTGGGTATGCTAGCATAAGGTTCACATTTTGACTCCTTCCTGAAGTCTAGGCTAGTAGGTGATTCGGACCCAAAACAGACAGGAGGGTTACCCTGTTTGTCACCTGTTCACACTGTTGCACTCAAAGGTTGGCACCATGGGAGCAAAAGGCCTGACCTGCAGAGTGCATTTGTGACAGCTACCAGGCAGGAGTGAGACCTAAGGGTGATTATATCAGATGATCTCAAGAACAGTAGACAATGTGAAAAGGCAGCACTAAAGGCTAGTGGTATCCTGGGATGCATAGGGAAGGGCATCACGAGCAGAAGGCATGAAGTAATCAAGCCCCTGTATTGGTCCCTGGTCAGGCCTCACGTGGAGTACTGTGTCCAATTCTGGAGGCCACACCTCAGGAAGGACATAGATAGGCTGGAGACGGTACAGAGAAGAGCAACAAAGATGGTGCACGACTTGCATCAGAAACCATAAGAGGCAAGACTAGATGATCTCAAATTACACTCCCTAGAACAATGCAGGAGTCATGGGGACATGATAGAAACATTCAAATAACTTAAAGGCAGCAGGGTGCATGTGCAGAACCTTTTTCAGGTAAAGGACTGCAGCAGGACTAAAGGGCACAACCTTCGACTTAAAGGAGGAATGTTCAGAAACAATATTAGGAAAGTCTTCTTCACAGAGTGCATTGTGGAACCATGGAATAGCCTGCTGAAGGGAGGGTGGTGCTAGTTAAGACAGTGGGGGAATTCAAGCTGGCATGGGGCAGACACTGTGGGATACACAAGGAGGCAGCTAAGTAGGGGGGTAGGAAGCCAAAGGCAGACTTTTCAATTCACACTTTATTCACAAAATTTCCACAATACAGGAGGCAGTGATACAAATATGAACAGACAGTTAGTAGTACAATCCAACACTGCCCCCAACCCCCCTACTCCCCCCCGGCACAGCAGTCTCTTCGAGTGGTGTTGTAGTAACTAGCTATCCATAATAATCAAATACTTAATAAGATAGCAGGTAAACCAGTTACACACTAAGTCCTAGCAGTGATAATTAAAGTGTGAAGGGGATCCCATATATTCTTATACTTTTGTATCCTATTTTGGAGGCTTGCCATGGCCTTTTCTGTGCGAAGATTAGCAAGGATTTCATGAGTCTATTCCTGATATGTTGGACAAATCCCATCTTTCCAATGCCTGAGAATATTTTTTTTAACCGAGAGTGCGATCATAGATATATGAAATCTCCGAATTTTAAACTTAATAGAAGACAAATCTCCCAAAAGGCAAATATCCGGAGTAAAGCAGTCCTGTAATCCCAATAAGGGATTCAGGTGCATTTTAATTAAATTCCAATAGAAAGCTATCTTGGGGCACAACCAGAATATATGAAAAAGTGTCCCAGCATCCTGGGAGCATCTAGTGCACCTATCAGTATTGAGAAGGCCCCATTTTGCCAGTTTGTCAGGCGTGTAGTACATATTATGCAAAATATGAAATTGTATGAGGCGTAATCTATCTTGGGACACACATTTATGACAGCACATCCAGAGAGCCGACCAATTGAAAGTGGACTGAGGGAAAAATAGGATCCAAAAACTAGTGGGACCATTACCACTCCCAAACCGCCATTGATACAATACCTGATATATCTTAGAGATAACCCCAGGGGATTCGAGAAGAGAAGAAAGTTCAGGTACCAAAGCAAAATCTGTTGGGTGGGGAGGGACTTTACCAAAAGCTGTGATTAACAAATGCTTCAATTGACAAACCCTGAATGACTGAGAGTCTGGAATATTGTACCTTCTGGAATCTCGATTACTGGGAGCCAAGCCCCCAAGTCTTCCAAGAACGAAGAAGCTATCCCCTTGCCTAACTGGGGTAACCATGTACAAGAGATTGTCTGCTTGTTTATGGTGAAAGCCGGAGAATTCCAGATAGACTGAGACAGGTCTGTACTCTGATTATATCTTAGAAACGAACACAGCTGCAAGTGAATGAGGTAATGAGAGTGGGGCATTTACTAGCATTCTGTAAGAGGGAGACTTTGACAAAGAGCATGGTCGAGGGGTCCATGTTCATAGCCTGGATATAGTCTAATTCAGTGTTGAGCCAGGCTGGTCTCAGATTTTCCGGACCCGGCCTTACCCATTTCAGGTACTTAGCAAGATGACTAGCCCAGTAGTAAATTTCCAAATGAGGAATACGCAGCCCCCCCTCATTTTCAGGGGTGGCCAGTTTGTGATACACCAGCCTGGAATGTTTATTAGACCAGATAAAATTAGTGAAAAGTTTATGCATTTTCTGAAACCAGGATACAGGGACAAATGAGTTGAGATGCGACAGGGGGTAAAAGAGGTGGGGAAATACATTCATCTTAATTATGTTAATGCTGCCCCATAATGAAATCAGCAGCTTATCCCATCTCTCTAGATCCTGCACAATCATCTGAGAAAAAGATTCTAAATTTTCTCTAAACCATAGGGAAGTATTATATGTTAACTTGATACCCAAGTATTTGATAACCCAGGGAGACCAGCACAATCCCAAAGGGATAATGTCTGTCTTGAAAACCTTGTGATTAAGGGGAAAAAAGGATGTCTTGTTTGCATCCAACTTACCATTCGAAAAAAGACTAAATTTAGCAATCTCACTTAACATATTCGGGATAGATGTTACCGGGTGGGTCAAATGGAGGAGGAGATCATCAGCATAAGCTGTTATCTTCACCACATTGTTCCGGATCGGAATACCTTATATTCCTGTGTTGTTAAGAATATTTTGAATAAGGGGTTCTAAATAAAGATTAAATAATAAGGGGGAAAGGGGACATCCCTGTCTCGTACCTGAATGTAGCAGGAAAAATTTAGAAACAGACCCATTACCTGAAATCCTCGCAGAGGGAGACCGATATAGAGACCTAATCCAGCCTATGGACATGGCGGGAAACCCAAATGCTCTAAGAACTTGGAATAAGAAATTCCAGTTTACCCGATCTAATGCCTTCTGGGCGTCCAGGGAAACCAACCCCGCGGGGAAGGCGGCATCCCTGGACTCCGAGAAGACGTGTGAGAGGGTACGTAAATGGTCTGAGGATGAGCATCTCCTCATAAACCCAACTTGAGACATGCCAATCAGGTCCGGGAGAACCAACATTAGCCTATCTGCCAATATCTTCGAAAGAATTTTGACATCCTGATTCAATAGGGATATTGGCCTGTAACTCTGAACCAATTTGGGGTCTTTGTCCGGTTTGGGTAATAGGACTATTAGGGCTTCAAACAAGTGAGTGTCTACTGCAGCTCCTGAGAGAATATGTAGGTAGAGCCGGTGGAGCATGGGCAATAATTGTTCCCTGAAAACTTAATAAAATAAAGCGGAAAACCCATCTGGTCCCGGAGCTTTATCGGAGGGCAAGGCCTTTATAACAGCTGAGATTTCCTCCTGCGATAAGGGAGAGAATAAAAATTTGGGGGGGGAATTTGCCAAAGAAGGCAGTCGAGAATCCCTAAGGTACGCTTCCAACTCTTCTGTGGAAGGAGGGCTATCCATATCCCTATATAGCTGCTCATAATATGTTGCAAATTCCTGCACTATCTCTGAGGGAGATACCCTCAGGGATCCGTCGGCTTGCGCCCTAATAGGAGGTATAAATTTTGCAGACTCCTACTGTTTTAAACATAAGGCCAACAGGTGCCCTGCTTTTTCACCTTGATCCATGAAACTTGCTTTGGTACAAATGATAGCCGACTCTGCTTTCTCTCTTAATAATTCTAAATATCTGTCCTTAACTACTAATAATTTCTGCCTTTCCTCCTTGGAAGTGTTATTTGGTTGTCTAGATTCTAATTCCTATATTTGAAACAGTAATGATAATAGCTCTGCTTCCTGAGCCCTTTTCCTCTTTGTAGTAAACTAATGAGAATACCCCTAATGTAAGCCTTAAAAGCTACCCATAAAATGTCTGGCGTATCACTTTCTATTGGGTTGGTAGAGAAAAAGAAATCAATCTGATCCACCAAAGGCAGACTCGATGGATCATACAATCCCCATCTACCGACAACTTCTGTGTTTCTATAGTTCTGTGTTAGTCCACCATGGCAAGTCAAGGATTTATTAAAAAAAAATGTTTAGTTAGGAACAACCTCTGTGACACAAGTACATTTCATTTCCATGGCTGTCAGAGGAAGAATATTCAAAAAGCAGAGACATTAAAGTTTATACACATCCATTAATACATTTATGCAACAAACTAAAAGGGCAATTTAAACTGTTACTTAGGGTGTCATCTGCATTCACTCAAGTGAGATTTAAAAGAGCTGATGCTTTCTGGTGGCAGTATATTACAAATTGCAAGATCTCCAAACTGAATAGACAGCCTTGCAGGATGAGATCTTGAAGGGGAACATGGGTAAATGACTTGATCGAAGAGCTAAGAGAGCACAGAAATATCTCTGAACAGATTGCATTAGGTTAGAGTCTGGTCAATCATCCTTCCCAGTAGAAGTGGACCCCCATGGCAGGGTAGAGCCATATTTTCAGAGAAGGAATGCTCACAGTGAGGTTTCCTTTGCATGTCTGATACCTTCCATCAACCGTGAAAGAAATTCAGTTTCTAGCAAAAATATATGCAGTAGGCATCAGCAAAACACAATTACAGTAATATCCTCAAATACTGAAATTGCAATACCTTCCATTTTTTCTATGGCTAGAGACCAATTTATTATTTGTTTAAATTTTATTTTTTGGTAACTGGGTAAGGCCCACTAGGCACAAGTGTCTGTTTTCAGTGGCTACCCAGGAGCACTAGGGAGTAGAGCTGTGTGGAGTATACAGTTCCACCTGTGGAAGGCCCATGGAATGCCCAGTCAGATTCTGTGAAACTTCATGGAATTTCCTTAAACGTCTGTAGAATTTCGCCACATTTTCATTTTCCATTATTTTGCTCTAATCTTACAATTATACATTTGACAGACACCAAATTTGGCATGTAGACAGACCATAAGAGCTTACATAAGTGCATCATGTTTCAGAGCTGTTGGTTGAAAGGGGCAGAGTTATGTGTGGACAATCATTTACTTAAAATTAAATCTTCAGTTATGTGATCTAATTTTAACATTTCTTATCCAAATGTCTTCACAATTTCAGGATTTAGGGAAAGATACAGCATTGGCATGTGTACAATATTTTAAGTCTCAAGATTCAAAGAAGGCTGAGTTATATGTAGCCAAACATTTTGCCAAAATTTAGATTTGTCTTATTTGGTATAATTTTGATAGTATTCATTGAAGTTGTATAACATTTTACAGATACACAGGTTATCATCACATTTATATGTATAATTTCTGATATCTAGCTTCAAGTGAGACTGGGTTGAAGCTTGCCAAAACTGTTGTCAAAATGTACATTTCAGTTATTTCCCTCTAAATTTAAGACAACATATCCAAGTTTAACCAAATCTGAAACATTTAAACTACTATACCATGTGGATACTTCTGGCTAAGTTCATAGTTGCAGCTGTAAGTGTGACTGAATTAAAAGTAGTCAAACGTTCACTACATTTTAAAATTAAGTTTTGCAAGAATGTAAACTGAATTTATAAACCCCTGAAACTTTAAAACTGGTGAATGCAATGCTATTGAATTTGACAGGTTCTTGACCCTTACAAGAAAACTGTTTGTTTTATTAATTGCTTGTTGCCAGAAATTCCAACATAACATCTGTACTTAGTCAAAGTCTTTGTGAAAATTGTGGAATCTTATTAAAATTTCATAAAGCTGGAATTTGCTAATTTCACTCAGCCTTATCTGGGATTCAAATTAAATGATAAATGATTTTTTTTTCCATTTAGTGCCCAGGTCCACTTTGTAAATGAGTTTTCCTCAATGGTGTTTGGCCCGGTAAAATAAAGATTGATTGACTTGATTGATAGGTTTATGAGAGGCAGGTAGTGCAAGTGGCCACCAGGTTCAGGAGTTAGAATATAGTTTCACCAATAAATGCACAGCGGAGTTGGGTAGCACACCAGAGGTAGACCCCCCTCCCCAGGTGCAGCAAGGAAGCACAGAGTGTCAACAATTCCAACGTGAATGCAGGATATATAAGGATCACACCCAGTAAACTAATAATCCAGTGAACCTGACATATGTCTAAGTCTGGGACTTAGAGGTACTCGAAAAGATGTAGTCAGGGAAAACATTGTCTAGGGCACCAGAAAGGAACAATTCTGGCTATTCCAACAGAATAGGTTAATAGGAAAAGGAGTAAGTGACTCACATTTTAAAGATCAATGGCAAAGGCTTTTAATACAGTTAAACTAAATATGTCTATGTTGTGTGTGCTGTGAAATGCCCCTGTACGTTTTCTTTTTGCTTCAATGTATTGTTTAGTTTCTCAGCGACTTTGTTTTTCCTCAATCTGCCTCACAAACTGCAAGTTACTTCAGGCTGACACACTGTGGAATTTAATGACTGTGACGTAATTTTGGAGTTGTCATTGACAGCTGCTCATTTTCCATCTCGCAGCTTTCCTTTGCATCTGCCAGTGTAGCTGTCAAATAAAATAAGGCGTCTGCTGGTTCTATGTCAGGTCATTAATAGTGTCAATCTGCTTTGTCAGAATGGTGTGTGTTTCTGTGTGACAGTGCTGTCTTTTGAATGTAAAGGGTTTTTTAAGGTGACTTGTAGTCGAATTGTATTTCATGTTTCTCTGAGTGAAAGCCCTGTCATTGTATATCTTTTTGTCAGCATCCACAGGGTTTTATTTTACTTATGGGGCATCTTTTCTATACACATATATCTTTAATTTTTGAGTGGCACTACTGACTTTTGAGTCATGCCTGTCAGGTGGTATAAAAAGTAGTGAGTGTCATTGTATAGTTATAAAACAGCATGGTTTAACTGCAGTGCCGCATTTAGTCTGAGGGAAGCTTTGTGGTTTGTTTCTTTTCCCAGAGCATGTGCTCTCCTTGAATGTGAGCTTCTCTTTGCAATCACTGTTCTGGCAACTGTGTTCCAATTATACAATATCCTAGCAACACTCACATGTCTAGCCCTCTGAAAATGTTTACATCAATAGTTCAAAACAAGTTTGCAAAAGCAGTATAACAGCAGGAATGCATATATTAGATATGTGGAAAGAACACAATGAGGTGTGCATGACATTAATTAAAACTGACAAAGCACGGTGGGATGGCTGAATATCACTGAATTTCTGACACAAACATGATGTGCTATGGGAACAATACTGTTCGTTATTGTGCACCAACAAGAGCAGTAAGAAGCAGGTCACCAGAGTACAGCAGTCAGCACTGTGTGAATATAAAACAGGAACACTGCTACCTGTTGGGGCACACAAATAGATGAGCAGCAAAACAATATGGTACTGACACTACTGCAGCCAACTACCAGGGATATGGGGTGCATTTCTTTCATTTACAATGATTGGGGGGACACTAGACTACCAGGGAAGACTTATTGCAGTATTTGCGGTGGGCGACTTGTGGTTTGGGGCATGGGTGGGGGGATGGCAGTGCCACCTTATGGGGCTTTTGCTGATGGGTGTTTCGGGGGGCTGGGGGTATGGGTAGTCCTGTGGGGCCCCACTGGGGTTTGCTGGACATAGGGGGAAGGAAACCATGCACTGACTGCTGGACAGCCAACGGGTCTACAAGACCCCCGGGGGCATTCTTAAGTTATACCAGCCAAATACTGGTGTAACTTATGTTGCTGGTTCTCCTCCAGGGGTTCTTGCAGAATCCCGACATTGGGACTTTGTTGCTGCCCTTCTGGAATATGGCACAACTGCTGCCGTAAACCCCCTAGCGCCATGTCTCAGGGGGTTTCTGTGGTGTAACTGTTGTTCGGTGCAAGTGGCCTGCAACATGTCACAGGCCACTTTGTAGAATTGCACGTCACAACTGCTGGTGTAAGTTGCTACATGCGCCATTCTACTCTGCACAGCTGCTGTTACGTCAGGCATAACCCTTCTAGAATCTGGCCTATAGAATTTTGAGACACTGCATCATAATGTCATGAAATCTGGCACATAGAACACATCATCGAGCATTTATGCCAAAGTTAAGATTGCTGGCATAGTAGATGGCTGAGGTGTATGCAGATAACATTTTAAAGAAATTTCCCACAAACAGTGTGAGAGACATTGAGCACCTATAATTTTTATACAATCCCTCCTAATTTCATGATATTTGGCATGTTACTGCAACTCTTCAAAGAGAGAAAGCGTGTCAGACTTGAGTGATCTAGCTCGAACGATGGCCGAGTTATGATTAAAGTAATAAATGTTAAAAAAAAAAAAAAAAAAAAAAAAAATTCCCCAAATTCAAATGAAATTCCATGAAATGTCATGGAATTTCACAAAGTTTCATTGAAATTCCATGAATTCTGATTTTTCTCATTCTGCACAGCTCTACTGGGGAGATTAAGTGACTTGTTCAGAGTCACACAGTATGCAAGTGGAGTTTGTGAGAATCAAACCCAGGTCTGTTTGCCGAATGTACCATGCTCATTCATGTCCCATTATTTGCACCTCAAGTCTATGCTGCCAGCCAGTATTATTAAAACACAATATTTATCTTGGACTTTATCTGTTGCTTATTCAGTCTGTAAAGCCATAACCTTCTGCTTATGATATCACAATGGGCTGCCTTAAAATGATTCTGATGTCACAACCAGAGTAGGACTTTATGGCAGGTGAAGCAGTAGAACCAGATGAAGTCAAGGTGCAAGTAATCTTTTTTTCATTCACATATGTTTAGTAATAAAAATTGGAATGTGTAATGACTTTCATAGCTTTTAGTATTTTATGAGATAAAATATCATGGGTCAGATATTCAAAACTTAGCTGTGGGGCAAAATCAACACTGCACAGTGTGCTAAATCAGCCCAGAACCATTTGCATGCTATATTGAAAGGAATAGCCCCGAGGCTAAAGCAGCTGAATATAGTGTGCAAATAAAGCCATGCAAACAGGGCTTGAAGTGCAGTGCAATAGCCTAGCAAATAAAACAGCTCTGAATATAGCATCTGGGAAGTGCAAACCAACCACAACAGCAGCCCAGTGCACATACCTCTCAACTGTACCACGTTACAAGGAACGTTCCTCATTTTACTTCTCAAAAGCTCCCTGTTCCACATTGTGAGGACTTGTTCCACATTCAAAGTCAACATTTTAAAGCAAAAATCCATAGTAAATGATGCAAAAAATATATTATTCAATTCATAACAGACTTTCTGAACATAAATGCAACATGTTAACAGCGTTTTGAGCTTCTTAGGTAAAGATTTGATTAAGTGTTCCATGTTTTGCCCATTTGTTCCACATTTTGACAGGCAGTGTTCCACATTTAGGGGACAAAAGGTTGAGAGGTATGCCAGTGCACACAGACATGGGGGAAGGTAAAGGTGAACTACTTGGCCAATGTGTGTGATATAAAAGAAGTGGATGCACTAAAGCTGCAAACAGTGCAGGCCAAATACTGCAGAACTGTGATATGGTTCAGACAGGTTTGTGTGGTGCAAATACATTTGCACAGTGCTTACACAGCACTAACAAGTTTGCCCAGTGCTAGGATGTTTGCCCTGGGCAAAAATTTGCTATATTCAAAAGTGACATGCAAATGAGCCTACCTAGGCAGTCTGTGGGCAAACACCCATATTACCATCTCATTATGGCCTGATTTACATGTAGATTGCCCAGCGTTATTGCAGTGTCCCACAGCTCAACCTACAGGAGCAGGCTGGATCTGCACACAGCTCCACCCATATGTCAATCTGGAAGAGCTTGGTGGTAGCTGCAGGCTACATTTGTACAGTACACAGATGCATGGACTTTTGTGGCCCAGGGGATTACACAGCACAGGCAAAGGTGGTGGTGCTGCCTGCAATAGTCAAACTGTAGTTCCTGCTACAGTGCACAGCAGGTGCTACAGTAACAAGGTGATCGGTAGTGTGAGGGACACAGCAATGCCTATGTTGTGTATGGCAGTAATGACTGCTGCACTCCACACAGAGACAGGCCCATCTGGCAGGTGTGTTCTGACAGTGGATATTACTGTCATGCTGTCCTGTGACCCACATTTGTTGCCCCACTGGCATGGGATACTCAGTGTCATACACATGGCTGGATGCTTGTGCTGCAGCATCTGTATGGATGTGTGGTATGTGGCCCTGGGGGGGCACATACCATCAGACAGGCACACTGGTGTTGGGGTATACCTTACATGAGACCATTTGCACTGCATGGATTGTTCCAGCCTTGTGGTGCAGCCTGGCCACCTTTACACCCTCACCTCAACACTCTCCATGCTCCCAGCACTACATGTGTGCGCTGGATTGTTGTGGTGTACCCGAATGGGGGGACTGGAGGTGTGTGTGTGCTCTATGGCCACACTGCCATGGTGTCCACTGGGCACTTAGGCACCTGATAATGCCTAGCATGATTGGGACTGGTGCTAGATGATGGCAGCATTGGAGGTGTCATCCATATGCAGCATTTTTCTTCCATGTCTGGTTTCTTTCTATGTTTAATATTTACTGGTTAGGGTCAGTAAACCACCACTGGCAGACCTTCACAAACCCCATAATTCACAATTGTGAATTATGCAGTTCCATAAACCATGGTTCTATGTCGCACAAATTTATGCAAAGTCACGCAAAGCTGCACAAAGCTGTGAAAAGTCACGTAAACTCACTTTTGTGCAGAGTTACACAACAATAAATATAAAAAGACATGGGGAAGTCTGGGAACTCAGGTTTTATGCACACCCTTGGTGTGTGATGCCCAGAGATAAACCTCTCAGGCTTCGTTCTCAGGGTTTTTGGGGCCTCACACACCTCGGGTGTGCATAAAATTCTTGTTAACCACACTTCCCATGCATTATTTTATATTTTATAACCTTGTTGTCCATGTAAGCACACTGGGCCAAGACACATTCAGTAACCATCCAGAGCCACTACATGTGTGGCTGAGATGACACAGACTACACTTAATACATACAATTAACAACAACATACAATTCACAATGTGCGACATTGTTTCACATTGGAAACCATTTCAGCTGCAGGCGCTGTTTCATCTCTGTTCTATCAATGCCAGGATGGTTGGCTTCTAAAAAGGGATGCAAGGCATCACAGTTTTCCTTGGATACAAGAAATAGGTTCATTGTTTTAAATGGACTTAAGGAACACAGTTTACTTGATACTGAGCATGACGTAATAGTGAATAATGCATTTACACATGTCCATAATGTTCTAGTTGACACTTCATCTACTTTAAACACCACTGTTACCCTCTGTCCCCCTCTATTAAAGACACCCTTACTGCCTATGGATGCCCCTTTAGTGCCTTTGGACACCCTTTCATTTAGCACGAGTCCTGGGCCTATCCAATCTTCCTCTATGATGGAAGTTTCTAACTCACTAGTAGTATCTCAGAGGCAGGTATGTTATTCATTTTTTTATTTTATTTACTTGTTCTAGGATTACAAATACCTTTGAGCCGAGGCTCTTTTACAAAGGTTCCACATCATTGGTACAATTGAGACAAACATAAGCAAAGATAACAGTTTATAAAAAAAAACAAAAATGTAGTCTTGTACAGGAAAAAGGAACAATAAGGTGAAACTTTGGGAAGAGGAAAGGGAAAGGCGGAGGGTGAAATCAGGGAGACTAAGTGGACGGGAGAAAAGGAGGTAGGTGGGGGGGGAACAGAGAGGAGAAGTGGAAGGCAGGTAAGAATAGAGGTAGTGCAGCCAGGTGGCATTTGTCATGGGCCAGCAGGGGAGGTGAAGATGGGGGGGGGGGTTGCTGGCAAAGTGCAGGAGTAGATGTGGATCCAAAGGGGCATCTTCAGCTATGGAACCAAAACACATGTTTAGCCACAAGTCACGTTGGAGGCAGTGAGTGTTAGGCGGAGCCTTATAGTGAGTGTTAAGCACAGGTTATGGGAGATTTCAATGGTGAAACATCTGGATAGGGCTATCTGTGTTGCAAATAAAGTAAATCATATGTGTTCTAGTTTATGGGGTGCTAAAATTGGAGATATTACAAGTATGATTTACAACATCTCGGCTGATGGTGGAAATAACCCCCTGGTGATACTCTTTATTGGCACTAATGATTTTATGCATTCCAGTATCCTTGATATTAAAAATGATCTAGTCGCACTCTCAAATATTTTGGTTGAACTGGGGTGTGAGGTAGCTTTCTCTGAGGTATTTGCCTGTGCCTAGGGCATCTACAGATTCTAATAAAACAATACGAATGTTTAACAATTGGATCCGAGTCAGATGTCTCAAACAAAATCAAATTTGTATTACTCATTAGAAAGAATTCACTGGACTATTAGATTTGTATTGTAGATATGGCCTGCATTTGAGTTGTAAGGGTAACCAGATATTGAGTAAACACATCCTAGATTACATCAACAAACATTTAAACTGCTTGACTTGGGGAGAGAATAGTCCCTCCTCCTAAAAAGTTGCCAGCAGGTAATAGATGTCCAAACAACATAAAATGTTTATATTTTAATGCCAGAAGCCTTTATAACAAATTTGATGAGTTGAAAATCATTTTAGCAAGTGATGCTATAGATATTGTCTTTATAACTGAAACATTGGGTGATGACAAATCTAGCTGGGAACTCTCCATTCCAGGATATACCCTGTTTAATTTTATAAGGAAGGATAAAAAAGGTGGCAGTGTAGCTATTTTTATAAAAAGTACTTTCATGCTAGCAATATGTCAAATAAAATAAAAAAAAAAATAGTTCCACAGAAACTATGTGGATAAAAATGCTAGTAAATAAATATCAATATATTATATTTGGGGTTTATCACCCCCCAACACTCCTACAGGACATTTTTACAATATCCTGCAAGAAATTGAAGTAGCTTGCTCACTTGGTGATATTGTACTCACTGGTGATTTCAATCTGCCTGATTTTATTTGGAACAGGAAAGTCGCTTCATCTATCTCAGAAAGTAAACTTATTAATTTATGTAAACAGTGCAACCTCATACAAGGAGTAACAACACCAACAAGGGGCACTAACCACCTAGACTTGGTTCTTTATAGCAGAGCTCTGATAGTTAAGTCTATTGATGTACGGTCACCTATTGGTATCGGTGACCATAGTTCAATTTGTTTTGTTTTAACACGTACATTTTTTTGGTATCCAGTACATCTAGAATTTACTTATATGATAAAGCAGATATACCAGTAATAAGACAAGAATTAGACAACATTGATTGGTCATCTAGGCTTGTTCTATGGGTATTGTAGATCATTATGACTCACTAGTCAATAACATCTTAGATCTTAGGAATAGATATGTCCCATCAAAAATACAACCTTCATCTTTAAAATCTAACCCCAAATGGATGACAAAAGATCTGATTAGACTTAAGAGGAAAGAGAAGTCTTGTATAAACTACCTAAAGTCACACACTCCATCAAACTGGAATTGCTTTCTATGTATCCAAAAAAAATATATAAATGTAACCTCAGAAGGGCAAAAAGAAAGTGGAAGTTGAAATTCGCAACCAATGCAGGTAAAGATAATAGTAAAGCCTTTTTTGCATATATAAACTCCCTTAAAAAGACTACATGTCAGGTTGGTCTCCTACAGACAAATGATGTGCTTATTTATGACCTGCTGGACATGGCCAATTTCTTCAATAATAATTTTTGTAACGTGTTTCAAAAAAATCAGGTTAACACACTGACAAACTTTCCCCCGGCTGTAATATTTCAATTCCTGTTACCGATATTCATGCCAACCTTTTACATTTTAAAGGTAAAACTAATGTGTCTCCCGATATTTCTGGACACCTTTATCTATTAGCAGACAGTATTACAATGTCTTTGAAATTGTTATTTGAGCACTGTCTGAATTATAATTACATACCTAATTTATGGAAAACAGCTTATGTAATGCCTACTTAACAAAAAAGGTCCTCGTAACCAATGGAAAAATTACAGACCTGTAAGCCTTACATCCCCTATGGGAAAGATACTGGAAGGTATAATTAAGGACTTAATTTCTTCATCTCTTGAAAATATCAATACAGAATAGCATGGTTTTAAAAAGGGGAGAAGTTGCCTGACCAATTTGCTATGTTTTTATGATCTAAGTATGCAGCTAGATAACAGAATTCCTTATGATGTGATGCATATCAATTTCAGTAAAGCTTTTGATCTTCTTCCACATTGGGCTGTGTTACACAAACTTCATCAATTTAATATTAACTCAACTCTGATCACATGGATAGCTAACTGGTTAGACAACGTACACAAGTTTTGATAAATGGCCAGCTTTCCAGCAGGAGCTCAGTTTTGAGCTGGGTACCACAGGATTCGGTTCTGGGGCCCTGTCTATTTCAGCTCTTAGCTTTTGACATTACTAAATTCTGTTATTCCAACACAGTTAAATATGCTGACAATATTAAAATCCATGTGCTAACTCTGAACAAATTGCGCTAATTCAAAAAGATTTAGATGAAATTACACTGTGGATTTCCACATGGGGGATGAGGATAAATCACACCAAGTGTTCAATTTTGCACTTTGGGGCTAGAAATTCCATGCATGTTTATACATTGGATAATAAGATGATGGTTAGTTCAGATGCTGAGAAGAACCTCGGTGTATTGATTTCTGATGACTTCCTCCCTAACCTACAGATAAATGAGGTTATCCTCAAAGCAAATTGTGTTATCTGGGCTATGAAAAGAAACTTTAAATCTAGAGATAATAGAATCTTGATGCCCCTTTATAGTTCCTATGTGATCCCTCACTTAGACTTTTCACCTCAGTTATGGTGTCCTTTTAAAAAACAAGACATTACATGTTTGGAAAAGGTACAGAGGAGGTGCACTAAACTGATTTAAGGCTTAAGAGAGGTCCTGTATGAAACCAGATTAACCACACTATACTTGATGCCTTTATCTACACGGCGATTGAGGGGTTATCTTCTCTTCATGTATTATGATATGAAAGACCCATATCTAATAACACACCTGGGGTTCAATTTCAAGGAACATACCTATAACTTTAGAGGTCATCCATTACAGTTGCAATTAAAAAAATGTAACTATGTTCCCCTGAAATTCTTGTATACAACACATATTATTAAACCATGGAATACATTACCTATTGTAGTGCTTGTTAACAGCTCTAAATCTATCTTTAAATCATGACTTGATAAGTTTATCCTGTCCAGTTCACTTTTTAACTATTATTAGTATGTAGGAGCAATTATGGATCTTATTGGTTCTTTCACTCCATACTAAACCTAGTATGAAACCTAGTATAAGCAATAATATTGCTTTGTATTTCACAGTTTGGCTGCCTGTGCATATGGAGTGGCCCAGGGTGGCGGATTGCCCACACTGCCTCCTCATTGGCTACATACAGCCTTGTTCCCTGTTGCTGCTGTGTCCATGCCCCCAGTCTTGGTTTGCTCGAAGTTAAGACTACCTTTCCTGGGCAGTAATTTGCACCACGCAAAGTGTCACATAAAGTCCCGCAAACACACTTTGCTCCACGCTAATGCACTGAATATAGTATAGTGCCTGTATTCATATACACGCCCCCTCTCTTTGCACATTAGATACAGTATACCTTTGCCAAGTGCTAATGCAGTTTGCCCATACTATTTGGCCTTTTAAATACAGGGGACCTGAGCAAACCAGGTGCAAACCTGGTGCAAACGGTTTGCACCCAGCACAAAGTTTTGAATATCTGGCCCCAGTCCTGCTAATGCCATCTGCAATTTTCAAATTAAATGACAACAAATAACAGACCAGAGACCATAATCTAACATTTATTTAGAAGTTGTAATAGACATAATGGACAAGATTTTCAAAAGGATCCCTCCTGGATCTGTCAGCCACTATTTTAAGTAGGAAATCCATCCTAACTGCTAAAGCAGCTATTAGCTGGTCTAACTACTTTTGAATTTTGATTCCCAAGAAAGAAATAATGATGGCAAAAAAATATATAAATCACATTTGCTGCAATTTTTTCTTCAAATTATGACTTTTTCTTACAAACTGATTGTACTTTTTGAAAATGGCAGCAGGGTTGCTCAGACAATTGGGCAAATACAGATTTAGGCACAGTATGTGTTTGCATGTGCACCTATTTTTAAAAATCACCTTCCAAGTCTGTTAACTTTTATTGGAACACTTGTGCTTTATAACAATTAAAACGAATTCAGCAAAGCTGCTTTATTTTCAGAGTAGCAGTTTCTTTTCTCTATCTCCATATTCATAGGCAACCTTTTTCAGCTTTTCTAGTCCCATTTGAACCTACATAATTACCAAGAATAGAGTATCAAAATATTGTGTTTTGATAAAACTGAAATATTTTAAACAGAGCATTATGAGGTAACCAGGTGCCCCAATTTAAAACGTTGCAACATATGCCATGTATTAAGGGTACCAGATAGTGTAATGGTTTGGTAATTATATGAATGGTTCACCAATGGCAGTACACGGCACAACTTTGAAAGACCCCTACATGCAATTAGACCCTTTTGTACACCTCTGACCATTCTACACTATGTCCTTTATAATATATATATAGTAGTGCAACATTTTCAAGCATAACATGCAGGCACTCGGCGTGCCCCACCCACATCCATGTCAGACTATTTGCTCATGAGCAGTCTGCCTCTTTTTAGAAGTGCAGACACAAGTCATAATTTACATAATCAGTTTTCTGATGTAAATGCAGATCATACAAGTGCAATAGCATTACCCTACTGACACTGGTAAATCATCTACAGCAACCTGATTGATTACCATAAGTTTGCTTTGAAAATACCTTCTGACAGATCCATAATGGAGCAATCTAGAAATCTTTCTACCTCACTCCATACTGTTTAAAATATGGTCAAGACTTTCTGATTTTATGAATAGCCATGTTACCTCTTTTGTTGTTAAAATTGAAAGTGGGCATGGGGACATGATGCTAGGGGAACAGCTGATGATGCTAGTTTAGAAGGCGATACATTAAGACATGACAGACTGGATGGTTGTGCTTGAATTGCTGCACCCCCAAGCATGAGGATTGAAGAGTCCACTGTTTGCAGTGCAAAAGTAAAACTGTTTTGATGGAGATGCTGACAATTTAAGAAAAAAAGTGCTTTATGAAACTATGTTCGTGTTCTAAACATGAAAATTAACATTTCCAACATTACCATGTATAGTGAAAATGGTAACTTTAAATGGTAAGTTTTGATGACAGAAGTGGTTCTGTGGCACTTGTAAGAACTAGCGATCATATGATGACAATTAGTTTGGGTGCTGAAAAAGTGCAAAACTGTGGGTTGTACTGACACACACACACAGTTCTTTTGGGCTCCAACAATCAGAGTGCAGACTGTTTCTGATACATTTTATAAATATGTATGTATATATATATATATATATATATATATATATATATATATATATATGTGTGTATATAGATATATATAGATATATATAGATATATATAAAATCTTCAGTATGCTGCAGGTCTGAATCTCTGTGCTTAAGCACTACTCTCAGTACAGCATCATGTATGACAGTAGTAAGCTATTGATGAGAACAATAATATGTTCAGGTGGAAAAGGAATACAATTATTCCTGAGTACATCCACTGCTACTATGTTGGCAATTAGTATTGCAAGTTCTTTTTTAAAGCTAAATTTTTTTTTTTGAGCTGTTACTATATTTCATTTCCCCTTTTTAAGTGTTTTGCTATCACCAACTGTACATGTGGCGTGCTGTGCTCTGAATCTGGTAATTCAGTCAGAATACTGGCACTAGCATACTTTATGGTTAATGGGTCTACTGCATGATTATGGGGAAGTAGCTGTACATTCTGATTGACTGAGAAGAGTTATTGAGAATGGGACAAATGATCTGGCAGAGGAGATAGCCACAATGGTGTATTACAGGTTTAGGGTGACGGGGAGGGGCATGAAGCAGGTAGCATGCATAGTAAACTTCATTGAGTTGCTTCCTGTGCAAGGCTGGGGGAGGAGAGGGCATACTGAACAGCACATTTTAACAACTGCTTGAAGGCATGGTGCAGGGAGGAGTGGTTTGACATTATTCTGGAGTGCATTTCTACCTGGATGGATGGAGGCCTGTAAAAATGGGATGGCCTCCCTCCATCCAGGAGGGGCATGGCAGTCCTGGGAGGGAGGTTTAAATGCTAATTAAATGAGCATTTAAACTAGCCAAAGGGAGGGGGGCATTAGCAGAAAAAATGCAAGAGACAGTGAATGCCCTTGCCAGATGCTAGAGCAGCAGTGATTGATAGCCAGAGGAAATTAATTTCCCAGGGTAGTGGGGAATAGGAACAAGGGAGAGTAAGGGACAGGAAAGTCGAGAGGTGGAACTAGGGTGGTGGAAACTACTACAGAGGGTGGGCAAGGGAAGTATATAAAGGGGAAGGGCAGTATTAGTGAAAAAGAAGAGATGGATGGGCTCAGGAAGGGAGGTAGGACAAAGCATAGGCAAGGAGGAGCAAAGGGAGTAGAGAGCCATGTGTGCCAAAGAATGGAGTCTTGGAAATAAAGGTTTCTGATCCTGAGGCTACAATTGCAGAGGAGAACCCGGATATGTTGACCAAAACAGAGTCATGGTGCACTGACGAGCACAGCTGTGAAATAGCCATACTGAAGTACGCCATGTTGAGAAAGGATAGGCAGGGAAAAGGGGGGTGGTTTTATACATAAAGGAAGGTATTATGACCATGGAAATACAAGGTCACAGCAGGGAGAAGGAGGGGTTGGAGTTTCTTTGGATTAATTTGGAGATGGGGATGGAGCCTTTGTGTGTGTGTGTAGGGCTGGTGTATATGGACAAGGTTTTGGTGGATGCCATAGACACAGTGGCAAACAAAGGTGAAGTAATAGTTATGGTGACTTTAATTTATAGTACTGGATATGGACTGGAACATCCAGGCAGCTGCTACAACTAGAGGCAGGGTCATCCTAGAGTCCATGTAAGAGGCATTTCTCAGGCAGCTGGTTACAGGTCACACTAGGGACAGGGCAGTGCTGGATCTAGTACTTTAAATCAGGAACAGCATTGTAGACATCAGTGTGTAGCTCCCTGTGTTCAAGTTATTATAATACATTATGGTTTGACATACAGATTGGGCAGGAGAAAAAAACACAATAGGACGAGGGTGCTGGATTTCATAAGACCAGATTTAAAGGAATGGGAGACTGCCTCAAGAAATACCATAAAGGGGGATAGCAGGGGGTTGGAAGCACAGTGGAATAGAAAAAAGGAGGTAATAACTAAGGCAATGGCAAGCTGCTTAAAGGTAATGAGCAAGGGCAAGTGGAGAAAGAGGCTACTGTGGTTCTTGAAGGAGGTCGCTGAATCAGTAAAGGAGAAAAAACAGCTTTCAGGAAAGGCAAGGAGAGCCAAGTGGACAGGCAGGTATATCTAGTGAAACAAAGGGAGGCAGGAAGGAGGGTAAGGCAGCAATTGCTGGACCAGAGAAAGCATTACCCACAAGGTCAAATATGGGGCTAAGACTTTCTTCAACCATGTGAATGAAAAGAGGAAGGCATGGGGTGGTATAGTGAAGACCAGGAGACCAGGAGGGGGAATGTGCAGAGGAAGACCAAGAAAAAGCTAAAATGTTAAACAAATAAATCTTCTCAGTCTTCACAGTGGAAGGGGGGATGGGTTGTTGAGTATTGATAGACACTGGGGAGAGTGGAGATTAGACACAAGTCCATTTACAGAAGAGAGTCCACCAGGGGTTGGGAGCCTTTAAGGAAAACAAGGCAATGGGGCTGGAGGGGATTTACCCAAGGGTACTTAAGGAACTGAACAGAGTGATAGCTGCCCCTCTGGTAATGCTATTTAGCATGTCATTGGAGAGGGTCATGGTTCCAGAAGAATGGAGGAGGGCTGATGTGGTCCCTCTGCACAACAGCGGCAGTAGGGAGGAAGCCAATAATTACACACCAGACAGTTCACGTAAGTGGTAAGGAAGTTATTGGTGTCCCTGCTGAAGGAGAAACCATTGGAGTACCTAGAGACACATGATTTGCAGGACCTCCAGCAGCACAGCTTCAAAGGGAGAGGTCAGATCAAACAAATCTCATACATTTCTTTGACAGGATAAATCAGGGGAGGGCAATGGATGTGGCTGTCTGGACTTCAGTAAGGCATTTAACACTGTTCCACACAGAGGTCTGATAAAGAAACATATAGCCTGGGGGAAGGAGAAGGTGGTGTGTTGTGTATCAAACTGGTTGAAAGATAAGAGGCAGAGAGTGGTGGTAAAGTCAGTCACTCAGAAGATGGAAATGTGACAAATGGACTACCCCAAGGATCAGTATTAGGCCTTGTCTTCTTCAACGTCTTCATTAGTGATATTGTATAGGAACTGAATGGGGAAAATGAGTCTTTGTGGATGCCACAAAAATCTGCAACAAGGTGGACTCCATGGAAGGGGTTAAGAGAATGTAAAGAGATCCTGGTAAACTAGAGGAGTGGTTTAGGGAGTGACAGCTGGGTTTCAATGCCAAAAAGTGCAAAGTCATGCATCTTGGGTGGGGAAACCTAGGGGTTATGTACAAGATGGGGGGAGGCACTTGCAGTTATCAAGCAAGAAAGGGACCTTGGGGTGATCGTAGCTGATTATCTCAAGGTGGCAGAGCAGTGCGACAGGGCAGCAGGCGAGGTGAGCAGGATGCTAGGGTGCATGGGGGGGATCCCTAACTGGAGAAGGGAGGTGGTGTTGGCCCTGTATCGCTCACTTGTGAGACTCCACCTGGAGTATTGTGTTCAGTTCTGGAGGCTGCTCTTCTGCAAGGACATTGGCAGGGTGGAAGCGGTCAAGAGGAGGGCTAGGACTACTAAAATGGTATGAGGGTCTCATGAGAAACTATATGTAAAGGGGCTATAGGAGCCCAACATGTGCTCCCTAGAGGGGAGAAGCACAAGAGGGGACATGATTGAGAGCTATAAGAACCTTGTGGGGGTGAACAATGTGCAGGAGGGGAGTATCTTAAATAGGAGGAGGAGGAGCACCAGAATATGGAAGCATGCCATGTAGCTTGATGTGGAGAAGTTTAAGAGGGATGTATGGAAATACTTCATCACAGAAAGTGTGGTAGATGCCTGGAACAGCCTGCCAGAGGAGGTGGTGGGGGCGAAGTACCCGACCAGGATAGTGCACTCTTGGTGTTTTCAAACTGTCTTGCTGAAATCCAAGACTGAATGAATTCCAGTTGGCTTAAACTGAACCCAGACAAGACCGAGGTGTTGGCTGTTGAACCAGGTTGCCAGTCTGAGGGGTCACATGCTGGGAAGCCTTCCGGGCTTTGGCTTGGAGGCTCTCGGCTCCTGACCTCTGAAAGGGTGCGGAATCTGGGGGTGTTATTTGACGATGGGTTGACTCTGCATTCACAGGTGTCAACTATGGTCAAGTTATCCTTTTATCATCTGAGGAACATCTCCTGGATTAAGCACTTCATTCCACCTGACGACCTGCCAACTTTGGTTCATGCATTTGTGACCTCGCATCTTGACTACTGTACTCCATATACCTAGGGCTTCCTGGGGTTGACATCTGCTGCCTGCAGCTAGTGCAGAATGCTGCAGCCAGGTTGTTGTGTGGGTCTACCCTATCCAGTCATATTACTCCTGTGATATGTGCTCTGCACTGGCTGCCAGTTCAGTGGTGGATCAGCTTTAAAGTTGGCTTGCTAATTTTTAGAGCCCTACATGTATGGATCCGAGTTACCTACAAGAGCTTCTGTGTCCCTACTGCCCTGTCAGACCACTCCACTCAACCGAAGAGAGATTGCTGGAGATTCCCAGGATGCATTTGAAATCTTCTGGAGCTTGGGCTTTTGCTTTTGCTGCCCCCACTCTGTGGAATTCTCTACCTCATCGGGTGAGAGAATATCAGACAGTGGAGAGCTTTAAAACTGCTTTAAAAACACATGTATTTGAATGTGCTTTCCCTGTTGATTAGTATTTTTTTTAATTTTATTTGCATTTAGTATTTTAATATTGGATATTTACTGTATATTTAACAATGCTGGAGTTTATTTACTTATTTATTTGTGTTTTTCCATTTTGAAATGTGATTGTACAGTGCTTTGATATTTTGATATTGTGCCTTATAAATACTTTTTATTATTATTATAAGTCAGAAAGGAACTTCAAGCATGCATGGGACAGGAACATGGGTATATTAAATAGAGGTAAGTGAGGAGGGAGAGACACCAGTGACCAAATAGAATTCGGATTGTAACATTAACATGGAAAATAGAGCAGACTAGTTAGAACTACCAGTTCTTTTCTGCTAACACATTCTATGCTTCTATGTTTCTCTTGCACTGAAATATTATTTTATAGTACCCACTCAGGCTTGTTGATAATTTCTAATGCTATTACTCTCCACAGGTGCCTGGATTATTACTGGTGGTGTCCATTATGGAGTGATGAAGTACATTGGGGAGATGGTGCGAGACAATACCATCAGCAGAAGCTCTGAGGACAAAATTGTGGCTATTGGCATTGCAGCCTGGGGAATGATTCGCAACAGAGAAAGCTTGATTAGGCCAGCTGATGTGGAGGTACATTTTACCATTACATATTGAGATCAATAGTCATGTTCTGGAGCAGTTTTCTTTCCCTCAACTCTCCCCAGATGAACTAAGGAAGAATAGCAGATCTGTGAAACTTTATTTTTTCCCCAGGAATTGTCATAAGCTTGATAGTAATGGGGATTACATGATGCTAAAGTTGATTACAAACAGTGTTAAAAGTGTGGGGAGGGTTCCCAGGCTCAGCCCCCCCCCCCAAGCTCTGAAGACAGCCTGGTAGTGCATGAATCACTGCAATTGACTAATAATGGAATGGGGACTCAATTTAAAGATATGGCCCCTATGGACCCCTCTAGCTCTCAAAGCTCATGAAGTTTAATTCCAACACTGATTACAAATGTATTCTTTATAAAACAAAAACATGAGATGTGTACAGAAATGTAGCAACATTTCCCTTTGCTGGCAAAGATGTGTTGGAATCACAAACTTTGCAGTTTGAGAATATCATGCAAAGTAGCCCCACTTCACCAAATGTGAGGCATAGCGCACTTTGCAGAACAAAGTGTTAAGCTTTGCCAGTAATGTCAGTTGTAGTTTGTGAAGGGTGAATAGCTGGCAGATCAGATGTTGTACAGAAGGCTGAAAATGGGTATTTGCACACATTTTCTTAGATATTCAAAGGGGATGCACCTGGTGCAACTGAGTTGCACTGGTGCATCACAAATGTATGAGGCCATATTTGAAAGGTGGGAATCGTCATAGCAATTTGGATGTACTGCAGTGCAAAGATAATGTATGCAGCGCATCTGGAGGGGGCGTTCCCTTGCATATGTGACACATCGCAATATTCAGCCAAGATGTGCAGCACAGCTGCTTGCATATCTTGGAGATGAGCCACACAAAGTTACGCCTTGAATACTAGGCATACATCGTAGCCACCCACAGGTGTGCTGCTGTACTGCACAGTGCAATACAGCAGCCACCAGCCTGTGTGTGGACACCCCCTCCCAGCCCCAGTCATAAAATAAAATATCATCCCCAGACATCCCTGGTAGTCCAGTGGCCCCCCTCCCAACTCAAGGTCCGTTCATGCCCATCATACATCCAAATGAAACTCCCTGGTAGTCTAATGTCCACCCTTCCCATCCCTGAATCCCTGTATATAAAACATTCCCCTTTCTATATCCCTGGTAGTCTAGTGGCTCCCCCTCGCATCCCTGTTCATGAATAGAAATTCATGCTTTCCCTCATATCCCTGGGAGTCTAGTGTAACCCCCCCTCTCATCCCCATCTGTGAATAGAAATGAATTTCTTCCCTCAGAGTCATATCCCTGGTAGTCTAGTTTAACCCCACTCCAATCCCCGTTCATGAATAGAATGTCATTCCAACCCTAATATCACCTGGTAGTCAAGTTTAACCCCCCTTCCATCCCCGAACTTGAGTGTATAGGTATAATACCCATACCATTATCCATGGTGGCCCAGTGTACCCCCCACCCACTGAGAAACCCACATCTCACCCCAGTCCCCTCAACCCAGCAAGGCCAGTTGCTACAGAGCCAGCGAGCAGCACATCCCTCCACACACTGCTGTGGCTGCCTGCTGACTGAGCTGTCAGTGAATGACAGCTTACTGAATCCATTGGAAGCCCATTGGTAGGCACTGTCGACCAATGGGCTTGCAGTGTGTCCTGTAAGCTTTCATTCATAAGTTTGTGTCATACCAATGGGCTTCCAATGCATACAGTAAGCTGTCAGTCACTGACAGCTCAGTTGGCAGGCAGCCGTGGTGGTGTTTGGAGGGATGTGCTGCCCGCTGGCTCCATGGGCAACTGGTCTTGCTGGGTTGGGGGAGCGGGATGGGATGTGGGTTCCTCAGTGGGGAGGGGGTACACTGGACCACCATGGATACTGGTGTGAGTGTTATACCTATACTATCAGGTTCATGGATGGGACAGGGATTACACTTGACTACAAGGGAGTATGAGCGTTTGAATGACATTCTATTCACTAGCAGGAATGGGAGAGGGGGTTACACTAGACTACCAGGGATATGAGGGAAGATGTGAATTTTTGTTCATGAATGGGGATGAGAGGAGGGCCACTAGACTACCAGGGCGATGTGCGTGTGTTTTGTGCTACTCTGCATTTGCCACCTGGTGCATCCCAGCCCCAGACATGCAAATGAGGCCATGATGGCATGCAAATGGCCCCATTTGTGCCCTGCATGGCTAATAGCTCCATTTTCATGTTTCAGTCTAAATATCTGGAATTTGTGCTAAGCACATCTGAGGATGCGCTGTGCATCTCCATTCCAGGGATTCAGACCGGGCAGGGGGATGCGCCAGAGCATAGGTGGCAGCCCTCATTTGCACTGCAGGCATTTTGTACCATATTCAGATGGGATGTGTGGTAACATATCTGATTTAAATATTGCACTTCTGCTCTCTGGCACATCTCGGTTGCATGGAGCAACCACTTGCACCCTTTCTGGGTGCAGTTTGAATATCTGTGCCATATTCTTTTTTTAATAATATGAATATTTAATTCTGTATATTAAGCAAGGTATTAATATTTATTTGTGTGTATAATACATTCATTGCTAAAAATGTTAATACATCAGTTTGGGTTGAAGCAACAAAAGTAAGGAAATGAGATGTTAGGGTTGACACCCTTATACCTCCCCCACCTGACCATCCAACCTTATCCCCGCCGTCCACAGAACAGGCGATGGGGTGTGCCTTGGGGTCATTGGCCCTAACTCTCACCCTATTACATGTGTGAGGATGCTGACATTGTATAGTATAGGAGAATGGGGTGAGAGTTAGGCCCGATGGCCACAAGGCACACCCCATCGCCTGTTGGTCTGCAGATGGTGGGGGTGGGGATGTCTGGTGGGGGAGGTGTTAAGGTGTCAGCCCCAACATCTCATTTCCTTACTTTCATCACATCAACCCTAACTGATGCATTAACAAAGTTTTTTTGCAATTAATTTCTTTACTTTTTGAGATGGTGTAATATTACCCTTATATATCTTTGGGAGCACAGGGCCCATCTATCCATAAGTGTACAGAGCTGCCATCTCCCTGAGGTAATGTTGGGCTCTCTGGGCCCTGCACATCCACTACTGTATAAAATAGGACCCTGAAGTCACATAACTGCATAATAGTATCCATCTCCCTGTAGGAGCGCAGGGTCCTCCTGGCCTTGTGCTCCCATCACTGCATCTCCCCCTGGGAGTGCAGGGCTCTCAGGGCCCTGCACTCCCATCACAAATCCATCACTCTGTAATGGGAACTTTCCAAACTTCAAAATCTTATAACTATGGAGGCAATGTAAATTTTATTACCAAACCAGCAAAAGTCATATCTTTAGGGCAAGCTTATTCTACCATTAACATTTCAGCCCGAAATTCCAAACAGGTTGCAGTGCCCTTTTAAAATCCCTTTTTGCAATTCCTTTTCAAAAGCTGATCCCTTTTCTCGAGCTGATCCCTGTTCATGAGGTAATCATGTGACTCTCCCTCTCATGAAAAGGGACTTTGACAATTTATGAACAGGGATCACGAAAAGGGATAGGCTCACGAAAATGGATCACAAAAAGGGATTTTAAAGTCCTATAACTATGAAACCAATGTAAATTGTTTAACGAAACCAGCACATGTCACATCCTTAGGGCAAGCCCTTTCTACTCTGAAAATTTGAGCCCGAAATTCCAAACCATTTGATTGCAGTGCCCTTTTAAAATCCCTTTTCACAATCCCTTTTCATGAGCCAATCCCTTTTTGCAATCCCTTTTTGTGAGCGGATCCATTTTCGTGAGGTAGGGTCATGTGACCCCCTCACAAAAAGGGATTTTTGACAGCTCACGAACAGGGATTGCATAAAGGGATCAGCTCGCAAAAAGGGATTTTAAATTCCCATAACTATGAGACCAATGTAAATTGTTTCAGCAAACCAACAAATGTCACATTCTTGTGGCAAGCCCTTTCTACCCTGAAAATTTCAGCCTGAAACTCCAAACCATTTCTTTGCACTGGCCTTTAAAATCCCTCTCCGTGCTCCCTTTTTCATGAGCTGATCCCTCTTCGCAATCCCTTTTCGTTAGCTGATCCCTTTTCATGAGGTCTAAAACTGCAATTTTTTAAATAACTACAAAAAAATAGAGGCATGAGCAGGTAGAGGACGTCCCCGTGACCAAAACCCATGCTTTGGTTTTTACAAAAGATTTCCCCGGGGCAAGTTATTAGGTTTTGTTTTCTCCCCTCGCTAAGCAAGAAAACTTAATGGTGGTTGGTGAACAGGGATTTTCTAGCAAAAATGAATCCCTTTTTGCAATCCCTTTTTGTGAGCTGTTCACTGCCATGAATTCTTGATTGAAACTGTGCATCTCTCCCAAAGGCTAAACTGAGCATGCCCAGAACACAAATGTTTTAAATTTAATAACTTTGGAACGGATTAATATTTTTTCACCAAACCAAACTTGGCTTATTCCTTAGGATATCCTCTTTCTACCCTGAAAATTACAGGCCATGATTCCAAACAGTGTGGTCACAGCATGATGAGGAAAACACAGGGGAAAATTGTGAAAATTGGTGAAAAATCTTTTTTATAATTCACTGAAAGAGATCTGCAAACCCGATCGAAATGCAACGTGGCAAATCAAGAGATCTACCACCTGAAACCATCTGTTTCAAATGTCATGCAAATCTATAGAATGGTTGCAAAGTTATTAATGTGCAAAATTTGGAGTTTAACATTAAAGTGCCTGCTCAACCCTAATTATAGAGACATGGCTGCACCTCAATAATTCTTTGCAAAGACTGCATTAATACACCAGTTAGGATAACTTAATGCTATAAAAGTAGAGAAGTGTAGTGTTAAGATCTCCAGCCCTAACTCCCTCCCCCTATGCAGCAAAAGGACAAGACCACACAAGCAACCACAGACAGCCATCATCAGGTAAGGCAAACATACAACTGTTTCCAGATGACACAAATGGAATAACACTGATGTGCTACCCTCATGGATTCATATCTGCTTGTGCTTATATGAACATACGAACATACAAAATTTGCCATCAGATAAAGGCCTAGAGGTCTATCAAGTCTGCTTGAATGTGCAGCTAGCACCCCTTATTCTGCAGCTGCCCCTCCCTTCCACCCTTCCCCTTCATTAACCTTCCCCCTTGTCCTGTCCCATCCTCGTTTGAAACAGTCCACTGTTCTACTGCATACCACTTCAGCAGGTAACGCATTCCACCCAGCCACCACCCTCTCTGTAAAAAAGTGTCTCCTCATCTCCCTCCTGAACCTTCCTCACTCCAGTCTCATATCATGGCCCCTGGTGGCCCTCCCTTCCTTACTTTGAACAGCCCCTCTGTACCCGTCTTGTTTATTCCTTTCATGTATTTAAAGGTTTCAATCATGTCACCCCTGTCTCTCCTCTCCTCCAGTGAGTACATGTTCAACTCCTTCAACCTCCTCTCGTATGATAAGTCCCCAGCCCCTTGATCATCTTTGTCACTCTGCGCTGCACCCCTCAGTAACTTAATGTCCCTCTTCAGAAAGCGGACACCAGTACCACGCAGTACTCAGGTGTGGTCTAACTAATGACCTATACAGTGGCAGATCACCTCCTCCGCCTCGAGGATATACCCCTGCAATACAACCCAGCATTTTGTTGGCCTTTGCAGCTGCCTTCCTACATTGTGCTGAGTTGTTCATTGACCCTGTAATGAGCACACCCAGATCCTTCTCCTCCTCTGTCTGGGCTAGCTGCACTCTCCCTAGCTGGTAACTCCTCCTTGGGTTCTTCATCCCAAAATGCAGCACCTTGCACTTTTTGGCATTAAAGCCTAGTTGCCAGGTGTCTGACCAGGTTTCAAGCTTTGCCAGATCCTCCTGAAACCCCTGCCATCTCCCTAGGTCATCCACCACCACACCTACCTTGGTATCATCAGCAAACAGACTGATCTTGCTCTTGATGTCCCATGATATGTCTGCAATGAATATCCCAAACAACACTGGTCCCAACACGAGCCCTGTGGAACACCGCTCATCACTGCCCTTGGGTGTGAGCTCCCCACCACCACCACCCTCTGTTGCCTTCCCTGCAGCCAGTTTCCTACCCATCTCACCAGCTTTGCACCCACCCTGTGCCTACTAACTTCCTTCCCAGCCTTCCATGTGGCACTGGAGTCGAATGCCTTCACTGAAGTCCAGATACAGGACTTCCACTGCATGGCCCTGTCCAGTTACCTAGTTACCCAGTCATAGAACTCGACCAGGTTGGTTTGGCAGGATCTGCCACATATGAAGCCATGCTGTCTGCTGTCCTGTAGTCCTTTGGCATCTAGGAGGGCCACCAGCCTCTCCTTCAGGATAGTCTCCATTAGCTTACCCACGATGGATGTGAGGCTCGCTGGTCTGTAGTTTCCCGGTTCATCCTTGGGGCCACTCTTGTGGAGGGGCACCACATGAGCCATCCTCCAGTCCTGAGGTACACACCCCGAATGTAGTGAGGCATTAAATAGGTCTGTCAAAGGTCCTGCAAAGACCTCTGCCAGCAACTTCAGTACCCTGGGGTGGATGCCATCTGGGCCTGGTGCCTTGTCCACCCTCAGTGCCTTCAAACCCTCGTGTGTGTGTGTGTCATACAGCATGCATGAGTATGTGTGGCTTCTGCAGACAGAACACCCCATAGGGCCTGCACCTCTGCAGATAGAAGTATTCATGCATGCTGTATAAGGTACCTCACTAGATAGCATGATTCACAATTACATGTTTTTCTATATGCAGCTACATAACTGTAAAACTTAAACCCCCCCTTGTACAGTTTCTAGATGCACTGCTGAAACCATGATACCCACATTGCAACAGTACTTCCAACTGCTTAACTGCAGGCCCCAGGGGGGTCTGCCTTCTGAAGCCAGAAGTCAATGTGTATATCTTACACGTGTGGTTAAAGAGGCAAAGGAGCCTCAGGGGCCTTTTCTTCTGCAGGTGGAAGTACTGTTGCAATTTTAGTACTGTATCATGGATTTTGTGGCACCTGAGCTTCTGCTGCCAGAGGTCAGCATAAATGTCTTACACGCGCAGCTGCAGAAGTGCAGACCAATCAAAAGTGTATATGTTTTACTGTGTGAATAAGTACCTGAGACTACAGAAGTGCTGGCCCCATAAGGGCCTACCTATCTGTTAACAGAAGAACTCCTGTAATTTGGACATCATGGATCTGTATCTGTGGCTACAGGGCCTGTGCTTGTGCACACAGATGCAGTGCTGTGATTTGAGTACCCTGAATTTCTGTCTGCTGTGACAAGTGACTGTGTATGTCTTGCAGTGTGCATGCCACAGACATAAATCTACAAAGGTAGCATATCATTGCTACTGGCTACTGCATTGGTGTCATCTGGAAACAGTTGTATGTTGTTTGTCTTACCTGATGATGGCTGTCTGTGGTTGTTTGTGTGGTACATATAAACATATGAAACTGCCAGCAAATACAGGCCATATGGTCTATCTAGTCTGCTCGAGTGTGCAGCACTTCAGCCCATTAGACTGCAGCTGCCCCCCTCCCATTAACTCTTCCCTTCCCCAACTGCCCCAGGATGTACTTTCCCCTTGAATTTGTCCCACCCCCTCTTGAAACACCCCACAGTCTGCACTGATGAGAGTTGCTTAGGCAGTGCATTCCACCCTGTTACCACTCTTTCAGTGAAGTAGTGCCTCCTCCTTTCCCACCTGAATCTGCCCCCCTTTAACTTCAGGGAGTGCCCTCTGGTATCTCTTCCATTCTGGAGAATGAACCCACCCTGGAAGCCTACTCTGTTCATCCCCTTCAGGTACTTGAAGGTCTTGATTTTATGTCCTGTCTCTCTTCTATCCTCCAGGGTATACATTTATTTATTTATTTATTTGTACATCAGTTTACAACCTTTGAGACAGAGACTCATTTCCAAAGTTACCTCGTCACATTGAGGACACACAGAACAGACTTTTTGGTTACAGCGTACGAGTCACATAACTTAACAAGCACAAGTGGTTACATACATTTATATAGTTAAACAGTTTTGTTACAATGATACAGTCTCGCAAAAAACAGCTGGATAATAACAGTGGCAATATTGAGCTCTATTAGTCTTTCCTCATATGTTCTATCCCTCAACCCCTGGATCATCTTTGCTGCTGTTCGCTGCACTGCCTCTAGTAGTTTGATATCCCTTTTCAAGTGCGGGTGCCAGAACTGCATGCAGTACTCCAAGGGCAGCCTCACCAGGTAGCTGTGTGTGTCCGTTAGTAAGCATCCACAGTTACAGAGCCCATCTCACCCAATTTCTATAACCCCCATACAAATGGGGGTTCTCAAAAAAGTCTTACTTGAGCTTGCCTAAATGCTCACTGCCAGGCTGGTATTCTGCATTTTAGCAGTTTAAATGTATTACCAGAGAGTGCCTGTATAGCCTCTGTGTACTGTCTCTTTAAGACCTGCCTGGATTGCAGTCATAATTAATCTGAGAGGGACCGCTGTTAGAAGATGTACTTGTTTGCTGATCTTTTGCTAGAGTAGTAATAATATTGCAGTTTGTTCTAACCTGCCTTCTTTGCAGCATGGACAGTTCTGTTTGTTTCCATCATCTTAGTCCTGGTCTGCAGAATGGGACAATCAGTACATTTGGGACTCTAAAATGGAGCCTGCCTACAGGGGCTTGGTGGGGCCAAAACTTGTAGGAATTGTAGTTTTGGGCTTTTGGTGCCTAAAATAACCTGGAGGGGGAAACCTTGTTGTGACTGACAGACAAATCAGCCAACTGAACCTTTTGGATCTTGGGGAAAGTCGCACACTGCTTGCAGTTTCAGTTAGATCTGAGTTGGGAAGTGAAGAAGTAACAGCTCGAGATAGTTTGAGCAGCAATCCATAGTGGATTCACGTGAGAACTGTGGAAAGACCTGAGTTTGAGCTGCATGCCTGCCTGCTGTTCTTGAGAGGGAACTTGTGCTTTTTTTGGACTGAATCCGATTTTGGAGAGCAAATTAAGCCACTGAATCGTGACCAGGCTTTAAACTGAAGACGATGGATGGTTTTCTGAATGCGATTGGCCTGTCAGGACTTCCAGCTACCTCTGAACTCCCAGATTGTGCAGAGACTCTGCAATTGCGACCAGAGAGCCATTTGCCTGGTACAGTGGAATTTCCTTATGTGACTGTGCTGTGTGCTTATAGTGGGTCGTGATTTGGTTCCCCACTGTGTGTCTGAACTGTTTTGCTTGCTGGAGGCTGTATCCAGCTCCATGAACTGAATCCATATCCATTTCCATTTGCCTGGGCCCTGCTACACTGGCCCAGCCAGAATACCCACTATGCAGAGAAGTCATCAACGAGAGACCGGCCTGGGGATCAGCCCCCTGCTCAATGCCTTGAACAGGAATGACACCTCTGTGATTTGTGTGGGCCCTGCTCCTCCGGGCACTCCAGCTCAACAGCCTGCAGTCTCGATTTCATCCTGCCTGTGTCCAGTATTGGGCATTGTGAGTAAATATAAGGGTAGCTCCCTGTAACAACAGCTAAATCTAAAAGTGTTGCCATCTGATTGTCTTGTTGCCTTTTCTTTCATGAACTGAGCCCTCCGGATCTGGATGACAAATAGTGTGTGTTGTGCATGTTGCTTTCTTCCATCACAGGGTCCCAACCAGCTGCAATGGTCCTGGCTAGCCCACCGTTTTCCTACCTGGGTACCCAGAGTGTGCGACTGTGTAGAGACTACGAACTGCATGCATAACTGTCTGATTAATATAGCTTTTAAGCAAATCAACCTGATTACACCCATCCCATGTTAAAGTCCCACGAATAAATCAGATTTAACTTTGTTTGCATTTAACCTGATTGTGGTTCCAGTATGTGCCAAAAATATTGTACTGTTGCTATTTTCTGTGCTTAACGTTGTTTTACAGGGGGTCCCCAGTGTCAAGCTAGAGGAACCAACCCTGGTGGTAAGTGCAAACAGTGTGGATAATTGCCTGGTGAATAAAGGTCATTGTGAAAGTAATTATTGTATATTGTTCAGAACACTAGAAGGGAAAGAGGGGGTTACAGTGTCCCAGAGGGCTGTGCCCAGGTTAGCTTGACCACTAACAACTCTGACCTCCATGTGGAGGCACCCATTTCATTACCCAGGCCCCTTAACCTGCTACTAGCCAAGCAGGCAGGGTAGTAGCCCTTGGGATAGTGCCACCTAGGGGTTACATCTTGGAGGCTCACCACTGGGATTTTGAGCCTTCTAGCGGCCAAAAATCACAAACTACTGTTAAAGATTAATGGCTATCCCAGTAGAAATGGCTGTACACCAGTTGGTGGTGTGGTGTACTGGGCAGGAGATTGACCCCCAAAATGTTCTGCTTATACTGGATATTCCCCTGGGTACCAGTAAGGACACTGTAGAGAGAGCACTCTCCAAAGTTGAATGTTTAAAAAACCCTGTGGGGGTGGGTAGACAGGCTGATTTGATTGCCGACACTTTCATAGCTTTGGTAGAGTGTAGTGACCTCTTGGACAGCTCTAAAATGCCACAGACTATTTCCTCAGACGCGGTCCTAGCCGCCTGGCGAATGATAACAAAAGACAGAAAAGACCCTGGGGAGGATGAACTCCCACCAGTATCTGAGACTTTTCAGGAGACATTTGCTAAGTTGTTGATGGAGGAAGGGAAATTTGTGGAGGACTTTAAGAAACTAATCCTACCACCTGGGGTTTCCTTCCCCAGCTCCCCCTCCCATTCCAGCACTTGTTACTGCCCTGCCTTCTGTGCCCATGCCAATGCTGGCCCCTGTATCTGTACCCACCATTAGTCACGACTCCTACCAAAGGTTGAGAATCTTCTTGGGCACCCTCCCCACCCCCCGGGGGGGGATGACTGGGAGACCTGGATCGACTATGTTGCCCCTTGGTACCAGAGTGGCTGTGTGCAGAGGTTGAGAAGTGGAAAAGAATCATAGAAAGTTTGAGGGGCCCCACCCTTGAAGCCATTACATTTTTGAGGTCCATGAACCCTGATGCGTCTGTTCAGAAGTACCTATCTGTACTTGAAGGCAATTTTGGGAGCATTGAGTCAGGGAAGATTTTGATGTGGAAATTCCAAGGTACCAAACAATGGAAGGGGGAAAGTTTGTCTGTGTATGTTACTTGCCTAGAAAGAGCTCTGCAGAAAGCTTACCAGAATGGTGGTGTAGCCGCCAGTGATTTGAACCATGTGAGATTGGGCCACATACTGCAACATGCCAAGCATTCTAAACTGCAGATCATCCAGTTAAGGCTCCAGGATAGGAGAGGTAACCCACCTGACTACTGTGACTTGATAAAAGAACTCTGGGAGGTAGAAGGTGAAGAGGGAGATTGTAATTATGGGGTGAGTGCAGCCCAAGTGATCATGGTACCGGATGACCCTTCTGAAATGGAGACCATTACGAGTGTCCTGCTGTGGGCTAAACGGTGGGGGGAGGAGTTGCTGAAGGAAGTCAGAAAAGTACAACTGGGTACATTCACTGAGGTATCCCCTGCTGACAGAGACCCTGGCCTCTGTCAGTATGTGACTGCTATGGGGGTGCACCCTCAGGCATCCTCTACTGAGGGTGATGTCTCAGCTGAGCTCAAGGAATTGACTGTCACCCTAAAAGAACTTTTGAGACATGGTACACTATCAGCAGAAGTCGGATCACAATCTCCCATCGATGCTCCAGCATCCCCTGCTATGTTTTCCCCAAGGATGTCCCAAGAGCCTGTCATTTGTCACAATTGCATCAAGGATGGCCGTATAAAGAGGGAATACCAGTCTCAGAAGGACTTAGAGAAAGTGGTGAACCGGCTTCAAGGAGAGCTTCGGAAAATGAGTCAGTGGTCAAGGGGTGCACAAAATTACTGCAGTGAAGGCTTCGGCCATCCTATCTCAAACCCCTCTGTGACTAGATTGTCTGTCCAGGCCCCTGCTGTTGTCCCTCCAGACTCATCCAAAATAGTGAGCCCTTAAATGAAGACTACTGTGGCTGTGAATGGTATTCCTACTCGGGATGTGCTTGACAGTGGGTCACAAGTGACGATTGTATTTCAGGACTGGTATGACAAACACTTATCTGATGTGCCATTACAATCTCTGGAAGGCCTATATATGTGGGGGCTGAGCGACAAGTCTTATTCCTACCTATGATATGTCTGCCTCTGTTTGTCTTTCCTACAACTGTAACTGGTGTAGAGGAGAAAGTAGAGACACTGACCCTAGTGTGTCCCCCCACCAGACTGTATGTTGGGGTTCCCCTATTAATTGGAACAAACACCCACATGTTTGGGAGATTAGCACAACTCTGCCATGAGAAACAAGGGCAACTGACTGGATGGACCATAAGAATTCCAGCCTTAGTAAAAAGGGCATATGACTTACAACAGAAACCCAATGAAGAGGACCCAGATGAGCCAGTGCGGATAGTGTGGAAAAAGGAACCTGACTCTTAGGTATTGGCCCCCAACGCCCAGTGCACAATCCATGGAGAAGTCTGCCTAAAGAGAAATGTAAAGAACAAAATATTAATGTTGGATGCACCAGGTGATGGAAAGTTGCCGGAAGGATTATTGGTTAAACCCAGCATCTTGCCTGCCCGTGCCCATGCCTATGCATGACTAGTGATGGTCTAGATTACAAATATGTCAGATTGGGGGGTCCGGGTGAACAGAGGGTGCACTCTAACTACAGTACACTGTGCAGACACTGCAGTATTACCAAATAACAAGTACTCTGGCCAAAAGGAGAGAGTGACCCCGGACTTATTTGACTTTGATTCCCTGCTGCCAGCTGAATGGAAGGCTAGGATTAGCAAGAAACTTGCCCAGAGAAACCAAGTGTTTTTGTTGAACGAATGGGACGTGGGACATGTCCAGGATGCAGAGCATCATATACACCTGCATGATGACTGGCCATTTCGAGAGAGATCCCGATGCCTCGCCCCAGCAGACATAGATGATGTGAGGAGACACCTGCAGGAAATGCTCGCTCCTGGCGTGATACAGGAATCAAGGAGCCCATATGCCTTTCCCTTTGTGGTTGTGCATAAGAAGAATGGGTCAGTGAGGATGTGTGCTGATTATCGAACCCTGAACCAGTGAACTGTCCCAGATCAATACACCATGCCCCATATACAAGATGCCCTGGATTGCTTGAATGGGAGCAAATGCTTCTCAGTATTGGATCCTCGCAATGGATATTACCAGATTCTGATGACCATGGAGGACCATAAGAAAACCACCTTCAGCTGTCCTGTGGGGTTCTATGAATTCCTGAGAATGCCCCAGGGGATTTCGTGTGCCCCGGCCACCTTTCCGTGACTGATGGAACATGCAGTGGGAGACATGAACTTGCTGGAATGCCAAGTGTACCTAGATTTTGTCATTGTGTTCTGACGCACATTAGAGGAGCATGAGGCCTGACGGTTTAAAGTTGGAAGACTTTGGCCTTAAGCTGTCCATTGACAAGTGCCAGTTTTTTAAAACCTCCGTGAAGTATGTGGGGCACATAGTATCTGCAGAAGGGATAGAGACTGATCACAGTATGGTTGAGTCACTGACTACTTGGCCCCAGCCTTATAACTTAAAAGAACTGCAATGTTTCCTGGGGTTCTGTGGCTACTACTGCAGGTTCATAAAAGACTATTCCAAGGTGATTCACCCACTCCTGAATCTCAGCCAAGGTTACCCCCCTACCAACCGTAAATACAAGAGGGCTGTCAAAGAACCTGAGAAAGTATGCTTCCGAACAGGTAAACCTTTTGGGCCCTGCTGGACACCCAAATGTGAAGCAGCCTTCCACGAAGTCCTATACCAGCTCACCCATGCCCCCATCCTCACCTATGCTGACCCTACCAAGCCCTATGTGCTGCATATGGATACTAGTCTGCAGGGCCTAGGAGCCATGCTATATCAAGACCATGAGGATGGTTTGAGACCAGTGGCTTTTGCAAGCAGGAGCTTGACCCCATCAGAACAAAAATATCCTGTGCTGGAGTTTATTGCCCTAAAATGGGCCATTGTTGACCAGTTTCATGAGTAACTCTATGGGGCAAAGATATTGGTGAAGACCAACAATAATCTGTTAACCTATGTACAGACTTCAGCTAAATTGGACGCCACTTTGCACCGATGGCTCTCTGCTTTATCAACCTATGATTATGCTGTTGAATACAGGCCAGGACTGAACCATATTGATGCTGATGCCCTGTCACGAAGGCCAGTCTCCAAGAGTGATTGGGTCATGTTGTCTGAACCTGACATCCAAGCATTGTGCCAAAAGTTTGATAGAGATGAACAGATGTCTACAGATACAGTGGACTGTTTAGTAGATTGCTAGGGCCATCCTGATACTTGCATACCGACTGCCTATTGCCATTTCTCTGCTCTAGATATTAGTACACTACTTCAGTTTCACAATGACAGCATCCAGTGGGCTCAATCCCAAGATCCTATGATTCAGCCAGCACTTGATGCCCTGCGTGCAGGGAAAGATGTGTCCCAGTTGCATTCCCCTGACTTGCGAAGTGCCCTATTGTTTAAAGAAGGCACCAGGTTGAAGTTACACAATCAGTTGTTATACAGAGAGACAGTGGATCACAGTGGTTGAGTAGACAAGCAGCAATTGGTCCTGCCCACCGCCTTTAAAGATTTGGTACTGAGGTCCCTCCACAATCACATGGGGCACCTTGATATTGACAGAACTCTTGACCTGGTATGATCTCAATTCTACTGGCCCAAGCTGGGGGCCAATGTTGAGCACCACGTAAAGACCTGCAGTCATTGCCTGCAAAGGAAAGCCCAGCCTCAGAGGGCTGCCGCCCTTGTCAAAATTACTACCAGCACCCCCATGGAACTGGTTTGCATCGACTTTTTGTGTTTAGAACCTGATCAGCAGAATATTGGCAATGTGTTAGTGGTTATGGATCATTTCACATGGTATGCACAAGTTTTTCCAACTAAAGATCTAAAGGCCTGTACCGTGGCCAAGGTGCTAGTGGAAAATTTCTTCATCCAGTATGGTGCCCCCCAGTGGATTCATTCTGATCAAGGCAGAGACTTTGATAGTCAGCTAATTAAATAAATGCTCTTTTTGTGGGGGGTGCGGCAGTCAAGAACCACCCCCTATCACCAGCAGGGGCACCCTCAACCAGAACATTTTAACCGCATCCTTCTAGACATGCTGGGCACCCTCCACCCAAAAGACAAGCATAAGTGGATCCAGCAGATTAGCACCATGGTACACGCGTACAATTGCACCAAAAATGATGCTACTGGGTTCTCCCCCTACCACCTCATGTTTGGGAGGGAGGCTTACCTGCCAGTTGATGTTTGTTTTGGGTCTCTCCAGATGGGGTCCAAGCTGAAAACTACCTGCAGTATATACAGAAACTGAAAGCTCAATTGAACCATGCAAAGCAACTGGCCCAGACAATGGCCACTAAAAGAAATCTCGCCAACAAAGAGAGGCATGACAAGAAAGTAAAGGCTCAAGAGCTACAGCCCAAAGACTGTTACAAAATTTGGGACTATATGATCAGCACAAGATTGCTGATAGGTGGCACCATCTTCCTCATGTAGTAGTTAGAAAGTTGGATGATCTACCAGTATACAAGTTACGCTCAGAGAATAACTCCAAAGCTGTCAAGACCATGCACCATAACCACTTGCTGCCTATCGGCCAAGTTATTATTGAAGCTGAGCCAGCAAACATTGCCTCCCCTTGGCGGTGACTCATGCTGCTGCAAAATAGAGATAGTCAACCTACCCCAGTAGTTACAGAGTTAAGGTTTCCCCTGCAGCAGGCCCAGAATGATGGTGACTGTCAGTCCACCTCTGACAATAGTGAGTGCGACAATGCCTATTACCCCTCCTATGAATTGAGCCAGCTGTTTCAAGGTAACCCTATGACTAATTGTGGGGATGAAGCTGGGCCTTCTGGACTGCCTAACCCCCCAGCTTTTTCCTTGAAGCCAATGCTCCCTGAAAGTGAGGTGCAAAGCATCTGTGGTGCTCTGAATGAAGATGGAATGAGTGAGTGGAACACCAAGGTCCAAATTATTGAGTATAAGATAAGTTACCCAGACAAGGAGAGGCAGGAGTCATCCAAGAGATTCAGTGCCTGCAGGGTGTTTATTCCGTACTAGTGGGTAGGAAGACACAGTCACAATAGAAGTAGGCACCACAGCAGGCAATAGAGAAAACAGAATTACTTTTACTTAACACATCTAAAATAACTACTAACTACCAAAAGTATTTTGAGGTGTACCTAGGCCTATTGCCACTATACTGTAAAAATTTCTTAGCAGTAACCCGTAAGTAAAACTGGTACTTAGATGGAAATCAGGTGTTATTCATTACCCATAGTATCTGGTTATACAAGGACCATAGAATCTAGTTTTACAATGACCACAGGATCATGACAAAGTCCAAATGTCTGAAGTCTTCGTGCGCACCATCGTTCACCGTTGGTATCTACAAGAGAAGCAAAACAGAACCGTAGAACGCTTGGACACAATTCCCAGCACAGACCTAGTTAAGGTCACTGGGGTGGTGAGAGGTTTTATAAACAGACCATAGGTTTCTCAGCAAAACCCACTCTCTCCAAGGCTGCCAGAAAGAAAGAACCAGAGAAGCTAGTTCCTGGAATGAACTCACTTACGGGCTGTCTGATTCAACACAGGAAGCAAAAGGTTTCTCGGCGCCAAAACCCACTTCCAGGGCCACCAAGGAAGAAGAGAAACCAGGAGATGCATGGAGATGAATCCACTGGAGGACTACCATGACCTGGACGATGCTGCAGCACTCCAAGGGCCAGCAAGACTTTGAAGGATCTGAGGTGAAGATGAATCTCCGATGCAACCAGGAACCAGAAGGATCTGAAGTGAAGATGGTTGATTTTGAAGTCTGGTCACAAGGAGCTAGAACAAAACAATGAAACGGTGGACATGTCCTGCACTGGGCTTTGAAGGACTCGACTTGCACCGAACGACCAGGGGATGCAGACCAGGTTCTTCCAGGATGTGCACACTCTTCTGCAGAGGATGACCAACTTCAGAACATCCAGATCAGAAACCAAATGAACAACACTGGCACGGCAGTCATGATTCACTTGAACTTCAGCGAACGTAACTTTGAACTGTAGAACAGAAGAGATTGTGGGTGCGACTTGTACGGAAGGCAATGAACTCGACTTCGGCGAATGACATGGACAGAGCAGATGGTCTGATGGTCAGACACTTTCTGGTGAAGAATGATGATGGAGACATCTTCTTCTGGGTAGAGACTGATTCTGGACACGTAGAACAGCAGACCACACCATGGAACATAAATGTGGTGGAAGATTGAGACTGTTACCATAAACTGGCAACATTGTAGCTATTAGATATGCCTTCTTACAATACCAAGAAAACTGTGCGATGACCAGATGATTTGCCAGGAGAAGGGGCAAATTATCAGTTTTGAAGCAATTTACTTGGGGCAATTGTTCAAATACCAGGGGCAAATAGCCACAGTCTTAGGGCAAATGTTCACTGCAGGGGTTAATGACCACAATCCTAGTAATAGTCTCAGTACTATTGCAATGAACACAACAATTCAGGTACATATTTGCAGTATAGAACAGTCACTAATCACAGCTATGTGCTAAGCACCAATGGGCTGGATCCCTTTTTCCAGTTAGGGTCTTTCTTCTTAGGATCTGGCTACCCCCTCACACTCTTGTGTCAATGCCCTTTTTCCTCTGGTCCCTCTTTCCCCTTTAGCAGCTGGGCTTCACTGGCAGAGCGCCCTTTAAAACATGTGTACAATGCAGCATCTTTTTAGTACTGGAGCCCTCGCTTCCCCTTCTACTATTGGGATGGAATTGCCCTTTTAAACACCAGGGCCTATGCTGCCGTTTTAGTTCTGGGCCTGTCATGCTCCTTTAAATCTCTTGAGCCTAGTTGCCCTTTACTGCAATGGGCCTGGTGCCCTTCCTTTACTTGGGCCCTAACTCCCTTTATTACTGTGGGCAACTGTGGACCTGGTGCCCTCTTTAAACGTGGTGCCTGGTGCCCTACCTTTAAATCTCGGGCCTGGTAGCCCTACCTTTGAATCCCGAGCCTGGTAGCCCTTTTTTAACTCATGGGCCTTAAATGTGGCTGGGCCTCTTTAATTATGCAGCTCTCTGAGAGCTGTCACTCCTTTTCCCCCAACCTTGCCTCACTCACGGATAATCATAGGCCCTTGACTCTCCTTGATTCCCTGGTCCCTCCTTTTGGGCGTCACTACCCCGCCCTCCTGAATATTTAATTTGGATCCTTTTGACCCACCTGCCCTGCAGCACTCTGCCACTTTCCCCAAACACCTACAGCACTAACAGTTTAATTAAAAAAAAAAAAAAAAAACACAGTCCCTCTTCAATAGTTGGATGGCCAGCACACTTCTTTGTGCTGCCATCTCACTCATCGCCCCAGCCGGGGTGAAGAAAGCTGCAGGCAGGAGGTGTTCTTGCAGTGGGAGGGAGCACACAGGCAGCAGGGAGGATGACAGGGGGCCTCGGACGGCCGACAGTTACATGGTTGTGATGCAACTCTTCTCTGCAGCCAATGGGGGACCGGATTTAACTTTAAAATACTTGGGGGGGCCAAAATAATAAAATGACAGGGTTCACAAGCCCAAACAGCTGCAAACGGCTGTTTTCTTTACTTTTGGTGCCACGATGGCACCGTGGACCGAACCGGAGCTCTTCAGGGATCTTCACTGGCTGGAGTCAGAGCAGGCACACAGAATGGCCCTCAGGGAACAGCTTCAACCAGCAGGTAAGCCCTTTTCCTGATTCCCCTTAATCTTCTGCATCCTCTCTTCTCCACAGCCAGCAGGAAATACAAAGAAAACTGTTAAAGTTTTAAAATCAACACTTCTGGTTCTGGAATGTTTGGACTGGATTGCTGTGCATGAGCAGCTCAGCACGGCATTTCTTCCAAAACCATTGTCTCTTGTGCTGCATTAAATGTACTTTATGACATGGTTTCTGTGCACAACGCATTTTTCAATTATTTACAATGTTTTTCCCTATAGGGAGGGGAAATTCACTTGGGGGGGGCCCCTTTATGATTGTACCCTGCTGCCCACACCTACAGCAGGCACCCTGGGCACCTGTAAACCCCAAGTTTATTACTGCTTTTTACTTTTTCTGTGATTCCACAACTTTGAGGCATTACAGATCACATCTGAGGTTGTGGACTCTGTTTTGTGGAACTGTGTGAATTGCCCGAAGAAGGGGCTGATGGTCTGAGTCTCCCTGGTTACGCACCAAAACTTGAACAACAGTATGGGAGTGCTGATAGCCCCCCTTCAGTGCCACAAAGCCTAACTGTGCCAGAACCTTCTCTAAATGAGCCAAGTGTTGTGGAAACAGAGCCTTCAGAGCAAGGAGCTGACATGGCTCCCAGTTTGGACATTCCCATCCGTGCAGAGGCACCCCTCATACTAGGATGTCATACTAGGATAGAATAGATGTACAGAAGGCTAAGTAGCCCATTTATATACATTTCCTGCCATAGCAGGTTTAATCCCCTTCACTCAAAGTTCAATAGAAAGTTATCAAGTTTGATCTTGAAGCAATTAAAGAAATTGACTTCTACAATATCCCTGGGAAGGGTATTCCACATAGGGATAATATGTTGAGTAAAAAAATTTCTTCTTAACTGACTTTTAGGGTTAGTAAGTCTTAATTGATAGCTGTGACTTCTTAATAGGAATTCCCTTTGAACTTGAATGAAACCTAGTTCTGCTAATAATAAAGGGTCCCTTATAATTTTGAACATTAATAAAAGGTCTCCTCTTTGTCTCCTCATTTCCAGAGGATAAAGATTTAAAAAATGTAACCTAGAACCATAATCAATCTTATGGAGCCCATGAATGATTTTAGTGATTCTTCTCTGGCCCCCTTCAATTTTTTTAACATCCTAATGTAAGAAAGGCTACCACAAAGGTGAACAATAGTCCAAAATAGGCCATACATAAGCCTTATATGAGGGAATCAGGCAAGCCCTATTTCTGGATGTGACTGAGCATCTAATACAGCCAATATGTCTATTTGCCTCCCTAGTTAGTTCTGTACACTGAGTACTGAACTTAAAATCACTTGCAATAAGTACACCCAGATCCTTTTCATTTTCTACGGACTGTAACAATTTACCTGCTAAAGTGTAATTGTAACATGGATTATTTCCCAAGTGTATGACAACACTTTTATCCAAGTTATACTTCATACCATTTCTGTCTGCCCAACACTCCATTCATGAATGACGAAAGCTCCAAAGTTAGTGCTGAAAACACAGAGGCTGTGGCTGTCCCCCCACCCCCAGAAAGACTGGCGGAACTGTCAAGCCAGTATAGCACTTCATTTATGATTCTCCAGGGAGGCCAGTGGATTTGCCTCTCAATGTGGTTCACAAAAGTATTTATTTCTCATAGCTCACTACCCAAACTGAGCTTAATTGCCAATTCCAGGTTGATTGTTCTTCCTTCTCAGTATGGTGCCCCTGCCCCATCCAGCCCCAAGTTAGCTGATAGGGAAGAGCCCCCCTCCTACATTGTTTAATGTACAGGAAGTTATAACGTGAATCAGTATTGTGATGTCACAAGTATGTTAATCACAGTGGAATCAGTATTACCTGCATGAAACATGCATACGTATTGTCTTTATGGATATAGTATCATGAAGTGTAGTGAATATGTATAATAAAGTAATAAGTTTAACTGATGCATGATGGTACAGACTTGATGCGGACAACAAGTTTTCTGCAGGCAGAGAAGGGTGTAACCCCCATACAAATGGGGGTTCCCAAAAAGTCTTCCTTGAGCTTGCCTAAATGCTCAATCCCAGGCTGGTGTTCTGCATTTTAGCAGTGTAAATGTATTGCCAGAGAGTGCCTGTAAAGCTTCTGTGTACTGTCTCTTTAAGAGCTGCCTGGGTTGCAATCATAATTAATCTGAGAGGGAGCTCTGTTACAAGATGTACTTGTTTGCTGATCATTTGTTAGAGTAGTAATATTGCAGTTTATTCTAACCTGCCTTCTTTGCAGCATGGACAGTTCGGTTTGTTTCCATCATCTTGGTCCAAAAATGGAGCCTGCCTGTAGGGGCTTGGTGGGGTCAAAACTTGTAGGAATTGTAGTTTTGGGCTTTTAGCAGCTAAAATAACCTGGAGGTGGAGCTCTTGTTGTGACTGACTGACAGACAGATCAGCTAACCAAACCTTTTGGATCTTGGGGAATGTCCCACACTGCTTGCAGTTTCAGTTAGATCTGAGTTGAGAAGTGAAGAAGTAACAGCTACAGATAGCTTGAGTAGCAATCCATAGTGGGTTTGTGTGAGAGAACTGTGGAAAGGCCTGAGTTTGGCCTGCATGCCTGCCTGCTGTTCCTGAGAGGGAACTTGTGCTTTTTTCAGACTGAATCCGAATTTGGAGAGTGAATTAAGGCACTGAATTGTGACCAGGCTTTAACCTGAAGATTTTCTGAATGTGTTCAGCCTGTCAGGACTTCCAGCTACCTCTGACCTCCTGAATTGTGCAGAGATTCTGTAATTGCAACCGGAGAGCCATTTGCCTGGTACAGTGGAATTTCGATACATGTGAATGTGCTGTGTGCTTATAGTGGGTCGTGATTTAGTTCCCCACTGTGTGTCTGAACTGTTTTGCTTGCTGGAGGCTATATCCAGCTCCATGGACTAAATTCCTATCCATTTCCATTTGCCTGGGCCCTGCTACACTGCCCCAGCCAGAATACCTGCTATGCAGAGAAAGTCATCGACGAGCATCCGGCCTAATGGTCATTGTGAAAGTAATTATTGTATATTGTTCAGGCCTCTAGAAGGGAAAGAGGCGGGTTACAGTGTCACAGAGGGCTGTGCCCAGGTTAGCTTGATCACTAACAACCCTGACCTCCGGGTGGAGGGACCAGTTTCATTACCCAGGCTCCTTAACCTGCTACTAGCCAAGCAGGCAGGGGTAATAGCCCTTGGGATAGCGCCACCTAGAGGTTACATATGTATTTCTGCCACCACTCACTTTGGCATCATGGGTTCAGGCATGGCAGCTGTGTCCTCACTGATCTTGTTAACAGGCCCATGACATCTATCGGTCCACTCCAGAATTGCCCTGCTTAGCCTAGACTCCCCCACACTCTTGCAGTAGGATCAATAAACTGGCATTAAACAACAGCAACAAAAAGAATTGTCCCTAGCTACCGGTCTCACCCGCTTCTTATGCTGCTCTTCTGGACCCCACAGTTGCTCTGCTCTCACTGCACCAACAGTACCTCCACTCCAAAAATAAAAACAAAGGGACTGAAATTACAAGGTACTGCCAGTATGGGGGAGAGGCTGAAAGTTAGTTGTATTTTTTTTTGGGGAGGGTCGACACCATGCCAGTATCATGAGGGCAGCAGGTCATGATCTCATGGCTGTCCTACTGAAACATATAATCACTGCTAGTAATTCCAGAAGTGGAGGGTCTACTTTACACATGAATGCGTTTTATAGATTTTTTTTCAATTTCTACATTTTAATTATTTTTGAACATTTAATTTAAAATGTTGACTAAGTCCCATTTTCTAGGCACACTAATACTATCCATGGTTGGCAGTATTGGGCTATATCAGACCTTCCAGGGGTTATAAGGCCCTTCGCCTGTGGTGACAGGCCTCATTATTCCCCTGGGAGGTCCAGTATAGACCAATACTGCCCACCCTGTCAGGCATTATTGCATAGAGAGATGGAGAGATAAAGAGAGAGAGAGTTAGATAGACAGACAGACACTATATCAATAGTAGCTGATTAAAATTCAGTGCTATATTGTGACAGATTTTTTCCCATCCCTTCACGTTTACAGCCAAAGGAAGGTGAGCTGCAAAGCGTAGGCTCCAAACAATGTAATAATAATACACTTGTAAGAATTGCAGAATTCATGTCCCTTTGCAGACATAGCTTAAAAAGGGTCTGGGAAACTGAAATGCATTAAAGTACAAACTACAATTTTAAAATATACACATCCCTCTGTTTTAAGGCAGTACTTGTTTGAAATCCATCTATGTTATTATCAGGCGAGATCCCAGACCTGTGAGGGTCCCTCCATTGTTTAAGTGAGCTTTTTTCTTTATTTTTCAGTGGTTTGCATCATCTGATAAATCTGATAGGAGTCGCACAAAATATTTTCATTTTTTTAAACTTTAATTTTATTTAGCAAATATATACTATCGAAGAAAAAGAATAATTCAATGAACAGATCTACTTATATGTAATGACATTGTCATATAGATAAAGAAAAGTAAGCCAATCAATTAGACAAACAGTCAAAGAAAGTGCAACAGAAAACACAAGTGCTGTTATACTGTAGGTCAGTGTTGAGGGCATTACAAAAGACTGGTGTACAGCATAGAACAGTGGTTTGGTGGTTATGAACAGGTGTCCACTCAATATGGATATATTGTCCAGATAAGGAGAACATACTGTATGTTCACATCCAATTTGGGAGGTAGCAGAGTCCATGTACCGCCAGCCAGTAACATGGTCCCACCCTTTGGACAGAGTGTAAAGAAAGAAAGACACTGATAGAAAGTGATACATGTGTTACAGGCATCAGAGGCCCCAATACAAGGAACCAGTGATGGTGAATAAAAGGGAGAAAAAGAAGTAAAAAGGTGGGAGTGACAAAAGAGAGAAGAAAGGAAAGGAAAGAAAAAAGGTGGGGGAGGGGAGAGAGAAAAGGAGAAGGAGAAGAGAGATGAAAAAAGGAGGGGGCATCCAGATCTGTGGGTCAAAGTCAGGATAAACCTCCATTTGAAACATCACCCACCAACACCATTGTATATTGAAGACAGGTAATTTATCATGGAATGTATAGGTCATTTGCTTCATTTTATACATGTTGTGCATGATGTTATGCTGGGCTTCTACTGATGGGACTTTCTGCATATGCCATAGTCTTGTTAGTGCTTTTGTAGCAGCTACTATGGAAAGTAAGATGTTTAAATGTTGAGTGACTAAAACTCTTCCTATCTCAAGGGATAGCCATAAGAATTGAGAAAGATGTTAGCATCCCTGGACAATTAAAAATAGTTCAATTTCTTGAACAATGGCTGACCAATATGTTTGTATTTTGGGGCACTCCCAAAAAGTGTGTTTGTGTGTGGCTGGGTGATGGCTATATCTCCTCCAGCAAAGATCCTGCTCCAGGCCCACAAATTCTGCAACTATCTCTGGGGTTTGAAAGAATCAGAATCTACACTTCCAACAATACTCTCACCAATATGTGTCCAAGATGAGGCATAGGACTGAGGATGCAAATGTGGCCCAGTTGTCAAGATAATGGTTAACCTGGAGTTCCAGGTTCCACTTCAGGACAAAAGTTAGTATCACTCTGATGATTCGCTCCAGTGCATTAAAAATGTGTCCTATGAGATGGGACCAGGTATCCCCCTGAAGTTAAAACATTAGAATCTGGAATAATTGAAGGTGCTTATCTGGCAGGTGCAATACGACTCTGGAAATTCAGAGAGATAGGACTGGATCTGAAGGTCTCTATAATGGTTTGAGGTTGGGAGGCCAAATTTGACTGCTAATGTTGAAAAAGGAAGGATAACTTGAGTCGAGTAATTGGAAGACATACGTTAAACCAGCTCAATTTCCACTTTTGAGTGGCAAGCTCCATCTTGTTAGGAGGATTAGTGGGTACCATATGTGAGTGCCTGAAGCTGGAAGCAGGTAGAAGTAGTAGTCAGTAGGATCTGATATCACATAAAATCTTGTTAACTCTCATTGGTGTTCTATGTCAGTTTAAATGGCTGGGGGGGATTTCTGAGATCAAAAGGAGTTGTTTGAGAAGCAAAGCTCATCATTTGCTTTTTTAAACTCATGAAAAAAATAATTTCAGCTGTTTGTTTACATGACTTCCTAGTAACGGGTAAAGAGTTACACTGAGTGTGTGGGGCATATCATATTAGTTTGTGGGCATGACATTTTTGCTAGGTATTGTGTAGTTGTAGAGCACCTATGGGAAACAAGCAAATCTATGTGCTTCACGCTCTATGCATGTGTGAGAAAGAAACTGAAACCTTGTACCCGTGTATTTATTCTGATAAACTGAGGTGCCTCATATGCTTCTTGGTGCTGTCATAATGGGGATTATAAGGTACATGTCATGTTGCATTTTACTTTTCAATTGATTCAGTCTAAAGGTTCCTGTTTTCCATGTACAAGACTTAAGCTGAAGCAGCAGCAGCAACAAGTGGAAAGGCTTCATGCTATTTCTTTCAAACACAGGGTGCTAGTTTAATTATTGTAAAAACCCTTGTAAGGCATATCACTTAATTTATCTCTGCTCCTCTGCAGTGACAGAACCGAAGCTCTGGTATTTATAATCTGCAATACTACTTCTTTTTCGTTTTATATCTATAGTACCTTTAATCAGCTAGAATGCACCTGTCACGTTATGCTTAAAACGTGCTTAAACTATGCCAGCCGGTGGCACTGAGGGTTGAGACGCTGGACACCACACTGTGCTACACTGGCAATCCAGGTTTGGAAAGTGAATCTAGGGTTGCCGGGGATCAGTTTGGGGGGGCTTGGATAAGCAGCCATTAGGCAGCTCTCCTCTCCCGTGGAGGAAGATGGCTTATCCTTGGCTCTTGGTTGCCTCTGAGTGGAGGCTTGGGGAGAAATGCCAGGCCAATGGGAAAAGTGGCACACGGCTGGGAAGGGGCCATCACTGGGTGTCTCAGCATGCTTGATGCCTTCAGGTTGTGTGTGCACACAGTTGGCCTGTGGTCCCAAGATTAGGAGGGAGAAAATGGAGGAAACAACCCTGGGCTGTGGGTGATGACCCACCCTCCCCAGGCTCTGCATCCAGTGGCCAGGCAACATCACAAGCTCTGTGGCAGGAAGCACAAGTGGAAGGTAAGTGTCAGGGGAGCTGAAGTGATGGAGCTGGGTGGGGCGGTCAGAAGTGTTGCAGCCAGGGACATCTGGAGATTTAAAAAAAAGGTGCTTAAACTTTCAGTACCATAGATTGTAATGTGCATTGCTGTTCCAATTTTCTATTTTTATGACTTTCTTCTTATCAGTAATCCTACAGGAACTGTTAAAATGTGCTTGTAACTAGGGATGGGCAAACCGGCTCTGGCACAGTTCCAACCCTCCCTGGACTGGGCTGACTTGGCTCTGACCAGCAAAACTGAGTCTTTCATGGCTTGACTCAAATTGTTGAACTGGCCCAGCTTAGAAGTACAGTCTAGTCTGAAATAATACTCTAACCACCAGTACTGCATGGAAAAGGCAGGGCAGGGTGGAGAAATTTTTTTAAAAAAATTATTTTTTTCCTGATCTCTGATGAAGACTCCCAAGTCCCTGGACTGTCGCATGACCAAGAAAGGCAAACACTTGTGATAATGGGGCACTGAAGGGAGCCAACCAGTGAGGGTCTCTGTTCTGTGATTGACTCATGTAGTAGCCAATCCTCTGTTAGCCATCACAGGACATCCTTAGGAAACCAAGTATCGAGTGCATTTGGGGCTTTACATTCAAGAGAGAGTGTGGTGTAGGTGTGTGTAGGTGTGCAGAGAGATTTCTGAAAACAAAAATGGTGAAAACATCTAATTTTGTGAGAGAGGGAGAGTAGAGACTGAGAGATCAATGAATTCAACAGCAGACAACAAACAGCAGTGTGCAGAGGTTGTAGCAGACTGCAGAGTACTCTGTAAAAAATGTTTTTTTGTTAGAGAAAGTAGAGACCAACAAATTCAACAGCAGAGTACACAGTATCAGAGTACAGATGTTAGACTCCACAGTAACAAAAAAAAAAAAAAACCTACCTGTTTTCATTAAAGAGACTAACAAAATTAACAGCAGACATCGGAGTGCAGAAAATAAAAAAAAAAATAAGGGGAGCAGAGTTGCAGGACAGGAGGACTCTGTCTGAAGGTCATAGTGCCTCAGTAATTTTGAGGAGGCTTAACGTGCTGTACAGATTTTGAAGGGAATGTCACCTATGTTTGACTCTGTCTTGCCCATCTCTGTGCTGCCCTAAAGGATCATACTACCCTAGACTCTGTTGCCCAGCTCGGTGCCTGAACAACTACTACTAGATCATAGTGCCATGCAGATTGTGAAGGGGAGTCATTTCTCCGACTCTGTGTTGCCCATCTCTGTGCTTGAACTACTACTAGATCATTAGTTCTCAGACTTTGTCATAGTGAGCGTCCCCCAGGCCATGAAAAAGATCTTGAGCATCCCCCAAATACTGAAATAATCTTGGACCTTCCTGTAGAAAAATAGGATACTTTTCACAGTACACCAGGGATAAAGTGAAACTTCTCAGTAGCTGGCTCTCTCTTTATTCAGCTTATTGTAATCCCCCTCCGGAGGCCATCCTTTGACTACTTAATCATCATTAAAGCCTTGTTGCAGTACCTTTATGGGTCAGATTGCTTCTTCTGTTTCCTCGCTAGCTGGAATAACTTTCTTGTCCACCTCTCTCTCTCCTCCTCTTACACTGCTCTTAAGCAGCTTCTCAGGAATCATTTTGCTCCCCCCTCCTCTTGCTCATAATACCTCTATGTTTAACTCTTTTATTTCAGCACTACTGCCACCAGTCTACTTAATTATTGTTACCTTTCATTATTAGTTTTTTGTTCCTATTTGTTTGCAATATTGTTCATTTTGTATTGTTTGACTGTTTTGCAGTTACCTTTTGAATTGTATCCACTCCCTACCCTTCCACAGGTACAACTCAAATGAGTTTCTCTTCAGTGTGCCTTCCCTGGTCACCAATTTGTAAATAAATACATAAATTCACCTACTAGTATCCTTGTTCAGTCTGCTTCATCCCTTCATACAAAATATCTAAAACTCAAAGTTTAAATACAGTGCTTTTTCAGACTTGCTTGAGCCTCCCCTGGAACAGGTTGGGGCCTCCCCAAGGAGGTTGACTTCACCATTTGAGAACCCCTGTACTAGATCATAGTGCCATATAGATTGTGAAGGGAGGAGGGGTCACATCTCAAACCCTGTGTTGTCCATCTCTGAGCCTGAACTACTAGGTTATATTCATTGTTCTCTGAAATGGAGTTGAAATAAATTATTTGTTTTCACTCCAGCTCCTAACCAATGAAAATAATTTTTTTGACTCCCATTAGTAGTATTTTTTATATGGTCAGCAGTCTAGTCTGGAGATTAGCGTAATGAGCTGTGAATGAATCTGATATGTCTAGCAGACCTGGGTTTGATCTCACAACCAACACTTGCATGTATGTTTGACTCTGAGCAAGTCACTTAACCTCCCCGGTGCTCCCATGTTGACCCTGAAAACATGCATTTCTGGCTAGTGAGCCTTACAGTTACCAAAGAATAATATATATTATAATATATATGCAGTGTGTTTGTGTGTGTGTATATAAAATATACACACATACACACACATATACATATATGTGTGTACATACATGTGTAGACGTGTATACCTACATGTGTAGACGTGTATGTGTATAAAAACTTAAAAAAGTAAACTAAAACTCAAATGTTTTTGATAGCATAACAAAATATAAATTACCCTTGTTGGCTGTCTGGTGAATTCACAGATTTTGAACACTTCTTTCCTCAGTTGAGTTTTCATGTTTAAGTGAGTCATTTTGTCAGTGTCTTTTTTTTGTAGCAGTTTTAGTGATTTTCAGTATTATTGAATCTTTTGTTTGATACCACTTAATCTTTGGGTGCAGCCTTGTTCATAAAATCTTCCGATTCATGCCACTTAGTCAAGATTCTCATGAATCACTTCACTTAATTTTTGGGTGCAACCCTGTTTTTTCACTGAATCTTCTGTTTCATATCCATGTTTAAGTAAGCCATTTTGTCAGTGTCTTTTTATAGCAGTTTTAATGATTCTCAGTGTTATTGGAGCTTCTGTTGATACCACATACTGTAGTTTTGGGGTGCAATTCTATCTTCTGTTTCACATCTTTTTATTTTTATTTATTTATTTATTGAAATGTTTCACCAGGAAGGGTACACTGAGCAACTTAATGCTCATCTCACAGTACATCCTGGGGGAAGGGAAAGTGGGAATTTCAACATAAGTAAATGATACAAAAACAAAGCATAGTGCAGTACAGAGACAACATATAATTAATGATGGTCAATATACAGGTAATACAGTGCAATCATAGGGTGGGTTCATGATGATAGAATACAACAATGCTGGGAAGCATGAGTAGCAAACACACATGCATTAAGTGCCAGGAATTAGAGTAAATAGGTGGAGGAGCAGAGGGGGTGTGAGGGGAGGGCAATATACAAGTAGGGGGTCAAGTGCAAGAGCAGTTAGAGACCAAAAAGTTGAGTAGAGCTCAAGTAAGGGAGTTTAGCGATGAGGAGTGGTGAATTTGCGGGGTGAGAACATTCCAGAGTTTTGGAAGATGGTGTGAAAAAGGTTTTTGGCCAGTGGATGTAGATCTGCTGGGGACAGAAAAGGAGTGTAGGTTGTCAGATCTCAGTGAGTAGCGGTTGAAAAGGGGGCTACTAATTGAGGAGGAGAGATAGGAGTGGAGAGACCCAAGCCAGTATTTCAAGATGAATTTTTCACCGTGTAGCATATGACGATTTTGAAGCGTGAGGAAATTTAGGGTCCAGTAAAGGTTACAGTGATGGGTTAGTTAGGGGGTGTCTAGAGCAAAGCAGCAGAAGGAATTACAGTATAGGGAGTATCCAATTTGGCTAGGGAGGATAGCAGGGCAGCACCATAGACTGTCACAGTAGTCGAATATTGGTAAGATCATCTTCAGTACTAACTCAAGCCTGGCCACAAGTGGGATACAACTGCTATTTCTGTATAGGGCACTGAGCTTAGGCTTAAGTTTTTTTTGAATTGCCTCAATGTGTGTTGAAAAGTTGAGATGTCTATCAAGCCAGACACTGAGATACCTGAATGAGGGCGAGTCCTCCACAGCTGTCCATCCAGGTGTGGAAAGAGGGTAAGATTTGATTCTCATGAATCTCGTCACTTAACATTGGGTGTAACCCTGTTTTACTGAATCATCTGATTCACATCTGTTTTTCAGTAAGCTATTTTGTCAGTGTCTTTCTGTAGCAGTTTTAAATTTGGACTGCCTTCTTTTGTGCAAGAAGTCTCTCACACATGTTAAATGTTGAATTCCAGCTTGTTGGAACCTCTTGTTTTAGTTGCTGTATTGACAAGTCATTTTTTTTTTCTGGCGCTCAATTCCACATGATTTTACAGAGTGACTTAAAAAGGACAATAGACTTTTCTTTGCAGTTCCCACTAGTGTTTTTATACTGTTGTCACTGGGCAGGAAAGCTCATACTAGCAGATTTAATGAGTGTGCAAACAAAGCACAGAATGTGAGTAAAACCACCATGGTTCAATGCACTAACAATATTGGTGCCATTGTCTGAAACCACAAATCCAGTATTGAGTCCCAGGGGCTCTAACCACTCAGAAATGTTGTCATGCAACCCTTCCAAAATATTGTCAGTGGTGTGATGCTTACCAAACATACTAACACAAAGAGCTGCCATTCTTTGTCTTCCTTCCTGTACACTGCTGCTTGTGGTGGTGTTTGATTGTGACACCCAATGTGCTGTGATGCAGATATAATCAGTGGTTTGAGAACTCATCCACATGTCTGTGATCAGGTGCACAGCATCACATTCACTCTCTTTCAGAACAAATTGTATTTTATTTTGCATTCATTCATAGTCATATATTGGGAACAATGACCGCTGCAAAATATTTTTGGCTTGGTATATTGTAAGTTAAGTGGACCAAAATATTTTAAAAAGGCTCTAAAATCTTCATTCTCCGCCACAGAAAATGGTTGCAGGTCCTTGGCAATTGCATACACAAAGGAGCTTGCACAAGGATGGAGTGCCTTTGAAAAAGGGTCCAGCGGACCAGAAACATGTCAGGTGTTTAAATAAATGTTTTAATGTTTTTCTCTCATGGTTGACAGCTTTAGTTGTAGTGGTGAGTGCCTAGATTTGTGTTTTTCACAGGTCCTTGCCAATAAATTCAGCTATTAGCTGATTATTATTATTGTTACTTGATTGATGTGATGTACTGTAGGCATAAGTTCAGCTATTGACTGATTAACTTTTAATGTTATTTGATTGATGTGAAGTACTGTAGGCAGTACTTTGTTCAAGCATCACAGTAATGTTCTGTTTAGTTCATGCAGTGTGAAAAAAAAAAAACAGAGGATTGCAATGGCAAAGCTGTAGTTTGTCCTAATATACTGTATTTGCCAATGAGCTCTAACATGTTTTTTTTTTCTGCACTGTCTCTTGGGCTCTTCACCATCACTATTGTCTGTAGGATTATTTTCATCACAGATATTTTCTCTTGCTCAGGACTGCTGCCCAGCTGAATGGTTGGATGTGCTCTTTGCAAATGCCTTTTTAGTGATGTTGTTCCAAACTGGCCTCTCACTTTCTCACTGATAACTTTCCAATGACTAAAGGTGCAGACAGCAAAACATTCATTTTTTGGGACTTATATAAAAATAACTCCACACAACTTAGGTAGAACATTTTGTCATCTTGCTGGGAACTGCTGCAATTTTGGTGGCTGGTATTTATGACCCTGATTCATGCACACTGTGGCTGTCCCCAGAATAGCTACTATAATTGCTACTTATATTTTTCCACTACTGGCTATGGTTAGCGGTGGTGCTTGCTGTATTTATTTTTTTTCTCTTTGGTTTCAGGAACCCAGGTTGCATCCTCTACCTCATCGGTATCACATTCTGATTCATCATGTTTGGAAGATCATTACTGTGACACGATGTGATTGTGATCATCTTCTTGTATATTTAAAACATCTTTATCACAGGCACTGCCTTCTGATGAAGAAGCTAGATATGCATGCATGGGATATCATGGAGTGCCATGTCTAGTGGTACTAGACAGAACCTTTTACTTAATCATTTACTTTGTAGACCTGTTTTTGTTACCTGTTTTTGTGTTTTATCTGAATTTACTGGCAATGTGGAAAGTGCTGGACTATTGTGATCAGTGGAGTCAGCAACATTCTTTTCTTTTTCTGGTTGTGTTGCTTCATTTTCATCAATTGTGTTAATTATACCTACAACAGTGAATTTCCTTTTTTCTTAATTACTTTTCAAGAAATATTTTTTATTGTTATATGTACCAATTTTAGCCATACTGCTGGTGTTGGCCACATGTTCCATAACAGATTATGATTCTGAATCAATTTTTTTTTTGTCCAACTTCATTACTTAATTAGTAGTATTAGTTTGGATGCAGAGATGGGCAGCATAGTCTAAGATGTGACACCCCCTCTCAATTATGTGAGGCACTATGACCCAGTAGTACATCAGCTACAGAGATGGGCAACACAGAGTCTAAGATGTGACACCCTCCTTCAAAATGTAGTACAATACTATGACCTAAATAGTTCAGGCACAGAGATGAACAACACAGAGTCTGAGATGTGGGTGACCTCCCCCCTTCAAAATATGTATGGCAGTCTGGCTGACACATGACTGGCAAGAACAACAGTCAATCAAGCATAAAAGACTCTAATTGGTTGGCTTCCTTTAGTGCCCCAGTATCACGAATGTTGCCTTTCATACAGTTTGTTAGTCATGAGGGTCCAGGGAGTATTCAGTAAGGGACTGGAAAGAAATGGTTCTTTTTTTAAATTTTAAATAAGTGACAGCAGGCATAGGGGGAGTAATATTCCTAGGTTGGTTCTTGGCAACATGGGAGATCAAATCTTAGATGGAAGGATGATTCCTCCCTTGGGGAACAATGACCATGATATGGTTAGGATTGACATTAATGAGGGCAGTACAAAAGTTCATGGGGGAATCAAAATCCAATGTTTTAACAGCACCAACTTTAATAAGATGAGACAACAGATCAGGTCCTGGATTTGGAAAGCAGACTTTATGCAATTAGACCACAATGCTATATGGGAAGTGTTAGTAAACAGTAAACAAGCTGGAACAGTTAGTTAGTAAATATGTACCTGAATGTGTCAAGGGGGTAGAACTCCTAGGTGGCTAAATAAGAAAGCAAGCAGAGCAGTAAGAAGGAAAAGGAGAGCATATATTTCTAACACTTGGGCTAGATACAAAGCTGAAGTGAAGGCTTGTAAAAGAATTATTAGGACTAATAAGAGAAATTATGAACAGAGATTAGCTAGGGATGTGAAGGACAACTACAAGTCATTTTACAACTACATTAATTACAAAAGAGATGACAATGTCCAGGTTGTCTTCTACAGGATGATGAAGGTAACTTAGAGATGAAAACTATATGGTCCATTTGCTGAATGCATATTTCTGTACAGTGTTCAATGAGAAAATGACAATGTAATCCCACTTTGCATGGTGTGATCGCAAATTCTCTCACTGTAAGTATTACCTGAGCAACCACTCCCGTTGTCACGGGGCAAAAACCACACCACTGGGTTTTGTCTTAACATCGCTTTATTTGATCAAACACACATGCATGTGGGACTTCTACAACGGAGAAGTTCTCCGATTACAATTTACAGCAGCTTTTTATAAGCTAGATTTTGCACTTCTTATCTTGAAAAATACCAACATTTCAGTATAAGCCAATCATAAGACAGCATAACAAGTTTTCAGCAATGTAACAGAAAAAGAAAAACAAGTTTATGTATGAGGTACTTTTCCACTACTTATTCCATTTCTTTTCCCAACACTGCTTGATACATATGCCTGGGTCAAGCTGACCTGAGAGAGGCGATGAGTTTCACTCACACCATAGCAACGCAGCTTTCCTTCAATGCCACTACGTGCTGTTATTTTTATATTTTGCCCAGGCATGCTCTTATCTTTATATTTTGTCCAAGCCCATTATTTAGGCTGGTACAACCAGTTCTGCTCAGTTTTATCTATTTTTCTGTTTTACAAATGTACCTCAAGTAACCTTGGTACAAATTCTATAACCCAAAAAAGAAAACATGAACTCAGAAATTTCTACTACATTCATTATGACTGTTACAGCATGGTTTTCAAAGCAAGTATAGCTTCAAGGCATTTAATAGCAAATATAGCTTTAGGATATATACAAATTCCCTCACACTCTCCCCCTTTTTGATACTATGTATCAACTAACCGATCCCTTTTTACTTTTTCTCACTTTATATTTTGGTCACAATCTGGCTCGTTTTGTAATGGAAACACCCCCTCCAGTTTAATGGGGTCCTTTTATTTGGGTTGTAGCAAGGGGGCAGGTGGGTGGCATCCCGTGACACCATTGTGTTGCACAGGCATTGTATGATAAGTTTGATTAGGACAGTCAGTAGCCAGAGTGCCAATATGACCACTTACAAGTACTGTCACCCAATGGAGAAGAGTAGCACCCCAGTCACCAACCACGCTAGGTCATGACCACGGGTCCCATATTTATGTGTAGCAAGCTTAGAAAAAATGCAGGCTGAATTTGTGTAATCTCGCCACGGCCTCATTTTATGCTTTCAGCTATTTTTTTTCATTGTATAGAATTTTACAATTAACCTCTTTTAAAGTCTTACACGTACACATTTTAAGGACATAGTGGTATTTTCCACTTGCAGCCTTTTGCTACTAGATATACTAATTTACATGTTGGCATCATTTAGTCATTTACTTAACCATTTTACCTTTACTAGCCCTTTAGCAATTTACACTAGCCATTTTACACCTTTTATTTCTTCAGTTTTATGGTTAGCCAACTACACATTGTTGATAAAAGTTTGTCACTGATTACTAAAACCTTGGCCACTGACCATTGTTAATAATTTCCACCCTGAAGATAGGAAGCCCTGAGGGACTCGAACATTCACAAAAATTGAACATAAATGTAAAGATATTGGTTAATAACTGAAGGTTAAAAAAACTAAACATTTCTACTTTTAGACTGTTAGACTAGGGTGAATAGGTATATGATTTAAAACTGGTGCCAGCAAACAGATAGTCAAGGCATTTATAAAAAGCATCCTGTTCTGGAGTTGGTACAGGGTGGTTACAGACGGAACACAAATCGTGAGTTTGTAAAACATAATACAGAATTGAGGGATGTCAACACCACAATTGAAATATGTGAAAAATGCTAACATGTGACACCACATATAACACAATATAACATAACAATTTTGTTGATGAAAAAGAGTTCATGGAATTCACTTTGAGAGTGAATAAGGTAGATGCTACCTTGTGTTGAGGTGTGGTACACCCTGGGAGCTTTGATTGAAGAATCTGTTGATAATGTCTCTTGACAGATAAGTCCTTATAAAACATAACAGTCCATGAAATGAACAGTTCATAAGTTCATATAGTATCCACAGGTTGATGTAGTTACAGTACAGATGAAATGTCATTTGCAGAATGCTGGTAACCCCACAAGGCATATGGGGCAATGCAGACAGTAATTTAAAACAAAACACCAGCATAGTAGAAAAGTCAGTGTTCATTTTGCTGGCTGGCTGATTAGTAGACACACTGGCCAGGGGTGCATTGAGTCCTTTAATGGAGTAGTCACACACACACACTGGCATGGCATTTGTTTGTCGTAGTTGATTACACCCCGCATAAAGATTAACAGTCCATAAAAGGTAACAATTGACAATAAACCATTAAGAACACAGTCCATAACAGGGCAATAGGGTTGTAGAAAGTACCAGCCATGTTTGGAACAAGCGGCAGTGAAGAAAATGGATGTATTGCTTGAAGGTCAATTGAAGCAGAATCTCTCGCTGGAGTTAGGGGAGTGCTCCTTCCCCAGACTTAACTTCATAGTAAGCAGAAACAATAAGCTTGATTGCAGAGTCTGAACTGACTGGACCTTCTTCAGTTGATTTAAAGTTCTACAAATAGGTGTAATTTCACTGAAAACATTACACTTGCAGAGGTTACTGCTGTTGAACGTGGAGATCTTATGTGTGCCACACCATGGAAACCTGCAAACTTGCAAAGTGTGTTAGACACTGAGTTAAAAACACATAAATAACAATCTTTTAAACCATTTACTTCTTGATTTGTAAAGAGTGGTGTGACAGAGCCTAAATTCTGGCAATTAGAAAATAAAAATAAAATGGGACATTAACCGCACACCTGAGGGTGCAGGCTAAGGTTCAATTATACCATTTGACCATCTGTAAATCATGACAATGTTATGGTTACCTCCTGCTTTTAAATCACAGAAGCAGTTATGACAGTGATGAACATTATTTCCTGTCTGTTGCAAGCAGGCCTGACTGAGACCTGAGTTATAAAATCTTGTAATGTTACAATACATGGATACATAGATACATAGACTGCGGTCAGCAGATAAGGGCCTATGGCCCACCCAGTCTGCCCATTTGAGCTTGTAAGTTCAGTTTGTTTTCCTAGAAGTCTGTTTCCCTACCCTGACCTCTAGAATTCCTTTATGTCTATCCCATGCATTCTTAAATCCCGTGATTGTTTCAGCCCCCACCACTTCCTCTGGCAGGGTGTTCCACTTGTCCACCACCCGCTCTGTGAAGAAATTCTTTCTCATGTTTCCTCTGAATCGTCCCTCCCTCCAACTTCATCCCATGCCCTCTAGTCCTGGAAACATCTTTTCGCTAAAATAGTGTTTTCCTGCACTCTGTTTCTCCCTGTAAGATACTTGTATGTCTCTTATCATATCCCTCCTCCCTCCTCTCCTCCAGGGAGTACATGTTCAGTTCCTTCAACTTGTCTTCATAGGACTTGTGATGCAATCCATTTCTGCACCATTCTCACCCTTGTACTCCTTCAGACCCATTACCCCTCTTCCTCAGTAAAGACTGAGCAGAAATACCTGTTCAATATGTCAGCTTTACAGTTGTCATCCTCCACGCGACTCCCATCCTCCCCTTTCAGTCTCACTATTCCTCCCTTTGTCTTTCTTTTTTCACTTATGTACCTGTAAAAGGTTTTGTCCCCTTGACCACTGATTTTGCAATGTGTTCTTCTGTCTGAGCTTTGGCTTCCCTTACTGACTTCCCTGACTCCCTTTGTTTCTCCTGGTACTTCTCCCATCCCCTCTGCCTGTGTCTTTTGTATTACCTGAATGCTATCTTTTTGGCTTTCACTTTCTTTGCTACCTCTTTGGAAAACCATAATGGTCTCCTCTTCCTTTCCTCTTGCTAACCTGCTTAATGCAGTTACACGCTCAAACATATTGTTCATAACAATATGCCTTTTACACAATGCAAATTAGTGGACAATACATATGTTGTTGGCCTATGCTAATTTAATAACAGTGCCTATTGCACCTGTGACAAGTGAAAAGATTCACCTTCTTTACCCTGTATAGTGAAATACTCAAAGTACTGAGTGGGGTAAGGCTTGAAGTATAGGTTTGGAGTACAATCTAAATTGTACATATTATAATTATTAAAATTGAAAATTACAAAACCTGCATAGAGTGCACTTATTTTTCAGGGGTACCTGTGAGCAATAAGACAAACAGAGCATTAATTTTACTTTTGGTTTTGCTTTGGAATATTTTGTAGGGTGGGTCAGCAATGCTGGTCCCAGTATTTAGGTTTGGTTATGAGCATTAAAACGCTATACATGTGAGCACTTTCCTGAATACATACATGCATGATACAGTGTAGCATGATGTATATCAAAACATTATAACATAAACATGAAACATAAGCATGTTTGTAATAGAACAATTTCAGTATTGAGCATAATGCATAAAATACATTTTAAACAACACATATAGACTGTAAACTTAGCTTAGAGTCCAGAAATGTTAGAGTACTGTGAATTTACTGGTTGAAAAAAAATGCATTCATTAATTGCTGTAAGGCAATGACAAAAGTTGTTTTGCATTTGTTTTAACAGGATAAGAAAGCTGAAAAGACAATCAAAAGAATGACTATGTCTGGACATACATACACAACTTCACCCTCCAGCGTAACTGATTACTTGCTGAGGGCAGAAACCCTTGTACCAATAATAGGTGTGAGATTTAACTATTTGCACTAGAAAAACAGAAGGGCTTGAGCTGGGTTATGCTATTAAAATACCTTGGGTCTTTTTAAACCTGTAAATAAGAAACAATTATTGGCAATATACATTTTCTTTATTTACCCTTTGGGGAACAGTGATGTACCTTGCAAACCTTTGTGGTACTACACTGGAAGGATAGAGGAAGGGTAGCATCCCTCCCCAAGCTCCTACTGGTGGAAGAGACAGCTCAAGTGAAAGCGACAGCTTGAATACTGTAGCAATAAAAAGGTTAGCTGTGGATGGTGACATGATCACCACCTACTACACTGTAAATTATAACAAGATAATATTACAATTAGTTTAGTAAGTTTCATACCTACTATAAAGATGGGAACTTTTTCTCTAGAAGAAAGAGAAGAAACACAGACAAACAACAAAACAAACACACACCACTTTAAAAATAAACAAGATTATTTCCATAGATAAAGAAGCTAGCTGCCCTGGGTTCCTTTATCCTAAGCATGACAAAATGTCAGCTGAGTTTATAAAAATCCAGATTGATGGTAATACCATAAGTACGTATCTCTTAGAATGCATTTCAAAAGACAAAAAAATGATTACACCATGGTCACACATAAAAACAAAAGCCATTGTTTTAACTGTAGATGGTAAACTCAAAACAGCTGTAATAGTCCTTTTTCAAAAGCGTATCATATATATATAATAAAAATATGGGAGATGATGAATAATCCTCCTTCCAGCTGGAGTATTGCCTGTGTTGGCTGCAAGTCAGAAGCAGTGAGACTGAGAAGAAAAGTTTGTTCCTCTTCACTTAGAATACTAGTTTTGCAATAAAAGTCAAATTACATGGTTCACTTGGTGTGCTTTCATGAAAACATACATTTTGTGTGAAAAGTTGTGCTTTAGGTATGGAATACACATCAAGTTTGAACTGGTAGTAACATAAAATGTTGAAACACAAGAAGGTCAAATAACGTGCAAAAGGTCACAGTGTGCATGCAAGGGTCATTCAAACCCAGTTATTTTTTTTTTTTTTTTTAGTGTCCTTGAACACTACTGATATTAAATATCTTTAAAGCATAGAATAAAACTGCTGGCCAAGACAGTGCACACACATACACATACACAAAAAGAAATACTTAACACAAAATAAGACTGACATTGTTTCACACCAATTTGCTGAGGTAATGCCCATAGTTTCATTAGAAAACTGTACGTGTTTTAGATATCTGTGCTGCCTCCCCCTGTCTTGTAACACTGACAATTTTTAAATCAACACATTTATACATATCGCCATGCCAAATCTTTCCAGAACAAAACACTTTTTAAACACATTTTAACTCCTTTAAAACGCAGCACAACATATCATCTGTAAGTGAACACATCTTGTATAACATGGTTACACCTTTATGCATAGCCAAATAGGCACCCTGCCATTTTGCAAAAAATTTCTGGTTATAACTAGAAGTATGATAAAGCCATTTATAGCTGTTAACACATTACATTTTCACCTAGCAGTGGCTTGGCACATTGCTTGCAAACTACAAATCTTTCTGCACATTGCAATCTATATGACGTCATAACTCTTCACCATCAACACTACCTGCTCCAATCCAACAACTACAAACAAAAGTTCTTCACTGACCTTATCTAGGCAGCACAAATGTTCCATTAAAATAAAGTCAATTAAAACAGTCAGCTTATGAGGCAAAGAAGCTTCTTTTTTTTTTACTGTAACATGTTGTGCACTGAAGGCAGTCAATCCTATCTCGCAACCTTGACAACAGAACATAATTACAGAACACAGATATAAGCTAGAAAATATGCACGGAAAGACGGAGCATTACCTGTTTAGTATATGTATTACAGAAATAAAACAGACAGACATAAAACAACTTTTGAATAAAAAAATTCAGACTTACCCGGTGCCAAGGTATTTTTCTTCTTCTTCCGATACACTAGTCTGAGTAAGAAAACTGACTGCAGGACCTTCATGATAATTTCAAACACTGCAGCTATTAACCCTTTCAAAGGTTTCTTTGGCTATTTTAGTAACCTGCCAAACCAAGTCTTTTCCAGAGCTCTGGTTTGCAGTTTAAAAACAAAACAAATCTCTAACAGTACTAGGTTGAGATCCATCTGGTAGAGGTCCCAGTACTTGGGTTTGGGATCAAATGTTTTAGCCTCTATAGGAGGCAAGGGAACTTGAAATTGATCCAGAAAACTTGAAACTACACAGATAGGCAACATGGGGGGGGAGGATTTTCAAATCATCCCGTCTGTAGTCACCTACTGTGCGTACATTCACAGTAGTTTATTTTTCTTTCTCTAGATGTTGCTTATCTAACTTTACTTAATCAGCCGCTGTTTTTCTCCTAAAAGCAGCCTGAACTGTGAAAGCCATCATTGGCTCTAACAGTATATACTTGCAGCAAGCACAAATTACAAGTACAAAGGGCAGTGCAGTTGCCCTTGTAATTTGTTTGGTCAAACTTGTCAAACATACATTTTGCCGGTCCAGATAATACTAACTCTGGACCCAGCTATTTTTTTTTTCCTTGTTTCCCATATTATTTAGGCCTGTCCTTTATAGTGCACACTCGCTCCAAGGTATTCTTGTACTTACAGTGATGATGAGTGTCGCCAGCCCCTAGGCGTCACATCCTGATGGGGTTCCACAAAAATGTCCTTCTTTTTGTCCAAGGGAAACAACCCGATCATGAGGTGACACGGACCGAAGAACTCATCCTGCCGACTACGCCAAAACTGTGATCGCAAATTCTCTTCACTGTAAGTATTACCTGAGCAACCACCCCGTCATGCCACGGGCAAAACCACACCACTGGGTTTTGTCTTAACGTCGCTTTATTTGATCAAACACACATGCATGTGGGACTTCTACAACGGAGAAGTTCTCCGATTACAATTTACAGCAGCTTTTTATAAGCTAGATTTTGCACTTATCTTGAAAAATACCAACATTTCAGTATAAGCCAATCATAAGACAGCATAACAAGTTTTCAGCAATGTAACAGAAAAAAGAAAAACAAGTTTATGTATGAGGTACTTTTCCACTACTTATTCCATTTCTTTCCCAACACTGCTTGATACATATGCCTGGGTCAAGCTGACCTGAGAGAGACAATGAGTTTCACTCACACCATAGCAACGTACAGCTTTCCTTCAATGCCACTATGTGCTGTTATTTTTTATATTTTGCCCAGGCATGCTCTTATCTTTATATTTTGTCCAAGCCCATTATTTAGGCTGGTACAACCAGTTCTGCTCAGTTTTATCTATTTTTCTGTTTTTACAAATGTACCTCAAGTAACCTTGGTACAAATTCTATAACCCTTAAAAAAAGAAAACATGAACTCAGAAATTTCTACTACATTCATTATGACTTTGTTACAGCATGGCTTTCAAAGCAAGCATAGCTTCAAGGCATTTAATAGCAAATATAGCTTTAGGATATATAAAAATTCCCCCACAATGGATCCTAGTGTACAGGATATATGGTTGGAAGTAAATATTAGAAGAAGGTTACAACAGATTAACCCTAACAAAGTGCCAGGACATGACAGAGTCCATCTAAGGGTAATTAAGGAACTGGCTGATGTATTGGCTGAACCAATTACCTTTTTGTTCCAGACCTCTCTTAATGAGGGTAGTGTGGTTGAGTGTTAGAGAAAGGTGACTGTAGTCCCAATTTTTTAAGAAAGGGAGTAGAAGCCAGGTGAAGAACTAGCACCCTATGAGCCTGACATCTGTTGTAGGTAAAGTTCTGAAAGGCATATTCGAGGAAAAAACAAACATTCATTAGATACGCTAATATGACTGATAGTATGCAACATGGTTTTGTAAAAGGAAGGTCTTGTCAGACTAACCTATTAAAGTTTTATAACATACTGTAGTTAGTAGGGCCCTGGATAAAGGAAAATCAGTGGATGTTATTTACTTACACTACAGTCAGGCTTTTGATACTGTACCTCACTATGAGTTGGTCAAAGCACTAACAAGAGCAGGCATAAATGATAATATTGTAACCTGGATTAAATCATGGTTGCATGACAGGAAGCAACAAGTGATGATCTGTGGTGTAACATCTGACTTGGCAAATGTGACAAGTGGGGTTCCACTGGGTTCGGTCCTGGAACCCACTTTGTTTGCAGATGATACAAAAATTGATACATTTTCAAATACCTCAGAAGAAGCATGGACATTGCAGGTTGTACTGTTCAAGCTAGAGGAGTGGGCTAGTGAGCAGAAACTGAGTTCAGACTTGACAAATGCACAGTGATGCATTTTGGCAGGTCTAGTTTGAAGGCACAATACTTCCTAAATGGTAATGTCTTGAAGGTAATCTTGGAGGAAAGAGAGTTGGGTGTAACAAACACTAATGACCTAAAATTCAAGAGCCAGTGTCGATCAAGTGCCATGACTGCAACCAAAATGGGTAGCAGAGATAGAAAGGTGGTTTTGCCACGAATGTCTCTTGTGAAGCCCCACATGGAACATTGTGCCAACTATGGTCACAAAGCACTAAGGCTGAGATGAAAATTCATGAAAGTGTGCAGAGAAACACAACTAAAATGGTTACTGGATACAGCAGTTTGATTTATGAGGACATGTTAAGAGCCTTGAGTTTATGTTCATTAGAGTAGATTGATAGATAAATAAGTTTATTGTTGGCAAAAAATACCATTACAATATGGACAAAACGGACAAGACAGAAAATATAATATATTTACATTATAATGCAATAGTTAAAAAACATTAAAAATGAGATCCATTACATGTTTCATAATTGGTTCAATATGGGTTATGCACAAAATATAGTAAGTTAACTTACTGAGTTAATTTTCATTCGAAATCCAAGATGCAAATATTTTCTTCCTGCACTCTATCACTTTTAATAAAAAAATGGACAATTTCTCTATGATATGTACATTTTCTGAATTGAATAATAAGTACAAAATATATTGAGTGGGCATTACTAAAGAACTGATAACTTCACCAAGAAATCTTGCTCTTGTTCTTATACCTGTATACCTTAAACATTTAAAAATTATGTGGTGTAGATTTTCCAGTTCTTTTATATTACACTGACAGTTAACCATAATTGAGGGATCACCAGAAAATCTGGCCTTCAAAAATATTGCTTGGAAAAGTTTCAAATCTAAATTGTGTAATCTTTCTATATTCTGGATTATGAAGACGAGATAGTTTAAAGCTTTATCTATGTTCCTGAGTGTTATTTACAAGCCATGTTGAAACCTTTAAATTCCTGATTAACTGTAAATCAGTCTCCTTAGTGCTGTTAATTGTATCTTTTGTGCCTTTAAAATAAGCTAGGTTGATGTGATGCTCATTTTCATCCATTTATTTAAGTAGGTTAGATTATAATCCAGCAATTTTTATATTTTATTTTATTTATTTAACTCTACAATTAACACCTTTGAGCTCAGGGCTCTTTACATAGGTTCCACATCAGAGGATTACAAAGCATACAAACCATTAAGCAGGTTGTTGAAACAAGTACATAAATTGAGTGAGTTGGATTACACAGGATCGATAAAATCTACATGATCACAGGGGGAGTAAAAAATGATTGACATTGTAGATAACTAGGCTGAGCACAGAGTGTAGAAACAAATCATCAGGAGAGGAGCAATCAGCCCAGGAGGCTTTGTTTTGTTGGTGGATATGGGCGAACTGACACAAACAGGATGTGCAGAGGTAAAGATCAGTCCATGGGGCATCATCAAAGGGCACAGAGGTTAATGAGAGGTAGGGAGGATTAGAGGGTAGGGGTCCCATTTGGGTGAGCGGGAGTATGAGAGGTAGATAGGGGATGGGAGGAAAAGAGGATGTACATGGAGTCCAGGAAAAGGGGGGGGGAGGACAGTGGGCATAAGTGCAGTGAGGTCTAGTTAGTGGAAGCAATCACAGCTAGAAGCTGCAACAAGGTGCTGTCTAGCCTTCTGTTTAAAATATCCCAATGTGGGAGCAGAGGATATGTCATATGGGAGGGAATTAAGCCATAGCGGGGCTCGGTAAGCAAATGACCTTTGATCTTGGGAAGTGCAACAATGAGGGATCTTGAAGAACAGGCTTTCAGAGCTTCTGGTATGAAGTCTGTTGGCACAGGGGATAAGAAGCATCTGGACCCCAGGGGGCACTAGACCTAGGCATGACTTTTTAGCCAACAAAGTTTGGCAGGAGAATCTACTTTTGAACTGGAGCCAGTTAGCCTAGGTATAAAGGTCACAGGTATGTGTCAGTCTCAAGAATCCTGTTATGAGTTGGCATACTTTGTTTAGAGCCAATCTGATGTGACAGAGGGCCATGTCAGTGGCTGACCCATAGATAGCCAGCCCATAATCGATGAGTGAGACCACCTAGCTATGAATAGCCACTTTAAGAGCTTCAGGGGTCAGGCAATGCTTGTGCCTGTGGAGCAACCCTATACACACATTGACAACTTTGGCAATATTGTCAATATGGAGAGCATACGACAAGGTGCTGTCCACCTTTATTCCCAGATATTTAAAGTGCTGGACGAGTTCCAAGTTAGTGCCCATGTAATTGGTGATAGAGAGTGGGTAAGCTCTATGTTTGTTTTGGGGGCTGATGAACAACATAATTGTTGTCTTTTTGTAGTTTATAATAAGTTTGTTTACTAAACCATCATTCTACTTCAGTAAAGTTTCACTGGAGCTTGATCTCAAGAGCCTTAGGATCTATATCGCTAATGAATACAACACCATCATATGCATATAAAAGCATGTGTCCTTGGCAGGCGTTAGGGAGATTGTTTAAGAAAGCACTAAATAGGAGAGGTCCCAGATTGGACCCTTGCAGGACACCAGAATGGACAGGTTTACTGTCCTAGAGTACAGTTCCTATCTTCACCTGTTGTAGGTAGGATTTAAACCAAGCTACTGTATTATGGGAGAGACTGATGGAGGTGAGCTGGTTCATCAGATGGGTATGGTTAACCATATCAAAAGCTTTGGTCAAATCAATGAATGTTGTACCAATGATTTGACCTTGGTCAAAGGAGTTCTGGATAAAGCCCATGAATTCAAGTAAGGCAGTAGTGGTGCTACGTCCATTTCTAAACCTGTGGAGCTGCAGGCATTGTAACCGATATTTATCCAGGTATTCGACCAGCTGGTCCACTACAATGTGTTCCAGGGTTTTCAAGAGTGGTGGGAGGATCAAGATGGGCCTGTAATTACCCTGAATGGAGCAATCCCCACCCTTGTGAATAGGCATCACAACAGCAGATTTCCACTTTTGTGGGAATTGTGAGTACCTGAGAGAAAGATAAATTATATGGGTTAGGGGTGCGCCAGGATTTTATCTAGGGTAAATGTGACCAGTTTAAGCTCAAGGGTATCACTGCTGAATCTAGACTTCTCTTGGACCTTGAGTAGGTATTTCCTTGCTTCATTTGTCTTGACTATTTTGAAGTAATAAGGTGGGTAGGTAGATGGCTGATCGAACTTACTGAGACATTCACTTGTGGAGGAAAAGGTGCAAGGTCTACAAGAGAAGCCATACTAGGAGAGACTAAAGGAGCTTAATATGTATACCCTTGAGGAAAGGAGAGAGAAGGGGGACATGATAGAAACGTTTAAGTACCTCAGTGGAATCAACAAAGTCCAAGAGGGTAGCATCTTTCAGAAAAGAGATGTGCAAGAACAAGGGAGACAATTTGAAGATAGAGAGGGATGGCTCAGGGGCAATGTGAGGAGTATTTTTTCACAGAGAGGGTGGTGGACATGAGAGAACAGCCTTCTGAGGAGGTTGTGAGGTCTAAAACTGTGGGAGAATTCAAGAATGCATGGGACAGACATAAGGCAATTTTTGTGGGGGGTAGGAAGAAATAAGCTGTTGGTTAAATAGGGTCTGTATCTTATCCTCTAGGTAGGGAAATGGGCAGACTAGGTGGGCCAAATGGTCCTTATCTGCTGTCAACGTCTATGTTTCTATGTGTCTATGGACAGAAGAAATTGGGGGGGGCACCACTGAGATCAGTAAATGCATTATTGAATGTGTTTGAAATGGATCTTTGGTCAAGAGAAGGAGCACCATCTATACTGAGCACCATAGGGGCTGATTTGGGGACCTTCCCTGTGACTTATCTGAGATCACTCCAGAACTTTCAGCCATCATTCTATGTATGACAGAACGCTTCTTTGTAGTACTGACTTTTGGCTTTGTGGATTGCCCTGGTACAGTTGTTTCTTGCTTTTTTTATGTTTCTGTATATCAGATTTAGTACCTGTTGACCAAGACTTATGCCAGAGATGGCCCCTCAGGTTCAGAAGTTCAATAAGGTTGTGGAAATCCAAGGATTACATTGGCCTTTGATTTTCTTTTCTTAAGTGGGGCATGCTTGTCATACACGGAGTTAAACCGAATGATGATTTTTTCAAGTGCAGCATCGATGTGACAGGCAGAGATAACTAGTGTCCAGTCCTGGTGAAGAAGGTCCAATTTCATTTGATCAAGGTGACCACAGATGAGGACCCTGGTGGTGATTGTTCTAGTGAGGGGGGGGCTTGGTGAACTTGGTGAGGCTTGGTGAACTTGCTTGACCAGCAGAAGAAGAGGGGGGAGTGGTCTCTAAGGGCATCTGGCAGAACAGTAGTGCCCAATATATGCTCAGGTTGGTTTGAGAGAACCCAGTCCAATAAGGTACTTGTGCCAGTCCTGTAGTTAATTCTAGTAGGTGACTCAACAGGCTGGGAGAAGTGAGCTGCTGAGATGCATCCTTGTAGGGGCTTGCATCTGGGGAGAGCCAGTTGATATTGAGATGTCTCAACAAAATGACTTCTGAGTTTAGCATTAGACTGCCTAAGTAGTCTAAGAGACAGTCAAAGTCGGAGGCTGACAGCCAGGGCAGGATATATACAGATAATATAGTGATAGCTTTATTATGTGCACCAAGGATCACTTTAATAGAAATTGTTTACATATTGTCCCCAATGCTAGGCAGTAGCAGAACAAGGCCCTGCAAGTTGTTCCTCAGATAGATTGCACAGCCACCACCTCCCTTGGTGAGTCTATCCTGCCTGAAAAACCATATAACCTGGATCAGGATGGTGGTGTCTGGTATTTTAGGTGTAAGCCAGGTCTTAACTGTGGATATCACATCAGAGTTGTGCTACAGGACCCAGGTGTGCAGGCTGCATAGTTTAGGGAGGAGACTGCAGATGTTAATTGATGCAGTGGTGATCAGCCCAGTTTTCTTTGGGACAGTTTCTTGCTTGTAGTGTGGGCCAGGGTTGGGGTTGATGTTACTAGGGAGCAGCAATAACAGTAATGCTAGCCTTCGTAGGTATTCCTTCAGTTGCTTGTTATTGATTTTGCACAGTCTTCTTAGAGAGCGTCATACCTCACAACTTTACTGACAGAAGATAAGCTCATGGTGGGTTACCAGATGGGAATGCAGGGTGGGACATTTAGTCACCAACCATGAGTAACAATGTAGTGGTACGTGCCTATGTGAATGGGGAGTACTAAGGTCAGGGACTAGGATTGAAGTAGAGGTGCCATATGTACTGAGATAGTTGCTATCCAATGATGGATAGGCTGATATTAGCTTTGTATCACTTGCTAATCCTGTTGGGGTTAGAAAGGCAAGCAGCACAATGCATGTGGCTAGTGTGCTTACTAAATGAGCCATTGTTATTGTAAGCCTGCGGTAGAAGAACCCACAAGCAGCTACTTGAGGGTGGATTAGAACTTAGCATGACAACCAGAAGGGAGTTTGGGGGATGCAGGAGGGCAGAAGGAGCACCTAGATCTGCCAAGAGAGTAGGCAATAGTTTGGGGTTAAGTTCTGAGAGAGGGCAGACAACTCAGGGCAGTAAAGTTTTAGGAATATGGTAGCCCTTTAAGGGGTGGATGTATACTCAGGAATCTGTAGGGGAGGAGAGGAGGGAACTTTTTGGGGGAGGCGTATTTAATAAAGGCCGGGGTCAGGGCCAGTGGGCAGGACAAAATATGAGGGAGAAAATACAGACAGAGGAGGTAGCTAGCTGGTGGGGAAATATCCCCAGCCTACAGGGGCAGAGATCTTAGGGTGGAGTGACCAATAGTGGCCATAAGGAAAGAGTCAGAAGACAAAAGGTCCCATTAGAAAAACAGCTTTAAATTCCATGGAGTGGTGCAGAAATCCTCGCATGGCTTGGGCCTGTACCTGGTATGCTTCTGGTGGTGGGGAGCTGGGCATGGTCTGTGGCCAGCAGTCCTGCCACAACTGCCAGGGATCGAGATGCTCGATCAAGTGTAAAGGATCGAAGGAGGGAAAAAAAGGCAAAAGAAATGATTAAGTAAGCTGGGGGATGGCTCAAGCAGTATCAGAGTGAAGGTTACTAGAAACTAAAGGAACAAAAGAAATAATAGCTGTGGGGTGGACTGAGTCTTTGTTGGGGGGTATAGTTTAAAACAAAAGAGACAGACAGGAGGGGGTTGGGGTTGGTGGCAGACATGTCAAGCTGCCTGATGGGGGGGCTAGTAAGTGTGGGTGATAGGACAGCAGGAAAGATAACAGAAAAAAACTGTAATTGGCTTTTAAGATTATCTAGCAGGAGCATGAATTACAAAACATGTTGCTGGAAAATAAACTATAAAAGCAGAGAATAAACTGTAAAAGCAGAGATGCAGTCTCTTCTATTTGAGTAAGCCAATTAGATTTTTTATTTAGTTGTCCAGAGCTTTTTGTCTGTTAATGCATTAGTTAGAAGAGATGTCTGGAAGACCAATTGATTTTTATCCAGAATGTTGTCATACGCATATGAATCCATTCTTTTAGTGGAACGAATATGAATCCGTTTTTTTAATGGAATTTAGCCCACCTGTAATCTAACTAAAGCACTTGGGGTTCCTAATGGAAGACCCATTACCTGTTTGTATGTTTTAGTAATAACAGTATCTAATCTTTTTACATCAGCAGTCCCCATTGTTTCAGCAGCATAAAGTCCTTGAGGAATCACTTTAGTGTTTATGACTTTAACCATTGGGGAGATGGAATAACCACCATATCTAGCATTAAATCGTTTCAAGCTTGAAACTGTTTTGTTCATTTTTTCTGCAATCAATTGAGTGGGTATGTTTGTTCCACAGCAAATTTGAAGAATGTTACACCTAGATATGTGAATTATTTAACTAAATCAAGAAAGGATCCAGAAAGAGACAGCCTTTTGTACTTTCTGTGATCCAAATATCATAATCTTAGTTTTCTGTGGATTAGGAATAAGGTTTAATTGTTTACATACAGAATTTAGTTTAAACTTCTCTGTAGGCCTAATTTCATAAGTGAAATAATAGCTAAAGCCTCAGCATAGGCTAGTAGTGGTATTGTTTGCTGACCTAGTTTAGGAGAACGAAAATATGTGCTAGCTATAGTAACAATTAATTCATTTATGTAAATATTGAATACAGTGTGTGCTAATATGCAACTAAGATGAACTTCAACAATGATTGGAATTTCATTTATTAGAAGGCCAGTATTTGAATATTGAATCCTGGTCCATGTGTTAGTATAAAGGCATTTAATTAGAACAATCAAATTTGGATCAATACTCAGGCTGAGTATTTGCACCCATAAATGTTTCCTGTCAATAGAGTCGAAAGCAGACTTAAAATCGGCAAATGCCACAAAACTTTTTTATTTCTTAATTACACAATATTTTTCCAATAAATCATTTAGGAGAAATATTTGAGTTGTAGTACTACGTCCTTTTGTAAAACCAGCCTGTAAAATAGATAAACTTGCTTATTTTGAGATACATTTCAATAACCTGATAAGTAGTATTTCTGCATATATTTTGGCTAATGTATCAATTACATTTATCAGAGGATAGTTTTCCGGACAAGCTCTGTCATCTTTTTTGAAAATTAGCAAGATATGACTTCCAGCCCATAATAGTGGCTTATGTGCTTACATTATAGATTTATTAAAGAAATCAGTCTGTAAATCCGATCGCCATTCTGTATTGGTTAAATAAAAATCCAACTCTATCTTATCAGGACCAGGGGCTTTGTTTTTTTTAAAGCTATTAAGTGCCGGAGAGACCTCCTGTGATATAATCCTTTGGACCTTTTCATCTAGTTCCATTGGAATTGAATTTGTGCAACCACAGTTATTTACTATAACATTATTTGGAGACTTTTTGTTAAAGATATCATAGTAATACTCAGTCCAATGGTCCAGGGAGACATGGGAGTCAATTTGGGTTTTAAATAGAATTGTACCATGAGATACCAGTCTCCAGAAGGAACGGTCATCCTATTCATCAATAGCAGTAAGCATTTTCCCCCATTGTTCTTTCTGATTTATGGATCTTTGTAATTTCACATGTTCTCTATATTCCCTTCTGTAGTTATTTAACTTTGTAAGATTGAGTTTGGACTGGTATTGCTTTACCTTCCTGACAAGTCTTGCAAGTTCTTTCTTTTTCTGCTAACAAGTCTTATAGAACCAATTTTCGTATTTTAATGTAGTTTGCATTTTTGTTTGTTTATGATTAACAGTAAGATTATAAGCATGTAAGATAGCTGTATAAATCTTTGCTGGGTCCAAATCTGTCTCTATTATTAGCAATAATAATTCTTGAAAATGTGACAATAAGTTTGTTTTGACTTCTGAGTTGAACATGTTCTATCTGATTTTTTTTTATCATCATTTCTATATTTGGTTCACAAGCAATTTGTGGTTTTATATCCAGTTTTCTTACTGTAATGATTAGAAAATAATCACTGTCTGATCTTATTATTTTTAAATCATGATAATTCTGATAATCATAAGGTGAAATACTAACATAATCAATCAATGAGATACCTCTGTAGTTTATGCAAGTATACATCCCTTCAGAATGTGAATTAGATCTTCCATTAAATATTATAAGATCCAAATCAGTCAAAGGTTTTTCTAACTTGTGATCACTATCTGAGTTTTTTTTTGTCCACTGAGATCCTTTCTTGAATACCTAGTAGTTTTTCTACATTTATAAGGTCACTATTATGTTGAGCAATTCAAAGTCCATATCTTATATTGAAGTCACCTGTGATTTATATTTCAGAGTTGTTGTTCTCTGCTTGAAGCATTTCAGTTTCACCTGTTAGTTTATTAAATAGCTCATTGTCATATTTAGAAGATTTTTTAGGAAAATTGTAAGCATTGACTAGAATGATGGACTCATTCAGTGCCAATAAAGCTATCCTATAGTTATTATGAGCTTTATATTGTATAAGCTTGATATTAATGGACACTTTTAAGAATGTAATAAGGCCACCTGAGCATCTACCCTTTTTTGCCGGTTTTAACTGCAAGACTATGAATAGTTTGATATCCATTTACATGTATGGCCTTAGCTTGTTGAGCACTGTGCCAAATTCCCTGCAGATTTATAATGTCAAATTGTTTAATAAAATTCATATAATCAGAGACTAACAATTTAGTAACATGACCAGCAACATTCCAAGTAATGATGTTTACATCATTGGAGTATCTAGCTACAAAATCATCAGATTCTTTAGTGCCCTCATTAATTGAGGTCCTACATTCATGTATCAGCATCTACTATACAGTCATCAGAACACTGGTTCACTATTAGTCAGTTAGTATCCTCAGTTAAAAGTTGAAATCTATTGTTAACATTAACATTATATACAGTGCTTTGCTGAATTGTAGCATCATCTTTAGAAGTAGAGTCCACTGTAAAGCCTATCTCTTTATCAGTAAAATCAGTTACCAGGATCCCTAATGTATCAAGCTGATAGTTAATATCCAGGACTTGTTCTGACAGTTTATTGTTTAAAAAGGTTACATTAATAAGGCTTTCTTCAGAGTCTGATCTAAAAAACTCTTACAATATTAACTATATCGTTTCCATAAAAATTCAGACCCAAGATGTTACAAAATAGCTGAATAACCATCATTTTCAATTTTACTTTGTTTTCCCACCCAGAGTAAGCTAGTCCAAAGATAGACAGAACATCAGGAGGCACAATCATATTGTCATTGTGAAACATCAAATCCTGAATATTGAGATAATTTGACATTTTGAGAGACAAATCAATTTTTGATAAGTGAGTCCAGGGTATGCTTTGTAAGAAATGTTTAATTACAACTGGGTAATACACAGCTAGACTAATGGCATAAATGTTCAGAGTTCTTCCAGATGTAATGAGCAACACGAGCATTTTTAAAAAAGACTAGCTAAACATCGTTGTCATCCTATTCGTATGTCCTTATGACATCAGTGATATCAGTAGCAATATCCAGCATAAGAAATTCATTACACAGAGTGGTAATCAAAATCCTAAGTATTTTGTTACATGTATTCTCAACAGGATCATGAGGTATTCCTCTCAGGGTAATAACAATTGCCTGTGTATCGGGCAATAACTTATATTCTATATTTTCATTGTTCTCTAAAATTCTCTGTTTCCTCATTACAAAGGAGAACTGGCTGTTTTATAGCATTATCTGGTTCAGCTGCAAACTCTTGTTCTCCTCGAGGAATTTGAGAAATCATTAGATCCTGATTTTTACGTAATGCTTGTATTTGTCTATACTTAGACACTGAATGCTTAGAATTACCCCCTTCTGGATTTACCATTGTTCTTTACCTTCTTTTTTCCCCCTACTTTTCCTTTTCTTTTCCTTTTTGTTGTTTTGTAAAGTGGGTTTTATCCTGAGTGAGGGTTTCCTCCATAGCCAGATCTGAAGCCAGATTTTTCATTTTCTTTTTGGCAACAATTAAAGACTCTTTACCCTTAACTACACTGATTAGCATCTTGGTTACATATTGGATCTATAGTAGTAAAAACCTATTCAGAGTTGTTTTGCTTTTTATCAGGCTCAATAAAGGTATCCTCCAGATTCAAAATTAGCTGTATAGAATCACAAATAATTAATGATGGGGAGTTAGTGGCATCTGATTTTTCTTGCTCACAGCAAAGAGTTCATCAAGTCTCATAGCATTCAGAGTTACTTCACCCCCTTAAATCCATGAGCTCATTTTTGATCATAACTAATTGTTCCATGATGGCAACATTAGCAACATGAGGATTTTTTTAGAACCTCAATCAGGTTCTCGTCTATAAAAGGGGAATATGTAAGATGACATACATTTTGCCCACCACTAACAGAAGTTTGTTTTGCCATATCTTTTAGTCCACTTATGGTGTCTTGGAGGTTATCCATACTTTCGCCAACTACCTTACTGTATAGTAGATTTGTCTTTAGTAGAACATGCAGATTCATCTTGCATGGTATTTTGAGGAAAGCTATTGTATGAGAAAGAAATAACAGGAAAATCTTGAGTTAAGTTGGCAGAATTAGGGCTTTCCCCAAAGGTATCCTTTTTGGTTTTCATCTCTTGTAGTGTATAACTGGGAATATACATACACTTAAACTATCAATTAACATGTTAGGCAATCTGTTTGAGTTAGTGTCTGAAATATGAACTGGATCAGAGTTTTCAGATGCCTTAAATCCTGTTTTATTATCTTCAAGTAAATTATTTACCAGTTAACTGACATGAGGTGTTAGTAGCTATAGTCTCCTTTTGTTCTGTTACAGAATCTTTTTTAAGTGAGGAATAATTGAGGATTGAGCCACATCTACTGATGTCACTTTAGACAGCTGTTTCCCACTTTTAGCTGAATTCATTTGTTTAGTAGTCTTATTGCTTTTCCCCTTAGATAGACCATGGACCAGGTCACAAGGACCCTACATCAGAAACCTGGCACTTTGTACCCACTCAGGGACCAACTCATCCCTGAAGCCAGGTGCTCCATAGCTACCAGCGTCCTTCTACCCAACCTGACCTTTGCGGCCCCTATTATACAGGGCATGGCTAAACAAGAGATTACCAGGATGTAAACCCTATATAATAAAAGAGCTCATTTCGCAACCTTAGACCACCCGAGACATCACCACTCTGACACTTTGGCCAAACTTCGTTGGCCCACATTGGTCGCCCCACCTCCAACACCCCTTAGCACCCAGGCCCTACAAGCTTCTCAAACCCCACACTCTGCTAAGCATTGCCGGGACCATAACCCTCAAACACAACCCAAGGAACCTAAGGACCTCAGATAGAATGCTATTAGAAGTCCCTAGGGTAAGGACAAATGCTGGTGGAAGATCCTTTTCCTCCCAAGCAGCCTGCCAATGGAACAAGCTCCCTCCCCAGGGCCAGGCCTTCTCCTCACTCATGAACTTCCACACCAGGCTTAAGTCCCATCTGCTGACCTCAAGTGCATGCCACTGTCATGGCACTTAAAGCTCCTAAAGTACTCCCCTCCTCTCCCAACTCCCCTCTCCTAGCTTAACCTTCCTACTACCTGCCTTATACAGACTGCTCGCCAGAGGCCACATGTAACCCCTGAATAAACTATATGCAAAGTACTACCAATTGCTTATATATCATGATGATAACCATGCCTGTACCCATGCCTGCATCCACTGCTTTTATTTTACCGTGCCTGTAAGCCATGCCTGTATCCACTGCTTTTCTTTTACCATGCCTGTAACCATGCCTGTATCCACTATTTTCCTTTACTGTAGCCACCTCATGATGTAACTCACAATGCCTCAAATGTTCCTATGTCCTTGTTCATTCTTATAACTTGTATTGTTATCCCGGGTCACCCCTAAAAAAGGGACCTTCGGGGCTCAGTGGGCCTACCCGGTCACCAAAATTTAATAAATAAATAAATACTGGTTTAGTACATTTTATTGCGCTTTTGGCTTTCTTAGATTTTGCAATCTCATTTTGGTGTTCCACTGAGGATCCTTCATAACTAGCTAAAGCTGATTTATTACATCTGGTTCTCATTATGCAGTACCTATTAACTTAGTACAGTATATAGGTTGCAAAATAAATTGCAGAATAATACCATCAAATGACACTTATAAAATGCTGGACATTTTTGCACTATAAGAAAAAACCTCCTTCAGTAATGAGACAGATCAAGATCCTCTTTACACTATCAATGAAAAAACAGTAAACTGTAAGTTAAAAGCAAGGTACAAAAGAGATAAGCACAGAAATAGTCAATATTCCAACCTTAACTGTCTACAGACAGGCTAATAAAGTGCTTTTTTAATTAAAATGATGTATCAAAACACATTAGAGATGAAGTTCATACCAAGAAGTTCACTAGGGAAGATTTCTTTTTAATCTTTAGTCTTTTCTTTGTGAAGCAGTGCAACTATACAGTTTTTAGCAGCAATACATTGTTGCAATAAATTTGCTAAAAAAGAAGTAAGGAAATATCTAAATATTTTATTGTGGAGTTAAGTTCAACTTTAATTCAGGATGTTAAAACTTACCATATTTCACTTGATTGATTCCTATATTATAACCTGTGTATTGCGTTTAGTTTCTTAAATCTAGTACCTATTTAGATTAATAAAGCAAAGTATTTTAAATATCTAAATTATGAAATGATGCTAAATTATACCTTCATCATTACCAAATAATATAAAGTGCATTCAAAGTTGCTTGATTTGTTCAGCAAATGCAGGTTGAACTTTTGAAGCCCCGGCTTATTTCAATGTTATCCCGGGTAGAAAGAAATTTGGCTAGGTTAACTTTTCAATTGTTTAGGTTGCAAGATTAGCTACAAAATAATAAAAGATGCCTGTTGGCAGAATTCACTAGGTGGCTCTACAGATTTTCTATTATATTATCTGTTAGAGTTTGCCAAAGAGAACTGCATCATCAGCATATAGCAGTAGGTTACCGGAGCAGGATTTGGGTAGCACATTTAAGTAGATACTGAAGAGTAGGGGGGCCCAATATGGATCCCTGGGGGACCCCCGAGTGGACAGGCAGGGTGGAAGATAGGGTATAATTTATTTCAACACATTGGGATCTGGAAGTAAGGTAGCTATTGAACCAAGAGAGTGGTCTGCGTGATAGACCAGTGTGGTGGAGTGTGTCCAGGAGGAGGGGGTGGGAGTCCGTATCAAAGGCCTTAGAGAGGTCCATGAAGATGGCTCCTGCCAGATGTTTATGGTCAAGGGCAGAGTGAATGAAATTGGAGAATTCAATGAGGGAGGTGGTTGTGCTATGGCCTGATCTGAAGCCATGTTGTTCACTACATAATAAATTGTGGGATCGCAGGAACTCGGTGAGTTGGTCGGAAATGATTTTTTCAAGGGCTTTTGAGAGAGGGGGAAGGATGGATATGGGCTGATAGTTGTTGGGGTTTGTATTGTCTCCATTGTTTAGTATTGGGGCTATTGTAGCAATTTTCCAGGCTGTAGAGAACTGCCCCAAGCATAGAGAGTGGTTAAGAAGGTTGATTGGGGGGAAAGAACAGTGTCAAGAACCCGGTAGAGGATTTTCATGTCAAAGGAATCTTTGCAATAGTTGGAGCCACTGAGAGCTTTGGAGAGGTAGGATTTAGTTTTCTGCTTTGTAATGACCCTAAGGTAGAAAGGGGGTGCTGGAGGTTTGGTTCAGAAGAAGCTGGGATAGGGTCAAAAAAGTCACTCTGGAGGACTGTACTAAGATTGGAAAAGGTTGAGTTAAGGCATTTAGCGATAGCCTGTGGGTCGGTTGAGGTGGCATTGTTAATGCAGAGCTGGGAGGGTGGGGGGGGAGGTGGGATTTGCCATTAAGTTCTTTAATGTTGTCCCAAAACTTTCATGCACTCCCCCAGGAAGAAGCCAGGGTGTCTTTATAGTATTCAGCCTTAGCCTTGCATATGGCCCAGGTGCACCTATTGCGTTCTGTTTTGTATGCTAGTCTGTCTGCTTGGGAGCAAGATTCAACTGCTCTGTGCCAGAGGTCATACTTTTACATACGAACATACGAAATTTGCCAGCAGATAAAGGCCTAGAGGTCTATCAAGTCTGCTCGAATGTGCAGCTAGCACCCCTTATTCTGCAGCTGCCCCTCCCTTCCACCCTTCCCCTTCATTAACCCTCCCCCTTGTCCTGTCCCATCCTCGTTTGAAGCAGTCCACTGTTCTACTGCATACCACTTCTGCAGGTCACGCATTCCACCCAGCCACCACCCTCTCTGTAAAAAAAGTGTCTCCTCATCTCCCTCCTGAACCTTCCTCGCTCCAGTCTCATATCATGGCCCCTGGTGGCCCTCCCCTCCCTTACTTTGAACAGCCCCTCTGTACCTGTCTTGTTGATTCCTTTCATGTATTTAAAGGTTTCAATCATGTCCCCCCTGTCTCTCCTCTCCTCCAGTGAGTACATGTTCAACTCCTTCAACCTCCTCTCATATGATAAGTCCCCCAGACCCTTGATCATCTTTGTCGCCCTGCGCTGCACTCCCTCCAGTAACCAATGTCCCTTTTCAGATACGGACGCCAGAACTGCACGCAGTACTCCAGGTGTGGTCTAACTAATGACCTATACAGTGGCAGAATCACCTCCTCCCTCCTGAGGATATACCCCTGCAATACAACCCAGCATTTTGTTGGCCTTTGCAGCTGCCTTCCCACACCTGTGCCGAGTTGTTCATTGACCCTGTGATGAGCACACCCAGATCCTTCTCCTCCTCTGTCTGGGCTAGCTGCACTCCCCCTAGCTGGTAAGTCCTCCTTGGGTTCTTCATCCCAAAATGCATCACCTTGCACTTTTGGCATTAAAGCCAGTTGCCAGGTGTCTGACCAGGTTTCAAGCTTTGCCAGATCATCCTGCAACCCCTGCCATCCCCTAGGTCATCCACCACCGTGCCAACCTTGGTATCATCAGCAAACAGACTGATCTTGCTCTTGATGTCCCATGATATGTCTGCAATGAATATCCCAAACAACACTGGTCCCAACACCAGCCCTGTGGGACACCACTGTCACTGCCCTTGGGTGTGAGGCTCCCCACCCACCACCACCTCTGTTGCCTTCCCTGCAGCCAGTTTCCCACCCATCTCACCAGCATTGCACCTGCCCCTGTGCCTACTAACTTCCTTCCCAGCCTTCCATGTGGCACTGAGTCGAATGCCTTACTGAAGTCCAGATACAGGACATCCACTGCATGTCCCCGTCCAGTTGCCTAGTTACCCAGTCATAGAACCCGACCAGGTTGGTTTGGCAGGATCGGCCACGTGATGAAGCCATGCTGTCTGCTGTCCTGTAGTCCTTTGGCCTCTAAGAGGGCCACCAGCCTCTCCTTCAGGATAGTCTCCATTAGCTTACCCACGATGGATGTGAGGCTCACTGGTCTGTAGTTTCCGGTTCATCCTTGGGGCCACTCTTGTGGAGGGGCACCACATGAGCCATCCTCCAGTCCTGAGGTACACACCAATGTAGTGAGGCATTAAATAGGTCTGCCAAAGGTCCTGCAAGGACCTCTGCCAGCTCCTTCAGTACCCTGGGTGGATGCCATCTGGGCCTGGTGCCTTGTCCACCCTCAGTGCCTTCAAACCCTCTCGAACTCTGTCCTCCATGATTTCCCCATCTGTCACCACTTCCCCCCTCGTCTGCCATTTCACCCATCTTGGGTGTCACCCCTCTTCTCTTTAGTAAATACTGAGCAGAAGTACTCATTTAGTGCTTCCGCCTTATCATACCCTGCTTCACCCAACCCCTCTTCCTAATCCTTACTATGTGGTCCTTACAGCTCCTTTTCTCCCTGATGTACTTAAGAAGTCCTTCTCCCCTTCTTAATGCCTTATGCCAGCCTGAGTTCCGTAGATGTTTGGCTCCCCTTACTGCCCTTGTCACCTCCTTCGATTCTGTCAAGTACTACCTCTCTGTCCTCCCCTCCCTGTTTTCTTGTATTTCCTAAAGGCAGCTCTTTTCTTCCTTACCTTTCCCATGACCTCCTTGCTCAACCAGCTCGGTTTCTTAGCTCTAGCCTTCTTGCTCTGGGCTTTGCAGCAGGTTTTGCTGCCTCCACTATCCCCAACTTTATGAGCTCCCATCTCTGGTTAGTATCCATACTAGATTGAATTCTGGCCAGGTACCCTTTTACCCTTCCCCATCCTCCCAAAGTCAGCCCTCCTGAAGTCCAGCACTCTTGTGCCAGATTCCACTCCTTCCTTGCCCATATCCAATGTGAGCCATACTGAGTGGTGGTCACTCCTGACAGCAGTTCCTCCACTGTAAGTTCTCTCACAAAGTCCCCATTTGCCAGCACAAGGTCAAGGTATTCCCTAACCTGTTTTAGTTGCTGCCGTAATGAGGGCATGATCCAAGGGACATTATATTTTACAGTTTTCATTTTAGTCGGGGGGGGGGGCCAAAATGTCACATGCTTTGTTGAAAGAGCATGTGAAGTAATGAAGGGCCAGGTCAATGTTAGGGGCCTGGGTTATAGGGGCCCAGTCCCACTGGGTCAGATAGTGTTTGATTTTTTGAAGGCCACCTAGTTGTAAGCGCCTGAGGGTGGAGACACTAGGTTGGGGTTTGGGCAGGTGACATGACCAGTCATAGTATATGGGAGTGGTCACTCAGAGTCTGGGAGGACCACTAGGTCAGAGATTCTATGTGGTCGGTTAGTTAGCAGTATGTCTAGTAGGGTCTGGTAGCCATTTGTGGAGTTTACCCTGGTGGGGTTGGTGGACCAGCTGGGTATGATCCAGCACTACAAAGGCATCCATGATGGCAGCTGATGAATTGGCAAGCCAGTTTTACATTTAGATCACCAACCAGGATGTGCTTCATTTTTGGGGGAGGTTAGAAATATAGTTTGTGATGGATTGTATGGCCAAAGCTTGGTTGCGTGGGGGAACATACACCACTGTGATGGTTAGGGGAGCCCTAGCAGGGTCCAAGGTAGCCTTTATTGATAAGGCTTGGACACCGTGGTCTAGTGAGGGGATCAGGAAAGCTTGGCTCAGTAGAGAGTCTCGAACATAGAAGACACATCCACCACCCCATTTTCCCACTCTGTCAGCTCTGGGTAGAGAGAAGCCTGGGAGGCTGACGAATGAATCTGGGTTTTTTTTGAAAGCCATGTTTCAGTGAGTGCAAGGACATCTGGCTGGTGTTGTGCTAGCCAGTTTTGGAGAGATGATGTTTTTTTGGGAAGGCTGCAGATATTCATGGCAGTTATGCACAGCTCTTGGTGTAGTTTCTGTTGACTATTGGTGGCGGGGCCTGGGTTGGGGTGAATATTTCCGGATATGAGAAGTAGTAGGGCTAGGACCATGAGGAGAGCGAGGAACCGCTGTTTGGAGGTTGGGCGTAGGTGAGGCACATGTTTAGAGAGAGTAGCACAGGGAATGGGTAAGTTGAGAAGGGCAGGAAAGGTAAGGCAGATGAGCTGGTAGGGGGTTGGGGGTGCAAGTGTAGGTGGCAGGTTAAGTGGGGGTGGATGTTTGTCAGGTGTTGACAGGGTTGGCAAACGGTGGTAAAAGGTAAGGGGTGAGGTGGGTGTGTGGGTTGGGAGATGGCTATCTAACCCGGTATGGAGTATAAGTGTAATTGGTAGAAGACAGGATAGTCTGCTGGGGAATAGGAGGCTAGGCAGTGGGCAATGGGAGCTGCTATACCAGTTCCGGTTTAAGGGGAGCAGACTGACACCCATCATTGTGGTAGTTTCAGTAGTAGGGTGATGGACGTTGGTGCAGGAGGTACCAGGCTCAAATCCTAGAGGAGTACAGCTGCAGACACTGGTGGCAAAGGTTCAGTGTTTGAGGCCTGCAGGGGGACTGAAGGAAACTTATTGCATCAGACTATGGAGTCAGAGGTATTAAGAGTTTTGAAAACAGTGAGTAGTTAAGCCTGATTGGTTAGTTTACTGGTAGAGTTGCTGTCTCTGGTGGTAAGGATATAGGGTTTAAGGCCTGCAGTGGGACAGGAGACTAGTATTTTACTTCAGTGTGGAGGTAAAGGGCTTAAGAGCTATGAAACAGAGATAAATACTGGCCTGATTAGTTGGCTTGGAGGTTGGGCTGCTGACTTTGGAGTCAGGGGTCCAGGGTTTGGGACCCTGCCAAAGGCAGTAGAGAAACTGAGAGTAGAGTGTGGTGATTAGTGACACAGGGTGGTGATCAGTAGTGACTACTAGTGGATGGGAGCTGATATTTGCAGGAGCTAGAAAGTGGAGAGGGGGTGGATGGAGCGGTACTGGCAGGGAAAGTGCAGCAACCCCTAGTGGTCAGAGAGTATAAGCTGCAAATGGGAAAGTGGACACTTAGTAACAAGAAGGATAGGTCATGTGATCCTGCAGTAGCAATAAATGTAGAGCCGACCCTAAGTAGGTGGGTGGGCAGTCAGTGCACAGCACTAATGGGGTAACACCTCTCCACAAGCAGGAAGGAGGCTTTACCTCTTAAGGCCCTCTGCAGTCCCCTCTTCAGCTGGGCAGTGTTGAGAGGGGTGCTTCTGAGCCTATAAGGGGAAGGGAACAAAGGAATTACATTAGTATGCAGGGCAGAGGGTGAGGGTGCTAACCATGTGACAACTGTTGGGGCAGAGTCAAGATACAGATGACTAGTGCGCACAAGAATTCACCTGTAATGGTGGTGAGAACGCCAAAATCTTAAAACTGCTCTAAACAGGTAAGAAGACTATTTCAGAATAGAGACTTAATATCACAGTTAAACAATACTTGCAGGCATTAAAACAGCAGTTGCTAACAAATAAATGCAGTACTACACGCCCCTTAAGGTAACACAAGGAAATACCCAAATCCCAGCACACAAATGTCCAAATATCAGAGAGGAAAAACAATCAGTTGGTGTGTGGATAGAAAATAGAACCCCAATTGTCCAACACCTCTCTCCACAAGCAGGCTGGAAGGAAGGAGGCTTTACTTCTTAAGGCTCTCTGCAGTCCCCAGTTACAGGCTCCTCATCTGCGCAGTGTTCTGAGGGGAGAGGGATGCTTCTGAGGCCTGTTAAAGAGCAGGTATTCACTGTATTTTTTTTTTTTTCTTTCTAGGTACAGAAGACTTCTTATCATTGAAGAATAGTCTCCTAATTCTGTTTATGTGTGTTACTGTTAGAATGTTTACACCAGTATCCCTCCTTATGTTTAGATTCCTCCTGTTGCTGCAGCTTTTCAACTTTAAAAAGGAAAAATCACAGCTGCGTGGAACCCTTGCGCCAGAGTCAAAGTTACGTCAGTTAAAGACTGCTGACTCGGGCTCTCACTGTTCTTTCTTCTGCGCATGTGTCAGTCATCAAAACGGACACAGACATGCTTGTTCCTGTGTGGCTCAGTGATAGCATGTTAAATTTGGCGCTATGAAGTAGTCAACGCGAGTGTAGTCTGTTACAAACTGTTGTCACAGTTCATTACTCCTTCACTGCCAAAACTGGGATAGAATAACTTTTTGATGTGTCCCTAACAGCAGTGGATGAAATAATAAGTATTTTCTCAGTCAGGAGATTGCATTTCAAACCAAAAAAAAATATAATTGAAAGGTTAGTGTAGTTGTTTAACCTAGGGTGAAGTTATTCAGCTTTGAATGTGTTTAAGAAAAGAAAAAAAAGTTCACACCGGGAGTTCATGTTTGGCACAGTTTTAAAGGCTACTAAGTTTGTGTCTTTATGCTGTTAGGATATCTATTCTTGGCTATTTTTGATTTGAAGTATTCGTTTTCAGCACTCCACCTTCCAACCCCCCCCCCCACCTCGCTCCACACTGGCCTGCAGATTGCAGTGAAGTACATGTAGAATCACGTATTAAAACCGGTCCTTGTTTTCAATATAAAATTACTGAATTCTGTGTTATCTGTGCTGAAAGTGGTTCAGCAGGCATTGTGCAGTGATGATCTGTGTTGTGTTGAGAAGAAACCAAACCAAAAAAAAAATGAGGCAGTAGTGGTTAAAATAGGATTGCTGGATGAGCTCTGAATGTATTTGGTGTAGAGTTCTATGAGCGCTGCAATTTTGCACTGTAGTGTATTTTTGTTACGGAAATATTTGACATTTTAAAAAAAACGGAGCATGTAGAGAGGTGAGGAAAAAAATATTCCTTGCAAGCATCAAACTTGTAACCCTTGCCTTCAGAGGTAAGCACCCAAGCCACTATCCCACACACTCTACCTTATAATTTGATGGAATTTATTTGCCTTTGTTTTCTCTCATTTCAAGGGATTGTATGGCTGAAATTTATCCTATTCATCCTTTCCCCACTAAATGTATGTTGAGCGTTCTAAAAGAATCACACTTTGTTCATTTATGTACTGTAGGGTCACAGAAGTACACTGCATTGAACAGGCTGTCTTGCTGTCGGTGTTGTGCTTTCTGTTTTTATGCATATGTCGAGACGCATGGAATATAAATAAGGATACATGTCACAGACTGACAGCAAGAAATAATTAGATTTACTACAATCTCATCTCCTCATTTTGGAAGGATAGTATGTAGATCACAGAGCCAGAAGTACTCTGTACTGAGGGTCAATAATCATGTGGACTGTGAATGAAAAGTAGGAGATAAAAAACGAGGCTCTATTTCTGTTGAAAGGAGGATGCGTGGAGGAGCAATTAGTATGCTTCTGGTGTGAAGGTCCATATAATCTGTAAATTGGCATGCTAGTTATTTGTCACTGAAAATTAATTAAAATGTACTTCTGTGACCCTGCAGTACATAAATGAACAAAGTGTGATTTTTTTTTTTTTCAGAGCGCTCAACATACATTTAGTGGGGAAAGGATGAATAGGATAAATTGCAGCCACGCAATCCTCTAAAATATGACAGAAAACAGAGGCAAATAAATTCCATTAAGTTATAAGGCAGAGTATGTGGGATAGTGGCTTGGGTATTCACTTCTGAAAGCAAGAGTTACAGGTTTGATCCTTGCAGGGAATATTTTTTTCCTTCACCTCTCTACAAGCTCCGTTTTTTTTTAAATGTCATAAATATTTCTGTAATGGGTCACGTAATGAGCTTGGCATGAGAGAACATCTGCAGTGCAGCTCTTAGGCCCTAACTACTTTATTAAGCTATAAAAAACCCATTTGAATTGCTGCAGTTGATAGTTTCCAGTGTCTCAATTGGTGAAGTGCTCCTGAGTGATTTCTGGGTGTAAAATACTGCGGATTGAGAGTTATGCGAGGCCTTACTAAAGTGCCTAGATGGAGGGTGAAGCTGCCGAACCCCTCGCAGCTAGAGCGCCTGCAGTCAAGCAGCCGAAATCGCAATTGCCAGTCCCCCAGGAGCAAATGGACAAAATAGATCATGATCAAGAGGGGGGAGATACCACGAGCACAGATGACCTAATGGAAAGGTCTGGTGGCTGATTTCTCTACAGTGAAGCCAGCGCTACAATCTCTGGCACAAGAATAGGGGATGTGGAAGCTAGAGTCTCCTCGCAAGAACAGAAGGTCTCCACGAACGATCAGGAGTTGATTTTACCTCACAAACAGATTAAAAAGTTAGAGGACTGGATGGATGATCAGGAGTCCAGAAGTTGAAGAAATAATCTTATTCTTGCAGGGTTACCAGAGAAGGCCGAGGAGTTGGACTGTGTTACTTTATGCAAGATCTGTTTCTTAAACTACTGGGCCCTAAGCCATATGGAGAAGCATATAATCTGGAATGGGCACATAGGGCTCGAAGAGAGATGCCCCCAGTGGGAGTGAGACCCAGAGTGCTAATTATGAGCTCTTTAAATTATAAAGAGAAATCACATGTGCTGGCTAATGCTTGACAGAATAAAACCTTGCAGTGGAATGGCGCTTCTCTTTGGTTATTCCATGACCAGACACCCTGAGTGCGGGAGAAACAAAAGGAATACTCTGACATAAAGAAGCTGTATCTTACGGGCATCAAATTTAGGATGCAATACCCTGCGACCCTGTCTGTTCATCTTCAAATGGGGGAAAAAAGATACTTGACTGCTCAGAATGCACTGGAAGGTTTCAGGTTCGAGTGGCCTGATCTATTTCAAACTACAACACGAATCCCTGTAAAAAGAAGGAAGAAGTGGTTTGTTTAACTTTTTATAATGGGGACTTGAGATAAGAAGATTGTGAACTGAGTTTTTTTCTGCTTCTTTTCTCAGCAAGTTGTCTCCCAATTGGGATTGTCAGTATGTTTATGGACCTGTGGTCACAAATGTTGTTTGGTGGAGGGGTGTTTTTTTTCTCTCTCCTTTCTTCTGAATTCACAGCTGATTTGTGAAGTCATTAGAAGTGGGGGAGGTGTGTAATGGCAGTTTAGCAATCGAATGATGATGTGTGTGTTTGGGCTATTAATGCGACCTTTTTCTGGTGTATGGGGGGGCTTCTTGTGGTATTTTGCTGCAAATCCATTTTGAAGAAGGCGAGTGTTATGAATATTGGGGGGGGCAGGTTCCCTTCTCGAAGAGTGAACCAGATCTGGATATTGGGGGGCATGGGGAGGTTGGATACCAGGTGGCAGTTACTGATGGGGATAGGGAATGTTCAAATTCTCTTTTGATGTTGAATGCAGTTAAGGAGGTTAATGGAGTCCCCGTAATGGAATGAGGACTTCCCTGTTGCCTCATGAGGGAATTGCATAAGCAAAGTAGAGGGATAATGGGAGTTTTAGGGATCAGGTACATTATCTGGACTGCCTGGCATTCTTAAAGGGACAGGGAGTTGGTGCTCTTTTGGTTGGTCAACTCCTGATTTTCTGCTGCAAGTGGATGGCTGAGAGACTTTTATAGGCAGTGTTGTAAGTTAACATAGCAAGAGTTAGAATTTTAAGTTAGGTATTAATTAAGTGAATAGGATATGCCTATGGGGAATTATATGTACAAGAGAAAAGGGAAAGCTGGAGTAGCTAGTTGATTGTTGGGGGCTATAGAGGGGAAGAAAACATAAACTGAACTTACAAGCTCAAATGGGCAGACTGGGTGGGCCATAGGCCGTTATCTGCCGACACTGTCTGTGTATCTATGTATCTATATGAGCTATGCTGGTGGGCTTGGGAGCACACAGCAAATGGCTCGTCAATGAACAGTGTTTCTTTAGGAGGGTGATCTTGTGATCGAGGGTTGTGGGATGGGTGGGTTTGGGGAATCTGGAAAGAGAGAGCACACTATTGCACAGGAGAGAGATGCTAACACGGAAAGTTATAATACCTGGACAGGGAATCTATTGTATTGTTGTGAAATGTCTTGTATAAAAATCATCTCATGGAATGTAAAGAGTCTTAGGGGTAGATGTAAAAGAATTGTACTCTTGAGACACATCGAACAAATGGGGGTAGAGTTGAGGCAAAGAGGAGGTGGGTGAACCAGGTATATGGAACAGGTAAAGAAACAGCCGCTGGTGAGGTAGCAGTTTTAATTGGGAAAAATTGTCCATATATTATTGAAAAGGTGATAGCTAGAGAGGATTGTAGGGGGATATACCTTTCTGGTACCATACTGGGTAAAGATTTGTCAATTGCATCTATCTATGGCACTACTCCCCCTAATCCTCAGTTTTTGACCTCAGTGGAGATGGATATTGCTTTGTTGAGCTCACATCCTCTTGTTTTGGCAGGGGACTGGAATCTTTGTCTAAATAACTGGGAGGATAAAATACCGCCATCCAGAAGCCCTTTATCAGTGGCTCAGGTGGCTATGTCCAGATTAATGGAGGTCGCTGTGTTAACAGATCCGATAAGGACCCATGCAGCTGGAGGAAATAATATGACATTTTATTCCACAGCACATAAGAGTCACTCCAGAACAGATTTCTTTCTGGTCAATAGGGAGGCACTCCAGGAGGTCAAGGAGATATTTACTAAGTGCCGGATCTTATCAGATCATTCCCCAATTCAGTTGACCTGGGAACCAGAGAATATTCCTTCTCAACCTTATAGGTGGAGGTTAAATGACTTTCTTTTTGCAGATACTACAATCCAGAGTAAATTAGAAGATGCTTTACAGGATATTATACAGAATCAATTACCTACATTACAAAATAAGGGTTTAGCTTGGCCTACATGTAAGGTATTATACTCTGGGATTGCATGGAGATAAGCGGTAAGGCAAAATAGTATGAGAAGAGCAAAGGAGGAATTCATATTGGGGGCTATTGACTCTCTGGCACCTCAGGAGGGGACTTCAGGGGAGTTAGACTCTGAACTCCAAAGCTTATGACAGGAGATGGCTGACATTAATTATAGTAAAGTGGAATTTTGGCTTGAAAAGATTCAGGCCAAATATTTGCTGCAGCGTGATGCTCCTGGACATCTGCTGGCAGCCAAAGTCAGAGGAAGCTAGTAGAACAATCCCAGTTATAAGACAGGGTGGGGTTGTCATTACAGACCCTCAACAAATGGCGGATGGTTTTGCGTCCTACTATAAAGAAATTTATCAGTTACAGCAAGTTGGTGGGGAAAAGGAAATTAAGACATTCCTAGATGGTATTTCTTTACTGGTCCTGGACGTAGGTCAGGCTAAGTAACTAGCAGCTTTGATCAGAGAGGAGCTGATAATAGAGACTATTCAGGCTTTACCCTCTGGTAAAACTCCAGGGCCAGATGGCCTTATGGCTAAATTTTACCAGGTGCATTTGCAAACTATACTTCCCCTGTTAAAACATTTATTTAACAGTATAATGCAGGATGGGGTGCCCCACCCACCGTTATACCAGGCTTATATTACGTTGGTTCCTAAACCAGATAAACCTAAAGAATTACTTGGTAGCTATAGACCCATCTCTTTGATGAATCAGGATATTAAGATTCTCACAAGGATTCTAGCTAATGGAATCATGAATATTGCACCAAACTTAATTAGTCCTGAGCAGGTGGGTTTTATGCCAGGGAGGGGGGCACATGATGCTCTTAGAAAACTACATCACATACTTAGTTATGCCCCGGACTCCCAATTACCCTTAGTTTTGCTATCTCTAGATGCTGAGAAGGTCTTTGACAGGGTCTATCATCCATTTCTGTTTGCCACTATGGAGAGGATGGGTTTTCTGAAGGGCCTTCTCAGAAGTATCAGAAATTTATACTCTGCTCCCACGGCTAGGGTACTGTGTAATGGGTATATTTCTTCAGAAGTTTTGTTGGTCAATGGAACAAGGCAGGGGTGCCCCCTCTCGACAATACTGTTTAATATATATTTGGAACCATTATTAATTGCTATTAAAAATAATGTTAACATTAAGGGGATCTTGATTGTGGGGTGGGAATTAAAATGTACAGTCTATGTGGATGATATACTTCTGCACTTTGTTAATCCTGGGGTATGTTTCCACAGAACAGTTGAGCTTATAAGCCAATTCTCTAAAGTATCAAACTATAAACTAAATTTGACTAAGACACAGATTCTCCCTCTGACGCCCCACGTGTGTAGATCTGACTTTGCTCCAATGCAAATACACTGGGCTAGAGACTGGATAAAATATTTGGGTATATAGATTACTGCTTGCTTGGAGGCCAGTGCAGCGATGAATATGAATAAGGTGCTGGCTGTAATTAAAGGGGATACGTTTAGATGGAATAAGCTTCCTCTAAATTTTGCGGCTAGATTGGGGCTAATCAAAATGAATCTGATGCCAAGATTATTGTATCCAGTATATTTAGCACCGTATAATATCCCCAAAATATGGTTCATTAAAATTAGAAGAATACTTTCTGAGTTTCTGTGGAATTTCAAGCCCCCCCCCCCAGGAGAAAACACAAGGTGTTATATTTGCCGTAAGATGGGGGGGGGGATGAAACTGCCTGACTTACACCTGTATTATGTAGCAATTCAATTGGGTATTATGAATCGATGGGGTTTAGGTGATGAGGTGGAAACATATACTCCGATATGGCTCCAGAAGGAGATGCAGTTTTTAAAAGATTTGGGCATATCGCCAGAGGCACTGCTCTTTGCCAATCCAGGAAAATACTTTGGTAAAGCAACAGGGACTCCAATTGAAAAAACTGTGAAGGCCTGGTGGATATTTCTTTCACCTTCTCAGGGAAAGGAACAGGTGTCTGTAGATCAGCCGGTGTTAGGAAATCCCAATTTTTTGATTGAGGGTAAAGTCATAACTAGACGCTGGGCAGCACAGTTAGAGGACTTTGCATTAAGTGATGTCATGCAAGACAATAGGGTTGTCCTTCCAGTGAGATGTGAGTCTATGCACTTTTTTAAAAGAATACAGCTGGTCAAAATGTTGGAGAAGGTTGGGAAAGACCTGGGGGGTTCACTAACAAATCCTTTTACCTGGGAAAACTTTTCTGCACTAAATCTATCGTCTAATTCTCTATCAAAGGTATATAAGGTATTGTTAGACTATCTCAGTCCAAAGTCCCCAGTAAAAATATTATACTGGGATGGTGTAGTGGCCCCTCAACAACTAGCTTGGAATGTTATTTGGAAAGGATCAAATATATACCTATACCCAGGTATAGAATCATGCAGTACTTTGTCTCAAATATGTATTTTACCCCAAAGAAATTGTGTGATAGACAGCTGAGACAGACAGACCTATGCTTTAGATGTGGGGCCGAACCTGGTGACATCCTACATGTTGTGTGGAATTGTTGTAAAATACGATCGCTCTGGGTGGAAATTAAGTGACAAATACACCCCATGTTAGATTATTCTGAGTTTATATTGCCAGAAGTTTGCATTTTAGGTGATATGTCACATTTAACAGGATCCACACCCAAATATCACTTATCACTGATGACGGCCATAGTTAAATCTTTCATACTGAAACACTGGAAAGATGATCAATGTTATTACAAACATTGGGTGAGGGATCTTATATGGGTCCTGGGTAGAATCAGGAGATTCACGCGCTTAGAGGATAAGAAGGGTTTGTTAGATAAAAGATGTTCGACTTTGGAGACCACTTATCTATTACAGGTTGGCAGTATTGAGACATAGATCTGTCTATCGGGTTGTGATCAGTAAAAAGAATATTGTGTTGTAGATGTAGATGGTTTAAGTGATCAGTATACAGTGCCTAGTAGCAACAATCCATAAGTTTGTGTCTAGCTCATGTGGTTATATGGAATTACTAGCAGGCTATGGGCTATGCTTTGGAGTGATAAATAGGTGGGGCTCTCTCTCATTCCAGGGGACACGGGGGGTTCCTTCAAGTTAATTAGGGTTACAAGTTTCCAACTATAGGGTAATATATATATATATATATATATATATATATATATATATATTGCAGTTGGAGAACTTTAACTGAAAATACCTCACCCTTGGATTCAAGGGTTTACTCTTTTTCTTTTCCTCCTTGTTTTTTATTCTTTGTTTTATTAGTCTTTCTTGGACTTAATTATCTGAAACTAAGTGTTGGTCAGACTGTGCTGAAGTGCAATGGAGGGTCAACCCCATTGCTGTGTGTACATAGTTTTATGTGTATATAGGTTACACAACCAGTTTTGGGTTTGTGGATCCTGGAGCAATCCGGGTTAGTGTATGTATGCCTTGTCTATATAAAAAAAAAAAATGGAAATCTAATAAAAAATATTAAAAAAAAAAAAAAAAAAAAATTTGTAACAAAAATACACTAAAGTGCAAAATTACAGAGCTCATAAAACTCCACACCAAATACACTCAGAGCTCATCCAACAATCCTATTTTAACCACTACTGCCACTTTTTTTTTTTGGTTTGGTTTATCCTGAAAACAATACAGATCATTGCTGCACAATGCCTGCTGAACCACTTTCAGCACAGATGACATGGAATTCAATAATTTTATATTGAAAACAAGGACCGGTTTTAATATGTGATTCTACATGTACTTCACTGCAATCTGCAGGCCATTGTGGAGTGAGGGGGAGTTGGAAGGCGGAGTGCTGAAAACAAATACTTCAAATCAAAAATAGCCAAGAATAGATATGCTAACAGCATGAAATGACACAAACTTAGTAGCCTTTAAAACTGTGCCAAACATGAACTCCCGGTGTGAACTTTTTTCTTTCCTCAAACATATTCAAAGCCGATTGGCTTCACCCTAGGTTAAACTACACTAACCTTTCAATTATAGTTTTTTTTTGGTTTGAAATGCCATCTCCTGACTGAGAAAATACTTATTATTTCATCCACTGCTGTTAGGGACACATCAAAAAGTTATTCTATCCCAGTTTTGGCAGTGAAGGAGTAATGAACTGTGCTAACAGTTTATAATACAGACTACACTCGTGCTGACTACTTCATAGCACCAAATTCAACATGGTGCCACTGAGCCACACAGGAACAAACACATCTGTGTGCATTTTGATGACTGACACACGCGCAGAAGAAATAACAGCCAGAGTCAGCAGTCTTTAACTGGCGTAACTTTGACTCTGGCTTAAGGGTTCCACGCAGCTGTGATTTTTTCCTTTTAAAGTTGAAAAGCTGCAGCAACAGGAGGAATCTAAACATAAGGAGGGACACTGGTGTAAACATTCTAACAGTAACACACATAAACAGAGGTAGGAGACTATTCTTCAATGATAAGGAGTCTTCTGTACCTAGAAAGAAAAAAAAATAAAATACAGTGAATACCTGCTCTTTAAGGATCTCTGCAGTCCCCTGTTACAGGCTCCTCAGCTGGGCAGTGTTCTGAGGGGAGAGGGGTGCTTCTGAGGCCTCTTAAGGCTATCTGCAGTCCCCTGTTACAGGCTCCTCAGCTGGGCAGTATTTCCCCTTGAGAAAAGGTGCAAGCATTAGGTAGATCTCATGGCCTTCTTTGCTTGTAATAGTCTATGAGAACTGTGAAAGATAGTGACAATATGATGTTAATTAAAGCAAGAATGAAGTGATACCAAATGATCCCAAATAAGTTATTTAAAAAAGTTCCCCATTAGTGTAGGCTAATTGAATTCTAACTTCAGAACATGCTGGCTGAATGTAAATACAGCAATGTAGCAAAGCACCCCTATATTTAGTAGTTAATTCCAAAAGCGAACAGATAGGTACCCTCAAAAAAAATGTAAAAAGAGAGGAAGCAACAAAGACAATAATAAAATGACAAACTCCTCATAAAAATAACTTTTTTACAACACCTGATCACATGCAAATGTCTAGAAGTGGGCCACTTGTGCTATCGCATCAATACTTAAGTGGATGCAAGCAGCTGTAGATGTGAAATGAGCAAGACAGAAAGAAAGGCAAATTGTGGCCAGCCCATTGGTGCAGTGATTGGATTTCTGCTTGTGACGCCAGCGACACCAGCGACCTGGGTTCGGGAATAAGCCTGAGTTGCTAGACGGCTGGCTGGGGTGAGGAGGATTGAGCATCCCAGGGACAGCTGTCCTTCTCTGGAGGAGGGTGCGGGGCAGCTCTGGCATGACCAAAATGCTAAAACCCTAAATAAATACTTTTGCTCTGTCTTTATGGTGAAGAAAGTGGCCTGCTCCCTGACTGTAGCATACGGGTCAAAGAGGTGCTGTTACTGACAAAGGTAACCATTTTGGAGGAAAGAGTGCTGAAGAAGCTATTGCGGTTAAAAAAGAACAAGTCACCAAGTTTGGATGAACTCCACCTTAGGTTGCTAAAGACACTGGCTTGAGCATTTACAGAGCCAGTGGCAGACCTATACAACGGTTCCCTTGGTACAGAAAAGGTTCCATTTTACTGAAGTGTGGCAGAAGTCATTCCCTGCATAAGGATGAGATGGGAGCAACTTGTGAAACTGCGGGCCTGTAAGCATGACTTCTATCCTAGGTAAACTACTGGACTTAATAGTGAGTGGCTGGTGGAATTTCTTGAGACATCGTGGCTCCAAGATCCAAGGCAGCAATGGTTCATGAGGGGAAGATCTTGTCACACAAAGCTCATTGAACTCTTCAATGGGGTCTTGCAGGAACAAAACAATGGAAGGGGTCTGGATATATTGTTTGTGGACATCTACAAGGCTTTTGACTTTATACCCAACAATCCGTTATTGTAAAAGCTGAGAGATGTAGGAAGGGTTGAGTTGACAAATGACTCAGTGACAAGACTGAGAGGGCAGTCTTTAATGACATTAGGTTGAGAGTGAAGTGGCTAATGATCAGCATGCTGCAGGGTCAGCCCTGGGCCCATGTTCATATGCAATATTGGAGAAGGCATACAGGGCATGATGTCACTGTTTGCTGATGTCAAACTATGTGCCAGATTTGACAATAAGGAAGGCATCCAGGAACTGAAGGAGGATCTTGCCAATTTGAAGAAATGGTCTCAGTCTGGCAGCTGAGATTTAATGCAAACATATGTAATGTCATGCACTTGGGAAGAAATAATCCTAGGGCTAAATGTTGAATAATGGGAGCACACCCTGTCCTGCAGCATGCACATCTGCTTGGGGGGGTGTATTTTGCATATTTGGTGATGGTAGATAGCGTGTGACATCAATGACATGAATTGCTCACTGCCTGGTTGCATGCAGTGCTGCACTGTACTGACAGATGACTAATAAATGTGGCTCAGCACAGGCATGCATGTTGAGGAGATCTGATTGGCTAGATGGGATTTACCTTCTTTTGATCCTTCACACAGATCAGATTGGAGGTCAGTACGTGTGAAGTCACTTATGAGAAATAACTCTTTGAGGGGAAATAGATTCTCACCGAATTGATAGCAGGCTAAGAAGCCTTTCAGCTCTGGGTCACTGCTTCAAATCCAACCTGGATTGGTAGTCCCAAAAGTCATTATCATCTGAGGGCTGTTCAGTGGCCTATGTGAAATGAGTTGTGGTGGTCTAAGTCAAGTTCAGTGTGGGCAGATCTCTAAAACAGAAAAAAAAAACACAATTGTCACTAATTGGTTCCAATACTGGCAATATAACATGATAGGACAAGGAATGATGCAGTCTGAACTACCCTTTCATCTACAGTACGTGGCGGTTCCTCCATGACAGTGTTGAGACATATTAGGGGGCAGTGTTGGTTCTTCCTTGATAGGGCTGAGACATATTGGTAGGGCAATGTTGGGAAGCTTTCACTGTGCTCGCCCATGCTGTACTTGTCATGTGAATAAAAATTTTTTTTTTTTTTTTTTTTTTTCTCCTAGTACTGTCACTTTGGCACATTTCACTAGCACTAAATCAGATTTTGGTCAAAAGGTATATCAGAATCAGAAGGATTAGAGGGGAAATTGAGTTTGTATAGCTGTGTTTCTGTTTTGAGCTGAAAGTGAGACTTGAGGGGCTCAGGAACCTGCCAGTCACCGTCTTGTACAGGACTGCAGGCCAGGAGCCTGTCAGGGAAGATGAGTTTTTGAACAAGGAGGAAGTACTATGATGAGCTTAAAAGTGAACCCTCCTCAAGTGTTCCCTCTCCTTCTTATACCATGATATGAGCGGCACAGAGTAGGAGTGAAGCTTTTGCCTAATGCACATATGTAGGGCATAAGAAGGTGTGTCTGCAGTCCTGCAGAGAACTCTGCTGGTGCAAGTACTAAGTACTTCAGGTTGAAGAGCAGGTAGTGTAAGGAATTCTAGAGATACCTTATCTGGGGCAGGTTAAACATTGAAATTAAGAAGTGCATAATATTCAAAAGTGTTAATGAGTTAATTAAAAATAGTGTTTAGTTCCCTATCTGTGGCAAAGTAACTTTGCAATTAATGTGTTTGTAAATGAACAACAGTTTACTTCAGTGGTTGTAGCAAACTGTGTTGGCAGTATAGCCTAGAGGTTAGAGTAATGAGCTGTGTATGAGCTTGGCACACCCAGCAGACCAGATCTGGGTTGGATTCTCACAACCTCTACTTGCATACTGTCTGTCTCTGACCAAGTCACTTAACCACACAGTGCTCCCAGGTTGCCCTTGAAAACAGGCACTTGTGCCTAGTGAGCCTTACCCAGTTACCAAAGACTAACATAAAACTCCATACCTAGGGTAGGGGTTATTAGAGAAACAGAAACACAGAATTTGTTGGCAGAAAAGGACCATTTTTTCCACCCAGCCTGTGCAGTTATTCCCTGCCTATTCTGTCTCTGCAGACCATACCTGGCTTCCGGTGACCTCCCCGTAGAGATTAGGTGAAATTACATTTCTCTGTCAAAATTGGCATGAAATCGGCAAATTTGCCATGAAAAACATTTTGTGAAATTTCACCATTCTTCAAATTTTTTTGCGAGTTGTGAAATCATGACATTTCACCCACAGAATGTGGAATTTCACTGGGAAATGTCCAATTTAACCCCAAACTACAAAATTTCACCTGAATTGTGCCATTCCATGGGTGAAATTTCTATTTTCATGGGCAAAATTTAGCATTTTACTGGCAGAATTTCACATTTTGCACACACAACATATTTTTCAAAATGCACAAATTTCATGAAATAGTCTGTGTAATGAAATTTCCTAATTTCACACATCTCTACTCCCCTGTCCCTACCTATTTACCAATATTCCCTTATGTTTATCTTATGCACGTTTGAAGCCCCACCACTGTTCACTCCAGCACCTCTGCTAGCAGACTGTTCCAGGCATCCATCACTTTTCAGTGAAGTATTATTTCCTCACATCCCTTTTAAAATGCCCCCATTCCAGCTTCATTGCGTGCCCTTTGGTCCTGGTGCACTTTCTCATTTGAAATAGGCTCCCCTTATGTACCTTTTTCACCCATGTGAGGTACTTGTATGTCTCTATCATGTCCCATATGTGGTTCTTATCTCCCCATGTTACTCAAAACACACTGGGAACAATGATTCATCATATTTTAATCTTCAGCCATGCCCCTCTAGCCACTGACATGATATGGGGTCCACACACCCCATGGACCCAGCTTTGGGGGTTAGATCCCCTTCTATTGAGGTACCCAAGATTAAGGCATGGCTGAAGTCTGAAACTAAGAGCTTTATGGAGCTCAGTGATGTAGGAGACATAATGAAAAACACTCTGTGGCAAGCTTATAAAGCCAAAATATGTGTTAATGATCTGCTATTGTGCCCACCAAGGAACGAAAGGGAGACAGAGATGAACTCTCTTGAGACAAAACGTAAATCACTTAAGGAGTCATATAAACAAAAGCCCCTTCCCCGCCCCCACCGCCCCATAGCACAACTGGTAATCTAGTCAATCAATGCCAATTTTCCACTAAATGAGCTACTAACTAGAAAAGCAGAATTGGCTTTGTTCAGACTAAAACATGCATACTGGGAAGAATGAGATAAAGCCAGCTAACTTCTTTCCTAACGTAGTAAAAAGAGACAGGCAGAAAAATGTATTCCTGGCCTGAAGGATAATAACAGAGTGAAACACTATGACTTAAAAAAGATAAATAAAGCTGCCATTGATCCCTTTATGCCTCACCATGACCTCCTACAAAGGACACCATCATGTCCTCCCTAGACAGCCTGTCCAGTCCAAGGCAGGCACCAGGACATGCTTGCAAGCTCAAGTCCCCCATGTCCCTGCAAGAAGTGAAACAGTCCATTCAATCCCTAAACAAAGAAAAAGTCCACAGAAGGAATGGCTGCTCCATTGATTACTATCCGTTGCTCAGTAAGAAACTCAGTCCTACCCTCCTGGAGCTTTTCCTGTCATCAACGGAACCCTCCCCCCTCCCCATACACTCCAGGAGGATATATTCACTGTGCTTCTAAAACAAGTCTAGCAAACGCAAATATGTCTGCAAAATAATGATATTGTGGGCAGTGAGAAATGTGTAAACTAGCCATTTTTGCACTAACCTCTAAGCCACCTAACTGCACTTTCTAATTGTTTTGATATACACACACAGTGACTAATACATATACACAGATATGTATTTATAAAATGGCAAGAATAAATCTAGAAATTTCATTGACCAAGAGACATCAGCTGGCTGTACATTAAATCTCTATAAACGCAGTCATCCTGGTCCTAAACCACATCATACAATGAACAAATCGGTCCTCTTACGACCAGAACTATCTTCCATCAGACCCTCTACAACAAGAACTGATCTTCCATCACAAACATGGCTGCTACCTTTACACTTAAAACCTTCAAATGAGCCCTAAAAGTAAAGCTACCTTAAATAAAATTTGAAACAAATTAATTAAATGTTGTTTCCCTGATCATTACACTCTCCTTTCACACATAAAGAAATTAGAAACATTAACTATTGTTTCTAGCTTTCATTACAACTGTTTCTTTGCTGACAGTGAAAAATCCCCCTTCTATCTTTACTTGCTCATCAGGGAAATCTCTTCTGCTTGCCCTAAGCAAGCAATAATACCTGACAGGGTGGGCGGTATTGGGCAATCCCGGACCGCCCAGGGGCATAATGAGGTCCGACGCCACAGGCAGAGGGCCTTATGGCCTGTGGAAGGGCTGGTATTACCCATATCACCCACCCTGGAGGGTATTATTGCTCTTAGAAAATGGCTACCTCTGGTGGTTTTATGTGGGATTTAAAAAAGTTAAGGAAAAACTAAAAACATTAAAAAATGATAAAGTTTAAGTTACTTGGTTATAAAGGAGTCCCATGTTTCCATGGTAGCCCATCTCTTCTTGTACTTCCCCTGTATAGAGACATTCTCTTGTACTTTTGCCCTCTCCTACTACCACTTCTAGAACACGTTTTCCCAGCTAGGAGACACAGGCAGCCATCTGTTTTGTGCCATTCTTTAAGCATTTTTTTTTCAGCTTCAGAACTTGCGACAGTTAGGAAGAGTGCAACCTTATTTGACCCTGCACATAAAAGCAGGAAATATATTCCATGGTATGCTGCTTGTCCTGGGTATTTTAAATAATGCTTTTTTTAATGAATTCCTGGCTGTCGCTGCCTCCCCTGAGGACCGGGACTCAGCTACTGCTGTTTTTTTCTTTCTTTTTTCTTTTGTTGCTGTTTTCCAGGCCCTGGTCCTCGCTGCCTTACCTGAGGACTAGGAGTGTGAAGAGGAGCACCGTTTGCTGCTGCTATTCAGCCTGTCTATGGAGGTAGGGACCCGGAGGAGCTGGAAAGAGAAATAGACCTGACCGAAGATCTAGAACATTAGTGTTTTTGTATAAGAAGTTTTTTTTTTTGCTTTTTTTAAACAGGTGGGGAGATTGGGGGATAGTACTGTCGGGGAAGTGTGTGCTGGGGAATGGGCATGTGTGAACTATCACTCCATCATCGACTGAAAGAGAACGAAACAGGAAAAAATGTTATTTGTTTTCTATTTATACTGCTGTCATTTTTTAAATTACATATTACTGGGTCTACTGCTAGGCTAAGGACTGAAATGGGGGTGACTCTCCCAACGCTAAGCGAGGGGGGAAAATGGCACTGATTTTAAATTAAAATTAGGTGTGTTAGCCAATTAGGAAGCAAAGATCGGCAGTAGGATATTTCAGTGGGTGAAAGGGTGCTGTAGGCTGGCACTTTTTATTTCCTGGGCCTCTATTGACAATAATGTACCCCCCTGGCAAGGGTACTAGCCAATCAGATGCCAGGAAATAAAAAGCCCAATTTCTAACAGTGAGATAATTGAGTCTCTGGCTCTAGAACAGGCTTTTGTGTGTGTGTGTGTGTGTGTGTGTGTGTGTGTGTGTGTGTGTGTGTGTGCATATGTGTGTGTGTGTGTGTGTGTGTGTGTGTGTGTGTGTGTGTGTGTGTGTGTGTGTGTACAGCATGTTAGGAGAGGAACATTCTGCCAGTGGAACTTAGCAGAATTTTGAATCCCTGAATTCCATGGTAAACATTCCATATCTTGAATGTGGAGAAAAACAGAGAAAAAAACAGAATGAAGAAAGTAGGTAATAATCAAGGCCACTGCTTTTTGGTTTTTACTGGAAAATCAATTCCAGAATTAGGGCTGCCTGAAGATGGGTAAAAACAAAGATTTCATGGAATCTGCCATTTTATATCAGATCAGTAAATCTAGAAAACTTGTGTTTTTCTTTAAATTGCTTCCTGTACTATTTTTAATTTGCTTTATTTAATGCTCCATATATTAAGCCTTCTTTAATTATGATTATTTTTTCACATACTAAAAGAACGATAGCAGAATCCCAGTAAAATCCGAAAATTAGAGTAATAATCACTGGTGCAGTTCCGGAATCTGAAGTCTTTAAAACAGAATTTCATTGTTTTAATCACCATAAATCAGTGGCCTTGACAATAGTACTTTATAAACAAAGAGAAAAGGTGGGAAAATACAATTACATGGGCAGAAGCAGACCCAAACTGCTCAAATACATTTGTGAAGTTTACAAAAGCACGTACACTTGAATCATATATGGGTGTTTTCAGGTGTAATCTATCCCCCCCCCCCAAAAAAAAGGCAACCTGACAGGTTTAAAAGCTTTTTTTTTTATACTAACCTTTCAACTCAGTTCTATAACAGTTTTCCTGTCAAGTAGTAGACCATGATACATAAGTAAAAAACAACAAGTATTTGTCAATGCTGAATGTTGTCTTGCTGGCATTGGCATTTGTAGTGCAGGAGTTAGAGAGATGTATAATGGGAATGGCAGTGAAATATTGAACTGATGCCAACCCCACCCCCACCCTGCAGAGACTGACAGGCATCAGGGTGTGCATTTGGGTCTTTGGCCATAACGCTCACTCGATTTCACCTCACCCTACCCTGCAGTCACCAGCAAGTGTCATGGTGTGCCTTGGGATCTTTGGGCCTTACACTCACCCCATTCCATAAGGAAATATGCTGAGGTGGGTGCATTATAGGAGAATGGAGTGAACTTTGAGGCTGAAGAGTCCAAGGCACACCTCAATGCCTGTCACTGGCTGCAGGGTGGGGGTGGAATGGCATGAGCATTACAGCCAACAATTCCAAGTCACACTCTTGACACCTGTCAGTCTTTACAGATTGGGGCATTATGGTTGGAAACCTTAATGCCCTGGGCATTTTTACTCCAATTTTTCAACATCGGCTTTTTGTGACCCTACCTCATTAGCAGTGGCGATATCAGTTCGTTAGCCGAAAGATGATTTTGCATAGCGACTGCGCCATTTGGCACCACAGGTGTGAAAACACATTTTGGGCAGGATGTGAAAAATATCAGCTGTACTGTTCATGAGGAGGTATACAAAAAAAATATATATACCAGTGTTGAAAATCTGGAGTGAAAATATGAAAAATCGATGGTCATGAGTGTGTGTAGAAACTGCGCAACGCACGCCCACAAAGCAATTTTGGGGGGAATTTTTAAACCAAATTTTCAACATAGGCATTATGGGACCTCTGCTTATGAACAGTGGCACTGCAAATTTGTTAATCTGTCCTGAAAGTTGATGTCCCAGAAAGACCAAGCCATTGTGTGCCAGATGTGCTAAAATGCATTTCGGGCAGGATGTGAAAAATGACAGCTATACTGTTCATAAGGAAGTGTGAAAAAATGACAGTGTTGAAAATCTAGAGTGAAAATATTAAAAATTGTTGAAGTTATGAGCAGGCATGGAAACTGCGCAATGCTCACTCATAACAGTCATTTTTTTGAATTCTTTCTCCAAATGTGCAACATACTGTAGGCTTTTTGGGACCTCACCTCATGACTGTCATTTCATTAATCAGTCCCAAAAAGTGATTCCACTCGGTGACCACAAAATCACCTTTTGGGACTAAATAATGAAATTACAGTGCATGTGTTCATGAGGTGGGTTCACAAGAACACCATGTTGAAAATTTGGAGCCAAAATTCAAAAAAATGGCTGAAATATCCACCTAAGTTGAAACCCCCCATTGATGCAGTTATACAGCTTACCGTGATTTTTTTTTTTGCCAGTTCGAGGCTGGCTTTTAAGAGTTCAGACATGTCCTGCTCCACAGAAGATCACCGCACCGGACTTCAGGAAGTAAGTATGGGGTAAGGGGGGAGTTGTGGAGAGGTGGGATGTGCAGAGAGTGGGTGCAGGTTTGGGGAGAAGGGGTGTCCTGACAACGAGGGACCATTTCCTTTTTTACAGGGACAAGAAAACTGACATTGGGGTCACTTTTTTTTCTTTAAAGATATTACAAAAAAATACATTTAGGTGGACTGGGGTGGGCCCCAGTGTGCCACATGAGTTTGGGGGGAGGACTGAAGCTGATGGGGATTGGGCACCCCCGTCGGCAACAAAAGTGTGTGGGGGGAAGGGGACATGATGCTGATGGGGATTGGGCACACCCATTGGCAAACAAATTAAACTGGGAGGGGGCATTATGCTGATGGGGATTGGGCACCCCATAAGGAAACAATTTGAACTGGAGGGCATGCTGAAAGGGGGACTGGGCACTCTTGAAGTTGGCTTTTTGGAGATTGTGTGGCAGACAGCAGAAGCCACCATATTTAGTGAAATACTTCACCAGGAAAGGCACGTACGGGAGGCATGTCATCTGTGCCGCTGCATGACGAACTTGTCTCTAAATGCAATGGCACCTTTCTTACAAGTTTTGGTCCCTTTACATAAGTTTTGCATCAGTGCTAACATGCTGGCTAATTGGGGAATGAGGGACTCGCCTACTAAAGTGTGCCCTGCATTCACCAACAATGACACAACTCTCACTGCTAGTACTACAGCAAGACATTGCTTGTGCACGTACACAAGACAACATGAAAAGAAAGAGAATGTTGCCTTCAATTAAACTATATTAGTACAGTATAATGAAAATGAAGTTTTAAACACTGCTTATTTTTACAAATTTACAGATGTTAGTGTATTTATATGAGAATTTACATGTAGAAAATATATATTTTCAACCAACACTAATAAACACTTTTACTACATAGTACTATTTAATCTGTTGCTGAAATATGCTATTTTATGCAATAGGGATTACATTTTTCATTATTTAGAAGTTTGAGGTAATGCATTGTACACTCTTTTGAAAATAGCAGGGTTTTAAATAATTGATTAGCAGCTTTTTTCTTGGGACAATATTAACTGTACAGAAAATATTTATATAGGTTTTCTAGAAGAGGTGTTTGTTAAACACAGCGAGGCAAGTGCTATGCATTTTCACAATGTTTTAGAACTTTTATGAGCAAATTCGCTAATCAATTCTTAGAGTTAAATAAAACCCTGAAATAGTAAAGCAGTTTTAATCCCTATCAGAGTGACTCAAACTAATCCTTTTATGATAGTGGCCCATTTTATCAGTGTGATAAGTCACTCCAGGGTATGTATTAAGCTAGCAATGATACCCGACAGGGTGGGTGGTATTGGGAGACACCGGACCACCCAGGGGTGTAATGAGGCCTGACACTGCAGGTGGAGGGCCTTATAGCCCCTGGAAGGTCTGGTATTGCCCATACCGCCCACCCTGAAGGGTATTATTGTGCTTAGAAAATGGGCCACTGATTTATATACTGTATGTTTGGTAAAAAAATACTTTTTTATGATTACATGTAAAAACTACCTATTTGATTTATTTTGTAATCAAATAGTTCCTCCATCTGCATTAAAATACTGTTTTTTTTTGTTTTTTTTTAAAGCTAGGGACTTGTATCCGAATGCAGCCTCTGTAGTTCCCACTTTGGAGCTGGTTGTTATGGTAACCCCCTCCCAACCACACAAACACTCATTGAAGTGCTTTTCTTGTACTTGTTTTTCTTACTTTATTTATTGATTCATTTGTTTAGTTTGTTTTACTATTTTACGTTACCTATCCTGATTGCTTGTTGATCATGAATCCCATCCACCCACCCACCCAAAGCAGACTTGCTGGTGCCCCATGTTGCTATTGGTTTCCTTATAACAGCATGGCAGGGGGATGTGTTCTTTTGCAGCGCTATCGAATGGGGAGGTGAGGAGAATTGCAGATGGGATCAAACATGCTGCATTACTGGAGTACTCCGGGCCGGTATTGCCAAACATGCTGTAACTCTTAGCTGGATCGGGCACGTCGTCCAGGAGACGAGAAGGCTCTGCTACCAACAAAGCTACAGTATGTGGTAGGGAGGTACTTCTAAGCATGATCAGCACAGACAAGGTAGCTGATTTTAGAGTACAAGTAGGATATTTATCATTTCTAACATGTGGCTGTTAAAATTCAAAGGGAAGTTTTACTACGGGGCTATACTGCAGTTCAGGACTGTCTTCGGGAACTGTCATGCTCCATGCTCAGTTCATAAGTGAATGGAAGGACAAGTAAATAAATAAAAAAAGTTTGTTTTATTTGTTGTATATCTACAGTGCTGTGTTTTTTTTTTTTTAAATTAACTGGGTGGTATCTGGCAAGGCTTAAGGACTGAGTGTGTGTGTGTGTATTGGGGGGGGGGGGGCTCTCACTTGGCCTCTGTCTTGCTAAGTGATTTTAAAAAAATGGTGGCAGTTTGAAATTGTGTGCCCACTGATTTAACCATTGAGGAAGCAGGCTGGGAATAAAAATGCTTGCTTTGGCATGAGGCAGGTTTGGGCTTGCCCTTTTTTTCAGCCGGTGTCTATCAAACGTTAATGTGCTCCCCTGCTGTGCCTCTCAGCCAATCAGAAAACCCATAGTATCTAGCCCATTTTCTAAATGATTTAAATGCACTTCCCATGGGAATAAGGACATGCTGCCTTCAGCCTTGTGCCTTAGTACACCACAGGGGCATGCATTAAATATAGGATAAAGTATGGGGAGAAGTGTGTTACAAGAATTTAACACACACCCGAGCTGTTGGATGGCACATAAACCCCGAGGCGAAGCCCTCGAAGTTTATCGATGCCATCCAGCAATGATGTGTGTTAAGTCGGTTAACTACACTTTTCCCATATTTTATTTTATATAATTGAAGGGCTCCGTTTGAAAAGTCTGAGGTCGCGTTTTGTTTTTTTTTAATTGTGTTGCGGTTTTCCTGCTCTTGTCTTTCGGTTTCGTTCGGTGTTTGGAATCTGCTTTTTTTTTTTTTTAACTTCTAGGCTATGTGAGGCTGCTCGAGGCTATTTGGTATAGAGGCAACCCCCGAGAAGTGTGTATTTCAGTCCGTGCTGCTTGAAGTGACAGGGACAATTTGAACGTCGTGCTATGTTTAGTTAGTCTCGAGCGCTTTGTTGTTCAAAGGGAGCGCGTGAATGCCGTAACACCTATTCAGGTGTTACGGCATTTAACACACGGTTTTGGCAATGGGAGAAAATGGAGACCATTAATTATAATCCTTTAATGCACAACTCGTCATGGATTATTGCTTACATATATTCCAGTGTAACATAGCAGTGCACTGTCTACACACATTTTTGCAGATTAAAAAAAATACATTGAGGGACCGTTTTCTTCTTTTCAGTCTTCGAAGGACATTGGGAGATTACCACTAGACACCTCATTTAAGCAGCAATTACATGCACAAGGCTGAAACTGATCTAGATAGTGGGGGAATGTAGACTAGCAATTTCAGCAATAACCACTGAACCAACTAATTGCACTTGTTACACATGCAGATACAGTACAGCATTGCATTGTCTACACACAAAGATCATTGTCTCTCTCTCTCTTTCTCTCTCACACACACATTGATGACAGGTCAGGACCAGTTTGCCCATTTCCCTACCTATCAGATAAGCTGCAGTTCCTAGTTTTACCAACAGCCTATTTCCTCCCATCTCCCACAAGAATTGCTTTATGTCTGTTCCATGCACTCTTACATTCCCCCACTGTTTTTGACCCCATAATTCATGAATATACTTGATAGATGGCAAACACATTCCCTCACCTAGAATCAAACATCCAACCCTTTGCTTGTAAAGCAAGCACACATCCAGTGTACCACCTGAGGAGCTTGCCTTATATGGCATTTATTTACTTATACATCTAACCCTCACTTTTACTGTATTTAGGATAAGCACCATGGTTTACACTAACTCATTCTACTCATCTCTGACATGACAGGGTAACTAAGGTAGTGGACCAGGGAGATGCGGTGGATGTGGCCTATCTGGACTTCATAAAAGCATTTGACACCATCCCCCATTGAAGGCTGATTAACAAACTGTGCAGCCTAGGGATGGGTCCTAAAATAGTTCTGTGGGTGGAGAACTTGCTAAATGGCATGAGCCAGAGGGTTGTGGTAAACAGGGAGTACTGTAGAGAGGGAGAGTGATGAGCAGGGTGCCACAGGGGTTGGTGTTGGGGCAAGCCCTCTTGAATGTCTTTATTGGGAACATTGCAGAGGGACTGGAAGGTAAGGTATGCCTCTTTGCAGAAAATACAAAGGTATGCAATAGGGTGGGCATGCCAGAGTGTGCTGAAAGAATGAGGGAAGACCTTAAAACACTGGAGAAATGGTCTGGACAATGGCAGCTGGGATACAATGCAAGAAGTGCAGGATCATGCACATAGGGCTCAAGAACCCAGGGGCAAAGTACAAACTAGTTGGGGAGGTACTGACAGTCACAATGCAAGAAAGGGACCTGAGAGGTATTATCTCCGAGTATCTAAGAGAAGCTAGGCAGTTCAATAATGTGGCTGGAAAGGCTAGATAGATGGTTGGATGCATAGGGAGTGGTATCACAAGTAGAAAGATGGAAGTCATCATGCCCCTGTTTAAGACACTAGTGAAAGATCGCACCTGGAATACTGTGTCCACTTCTGAAGGCCTCATCTGAGAAAGAACATAGACAGGGTGGAGGTGGTGCAGTGGAGGGCAACTAAAATGGTGCAGGGTCTGCGATATAAGACCTATGAGGGATGACTAAAGGTGTTAAATGTGTGTTCCATGGAGGCAAGGAGGGGGACGGGCATCTTTGAGACATACAAATACATCACAAGTATAAAGAGTACAAAGGTAAGAGATGCTCCAAGTCAAGGAGACACAAAATGAACTTATAGGGGAGAAGGTTGAGGGGAAATGTGAGAAAATATTTTTTCATGGAGATGGTGGCGGTGCCCTGAAATAGCCTACCAATTGGGGTCGTGGGCTACTAAAATGGTCACAGAATTTAAAAGGAGTGAGATGGACACAAGGGTATCCTGGAGGCAAAGGGGGGCTACAGAGTTCAGTTTGGGCATGGGGCATCACACTAAATAGGGATTAATAGGGCAGACTGGGTGGTTGTGGTGAGTTCTCAGTGGGAGGTTGGGGCGGTGTGGGGTTGCATCAGCCATGGACCTTTTTTAAACAGATTTAAAAAGACATCAAAGGACAATGTTCTTCTTTTCAGGCTCTGAGGGACTTCAGAGGGTGGTGGTTGGGGGGTGCCATTAGACACCTCATTTAAATTAACAATGATATGCATAAGGCTGAAACTGATCTAGACAGTGGGGGAATGTAGACTAGCAATGTTTGCACTAATCACTGAGCCACATAACTGCACTAATTCTTGTGATACACACACTGACTAGTACAAATACACATATATATTCCAGTTTAACATATAAGTGCACTGTCTTCACACATTTTTACAGATTAAAAAAAATACATCGAGGAACTGTTTTCTTCTTTTCAGGCTCCAAGAAGCATCAGAGGGTGGAGGGTTGCCACAAGACACCCAATTTAAATCAGCAATGGCATGCATAGGACTGAAACTGATTTAGATAGTGGGGGAATGTAGACTAGCAACTTTTGCACTAACCACTGAGCCACCTATCTGCACTTTCTAATTGTTGTGATATACACACACACACACACACACACACACACACACACACTGATGTACGTGAGTGTGTGTGTGTATGTATATAATATATATAATTCCAGTATAACATAGCAGTGCACTGTCTACACACACACAAACACACATACAGTACACGTCTCAGTAAACCGCTCCTTCAGTGAGTTGCTGTAGCATTTCTGACTGAGTTGCATAAGTGTTGCTGGATCCAGCACAAAGCTTTACAAACTGTTTCTTAAAACTGTTTTACATTGCATTGTGACTGGACTGCAGATGCATTCTAAATAAGTTTCAAAAACATATTACAAACATTACTCTTGAGCTGGTTAAGCATTAAAAAATAATGCAGTATGAACTGGGGAGGCAGTATAGTGCAGTGGTCTAAGGCTCTGAGCTATAAATCTGGAGAGTTAGGTTTGAATTCCACAGCCTCCATGTGCATACTGTGTGACCCTGAGCAAGTCACTTAACTTCCCTGTGCTCCCAGGTTGCACCTATAAAGATGCTGTCAGTTTAGTGTGCCACTCCTGGTTAAACAATTGCACAAAAAAAAAGTGCACTGCCAATTGTAAAAAACAATGTTAAAGTAACTCATTAGTGGAACAGTTTAAAGTGACTTGTACTGTACACTGCCTTATATGTCATTTATTTAATTATACATCTAACCCTAACTTTTACCGTATATAGGGTAAGCACTGTGTTTTGCACTAACTCATTGTACTAATCTACAGCATGACTGGGTAACTAAGGTAGAAGACCATGGAGGTGCAGTGGATGTGGCATATCTAAACTTTAGAAAGCTTTTTTTAACACCAGCCCTCATAGAAGACTGATTAACAAACTGTGCAGCCTAGGGGTGGATCTTAAAATAATTTTGTGGGTGGAAAACTGTCTAAATGGCAGGAGTCAGAGGGTTGTGGTAAACAGGGAGCACTCTGGAGAGGGAGTGGTAATGAGCAGGGTGCAGCAAGGGTTGGCGTTGGGGCCAGTCCTCTTCAATGTCTTTATTAGGCACATTGCAGAGGGACTGGAGGGGAAGGTACGTCTCTTTGCAGATGATACAAAGGTATGCAATAAGGTGGACATGCCAGGGGGTGTTGAAAGAATGAGTTAAGACCTTAAAAAAACTGAAGAAATGGTCTGAAGAATGGCAGCTGGGATTCAATGCAAAAAAAGTGCAGAATCATCCACATAGGGCTCAAGAACCCAGGGGCAAAGTACAAACTATGTGAGGCGGTATTGACAGTCATGAAGCAGGAAAGTGTCCTGGGAGTTACCTTGTCTGAGGACCTAAAAGAAACTAGGCAGTCCGGAAAGGCTAGCCAGATGCTAGGATACATAAGGAGTTGTATCAGGAGGTCATCTTGCCCCTGTATAAGACACTCATGAGACAGCACCTGGCATACTGCATCCAGTTCTGGAGGCCCCATCTGTGAAAGAACATAGACAGGGTGCAGGGTCTGTCGCATAAGACCTATGAGGAAAGACTAGCCAAGCAGATTTTAAAATATTTATTTCATTTGGGTAAAACATTTTAAATATTGAATTTTTAAAGGATATTCCAGTTGAGAATTGATATGTCATTTACAGTGCGGTCATGCTTTTACCCATTTTTGCTAATATATTAGCACAATACAGATCCGCTGAGAGGCAGTTTCAATGTAGTCTTCCTTTTATTAAAGTATTTTCCAGAATTTGCTTGCTAATTCCTATATATTTAGCCTAGATAGTTTACAGAAGATGTGACATCTTATTTTCAGTGGGGTTCTACATCTACACGTTATTATGCTGCGTTGCATACAATCAGAACACACTGAAAACAATATTTTACATCTGGACTAGGCTACACTTGAAAAAATACTATAAATTGCAAAACTGGGTAACATTTGACCCCACTGAAAACAAAATATTGCATCTAACCTGAGATATCCTGAGTAAATACAGTGCAAAAATGTGTAAAATAAAGATCCCTATGAGAATGAGATGTAGTATCTCCCCTCTGCTATCCAGGATAGAAACGTGGTGGAAGTGGGGAAGAGGCTAAGCTGATGAATGTTGTTATAATCATTAAACAGCTCAATGTAAATATGTAATAATTACATTTACAATGGTAGCAAATTCCGCATTGTAAACTGAACATCACTGTGTTCCATATAATCAAGACTGACATAAACAGTTTATTTACAGTTTTATAACACATTATGCTGCAGTATTTATTTTGAATGTTGTGTGGCTATGAAGATGATGATAATAATAATCTTTATTTTTATGGTGCCTTTCAACAATCAAGGAGCCTTAACATGATTAAAATCACATGCACAACAAATAATAAAACAGTAAAATCACACTAATAACATCCATAATTAATCATCAAAAGCTTGGTTCCATAAATAGATTTTTAATGCTTGCTTAAACCCCTCCACGGTTGTGTACTCCCGTAACCGACGGGGTAGAGAATTCCATAGGCAGGGGTGGCGAACATAAATGCCCTCACCCCAGAAGATTTCAAACACACCCTTGGAATCTCTAGCAACCCCACGTCTGCTGAGCGGAGCAATCACCCAGGGCAGTGAGGAACCAGGAGCTCTTTCAGGTAGTCCCGACCCAATCCGTGTAGGGCTTTAAAAGTCAGAAGATCGACTTTAAAGGTGATCCGCCACTGAACTGGCAACCAGTGCAGACCACGCAGCACTGGCGTAATATGACAGGACCGAGGTGATACCATCAAGACATGGGCCGCTGCATTCTGCACCAGTTGCAAGCAACAGATTTCCACCCCTGGTAGCCCTAGATACAGGAAGTTGCAATAGTCCAAACGCGAGGTCACAAAGGTGTGGATCAGAGTAGGAAGGTCACCAGATGGAACAAGGTGCTTAATCCTGGAGATATTCCTCAGATGGTAAAATGAAGATTTGATGACAGCTGACACCTGCAAATGCAAGGTCAGCCCTTCATCAAAAATTACCCCAGGTTCCACACCCATTCAGAGGACAAGAGGGACGCCCGAGAAAAGTCCAGAGGACAAACCCCACCCCGCCCCCATCTGGTGACCCTGATCCACAACCAATACCTCAGTGAATTCAACTTCAGCCAGCTGGCATCCATCCACTCCTGGACTTCAGTGAGGCAGCTATTAAAAACTGTGACAGCTGCATCCTGGTCAGGTGCAAAGGAAAGGTAGAGCTGGATATTATCAGCATAGCAGTGAAACCTCAGCCCATACCTTCTTACAATGTCTTCGAGGGGCAGCAGATACACTGCAAACAACATGGGGGACAGCACTGAGCCCTGAGGTACCCCACAAGATAGACTGGGTCAGAGGAATAAACCCCAGACACCACCCTCTGAGATCTTCCAGTGAGGAACAATGTAAACAACCTGAGGACTGTTCCCGACAGTCCACAGATGAACCTCAGATGATCAAGCAGTACCCCATGGTCCACAATGTCAAACGTTAATGAGAGATCTAGGAGGACCAGAATGGAATGGCTCCTATCTCTAGCCATCAGGAGATCATTGAACACCCGAACCAGCGCGGTCTCAGTACTATGCCTCTTTCGAAAACCGGACTGGAGGAGTTCATAGATGTCATGGATGGTCAAATGGTCCTTCAGCTGAGTGGCCACTACTTTCTCAATCACCTTCCCTAAAAAGGGAAGGTTAGAGATAGGTCTATAGTTTGCAAGGCAGTCTGGGTCCAAAGAAGCTTTCTTCAAGAGTGGTGTCACCATCACCTCTTTCAGTGAGCTTGGGAACTCACCTGTCTCCAAGGAGCACCAGACTATCCAAGCTAGGACTGGACAGATAGAATCTATACGACCCAAAATTAGGGAAGTAGGTCCTGGATCCAAACTACAGCATGTAGGGCACACACTCTGGATGATCCTCATGACATCCATGAAAGCCGGCTGGACAAAGGTGCTCCAAAAAGGCTGAGGAGAAGTGACCCCACGTTGATCCATGGCAACACCTATATAGTGTGCTGGTTGAAGCGCCGACCTGATGTAGGCCACCCTATTTGCAAAAAATCAAGCAAGTTCATTGCACTCTTCTTGCGAAAATGCTTCCCGAACTTGTAGACAGACTGGGTTACACAGTCTGTCCACAGTTTGGAACAGCTGAGCTGGTCGATTTTTGAGCAGCTGCAATCTCCCCAGACAGGAACTCTGCCTTCTTATGGGTGATTGCAGCTTGATAGACAAAATAATGGTCCATCAATCTAAGGTGGTCGGCATCAAGGGCCGATTTCCACCAGCAATGCTCTAACCTTCGTTCTAGTTGCTGCATCTCCCTCAAGGTCCCAGCAAACCATGGGGATCGAGGGCGAAGGGAGGACAAACATGGACTGGAGCAATGACATCCAAGGCCGCCGCAATGGCCAAGTTAAAAACCATCACGAGGGCCTCTGGGTCATTGTTTGCCTCTGAGAGGGACAAGAGATCCAGTACTGCCATCAGACCCTGAGAATTTATATCTTGCAAAGGGCAGTACTGGGTCATCTCCGCAGAGGTAGGCCTACAAAAGAGGGCACTAAAACTAAACCCCACGGTGTAGTGATCAGACCATCCAACTGGTTCTACCCCAAAATTGGATTCCTCAATCCCCAGAAGGAAGACTAAGTCAAGAGTAACCATGACTGTGAGTGGCAGTGGTAACTACCTGTGTAAGGCCCAGAGATGTCATCAACTGGAGGAAGTGCTGACCAAACTGCGAGAGTTTGTCTTCGACCCAGGCATTGAAGTCACCCAGGACCATCAGCCTGGGAGACTAAAAAGCTATGTCAATGACAAAGTCCACAACTTCCTGCAGGAATCATTTCTTATCTCCTGGTGGATGGTAAAAGAGGACGATCCTACAGCCTACACCTGCCACTACGGTACATTCAAATGACTCAGTCTTCCCAACTGGTATAACTGAGAGTTTAAGTTTGGTCCTGAAACAGACCGCTACTCCACCCCTTGTGATCCAGTCTCAGGCGATGTATCACTGAGTACCCGTCCGGAACTGCCGCCCCCAAAACAGTGCTAGAGTTCTCATCCAGCCTGGTCTTGGTGATGCAGGCCAGGTCCACTGAGTTAACAAGATCCGCAATAATTGCAGTCTTGTTTTTAATGGATCTAGCATTACATAATGCCGCCCGAGTTGGATGAACCTCTTGGACCGCCCAGGCCATCTGCCTACCACCATTTGTAGTGCCCTTGGTTATGGAAATCAGACATGGAGGACCCTGTTCTGGATTCCATTTTGCCCCAGGGCATCTCCTGGATCTCACTACCCCAATGCGATGGCCCCCCTCATTCATCATCCGTGGTTCACCACCCCACGTCCTCCTGCAACCCCTCCGCACAATACCCAGTGCCCTACAGCACAAATAGGTTGTATGCTGGTGTGGTGGGGAAGGGCGGAGAGTGTGAAGGGTGGAGGATGAATAGCCCACGACAATGGGGGCAGGACTCCAACACATTTTGGAACTTCAAATAACACTCCACAACTATCCAACTGTAAATCTCAAAACCACACCCTAAAATAATACAACTAAACAAACAAAATATTTTTAAAAAGAATACATATCTTACATTTACCCCCAATAATCAAACATAAAAACTCATCTTTCTAATCTCTCATACCCAAAACTAAAAATTCAAAAATAAAAAATAACCCAGGATAAACAACAAACATAAAACATCAAATAAATACAGTTGGTACATGCAGATAGAATGGACTGATAATGCATTAAAAAACAACTAAGAAAGAAGTCTGATTGTTTGATTGTCAAATTCCAGAGGTCCTCTCACCACCAGTAGGATTAGACACCCCTCTCGGGAGCTCAGACCTCCCATAGCAGGCAGATGAAATAATCTCAGAAATCCTTCCAAATAAAATCAGAATAGTCCCCAGTCCTTGAGTATTCTCACTACTCAAGTCTGGGAAAACTATAGGACACTCTCGCTGTCAAAGAGTAAAAGCAGAGCAGTCTGACCATAGTTTAGAAGAAAAGGCAGGATTCCAAGATTCCTCCAGCAGGCTTCTTCAGGATCAACCACAGCCCTGAGACCCTGGACAGCACTGACAAAAGTAACCCGGCAGATGGCCTCGGGCTGTGGCAGCTGTCACAGAACTCCCTGAAAAAGCCCGCCAACTGATAGGACCCCCGAGGAGCCCTAGGGAATAACTCCCACCACCAATTCCCCAGCGGATAGGAACAAGCCCCCTGTGCCACCACAGACCTCCGCACGACCCGCCAGGCAGATCAGCAAATGTCACCAGGTCCCAAATCACGCCGCTGGCATCCCTAAGTCCACCACGAAGTCCTGCAGCAATCATCCACAAAAAAACACAGTACCTTAGGCCAAATGAGCACATGGCCCAGTGGAGCAAAGTCAATCAGCAAGGACAGTTAGGCTAATATCCCAAACCAGGTAAGGTTCTCTAAATCAATGCCACTCTTCACCTGAAGATCCCTTAGTCCATACACATAGATGCCTTCCAACAAATGGCAGCCAGTCAGATACAGGTCCAGCCCTTTCCGGAGTAACAGTAATCCCTGCACACTCATGTAGCTCCACACCTCACTCCCAAGTAAATGCTTCAGGTGAACAAAAAACAGAAAAACAGTCACAGATAAATCCCAACCCCGGCAAATGTTATCCATTTCACCATGCTCACAGTGCTTCCCAATGGGTGCAGGGGGTACAAGTGCAGATGCAGGACACAGCTGCGGGTAACAAATCGACCCTCAGTCGACTATTCAAATCCTGCCGTCACAAATGCAACAAAAGGAAAAAAAGTTTATCGAACAGACAATCAAAACTAGCTCAATAAAACAGTCAAATGCAATCAAAAAAGCCTAACGGCTCGCAGCATGCCCAGCCTGGTGGCCATATTCTTTTTGGATATATTGGATATGGATGGTGTATATGTGTGTGTTTGAGTGAAATGGTGTTAAAGAAACAGCTGTCTTCTGATATATTAAATTATGTCTGAATGTACCAATCCAATAGTGTCTTAAGAGGTTAAAAAAAGAGTGTAAATATTTTTAAGAGATTCTTGCTGGAAAAGGCTGACTAAGCTGACATGATAGGTTTATAAGATATCAAGCTTTCTTCAGACAATTCTATCTACATTGAAGCTTAGCACACATAGTAGTGCATTGCAACACTGTTGAGCTCAGTGAATAAACATAGAAACATAGACTTTGACGGCAGATAAGGACCGCTTGGCCCATTTAGTCTGCCCATTTCCCTACCTACAGGATAGGCCGCAGATCCTAGTTAACCAACAGCCTATTTCTTCCTACCCCCCACAAGGATTGCCTTATGTCTGTCCCATGCATTCTTGAATTCTCCCACAGTTTTAGACCCCACAACCTCCTCAGGAAGGCTGTTCCATGCATCCACTACCCTCTCTGTGAAATAATACTTCCTCACATTGCCCCTGAACCGCCCCCTCTATCTTTAAATTGTGTCCCCTTGTTCTTGCACATCTCTTTTTCTGAAAGATGCTACCCTCTTGGACTTTGTTGATTCCACTGAGGTACTTAAAAGTTTCTATCATGTCCCCCCTCTCCCTTCTTTCCTCAAGGGTATACATATTAAGCTCCTTTAGTCTCTCCTCATACGGCTTCTCTTGCAGACCCTGCACCATTTTAGTTGCCCTCCTCTGGACTGCATCTATCCTGTCTATGTCCTTGTGGAGATGGGGTCTCTAGAACTGGACGCAGTACTCCAGATGGGGTCTCACCAACTGTCTGTACAAAGGGATAACAACTTCCTGTTTTCTGCTGCAGATGCCTTTCCCTATGCAACCCAGTATACACCCAGCCCTCTCTACTGCCTTCTCACATTGCTTGCTAACCTTAAGGTCATCTGATATGATTACCCCCAGGTCCCTTTCCTTTTTTGTTGTTACTACCTCCCCCCCATTGTGTATTCTTCCCCTGGGTTCTTGTTTCCCAGGTGCATTATTTTGCACTTCTTTGCATTGAATCCTAGCTGCCATACTTCTGACCATTCCTCCAACCTTGCCAAGTCCCTTCTCATCATTTCCATGCCTCCTTGTGTATCAACCCTGTTGCAGATCTTTGTGTCATCTGCAAAGAGGCATACTTTTCCTTCCAGTTCCTCTGCAATGTCACTTATGAAGACATTAAAAAGGACTGAACCCTGCGGTACCCCACTAGTAACCCCTCTTTCTTCAGAGTGGACTCCATTTACAATTACCTTCTGTGTCCTGTTGTCCAGCCAATGTTTTACCCAGGCTACCACACTGGGACCCACTCCCAGGCTGGTTAATTTGACTATTAATCTTTTGTGTGGGACTGTGTCAAATGCCTTGCTAAAGTCTAGGTAGGCCATGTCCATAGCCCCTCCCTGGTCTACTACTTTGTTCACCCAGTCAAAGAAATCTATTAGATTCGTCTGACATGACCTTCCCACTGTGAACCCATGCTGTCTTGGGTCCTGTGCCCCACTGGCCTCTAGGTACTCAACCATTCTTTCCTTCAGAAGTGATTCCATCACTTTCCCTACCACAGAGGTCAGACTGACAGGTCTGTAGTTTCCTGCCTCTGTCTTGGTCCCACTTTTGTGAAAGGGAATCACATCCGCCTTCCTCCAGTCCTCGGGTACCACACCATCCTCCCATGATTTATTAGAATGAGTAGCCAGTGGTTTCACTAGTTTCCCCCCTTAATTCTTTTAGAATTCTGGGGTGAATTCCATCAGGCCCCATTGCTTTGTCCACCTTCAGTTTTAGGAGTTCTTGCAGAACACTTTCTTCTGTGAAAGGACTGTGATCGACCCCCCTATCAAGAGTGCTTCTGCTAATTGGATTAGGCACTTCCCCCTCCTCTTTTGTGAATACTGAGCAGAAATATTCGTTCAGTATCCCTGCTTTTTCACTGTCCCCCTCTGCCCACCCACTGTTCATTCTATTCAGCCTCATTATCCCTCCCTTTGTCTTTCTACGCTCACTGATGTACCTATAAAAGGTTTTATCCCCCTTCTTAACCGAGTTGGCTATCTTTTCCTCAGTTTGGGCCTTTGCTATTCTGACTTCCCTCCTGCTTCCTTCTGCCTTAACTGGTACAGCTCTCTGTCCTGCTCCTTCTGTGTTTCCTTATACTTCCGGAATGCTATCTTTTCTTCCTGACTTTCACAGCCACCTCTTTTGAGAACCATAGTGGCTTTTTCTTTCATTTTGATTTGTTTATTTGCTTCACACAAAGGCTTGTTGCCTCTGTGATGGCAGTTTTGATGATTCACTATTGTTGCTCCACACCTCCTGCTAGCCTGTTTGCTAGTGCTTTTCTGAGGCACTCTCCCATCTTGCCAAAGTCAGCCCTCCTAAAGTCCAGTACCCTCACTTTTGTATGGCTTGACTCTGTAGCTGAGTTTAATGTGAACCGCTGTTTGATGGTCACTTGTTCCCAGATGGCAACCTACTTCTAGATCTGAGATCCTCTCACTGCCCTCATTTGAGAGTATGAGGTCTAAGATTGCTCCCTCATGAGTGGGTTCCGAAATTAGCTGTCTGAGGCCTGCCACCTGTAGGGCATCAAGAATGGCCCTGCTCTTGGATGTGGCTGCAGAAAATGTGCTCCAGTTAACATCTGGCATATTCAGGTCTACCATCAACAGTATCTCCCCTTTCTCTGCCATTCTAAGAATGCCTTCTATCATATTCTTGTCCATTTCCGCACCCTGACATGGGGGTCTGTACACAACCCCTGTGCAGATTGTGGTGCCCTTTCCAGTCTCCAAGGTGACCCACAGTGCCTCCTCTCCTCCCTGTTTACTCTTTTGTTCAGTTGCTTTTATTCCTTCCTTTACATAGAGAGCTACTCCTCCCCCTCTTCTCCTCTGCCTGTCTCTCCTGTAGGTTATGTACTCTGGTATGTTAACATCCCAGTCATGGTTCTCTGTGTACCATGTTTCTGTGACTGCTACGATATCCAGGCATCCCTCTTCCATCAAGGCCACCAGCTCAGGGGGCTTGTTGCCCAGACCATGGGCATTGGTACTCATTACCCTCCATTTCCTGATGGCGTAACTCCTTTTTGCCCCATCCCTGTCATTCTTGCCTTTGTCATTTTCTCCATTTAACTCTGCCCTTCTCCCTATCGACACCTGTATGTTGGTGTTTACTACACTTACTACCATGATTTTTTTTGGGGGGGCTAGGATTTCCCTGCTCCTTTCCAGTGCCTCCTCCCTTGGCTAGTTTAAATGCTTGCCAATGAAGCATTTAAACCTATCACCTAGGATCCTGGTTCCCCTCCTGGACAGATGTAGCCCATCATGCCAGTTTAGGCTTGCATCACTCCAGGTGGACCCCCAGTCCCCAATGAAGCCAAATCCCTGAGCTCCACACCAGTTTTTCAACCACTGATTGAATCCCATGGTGTGGAACACCCTAGCCTCTCCTACGCCATAGATGGGTAGCACCTCCGAGAAGGTTACAGTGCATGCTACTTGTCTAAGGCCCCTTCCCAATTCCACAAACTCTTCCTGCACTTCTCTAATCCCTTTCTTAGCCAGGTCATTTGTCCCTGGGTGGACAATGACATCCAGCTCCCTCCCCTGTGCAGCTGCTCCGGCAATCCTGAGGATTCACTCCCTGTCCCTCCAAGCCATGGTGCCAGGCAGACACCTTACCTCCCTCTCCCCTTCCTCCCCAGTTCTACCTTCCTAACAATGGAGTCCCACACCAGGAGTTGTTTCCTTTCACTGCGGGGTCCCCTGCCACCCTCCTGTGGGTCTTCTTTGTGGAGGTCCCCAGCATCCTCCCTGGTCTCCACTGTGGGTGCCTCCATAGAGGAACCACACCTTGCCAGAATAGCATAGGAATTGTGGAGAGGTACAACTGGAGAGATGTGCCTCTGTTCCACCACCCTCACCCTCTTTGAGCCCACTGTGGTCCAACCACTCCTCTTTCTTGGCAACCTCTGAGGCAACGGCAGTGGCACTGGTGGTCCCTGGATGGAAGAGGAGGTCCCACAAATCCTGGCCAACTCAGCCTGGAGATGAGCAACCTCCTCCCTCAGCCCAGAGAGGTGCCTGCAGATGGGACAGCACTGCATCCCCCAGAACGTCTCCCGGAAGACTGCTGCTCCACAGCCACTACACTGCACCACTCCCATCATGTCTTATTTCTGGCCCCTTAACTGTTTGCAATCCTTACTCTTTCTTCTGTTTTTTTCTCTCTCTCTCCTTACTTTCTGCCTGTGTGCCCTTTAAGCTATTGATTGTCCTGTTCTGAGACAAGAAAATCCTATATTTCTCAGTAGACCCCTTACTTGCTCAGAGGCAGACCTCCAGCAGCTAGAGGGGGCTGGAGAGCTACTCTTGCCCTTCTAGGATGGTGGGTCTTTGGTGGCTCTGTGATCACTCACTTCCTGCTCCCAAACAGGAAGTTCCTGTTGTCAGTCAAATCCTGTGCCTATAAAAGTAGAACTAGCTTTGGGTGGGAGGGAATGAGGGCAATATAGTCCCAGTAGAGAAGTCCAGTCACACCACAGTCCTTTCTCCTGGTGTCTTCTGCCAAGCTACTAACAGAATCTTTCTAAGGCAGTCTTTAAATGTAACTTCCTTCTAGCTAAGCCACTCCCCCTACTTACTAGATCTTTCTACAAGTAATTTAAACCTCACAGCTATCAAGTCCTTTCAATCACCTGAGATTTACACCTAGATAACTGTTCAGATAACCATTCAGTTCAGTTAACTCAGACGGACACACACTTTTTTTTTTTTTTGTTTTATTTGTTATTTTTTTTTACTCTAAATTAAAGGTCCAAGTACAAGAGTTCTACTTCTTTAGTCCCAGTAGAGAAGTCCAGTCACACAGCGCCCTGTATCTGTCAGTGCAAAACTTCTGCAAGGCTCCGCCCACTGCAGCCATAAAAAGGGAAGGACATGAATACAGCAGTGAGGAGGAATAACACAAAACCTGCAATTTTAACTAGTCCATTAGGATACTGGCAAAGATTTTGACATCCAGACTTGGACTACTCTTATAGTGGCTAATTTACTCAGTGCAGGCTAGCAATTTTGAAAGGCTGACACAGCTCTGCTCACATCAGAATTTGCTGAATCTGATTCATGATGTCCATGGGACTCCCACCCCAGCAGTGGCTTTTGCCATATACTTTTAAAATGCCATTCCCTCTGTAGAGTGGGACTACCTACTGTGCACCATGGAACATGTGGGGATAGGTGCTCAGTACCTACAATGGGTCAAAACCCTCTATAGTGTGCCCATGGTTAGCATTATCACTAATAGATTTTATTCTTCATCCTTCCCCCTATTAATGGGCATCAGCAAAGCATGTCCTGTCACCTCTACTGTTCAATTTTGTGAGTGAGCAGTGGGCCATAGCTATAAGAATTCACCCCCTCCTTAAAGGCATACAGGTTGGGAATCTCAAGTACTGCACACTACTATATACTGATAATCTGCTCATTACACAGACAGATGAATCAGCTTCACTGAATCCACTTCTCTATTGCCTTGAGTAGTTTACAAAGGTGTCTGGCCTTAAAATCAGTCAAACTGAAACAGGTTATCCCTCTCACAGCATAGTACTGTTGACCCCTTCATTGCAACAGGCCTGAAGTGGGCAGGAAATGGACTGACACTTATGGGTATCATCATCCACTGCTCATCTCAGAGGATTTCACACCTCAGCCTAATTACCTTACTAGAATCTTCCAAAACTGAACTAGGCAAATGGAGACATTTGAACTTTTCCTTAGCTAGAAAGATAGAAGCTTTTAAAATGATGTTGGCTCCAAAAGTCACCCACATACTTTCACATTTACCACTTAGTTTCCACCCAGTGGTTTGTTAAAATTGATGAGGTAGTTGGGGGATATCTATGGGAAGGGAAACCACTTAGATGCAGTAGAGCTAAACTGCACAGTCACTGGACCGGAGAGATGGGGCTTTCATGGTTTCAGGGCTTCCACATGGCATTCACTGCCATTCAAACAGTGCACTGGTTTACCTCTGCTGCCTCATAAACCCCTCAACAACTCAAGATCAAACAATGTACAGCAGAGAACCTCCTAGTCACTATTGCTTTATATAACAAGCTGCCTTGATCTGATTTTCATCAGTATTCTCAGCTGTTTTTGTATATTTGTTGTCCCCTAAGTTTGGAGAGCAGTATCTGGTGCATGTAAGTTCATAATGGTCACAAAGAAAGTGATCTTAAACAGTGGGTGTTCAAAAATAAGACAGAATAGTGATGAAAACCTGGTTGGTGCCATATTAAAATTAGTGTGTCTTATATTATTTCAATCATTAAAAAGTGGGAAACACATAGGTGCCTTGTTATATAGGCCTGTGGGGTATGGGTTTCAGCAATATTCGGTAAAGTGGGCACAGCTCCAGCAATTATTTATTGGCTTTTTTGGCACTGTTTTTTTCCCTGATCTGGACCACTGCAAGCACACCCTCCGTGACCCACTGCATCCCCCCCACTGGGAGCAATTTCCTCACACTTGTTGGCAGTGCACTGGTGGTTTTTGAATTTGGCACCTTTTTTCTGGAGGTACTTCAATGCACATGTGTACAAAAGAGTAGGGAATCTGATTGGCCAGTAGTGAGGACTTTAGGCAGTTGACGAGGTGACAGCGAAAGGCTGCATCATGGGAGAACTAGCCAAGGATGATGATGGATAAATACATTGCAGGTGACATTGCAGCCAGTCGACCAGACAGTAACAGTTGGCACTGTGAGGGAGTGAACCAGCATGGCTAGAGGGAGCAAGCCATGGCAAAGGAATATTTGAGCAGTGGGCAGTGTGCAGTGCAGTGGTCTTGGAGTCAGTAGGCTGTGAGCAACCAGCAGAGTGTGTGCGACCATCTGTGTCATGTGTATCTGATGAGGACAGCTGCTGAGGTGGAGGACCATCGTCAACAACAACCAAGTACAGTAAGTACCCCAGAACCAGTAGGAGCCAGGGTCAGAGCCCAGACAAGACAGGAAACCCTGAGCCAAAGGCTGTTCATCAGTCATTCAGCTGGTGGTGAGCGTGGCAAATAAAGAAATACAACTGTGACCATGAAGAACTGGAGCATTTACATAACCACCACTTGATGGACTGCTGTGTCTGTCCCTTTTGTTAAGTAAAGTCACCAGGAGCTCCTGCTGGGAATCAAACATCGGACCACAATTTCTGAAGATAGCAACTTTAAAAGTTCAGATAAAGAAAAATTCCTATAAGCTAGGGGGTCAGAATGTGTTTGAAGTTTATGGGTATAGGTATTTTAAAAAAAGTATTTATACTGGATGGGCTCACTAGGATGACATATATTTACAGAGGCCATGCTAGTGATGCAAGTTACAAAAAGCAGTCACACAGTGAAGAATGCATACTGTACCTTCAGGTACCACATAGGAAAAATTCTTGTACTACATAATTAGTGCATTTACGTTTCTATGTGTCAGTGCAGCATATGACATGTCATGATAAAGTCTAGTATGGCTTATTAATCAGTCATTCACAACCAGGGAGCATTGCTGTTATCATTACTCAACACTGAATGACTGTTATTGCAGCTCAAGTACTGTAACTAGATTGCAGTGTGTTTACCAGTAATAAAGAAGAAGTGGTGATCTTGTTGGCCCACAGGGTGGCTTTTCAGCTTGTCAGGTAATGGTAAGAACCAGGGGAAGGTACATCTTGGTGCATAGGCAACTGAGATTAACAGAAGTATTGGTTGGGTTGATATATGGTCCCAATGTGGACTCTCCAGTCTTTTTTGGCAATTTGGCCATCCAACTAGCCCCATACACCCACTTACCCATATTTCTCAGAGGGGACTGGAACTTAGTATATCAGATGGACTTGTATTGATATGGTTCTCCTCCTCTTAAAGGTTTATCACTGGAGCAGCAAAGTTTGCAGAAGCTACTTAACTGCCTAGGCTTGACAGACCCTTGCTGCATTCTCTATCACACAACTAACCATTACACATTTTATTCCCCCGGCCTGGTTCATTTTCTAGGATTGACTACTTCCTTATTGGTCAAAAATCAATTCCCAACCTCCTTTCTTGTGACATTCAACCTCTGGTTATTTTGGACCACGCAGCGGTTACCATGATGCACTCTGTCAAGGGACAAATGGCCTGGGACAGACTGTGGCATTTAAATTCCAAACTTCCCTGTGATCCTATCACAATGCTGATCATACTGGACTATACCCAGACCTTTTTCCCTATTAGTACCGCATCCATGTTGGCCCTGGATGTATTGTGGGGGTCAGCTACATGTGCAATCTGTGGGGAGTGTATTCAGTTGGCCTCAAAGAGAAACTGAGTCAGTAGCACTAAGCTAGACCAGTTATTATTGGACATCAGGCAGTTAGAGAATTGTTTGTCTTCAGATGCACTAATTTCCAAGTGGCTGTGTTTCCACTCCCTCGGGGCGCAATATGCCAGCTTGCTGTCAGAAAAGGTGGAATTAGCTCTGACTCATTCAAAACTCTGATACTTGGAATCCAGGGAATGGGTAGGGAAACTGCTGGGTCTTTGGCTCTGATAATTGGAATTAGCTAAGGCTATCCCCCATATTCAAGCTAGTGCTGAGGGCCCTGTTGAGACACAGCTGCATGCAATAGCCAAAGCTTTCCAGATGTACTACAGCAATTTGCATCAGGTAGAGCCTTCCAACATTGCTCCTTTCATCAGATTAAAAGTTACCTTGATCCATTGCAGCTCCTGACTTTGACATCCCAGCAGCAGGAACTTTTTAAAAGGCCTGTTACTTTACATGAGGTCTGCCAGGTGATGCAGCAGCTTCAGCTGGTTAAAGCTCCCGGACCAGACAGATTTACAAAAAATTTTAATAAGGTATTAATGGAGGACTTGGCTCCATTCTTAACCTGCCTATTTAATTATTTATATACATCCAGTTCTACTGATCCCACATTTACCCAGGCATGGATTAACCTTATGCAGAAGCCAAGAAAGGATGAGTTATCCCCTGGTAGTCATGGGCTTATTTTATTGCTCAAGTCTGATATAAAAATTCTAGCCAAGGTTTTAGCCAACCAGCTTTAGTCGGTATGGGCAGGGTTGATGGGTCCAACACAGGTGTGCTTCATGGCTGGCTGTCTCTCCAGTGATCACCTCCATAACCTGCACTATCTAATATCTGCATCCAGGTAGAGCAATGCTTCCTTGGTCTTGGCCTCCCTGGGTGCAGAAAAGACCTTTGACTGAGTTTCATGGCCTTAGTTGTTTTTAATTCTAGAAAAATTCTGTTTCCCAGCAGAAATTATTTTTTGGATAAAAGTGTTGTATAGCAATCCAACAGCCCAGATTTGGTGTAACGGGGTGTTGTCCTCCACTTTCTCTTTGCAGTGGGTGACCTGGCAGGGTATTTTTATCGCCTTTTCATTTTAACCTATATTTAGAACCCTTACTTTATTATCTTCAAAATAACCATGGGGCACAGGGAAGAGCAGTAGGGGGTTTTCCATTACAAAATATCTGCATACACAGATTATCCATTGTTACACCTTGAGGGACCCTCTACTTCTATTTCGGCTGTTTTGATTGAAATACAATGCTTTTCAGGTATTTCTGGGTACAAACTGAATCTAGAGAAAACTAAGGTTTTGCCCCTCAATTCTTATGTTCATAAACAAGAGATTTTAGATTTGGGGTTAACTTGGGAATCCAAAGGGCTGATCTATTTAGGTATATGACTTTTCAGATTCTCTTGAGCCTTAATTAATGAAAACTGTCTCTCTTGCATTAGATTAAGCTTAATTTATAGCATTGGGCTTCCCTGCCTCTCTCACTCTGGCAGAGAATCATCATAGTTAAAATCAATCTTCTCCCACATATTGTATATCTCCTAGGCATGCTACTGTATGCCCATAACTACCCAGATCATAGTTTTCTTGGACACAAGCAGATAAGTGCTTTTCTGTGGAAAGGGAGGCTGTTTGATGTTCCTGTTTCAATCTCATAATCCAGAAGGACCAGGGTGACTTGTGCCTTCCTAATTTTTTTCTATATTGTGCTTTACATGGCAGCAAATTTCTAATGTGGGGGTGGATTTGGTCACTTCAGATAGAGGAAGCTTATGTCCCACTTTGGTTATTACTGAAAAGTGATTGAGTCAGTGGGCTGGTATACAGCTAAGAAGCTTACTTTTTCTTAAGCTGGCCAGTCTACCCACCAGGCTCAAGGCCATGCCACTTTTTTGGTCCCTAAAAGCCCTTGGACAGTTGTACTTTTACAGAGGATTGGATTGGAAGAAAGTGCTTACCCAGCCTATTTTGGGTAATCCCAACATTTGCATAGCACATCATCCAATCCCATATGCTTTTTGCTACCAGCTTCAAGATATTTCAATTGAAGCTTTTTTTGGAAGAGGGAAGACCCCTTCCACTTGCTGCTCTTCAGGAGCGACTTTCTTCACCCCAACATTTTGATTTTGAATACCTTCAGCTGAAACAGACAATCGCTTCCCATTTGAGCCCTGTTCCTTGGTCCTTCAATGATTCCTTGAATATTGCATCACTTTTATTTGCTGTGGAACAATGCCATGTGGCTTTTTCAGGTCAATGATCCTTGCAGTCCCACAGGGATTTATTACTGGCAACAGGTCTTGGATCTCACCATGGAGTTTCAGCTTGGGCAGACCATGTTGCACTTATATAAATTTGTAAAACAAGACAGATACCGGTTGAATCAATTTCAGATCTTACAGAATCTATATTACACCCCTTTGTGATTATACAAAATGATACGGCTCTCTTCCTCGAACTGTACCAGGTGCAGAATGGCCGAGGGTTACCTTAAACACCTGTTCTTGGATTGTAATAAGGTTGTTCCTTTTTGGAATGCTATAAAGATATCACTGGACCCTTTCTTGGGACTCACACTACTTCATGCCTGAGGTGTGTCTAGTTGGTTTCTACCTGGTGGATCTCTTTGGTCATCAGAAGGCACACATGGCATTGATTGCAGTTATGGCTGTTAACTATCCTAGGACACTGGTTGGATGATGTTGTCCCTTCTTACAAAGAATAGCATCCGGAGATCCTCCAGGCATCAAGAGTAGAGAAACAGATTGCTTCTTCACAAGGCAGGAAAGGGTTATTCAGTTCCAGGTGGGAACCTCTCTCCACCCTATTATCTGCTGTTACAGTAACATAAAGGGGTGTAATGGCTTTTCAGTCTTTCTTTTTGTTTCTCTTTAGCCTTAATATTGGAAGCATGGGTTTTCCCTTTTTAGTATTGTCCTCAATTGTGTATCCTTCATTATGACCTTCCTCTTGAATTTTGGATAGTTGTGGTCTGGGTTCTTTGGGGATGGGAGGGTGGCAGGATGCTCCCTGTGTTGGTTATTTTTTGCATGTCTTGTTTTTTTATTGAGCTATGTTTTTGTTGTTTTTTATTGAGCTATGTTTTTGTTGTTTTTTTTTAATTGAACTATGCTTTTTTTATTGAGCTTTTTTATTGAACTATTTTTTTCTTGAGCTATGTTTTTTTATTGAGCTATGTTTTTTTATTGAACTATGCTTTTGTTGTTTTTTATTGAGCTATGTTTTTGTTGTTTTTTTATTGAGCTATGTTTTTGTTGTTTTTTTATTGAGCTATGTTTTTGTTGTATGTGTGTTGTTGATTGTATTGTGTACTTGAAAAAATAAAGTATACTCAATTATAAAAAGAGATTGCAGTGTGTTTCACATACAGTACTTATCTGAGAAAAAAAAACTAAGCTAAGAAAATATTAGTGTTAGTGGACAAAGCACAAGAAGTTAGGACATCCACAGTTAGTGTTCTTAAGCTAAAAACCCTACCTGCACCTTTTCTGCCAATTCCTGCCTGTAGGGTTGCTTTAACAAACTGTATGTTATCCAGCTATGAAACCACATTACCTTGCTTTCAGAGAATAGGCACAGTTAGGGTTATACTGACTTTCTGCACTTTGATTTCAAACCATAACATTATCATAACATATTTTTTTTACAATAGATGACCATGATTTGAGAAAACATCCCCTCCAAATGACTGGTCTGACACCTGCAGTCTGTCACCGATGCTGGTATTAAAGCCCACCCCCAATACACACACACACACACATGGCATCCTTTCCTTATTCATGTCCCACAACAAGATATCCCTGGCACCCAGTGACTTTCCCTCCTTCTCTCTATCCTGTGCCAAACACTCCCTGGTACCTTGTGTCAGCTTCTGTTTCCCCAACTCATGCCAAGGACTCTCTGATGTCCAGTGGCACCCTTTCCTTCTCCACATCCCATATCAAGCACTCTGTTATGTTCAATAGCACCTTGTCCTTCTCCACATCCCATACTGACTGGGAGGGAGATCCTACAGCCTGTTCCCACTCAGCAAGCACAAATAGAAGTGGATGGAGTGGACCACTGTGTCGCACTCTGACCCCCTTGCTGGAACAGAGGTGACTCTGGTGGCTGAGTGGGGAACAAGTGGGGGGGGAAGAAAGATGAGGATTGTTGAGTGTGGGACATGGACATTTTACACCAGCAGTACCTGTTAGTTGCCAAAAAAATTTAATTATTTAACAAAAATGTATTTCTGACAATGTAAGGTTCGTGCTAAGTATATTTTTGTTTTCTCAGATATTGTTAAAAATTTTTTAGCTTATTTTGTAAATAACTACTCACATCATAAAAGATGGCCATCATTCACCATTTTTAAAAATTTCTTCCCCTGGTGTTACTTGTTTAATGTACATGCTAGATTCAAACTATAGATATATTTGGATGGTTCTTCTACATGTGTAAACAGCACAACACTGTGCCAACATATTAAGTTTTTTCCTGATAGGTGTGACACAGGTGTGGAAACTTTTAAAAACTTCAAAAACACATATCTTGATCCAGGAATGAAAGAAAATGAATAGAGAAATGTGCATCTTGATACTTGTGCAAGAAGAACCTTATTACTGAAAAAAGCTACATGGTAATAACAAATACTGCTGGACAATGAATATTAAACTGAATTAATAGGATGGTGGGCACTGTCACTAAAGGTTATTGACAGGAGGGGCACCAAATGTTAAAATGGAGGAAGGGCCATGTGCTGCAGTCTGACCATGGCTGGTGGTGAGGTGACTGTGGTGGCTGAGTGGGGAGCAGGAGAACAGTGGAAAAAGAAAGATGAGAAGTGTTGATTGTGGGACATGGAGCATTTAAAATACATGGACCCCAAATGTTAAACTGAGCCAACAGGGTGGTGGGCACTGTTACTGAAGGTGTCTAGTGGTGCCCCCTCCCTGTGATCCCACAACTGCATAGTAAGGAACATGTCCCTGTTGTCTAGTGGTACCCCTGTCCCTCTGATCCACCCCCACATTTTAAGGAACATGTCCCTCCAATCCCACCCCATAAAGTGCAAACAGTTCCTTGGTGTCCAATGATCCTTTTCCTGACCTGCATCCATGCCTGAGGTTGTATGTATTATTCCCCCATTTATAGTTGACTCTGGCCCCATGGATCCCTCTTGGGGCTAGGCCCCTGACCCCCACCACATATTTTACAAACCTGACACCTATGGGAAAGCATACTAAAAATGGGGAAAAATTGTATCATACAAGGCAGGAGATAAGAGGCAATCTAAGAGAATAAAACAATCTAGGTCAACATTTTCTCCATCATGCACTGCTGCTTTAAGGATCATCCCACTGTATCCGCCTCTAGTAACTAATTGTTTCAGCTGCACCAAAGTATGGCCACTAACAATACTACAGCAACACTCTCTCCCCCCCCAATAAGGTAATGAGGCCTATGGTTAGGAGACTCACTCCCCATATCAAACGCATGGGAAAAGCATCCTCAAGATAAAATACTTGCTCACACCAGATGGGCAACATGTAGAAGCATTCATAGCTTTGTGGCAACTCTATAACATACCCAGACATGACTTTTGGAGATACCTGCAAATACGTAGCATGGTGGGCCACACATTCATGGGGGGACAACAATAAGTCTATGCTTGATTCCTTTTCTTTTTTCTCAGTATGCAGCAAACTTAATAAAGAGAAAGCCAGTTTTTATATGCAGGTCCCTAAGGGATGCCCCACCTAATTAATCACTCCCTACTAAGCTAACCTGAGAGGCAGAACTTAACACTTATGTTTCTGAGGAAGCATGGGCCACAAGCCTCTTCTAGGCCCATAAACCTTGCAAGGATGGTAGGAGCTGCCTAGTTCAAAACAAGACTGTACAGATATGGTACAGGACCCCTGCAGTTCTCAAGACATTAGGATTGTTTTTAGAAGATTAATGCTGGAGGTGACAGCAACTGGTAACCCACCTCTTTCACATTTTAGGGGACTGCCCCTCTATACAGCACTTCTGGGAAGGGGTTAAAAATGTTTGTAGAATGGTGTTAGGACCCCAAATTACAATGAATGGTCCTCTGCTCCTCTTAGAGAGATCCTCTTTGCCTAAACACTAACCTGGAACACAGTGGGCGGTGGCTGTCTGTGTGACTACAAGGAAGCTCTTACTTTGTAAATGTAGAACCCTAGACATCCCCACTTTGAGTAATTGTTTCACTACAGCTGGTTATTTAGCAGCCCTCAGAAGACTCTCATAATGTAATGCTGAAACCTCATGTTTTCTTGGAGTTCTGGGGCTCATATCTTACATCAACCTTCTTCCACAATAATAGGCAGTGATGCCTATTAGTAACTTTTTGCAGCTGCAGGATGGAGCTCTGCAAGCTGCCTTACTATCACTAGGGAAAAAGGTCACTTTAGACGCCCACCAAAGCACAGTTTTGGAGCTGATGCACAATATCTCCACCTGAAAGCACTCTGCTGGGGGGGGGGAGACAGAGAGAGAGAAAGAGAGTAAGAGAGTGTGTTCGATACACATTCCTCTCCTACATGCAGAATACTCATGCCAGCTCAAATTATAATCAATGAATGTGCTCAGTATAAACAGCACACGCAGCTTGTTTAACTAACTAAGCACACTGGAGAAATTTGAGCCTTAAATAAAGCCTTTCGACTAATCTTACGTGCTCTCAGACTTACACATACCTGCCATCTTTATTCCCAGGCAAATCTGCTCAATCTTGACGAACGTCTTGGGTATCAAACCTGCATCCTTACCAAAAAAACTCTCCTTGGGCTCTCTCCTCCTGGTTTGACTGCTGTTATCCACCAAGTAAACTCACTAGCTTCAACACTGTCCTCCAGTAAAACCAAGTTGAAGGTACCTAGGGCAAGGACCTTTCATGGACAACGGGCTTTCCTCTACCGTGACCCTTCTTGGTACAATTCCCTCCCTGCCAGTATCTCAGACACCCCCACAATCTCTTGCTTTAAAACTACTCTCCGGAACCACCTTTTCACTACTCCCAGCTGTTGCTGTTTCTAAGCTATCTTGCTCACTCTCTGACAAAGCCCCTGTTGGCTGCTCAAATCCTTTACCTTCTCTACCCTTGGTTCCTGTTACCTCCCTGTTGACTCCGCTAAAACACACTGTATTGATATCCTATGTTTTTTTTTCTGATGTTCTAGTTATTTCCCTGAACAATGTTAACTTCACCAATCCTGTATGTGGTAAATTGTTGATCTCATTTGTCCTCCTGTATCCTCAAAAAAACTGTACACTGTTTCTCTGTACCAAGTTGTTATCAATGTATTGTCCTCTCTGTAACGAGGTACCTTTGTAAACGAGCCTCTGGCTCAAAGGTTGTAAACTGATGCTTAATAAATAAATAAATAAATAATTACTCTGCTGTCTTTTTAGTTCGGTCTTAAAGGACACCTAAACCCTCCTTTTACACATTTTATCTAAACAATGCCATGTTGGTCAAAACTGAGTTTGTAATGAGACTGCGTTGCTACAGCAGAGATTCAAAGTGTGTGTGTGTGTGTGTGTGTGTGTGTGTGTGTGTGTGTGTGAGAACCCTTTCAGGACCTAATTCTTAGTGTCATTCTGATAAATTTGTTTCAGATTTGAATTATTCTCGCAACTACTCACAAGTGTCATTCTAGGGGAAGTGAGGGGGTTAGGAACCAGACTTATATAGGGAAATGTTTAAAATTGAAGCTGACCAAATGTGATACCTTAGTTGACTTTTCCTTCAACTTAAACTTTTAAATTATTTCCCAGCCTTTTACAAATAAAGCTTATTATGTGCACTGAATGGAGGCTGATGGCTTGGATAAAAAATATATTTATTTCTGAAATCACTGATTGTAACCTACAGTATATGTACGTAACACTCATCACTGATGGACTTGATGGAGTACATAGTATTATATGGCACAGGTCTTTAATTTTGTTTTTAGTTTTATTTGATCCTTAGGCCCACATCTCCTTACCCCTCCCCCCCCAACAAACACCACACACATTTGAATCTAAACTTGCTCTGTAAACCAACAGCATGAGTGCAAAACTGTAACAGCTGGGAGCCTTATTGATTTGAATCACATAACCTGTCATACAGAGAAATATAGCCCCCCAACCCCCATGTCTAGGGGTATAGGTGGAATATGTCCATGGGGAGGGGTGCCCACAGCAGCAGAAACACTTCCAGTGGCCACATTACCTAGGCCCGATGTCACACACAGGGTGCCCTTTTCCTCACTGGTACTGGATGAAAACAACAGGTTAATGCATATTAAACAGTTCCTTTCAATAACAGAATGTCCACATGGAACTTCAAGAAACAACAGAGATCCCAAGTGTATTAAACATATCACACATAGCTCCAGGGAGCATCAGTTAATTTGTGGGGAACATGTTCAGTTTTCATATGGCCGATATAGCCATAATAGCAGCTGTTACCTTGACCGAGGAGGTTGCACAGTCTTTAGGGTAGCATTAATTCGGGACCACTATGGGCAAAAAAGTTTGAAGGCAGCACAACTCCCAAAACTGGTCACAGTGCCTGACAGCCCATTATTCTTCACAGGTGCTCAAACTTTCAATGATCCCTATCTCTCTCTCTCTCTCTCTCTCTCTCTCTCCATACTGGCTCAGCGGGTATCCATAGGAACATGCAATCCTCACAGCTTGGGGATTTGTAGGTTACCTCATGACCCCTGCATCCTTTCCCAGAACTAGCAGCATCTGTCCATGAACTGAGATGGGGAACATGTCCTTTGGAGCTCCAAGGCAAATTGCACTCTGGCCACTACATTCACTGCCGCATTCTTGCCCACTGCATCCCTACATGGATCAGCACAGGCTGCCAGGGCACTCTGCAACTTGTAGCTGGCTGGCTCCCCTCTCAACTTTAGCTGCCCTCCAAGATATTGTGCAGCTTGCAGCTTCTAGCTCCAACTTCTTCCTCTGTATCCCCCTCCCAAGTGCCACCTGCAGTAGGCTGAAGCAGGCAATTGCCCCACCCAGCCCTGACTCACTTTCACTCCCTCACTGCTGACTCCTCCAACCAGAACTTCCCCTTCTGCCTAAACTGCTGGACTTTATCCCCTCCATGTGCCTGTGGTGACCTCTAGACCCTCAGGAGATTCCTCCCGATTGCTAAGAAGAATGAACCCTTCTACCTACTGGCTGAATAAGGCCACAAAGATCCATAGAAGGGTGAACAGTCTAGTAATCCTCCAAAGGGGGGTTACAAAAGCATAGAAATTGATGGCAGATAATGACCACTGGGCCATCTAGTCTGCCCATTTTTAATTATGTTCACTTTTACTGCAAACCCAACTTGATCTACAACGTTGTCTTTTCCACCCCATTCTTCCTCCTAGGATTCCTTTGTGCCTGTCCCAGGCATTTTTGAAGCCCACCACTGGTTTCACCACAAATCCAAAGTAACTCAGTACTCTTAAGTCTGTAGTCAGATCAATCCAGATCCAAACACAATTGATATGCAAAAAGAAGATTTATTACATTCTAAAGAACGAGAGGACCAACTGGCAAACAAAACAGAACAAAGCTCTAACGTGCCCCAGTGCTTCGACTCACTAATGAGTCTTCATCAGGGGGTAAAGGTTACATCATGAACAATGCCCTTATATAGTCAAATGATTAAACAATTATTCAACTAATACACATATGATTTTAACAAACACTTAAAAGTCTGTGTACCACATAATACCTAAAATCGGTCACTAGATGGTGCTATTATACTGCAGCACGTACATCTTATAGTTAAGACACCAATACATATCAGTTTAAAGGACACAGTCAAAAAATGGTGATAAAATGAAATAAAAAATGATGAACTGGATGAAAATGAGACCAAACCTCCAGCAAATCCTGGTTAGAGGCAAGAGAGACTAGAAGGCAACCAAAAGTACAGGACCTCCTAGTAAATAAGGACTAGGAAGCTGGAGGGCAGCCAGATGAGATGAAAATTAGCCTATAAAAAAAAAAGACATTATTTCACAATTGCAACAATTAATCCTAGATCTCTATATTAAACATGTATGAATAGCATAATTTCATCCTAATATCACATCAGAATCTTAAATAAATTAATTTGTTTTCAAATTATTTCAAAAAAGGTTTCAATTCCCATTTGTCATTAAGTCCCTGTGGTTTCACACTATGTAAAGTGTGAATCCAAAAGCTCTCACGTTGTAATAGTAGGTTAGATCTGTCACCTCCATTTTTCATCTGTGACATGTTCCAATCCTATGAATTTCAAATCGTCTGGTTTAGACTTATGTAGATCTGAAAAATGTGTACCTACAGGAGTATCTTGTTTATTATTCACAATCAAGCGAATGTGCTCCTGTACTCTTTGTTTTAAAGATCTTACAGTCCTACCCACATAAACTAAATTGCAAGTACACCATAATACATAAACAATATAGGGGGTATTACATGTAATGAGTTCCCTGATTTCAGCTTTGGTGTTTATACATATAGGATGTGTGAATTCTTTGGCTGGTACACCATATTTACAAACATTGCAATTGCTACATCTGTAGTAGCCACTAGAGTGACATGGTAACCATGTACTGGTAGCTTTTATCACAGCTGGAGTCCAGCTGTGAACCAATCTGTCCCTAAGATTTTCACTTCTATTAAAAGTGACTCTGGGTTTAGGACCCACAGATGTACCCACCATGTTATCTCCCAGTAAGATAGGCCAATTTTTATGTATAACATTACTTATCTGGCCTGCCACGTGGTTAAAGTCTGGGACAAATGTGCATGGTACTTTTTCTGTTTGTGTTGTGTTCATTCTGTTTGTTTCTTTAAGGAGATCATCCCTGCTCATTTTTTGTACTCTTTCTCTTATTTGTTCTAAAAACTTTTTGTCATATCCCCTTACTTCAAATCTTTTCAGGAGTTCATCAGTTTGTATGATAAATTCATTATTGGAGCTACAATTTCTCCTTAATCTCAATATTTGTCCAAAAGGGATGGAATTTTTTAGGCTGCGAGGATGGGCACTACTAGCCAATAGTAGCGAATTTGTAGCCGTACTTTTTCTAAAGCACCTGGTCTCTATCTTATTCTTATTGACATAAAGGCAAAGATCCAAAAAAGAAATGCTCCATGGATCAGTCACATATGTGAATTTTAAATTATATGTGTTGTTATTAAGCCACCCTATGAATTGAGAAATGGCATCAGTTGGTCCCTCCCAGATACATAAGACATCGTCACTAAAGCGATGCCAATGTACAATATTTTTAACAATGGATTAGTACTAGAAAAAACATCTTTTTCCCAAGATCCCAGAAACAGATTGGCATAGCTGGGTGCCATTGATGCACCCATAGCAGTGCCACACTTCTGCAAGTAAAATTCACCTCTAAACTCAAAATAATTGTGTCAATAAAAACTCAGTTGCTTCCATGATGAATTCATGTGGAATATTTTCAGTTTTAGATAATTCTTCCATCCAAAATTTTATTGCCTCCAGCCCCATTTGATGTTGAATTGAAGTATATAGAGATTCAACATCAATACCTAGCCACTGATATCCTGGTTTCCACTCTGTTTCCTGTAATTTTGAGTACTTCTTTACTGTCCTTGATGTATGAAGGGAGCTTAATGACTTGAAACTGTAGAAAGAAATCAATAAATTTACCCAAATTTTGTGTAAGAAAGTCACATCCTGACACTATAGGCCTACCTGGTGGTTTAAGTATATCTTTATGAATTTTTTGGTAGAATATAAAAGCTTGGAATAGTAGGATTATCCTGCCAAATAAAATTATATTCTTTTTCTGATATTAAACCACTATCTACAGTATATTTAAGCAGTTGAAACAATTCTCTTTTAAAGGCCTGAGTAGGATCAGAGGGTAATTTACAGTAGTGATTGGTATCATTTAGTAAGGTATAAACTATATCACTATAATGTACAATGTCCATTACTACAATGTTACCCCCACTTGTCCGCTGGCTTAATGACTATATCCTGATTTTTAGAAAGACTTTCCAAAGCTATTTTCTCATTCCGTGTAAGATTACACCACCACTGCCGCCCATGGAAGGCCAGGAATCCACCACTCTTTCTGTGAAGAAGTACTTCCTCATATCTCTCCTGAATCTACCTGCTTCCAGCTTCATATTATGTATTACCCCTTGTTCTACAGCATCTTCTTATCTGAAACATATCTCCCTCCTGTACCTTATTAACCCCTGTGAAGTATTTAAAGGTCTTCATCATATCCCCAATCTCCATCCTCTCCTCTAGGGTGTAAATATTGAACCTTTCAGTCTCTCCTCACAGGGATTCTGATGTAGACCTTGCACCATTTTGACAGCCCTCGGATCTCTTCTTGCTGCTTTCTCCTTTTCAAATTGTTCCCCCTTCCACACCTTTCTCCTTTGACTGCTCATTTTCCCCCTTCTTCCTTTGCTAGCCCCCTGCTTCCTTGAATAACTTGCATCCTTGTGAGACTCTCTCCCCTTGGGATCTCCCTACTCTCTCTCTCAACCTGCAGTGGCCCACTTTCTGCCTCCCCTATTTCTTCCATCACCCCCCAGGCTACTTTAAATGTCCATACAAGTAACATTTGAATTGTTTACTTAGGACGGTGGTTGCCTCCTGGATGAAGACAGGCCATCACCTTAGTATAGGTTCTTATCCTTCCAGATTGGCCCACAGTTCCCAATGTAGCTATACCTCTCCTCTCTGCACCTGTCCTTCTACCATTACCTGAAAGCCTTGGCACAAAGCTCCATCTCCTTCCCCATATAGTACAAGATGCATTTGCCGCTCACATTTTACAGGCATGGGAAACACAGGATCAACCAGATAAATGATCTACCTTTACCAAAATGAAATCTACACACAGAGCTGACTATGGCAGTTCATCTTTATGTTTAAGCCCATGAAACACCCTTATCAAGTGAATGCATTAGTAGCCATAGTGGCTCTGACCAGAATTTGTTTGAGTACATCTACTTCATGTTAGAGGTGTGGTAGGCTCTAGTCTATTACACTATGTTTCTGATTATACTGCACATCTTATATAGATTACTATGGAAAGGGAGAAAGGGGAAATTGTAAACCAAAAAAGGCACACTAAGTTGAGGCTTGTTTTCAGGTACAGCCTGGGAGCACAAGGAAGTTAAGTGACTTGCTTTGGGTCACACAGTATGCAAGTGGGGCTGTGGGGTTCAAACCTTGGTCTCCAAGTTGTCAGCTCAGTGCCCTAAACCACAGTGCTATATTGCCTCATTCCACCCAATTAGTATTTCTTTATGAGCTAAAATGTCCAAAACCATAATGAATTAGTAACACTATTCCCATAGTTACTACTATTCCTTATAGTATTCTTTATTTTGGAAACTTATGACTTTTCCTGTATACCGTCTACATTATCTGTAGTCAAAATTGGAGACATTCTATTGTGTTGTAACCTATTTAATGTACTGTATGTGCGTGTGTTTTTGAAATTCAATAAAACTAACAAAAACATAGCTGTTCAATCTTGATAATACCTTTGAGTGTGCAGAACACTGAGATCATGTCCCCTCCCTGCACCATAGAAACATAGACTTTGACGGCAGATAAGGACCGCTTGGTCCATCTAGTCTGCCCATTTCCCTACCTACAGGATAGGCAGCAGATCCTAGTTAACCAACAGCCTATTTCTTCCTACCCCCCACAAGAAATGACTTATGTCTGTCCCATGTATTCTTGAATTCTCCCACAGTTTTAGACCCCACCACCTCCTCAGAAAGGCTGTTCCATGCATCCACTACCCTCTCTGTGAAATAATACTTCCTCACATTGCCCCTGAACTGCCCCCCTCTATCTTTAAATTATGTCCCCTTGTTCTTGCACATCTTTTTTTCTGAAAGATGCTACCCTCTTGAACTTTGTTGAGTCCACTGAGGTACTTAAAAGTTTCTATCATGTCCCCCCTCTCCCTTCTTTCCTCAAGGGTATACATATTAAGCTCCTTTAGTCTCTCCTCATATTGCTTCTCTTGCAGACCCTGCACCATTTTAGTTGCCCTCCTCTGGACTGCCTCTATCCTGTCTATGTCCTTGCGGAGATGGGGTCTCCAGAACTGGACATAGTACTCCAGATGGGGTCTCACCAACTGTCTGTACAGAGGATAACAACTTCCTGTTTTCTGCTGCAGATGCCTCTCCCTATGCATCCCAGTATACCCCAGCCCTCCCTACTGCCTTCTCACATTGCTTGCTAACCTTAACGTCATCTGATATGATTACCCCAGGTCCCTTTCCTTTTTGTTATTACTACCTCCCCCATTGTGTATTCTTCCCCTGGGTTCTTGTTTCCCAGGTGCATTATTTTGCACTTCTTTGCATTGAATCCTAGCTGCCATACTTCTGACCATTCCTCCAACCTTGCCAAGTCCCTTCTCATCCTTTCCACGCCTCCTTGTGTATCAACCCTGTTGCAGATCTTTGTGTCATCTGCAAAGAGGCATACTTTTCCTTCCAGTCCCTCTGCAATGTCACTTATGAAGACATTAAAAAGGACTGGACCCATACTGAACCCTACGGTACCCCACTAGTAACCCCTCTTTCTTCGGAGTGGACTCCATTTACAATTACCTTCTGTGTCCTGTTGTCCAGCCAATGTTTTACCCAGGCTACCACCCTGGGACCCACTCCCAGGCTGGTTATTTTGACTATTAATCTTTTGTGTGGGACTGTGTCAAATGCCTTGCTAAAGTCTAGGTAGGCCATGTCCATAGCCCCTCCCTGGTCTACTACTTTGGTCACCCAGTCAAAGAAATCTATTACATTCATCTGACATGAGCTTCCCACTGTGAACTCATGCTGCCTTGAGTCCTGTGCCCCACTGGCCTCTAGGTACTCAACTATTCTTTCCTTCAAGTGACTCCATCACTTTCCCTACCACAGAGGTCAGATTGACAGGTCTGTAGTTTCCTGCCTCTGTCTTGGTCCCACTTTTGTGAAGGGAATCACATCCGCCTTCCTCCAGTCCTCGGGTACCACACCATCCTCCACGATTTATTAAAAGAGTTGCCAGTGGTTTCACCTAGTTCCCCCTTAGTTCTTTTAGAATTCTGGGGTGAATTCCATCAGGCCCCATTGCTTTGTCCACCTTCAGTTTTAGGAGTTCTTGCAGAACCCTTTCTTCTGTAAAAGGACTGGGATCGACCCCCCTCATCAAGAGTGCTTCTGTTAATTGGATTAGGCACTTCCCCCTCCTCTTTTGTGAATACTGAGCAGAAATATTCATTCAGAATCCCTGCTTTTTCACTGTCCCACTCTGTCCACCCACCGTTCATTCTATTCAGCCTCACTATCCCTCCCTTTGTCTTTCTATGCTCGCTGATGTACCTATAAAAGGTTTTATCCCCCTTCTTAACCGAGTTGGCTATCTTTTCCTCAGTTTGGGCCTTTGCTATTCTGACTTTCCTCCAGTATGAATACTGTCTATAAGGGCCACCGGTCTCTCCTAATATGGCAGCTGTTGTCATCCTAACCCCTGATTACATTTGGTGACTCCTTGCTGTCCCTTTTTGACTGCCTCAAGGTCCACTTTTTATTGTGAAGCACAGAACTGCATGCAATATTCCAGGTCTGGCCTACCCAGGGCCTTGTAAAGAGGTAGGGTTACTTCCCTTGCCCTGCTGGCCACCCCAGTTTGAGGCACTCCAACAGTCTGATAGCCCTACTGCTTTACAGACTCCCACAGACTCCCTCCCATGGCAGTGCCCCCCCAGGTTCACCCCAAATTCTGGGCAGAGGCTATTTTATAAAGACGTGGCAGTAGGCAGTTCAGTGGATAGTTCAGTGGATGGTACAGAGCCTGGGGGGAGTGTGGTGTCATTTCGCATGGCTTTCAGATTTTTCTGCCCTTATTTTCCCATCCTCTTGGGTACCTTATTATTGAGGACTGAGCAGATGCATGCATTGCATTCACCCCAGTCAGGAGGCACCACCCTCCCTTTAGGCTCTGCTTGCACTACCACCTGTGGTCACTCAGGTGGCCGTGTTGAAGTGGAGACTATCATCCTCGCTCCCAGAGGAGGTGGTACCAATGCTGAACCCTGAGTGACACCACTGAGTACCCCTGTCCATGAACTGCCTTGTGCCACTTGTCATGAGAGGGTGAGATTATATAATGGTCAACTAACCACAACACACTAGTCTTACTTTACCTCTCAGTTAAAGTGTTGTACTTTAATGTTTGCACAAAGGGATGATGAAATGAGTTTACATAAAAACAAAGATCTCAGACCCCCAAACTCATACCACAGGTTACTGTATGGACAGGTAATGCAAGTATTCCAGATGTGCTATGCCATTACAGTTCCATGATGTTCTGGATAGACAGTCCTTCTCTGAAAATGAATTTAGTCCACAGGCTTATTCACCCCAAGGCCTTTCATGAACAAACCATACCAATGAGTCAGAAAACAACTATTGTGGCCCAATGATCAGTGGCAAATGACTGGTCACTTATTTATTAATGACCGCAACATATTATGCCTAATTGGCAACATGACCAGTTGGATTTTGATATCAGACTTGTTTAGCTGTATTACATTGCCACAAGTACTGGAATTTTGACAACCACAGATTTTAGTCTAGTGTCCAAAATGCCAAAAGTTGAAGAATTTTCACACCATACTGTCAAAAATGTTCAGTCTGCTGAGGAAATTATTAGAATCTGAACACAACTGAAAAAAAAATGTTGCATCTCTAGTGGGTTATTCCGGGGTTAATAAATTGAACAATTTTAAAAATTAAACGGGTCAAATAACAAGTGGTGGTTTATGTGAGGGGTACTATTGGAAGAAACACCATCTAATCCTCAACTTTTCTTCTGTTTCCTAGGGGCATTTTTTAGCTCACTATGTAATGGACAATTCTGATAAGGACAACTTGTATTGTTTAGATGATAACCACACACATCTAATACTGGTGGATAATGGATCCCATGCACACTACTCGATTGAAGTTAAGATCAGAACTGAGTTAGAAAGATACATTTCTGAGAGCAACAACCCAGGTCAGTATATGGTATATCATATGGTTTTGTTAAAGAACAAGTAGCCAGTAAAACCAAATGTTAAATTCTATTACTGTATTTTTATAACAAATATGCGTAACTTCAGTGTTTTCTACATTTTGTTTTAAATTTTTGCCCATTATGGTTCTATAATGCAATACTTATTTCTTGATGCTTTTCAGAAAGAATCTCACTATCCCCAGCTGACCTGACAAATGCTGTTTATAACATCACAACCTGTTGTCATGGTATGCACTATGCTTTCTTTAACATGGACTTTCTGGGGTCAGTTAGGGACAGTCAGATACTTTTAATATGCACTTCCTAGACAGTCTACCAAAATGTGTTTTAAACCCTGGAAAGGAAAACTGAAAATAATAAAAAGTCTTCTTTCGTAAATTATAATAGCTGACACATTGTATAAGAAAGGACATGTTAAAGTACAGAGCTACTTTTTGAACTGTAAGCAATGGCAGCTGCTAGGGAGTCCCTTTCATTCCCAAAGTCTCGTGTATAATTTTTAGCTTTTACAGCTTTCTCAGGCTTTGACTATAAAAATTGCAGATATCAGGATCACTGTACATCAAGTGAAGAATTTTGCAGTTGTTGTGATGCAATTGTAGTATCTGGCTGTTTGGCTATGATTTCCAAAATAAGTAGAAACCAATTTATTTGGTCTGTGAACCAAAAATCAGAAACCTTTAGAAAAATATTTAAAAAAAAAATTAGTTTCAAAGTCATTTAGTTACTGATAAGTTTAAAAGGATCAATAACTGAAAACTGTTGAAAACTGTATTGATATATCTGTTCAGTTTTTCTCTGGCTCCAAGCTTTCATTTGAAGAACCAAATTAATTTTAGCCTTAATGGTTCCAACAATGGTTCTTTCTACCAATAACTTTTTTTGAAAATCGTCAACACTTAAAACCTTAGAGCTATAAGTAATGATACACTTTTAAAATTATTGATAATATATTTTAGTTACTGTACCTGAAAACTGCATCAATATAATTATTACGGTGGCAGTGGGTGGAGCCCTGCAGACATTTAGAGATTACAGTAGAAAAAAGGAGCTCTGAACATTCCTAATGGACTAGTTAAAATTGGAGATGTTTTTGCTCTGTTCTTCTGTATTCACTGAGTTCAGCAGTGTTGCAATGCATTATTGTATGTGCTAAGCTTCAATGTGGATATAATTTTCTTTGAAGAAAGATTGATAGCTCATAAACATGTTAGTTTACTCCCCTTTCCCAGCAAAGAATCTCTTGAAAAGATTTATGCTGTTTTTTTAGCATCTTAAGACACTGCCTGATTAGCACTGTATCAGACATAGTTTACTATATCAGAGGATGGGTGTTTCCTCAACCCCTTCTACTCACACACATACGCTCCATCCTCATGGCCACAACATTCGAAAAAAATACTGCAGCCTAATGTGTTATAAAACAATAAAGAAACTGTTTGTCATGCTTGGTTATGTGGGGCACAGTGGAGTTCAGTTTACAATGTGCTATCATGGTAAACGTAATTATATATTTGCATTCAGCTGTTTAATGATTAAAATAACACATTCATCAATATTGCCTCTTCTCCACTTCCACCATTTCTCAACTACATGATTTATATAATGATAGAAGAGAAATAATTATAGATTTCCTTTAAATATTTCCTATCCTATCCTGGATAGCATAGGGGAGATGCTTCATCTCATTATCATAGCAATCTTTTTTTTACACATTTTTGCACGGTACTTACTCAGGATATCCCAGATTAGATGCAATATCTTGTTTTCAGTGGGGTCATGATTTTAACCATTTTCACAATGTATTTATCCAGGGTAGCCTAGTCCAGATGTCAAATATTGTTTTCAGTGTGTTCTGACTATACACAATGCAGCATAATAATGTATAGATGTAGAACCCCACTGAAAATAAGATGTCAGCTCTTCTGTGAACTATGAACTATCAAGGCTAAATATATAGCAATCAACAGGCATATTCTAGAAAAAAACACTGTAAAAATGTGTTGAGGGGCAGTTTCAATGTGGTCTTTCTTTACACATTTTTACAATGAGTTTTCCTAGAATATGCCTGCTGATTGCTATATATTTAGCCTGGATATTTACAGATGAAATGGCATCTCATTTTCAGTGAGGATCTACATCTACACATTATTATGCTGCAGTGCATAAAATCAGAACACACTGAAAACAATATTTTACATCTGGACTAGACTACACTGCATAAATACATTATAAAAATGATAAAACCATGACCCCACTGAAAACAAGATATTGCATCTAATCTAGGACATCCTGAGTAAACACAGTACAAAAATGTGTAAAAGATCCCTATGACAATGAGATGTAGCATCTCCCCTGTTTTATCCAGGATGCAAAATATAGGATAATAAATATTTAAAGGAAAACTACTTTAAATTGACCTTGACTGTTCTCACTGACATAAACAGTTTCTTTATTGTTTTATAACATATTAGATTGCAGTATTTATTTTGAATGTTGTGGCCATGAAGATGGTGTGTACAGTATGTGTGTGTGTGTGTGTGTGTGTGTGTGTGTGTGTGTGTGTGTGTGTGTGTGTGTAGCTGTAGCTCAATATATTTTTTCCAAAAAAGCATAGTAAAAATGCCTGCTGGTTGCTATTTATTTCACATGGATAAATCACAGAAGACCTGGCAAATATCTGAGACAATGCTTATCTGATCAGAGTGGATATTGATTCAATTACTTTAGAATTAAATAAATATAATTGGGAATGTTTCTATACACGTCCTATTTCTGAATGTTGGGATATATTACATCATACATTAATTGGTCTGAGAGACCGTTACGTTCCTCATAAAGAAAACAATTCATATAATAGGCACTACCCAAAATGGATGAATAAAACATAAAAAAACAGTATTAATGATAAAAATAAGAAAAAATTCTAAGTGCATAAAAAACAAAACTATTGATAACTAGAATTTATATTTGCTCAGTCAAAAAAAATGCAAAAGGGCTATACGCAAGGCAAAAATTAAGTGGGAACATAATTAAGCTGCTAATGCTAACAAACATAATAGAAAACCTTTTTTCTCATATGTAACTTCACTTAAAAAAACATCTTGCCAAGTTGGTCCATTGCAATATAATGATCAGATAATTAATGACCCTTGGGATATGGCAAAAATATTTAATACAAAATTTTGTGAGATATTCCAAAAGTCCCATGAGAAGTCTCCTTCTGTTCCATGTATTGACCAATCTATTACAATCTCGAAGGAGAATATTTTACTTAAATTATCTCTACAGAAAGGTAAAACCAGCATTTCCCCTAACTATCTAGTGGGCTACTATTTATATTTATTACAACATTCTTTTGTGTTTCCACTCTGGCTACTGTTTAATAATTGTATAGCTCAGAATTTCATCCCTGACTCATGGAAAGCAGCCTTTGTAATACCAATTCACAAAAAGGGACCTAAAAATAACTAGGAGAATTATGGGTCCATCATTTTAATGTTGCCTCTCTGCAAAATGTTGGAAAGCCTAATAAAAGACATAATCTCCATTAATTCTGATATATCTGATTCATCCCATCATGGATTTAAAAAGGGATGTAGTTGTTTAACCAACTTGGTGTTTTTTACAAAAATGTCAGTTATTCACTCAAGAAGAAGATATCATATGATGTCATCTTTATTGACTTTAGAAAAGCCTTTGACATCATGCCACATTGGGGCTTAATTAAAAAGCTATTTGATCTAAAAATTAATGGATTTATTATCAACTCTATTTCTAATTGGTTATCTAACAGAACCCAATGCGTAATTATAAATGGTCACTTGTCTGATATTGATGGTGTTACTAGTGGTGTTCCACAGGGTTCTGTGTTGGGACCCTGCCTGTTTCAAATTTTTATAAGTGACTTAACCGAAGATTGCATTTCCATAAATAAAATAAATGTGCAGATGATATAAAAATAGGATGACCATGCCCAACTGTGGACCAAATAGACACCATCCAGTCAGAATTGAATAACATATCTAATTGGGTTATCAAGTGGGAGATGCAATTAAATCCCGATAAATTCAAGGTTATACATTTGGGTGCTTTAAATTGGCAGGTGACTTATCACCTAGCTGGCAAAAAAACTTAGGCCCAGATATTCAAACTGTGTCAGACTGTGGCTCAAAGCCTGGGCACAGTGCAACTTGGCTGCACAGGGGTGTTGACTGGGTGATATTCAATGGAGCTGCGCCATGGCACAGCATCATTGAATATTGCACCCTGGCCACCCACAGTGTGCATGGCGCAGTGGCACTGTGCCAGCACAAGTGGCCAGAGTGCAGCAGGAGGATGTGCTAGCACAAGTTCTGTTGCGCTATGTGCAGCAACCGCGATATTCAAAAGTGCACATGCAAATGGGGCCATAATGTATGCAAGGTGCAAATGCGGCCATTTGCATGTCATTATGGCCCCATTTGCATGCAGGTGCACCGATCCCCGGCGACTTGCACCTGGCACCCTGCCAGGCAGCAGCCGTCGGGGACCAACTCCCACTGCCCAGCGGCAAATGTGCCTCTACAGCCCGGATCACAGGCTCTGTATAACAAATGATTTTATATCCTGGTGGTCCAGTGGATCACTGTCAGCCCCATCATGGGCTTAAGTATAAACAAATGATTTCCTATATCCCTGGTGGTCTATAGCGGTATCCCCCGCCACCGCCCACTGAGCCCCACTGCCCTGTTCCCCTGGTCAGTGGTGGGTGGCAGCACCCCACCCACCTGCCACCTGTCAACTGACACCATAGGTAGGGTTCTCCGCCCGTTGGTCCACAGTGTGAGCCAATGGGGCGCAGCCCGTGCCGTACTATATCGCTCAGATATGTCACGATCCATTAAATATATCTGGAATGTGTAGCACGGTATGGGCTGCATGCCCATTGGCTCATGCTTTGGACAAATTGGCATACAGCCCTATCTACGGTGTCAAATAGTGGAGTGGCGGGAAGCAGGCGGGTTGGATGTTGCTGCCTGACGCTGACCGGGGGAGTGAGGCGGTGGGGCTCAGCGGGTGGGGAGGGGGGTACCACTAGACCACCAGGGATATAGGAAATATTTTATTTATACTTAAGCCCATGATCGGGCTGACAGCAGTCCACTGGACCATCAGGGATATTAGATGTGATTTTTTGAACAGATGCCCACGATCAGGCATGAGGGGGCGCTGCCACATTGGTGCAGCTGGAGCTCGGGTGGCCACCCACAGGTGGCTGCTGCCGTGTTGCACCCTGCAATATGGCAGCTCACCTGTGGGTGGTCAGCCATTGTTCCTTTTTTTTTTGATTAACTTTGTGCGGTGCAAGTAGGGGTTGCGCATGTATGGACTCGGCACACCCTGGGCTGAATATCGGGATGTGCAGAGTATGCATGAGTACACCCCCGCACCTGCGCCACATACATTACTGATGCGCTTTGATGCATTGGGATTTGTGCCAGGCACAATTCCCGTTTGAATATTGCACCGGGGTGCATCAGTGGGTTGCACATGCTGCAACACTGTTGCGCCATGCGCAACCCTTTTGAATATCTGGGCCTATGTATTTCAGTAAATGAAAGAGATTTGGGAATAATTATATCCTCAGCTTTTTGTCTCTCTACACAGATTAATGAGACTATTGCTAAATCTAATAGTCACCTGGTCCATTAGGCATAATATAAAATCTAAGGATAGGAGAGTTTTTTAATGCCTCTGTTTCGAGCCTATGTTCGGCCCCATTTTGAAAATGCTTCCCAACTATGGAGCCCCTTTGAGAAATCAGACATTAACTTACTTGAAAAGGTCCAGCGTAAATACACTAAACATATTAAAGGACTATATAATGATCCTTATGAATTTAGGCTTGTATCTCTGAATTTGATGTCATTAGTGGTTCGACATATGCAGGGTGATCTTCTGTTTACGTATGATGTTATGCAAGACCCTTTCCTAATTGCCGAACTGGGATTTGAGTTCAAACAGAACCCATATAACACAAGAGGCCATCCACTTCAATTATATGGTAAAACTTTTAATTTGATGGCAAGCACATTTTTCTTCTCCTTATGTGTAATAAAACCTTGGAATTCCCTGCCTGAGGATGTTGTTATTAGCAGTTCTAAACATATGTTTAAAAACCGTCTGGAAAAGTACATACTATCTGGTAATGTAATTGATTATTATTAGTTTCTTCAAGAGCATTATAGTCACAAAAGTCCCATAGCTCTTAGAAAACCTTAGTATGAACCTTAGACAGTGTCTAAACAGGTTAAAAAACTGTAAATCTTTTTAGATTTGCTGGGAAAGGGTGACATTTATGAGGTATGAATTTTTCTTGAAAGACAATACCTGTCCAACTGAAACTTGTAGCAAAAACATGTTTAAATGCTAAGTATTTAAATGTGCAAGTTGTTGCATTTCAAAGGGGGTAAACAAATCTCCAGATTAATAGGCAACCAATATTTAACAAGCTGTTTCATTTTCCTAATGGCCGTCTGATGAGCAGCTTGGAGTTATGTCTCCAACATTATAAACAGAAAGAAGGGTGTAATTTATTTCAGTTGGCATAGTGCTTTGTAGATGTGGAAGGACACATTAAAAACTCCAAAATATGTGTTCCATGATACTCCATTTTTCCAGCTACAGACAGCAAGATGGTTGTAGGCTCCGCCCACTTCCATAAAAATGGGTAAAAGCATGACCACACTGTAAATGACATTGAATCTCAACTGGCATATCCTGTAAAAATTCAATATTTAAAATGGTTTAACTGCTTTACCCAAATTAAATAAATATTTTAAATATTGGCTTGGCGGGTCTTTCCTTACAGGTCTTATCCTGCAGACCCTGCATCATTTTAGTTGCCTTCCACTGCACTGCCTACACCCTGTCTATGTTGTTTTTCAGATGGGGCCTCCAGAAAATGATGCAGTATTCCAGCTGCAGTCTCATGAGTGTCTTATACAGGGGCAAGATGACCTCCATCTTTATATTCCTGATACCCCTCCCTATGCATCCAGGCATCTGGCTAGCCTTTCCAGCCACCTTATTTCACTGCCTAGTTTCTCTTAGGTCCTCTGGCATGATAACTCCCAGGTCCCTGTCCTATTTCATGACTGTCAGTACTTCCCCACCTAGTCTGTACTTTACCCATGGGTTCTTGTGCCCTATGTGTATGATCCTGCCCTTCTTTGCTTGAATCCCAGCTGCCATTCTTCAGACCATTTCTACAGTGTTTCAAGGTATTCCCTCATTCTTTCAACACCCCCTGTCATGTCCCCCTTATTTCATACCTTTGCATGATCTGCAAAGAGGCATTCCTTCCCCTCCAGTCCCTCTGCAATGTCCCCAGTAAAGCCATTCAAAAGGACTGGTGCCAGTACTGACCCCTGTTGCACCCTGCTCATCACCTCTCCCTCACCAGAGTACTTACTGTTTACCGCAACCCTCTGATTCTTGCCATTCAGCCAGTTCTCCACCCACAGAACTATTTTAGGATTCACCCCTAGGCTGTGCAGTTTATCAACTTTCTATGGAGATGGTGTTGAAGGCCTTTCTGAAGTCCAGATAGGCCACATCCACCACACCTCCCTGGTCTTCTACCATAGTTACCCAATCATACCATAGAGTAGTACAATGAGTTGGTGCAAAACACAGTGCTTATCCTAAATGGAAACAATGCATTCCCCAACTATCTAGATCAGTTTCAGCCTTATGCATGCCACTGCTGATTTAAATGAGGAGTCTAGTGGCAACCCCCCACCCTCTGATGTCCCTCGGAGCCTGAAAAGAAGAACCCAGTCCCTTGGTATCTTTTTTAATCTGTTTAAAAAAGGTCCATTACTGATGCAACCCCACACTCCCTCAATGTCTTTTTTATGTAGGCTTGCACATGCGCAGCCAACATATTGCGGTAGTAGCAGATTTGAAGGCGCGGTCACTGTTGGGTGAATGCAGGGCATGCATCAGTAGGTGCATCCCTCATTCCCAATAAGCCTGCATGCTGGCGCCACATCATGCATACATAATGTGGCATGCACATCTAAGGAAAGGTTCACTGCAATGCGAGCAAAGCTTGTCTTATGCAGTGGACCTCCCGATTTGCTTTCCTTGGTGACAAAAAAAATTTAACATTGCAGCACACTGCCTGCCATGATGCTGACTTCGGAGGTGCCCAATCCCCCTGTCGGCATGCCCTGCCAAAATGTATGTGCTGATGGGGGAGCCCACTCCTCATCGGCATAATGCACCCCCCCAATTTTTACGTGCCGAGGGGGGTGCCCAGTCCCCCTCAGCTCTTGCCCCCCTGCTTTCATTGTGTGCTGATGGGGGTGCCCAATCTCTGTTCGGCTACAGCATCCCCCCAAAAAACACTCAGGTGGCATGCTGGGAGCCCACCCCAGTGTGCCAAATCCCCTGAAAAATAAAAAAAAGTTCCGCAATGTTTTTTTTTTTTTTTAACCCTGCGAAAGAAGAAAACGGTCCTTCGAGGTCTCCCTGCCCCCTCCCACAACCCGCGCCCACCCTCTGAGCACCCTGCCTCCCCACCCCCTCACCCATACTTACCTCCGGAGTCTGGCGCGATGATCTTCGGTGGACCGGGAACACGTCTGCACTCTTCAAAGCAGACCGTGAACTGAAGAAATGCCGGTAAGCTGTATAATGGCATACTTAGGATTTTCTCAACTTTGGTGCATATCGCGGGCATGTTTTGGAATTTGTTCACCAAATTTCAACATGGGGTTATTGGGACCCCTCCTCATGAATTCAGACACTGCCATGGCATTATTCCATCTTGAAAAGAGATTTCTCGGCCACTGCATGGAATCACCTTTCAGGACCAAGTAATGAAATGGCAGTGTCACTGTTCATGAGGGGGCTCTCAAAAAGACTGTTGCAAATTTAGTGAAAAAAAATCCCCAAAAATGGCTGTTTTACGAGCATGCATTGCGCTGTTTCCACGCACGCTAGTAACTTCGTGAATTTGTAATATTTTCACTCCAGATTTTCAAAATTGGCATTTTTCCACAGCTCCTGATGAACAGTACAGGTGTCATTTTACATATCCTGGCCAAAATGTGTTTTTGCACATCCAGAGCAGAATAGCGTGGTCGCTGTTCAAAATAATTTTTCAGGGGAGTTTGAGAAAATGATGGTGACACTGTTCATGAGCAGAGGTCATAAAATGCCTATGTTGAAAATTTGGTGCCAGAAGTCCATAAAATTACTGTGTTGCAAGCATGCGTTGTGCAGTTTCCATGCACCTTTGTAATTTCGCAAATTTGCAATATTTTCATGCCAGATTTTCAACACTGGAATTTTTTTCACACCTTCTTATCAACAGTACAGCTGTCATTTTTCACAGCCTGCCTAAAATGTGTTTCCACAGCTGTAGTGCACAATGGCATGGTCGCTGTGGGAAATCAACTTTTGGGACAGATTAACAAAATCACAGCACCACTGTTCATGAGGGGAGGTCCCAAAATACCTTTGTTGAAAATGTGACTAAAAAACTCCCAAAAATAATTTGGTTACAGATGTGTGCTGCACAGTTTCTATGCATGCTCTTGACGTCACCAATTTTTCATATTTTCACTCCAGATTTTTAACATTGCCATTTTTTTATGCCTCCTCATGAACAATACAGTTGGCATGTTCCACATCTTGCCCAAAATGTGTTTTCATCCCTGTCTCACTAAATGGCATAGCTGCTATGCATAACCACCTTTCAGTAAACAAACTCATTGTGCCACTCTTCATGAGGTGGGGTCCCAAAAAGCACATGTTGAAAATTTGGAGTGAAACTACCAACACACGCCTATGGTGTTAGGGTTTCCAACAGTAGCACCCCATCCTGTAGAGACTGACAGGCATCAGAGGTGTGACTTGGGATCATCAGATGTAATGCTCATGCCATTCCACCCCACCCCACCCCCACCCTGCAGCCAGTGAACGCATTGTGGTGTGCCTTGCAGTTTTGGCCACAAAGTTCACCCCATTCTCCTAAACTGCACCTACCTCAGTGTATTTCCTTATGGAATGGGGTAAGTATAATGCCCAAAGAACCCAAAGCACACCATGACACTTGTCAGTGTCTACAGGGTAGGGTGAGGTAAAATGGCATGAGCGTTATAGCGGATGAAACAAAGGCACACCCCATTGTCTGTCAGTCTCTGCAGGGTGGGTATGGGGTTGGCATCACTTCAATACTTCACTGCCATTCCTATTATGCATCTCTAACTCCTGCACTACCAATGCCAGCAAGACAACATTCGGCACTGACAAATGCTTGTTTAATCTGTAAAAATATGTGTAGGACAGTGCTTTGCTATGTTATACTGGAATATATATGCATATGTATTAGTCAGTGTGTGTGAGTGTGTGTTATAGCAATTAGAAAGTGCAGTTCGGTGGCTCAGTAGTTAGCGCAAAAATTGATAGTCCACATTCCCCCACTGTCTACATCAGTTTCAGCCTTATGCATGTCATTGCTCATTTAAATGAGGTGTCTAGTGGCAACCTTCACCCCCCCAATGTCCCTCTGAGCCTGAAAGGAAGAAAACGGTCCCTCAATGTCTTTTATCTGTAAAGATAAGTAGCTTGGCAGAAGACACCAGGAGAAAGGACTGCTGTGTGACTGGGCTTCTCTGCTGGGACTAAAGAAGTAGAACTCTTGTACTTGGAACTTTAATTTAGTGTAAAAAAAACAACAACTAACAAACAAAACAAAAAAAAGTGTGTGTTTGTCTGAGTTAACTGAACTGAATGGTTATCTGAACAGTTATCTAGGTGTAAATCTCAGGTGATTGAAAGGACTAGATAGCTGTGAGGTTTAAATTACTTGTAGAAAGATCTAGTAAGTAGGAGGAGTGGCTTAGCTAGAAGGAAGATACATTTAAAGACTGCCTTAGAAAGATTTTGCCAGTAGCTTGGCAGAAGACACCAGGAGAAAGGACTGCTATGTGACTGAACTTCTCTACTGGGACTATATTGCCCTCCTTCCCTCCCCTCCACCCTGCCACCCAAAGCTAGTTCTACTTTTATAGGCACAGGATTTGACTGACAACAGGAACTTCCTGTTTGGGAGCAGGAAGTGAGTGATCACAGAGCCACCAAAGACCCACCATCTTAGAAGGGCAAGAGTAGCTCTCCGGCCCCCTCCAGCTGCTGGAGGTCCGCCTCTGAGCAAGTAAGGGGTCTACTGAGAAATACAGGATATTCTTATCTCAGAACAGGACAATCAAGAGCTTAAAGGGCACACAAGCAGAAAGTAAGGAGAGAGAGAGAGAGAAAAAACAGAGGAAAGAGTAAGGATTGCAAACAGTTAAGGGGCCAGAAAAAAGACATGATGGGAGTGGTGCAGTGCAGTGGCTGTGGAGCAGCAGTCTTCCGGGAGACATTCTGGAGGATGCAGTGTTATCCCATCTGCAGGCACCTCTCTGGGCTGAGGGAGGAGGTTGCTCATCTCCAGACTGAGTTGGCCAGGATCTGTGGGACCTCCTCTTCCATCCAGGGACCACAAGCACCACTGCCGTTGCCTCAGAGGTTGCCAAGAAAGAGGAGTGGTTGGACCACAGTGGGCTCAGGGAGGGTGAGGGTGGAGGAACAGAGGTGCATCCCTCCAGCTGTACCTCTCCACAATTCCTATGCCATTCTGACAAAGTGTGGTTCCTCTATGGAGGCACCCACAGTGGAGACCAAGGAGGATGCAGGGAACCTCCACAAAGGAGACCCACAGGCGGGTGGCAGGGGACACCGCAGGGGAAGGAAACAACTCCTGATGGGGGACTCCATTGTTAGGAAGGTAGAACTGGGGGAGGAAGGGGAGAGGGAGGTAAGGTGCCTGCCTGGCGCCATGGCTTGGAGGGACAGAGAGCAAATCCTCAGGATTGCCAGAGCAGCTGCACAGGGGAGGGAGCTGGTTGTCATTGTCTACCTAGGGACAAATGACCTGGCTAAGAAAGGGATCAGAGAAGTGCAAGAAGAGTTTCTGGAATTGGGGAGGGGTCTTAGACAAGTAGCATGCATGGTAACCTTCTCGGGTGTGCTGCCCATCTATGGCGTAGGAGAGGCTAGGGTGTTCTGCACCATGGGATTCAATCAGTGGTTGAAAAACTGGTGTGGAGCTCAGGGATTTGGCTTTATTGGGGACTGGGGTTCCACCTGGTGATGCAAGCTTATACTGGCATGATGGGTTGCATCTGTCCAGGAGGGGAACCAGGATCCTAGGTGATAGGTTTAAATGCTTCATTGGCAAGCACTTAAACTAGCCAAGGGGGGAGGCACTGGAAAGGAGCAGGGAAATCCTAGCCCCCCCCAAAAAAATCACAGTAGTAAGTGTGGTAAACACCAACATAGAGGTGTCGATAGGGAGAAGGGCAGGGGTAAATGGAGAAAGTGACAAAGGCAAGAAGGATAGGGATAGGGCAAAAAGGAGTAAGACCATCAGGAAATGGAGGGTAATGAGTACCAATGCCCATAGTCTGGGCAACAAGCCCCCTGAGCTGGTGGCCTGGATGGAAGAGGGATGCCTGCATATTGTAGCAGTCACAGAAACATGGTACACAAGAGAACCATAACTGGGATGTTAACATACCAGGGTACATAACCTACAGGAGAGACAGGCAGGGAGAAGAGGGGAGGAGTAGCTTCTATGTAAAGGAAGGATAAAAGCAACTGAACAAAAGAGTAAACAGGGAGGAGAGGAGGCACTGTGGATCACCTTGAGACTGGAAAGGGCACCACAATCTGCACAGGGGTTGTGTACAGACCCCCATGTCAGGGGGAGGGAATGGACAAGGATATGACAGAAGGCATTCTTAGAATGGCAGAGAAAGGGGAGATACTGTTGATGGGAGACCTGAATATGCCAGATGTTAACTGGAGCACATTTGCTGCAGCCACGTCCAAGAGCAGGGCCATTCTTGATGTCCTACAGGTGGCAGGCCTCAGACAGCTAGTTTTGGAACCCACTCATAAGGGAGCAGTCTTAGACCTCGTACTCTCAAACGGGGGCAGTGAGAGGATCTCAGATCTAGAAGTGGGTTGCCATCTGGGAACAAGTGACCATCAAACAGTGTGGTTCATATTAAACTCAGCTACAGAGTCAAGCCATAGAAAAGTGAGGGTACTGGACTTCAGGAGGGCTGACTTTGGCAAGATGGGAGGGTGCCTCAGAAAAGCACTAGCAAATAGGCTAGGAGGAGGTGTGGAGCAACAATGGGGAATCATCAAAACTATCATCACAGAGGCAACAAGCCTTTGTGTGAAGCAAATAAACAAATCAAAATGAAAGTAAAAGCCACTATGGTTCTCAAAAGAGGTGGCTGTGAAAGTCAGGAAGAAAAAGATAGCATTCCGGAAGTATAAGGAAACACAGAAACAGCAGGACAGAGAGCTGTACCAGTTAAGGCAGAAGGAAACAGGGAGGGAAGTCAGAATAGCAAAGGCCAAAACTGAGGAAAAGATAGCCAACTCAGTTAAGAGGGATAAAACCTTTTATAGGTACATCAGCGAGTGTAGAAAGACAAAGGGAGGGATAGTGAGGCTGAATAGAATAAACGGTGGGTGGGCAGAGGGGGACAGTGAAAAAGCAGGGATACTGACAAATATTTCTGCTCAGTATTCACAAAAGAGGAGGGGGAAGTGCCTAATCCAAATAACAGAAGCACTCTTGATAGGGGGTCAATCCCAGTCCTTTCACAGAAGAAAGTGTTCTGCAAGAACTCCTAAAACTGAAGGTGGACAAAGCAATGGGGTCTGATGGAATTCACCACAGAATTCTAAAAGAATTAAGGGGGAAACTAGTGAAACCACTGGCAACTCTTTTTAATAAATCATGGGAGGATGGTGTGGTACCCAAGGACTGGAGGAAGGTGGATGTGATTCCCCTTCACAAAAGTGGGACCAAGACAGAGGCAGGAAACTACAGACCTGTCAGTCTGACCTCTGTGGTAGGGAAAGCGATGGAGTCACTTCTGAAGGAAAGAATAGTTGAGTACCTAGAGGCCAGTGGGGCACAGGACCCAAGGCAGCATGGGTTCACAGCGGGAAGGTCATGTCAGACAAATGTAATAGATTTCTTTGACTGGGTGACCAAAGTAGTAGACATGGGAGGGGCTGTGGACATGGCCTACCTAGACTTTAGCAAGGCATTTGATACAGTCCCACACAAAACATTAATAGTCAAAATAACCAGCCTGGGAGTGGGTCCCAGGGTGGTAGCCTGGGTAAAACATTGGCTGGACAACAGGACACAGAAGGTAATTGTAAATGGAGTCCACTCTGAAGAAAGAGGGGTTACTAGTGGGGTACTGCAGGGTTCAGTATTGGGTCCAGTCCTTTTTAATGTCTTCATAAGTGACATTACAGAGGGACTGGAAGGAAAAGTATGCCTCTTTGCAGATGACACAAAGATCTGCAACAGGGTTGATACACAAGGAGACGTGGAAAGGATAAGGGACTTGGCAAGGTTGGAGGAATGGTCAGAAATATGGCAGCTAGGATTCAATGCAAAGAACTGCAAAATAATGCACCTGGGAAACAAGAACCCAGGGGAAGAATACACAATGGAGGGGGGAGGTAGTAACAACAACAAAAAAGGAAAGGGACCTGGGGGTAATCATATCAGATGACCTTAAGGTTAGCAAGCAATGTGAGAAGTCAGTAGAGAGGGCTGGGTGTATACTGGGATGCATAGGGAGAGGCATTAGCAGCAGAAAACAGGAAGTTGTTATCCCTCTGTACAGACAGTTGGTGAGACCCCATCTGGAGTACTGTGTCCAGTTCTGGAAACCCCATCTCCACAAGGACATAGACAGGATAGAGGCAGTCCAGAGGAGGGCAACTAAAATGGTGCAGGGTCTGCAAGAGAAGCCATATGAGGAGAGACTAAAGGAGCTTAATATGTATACCCTTGAGGAAAGAAGGGAGAGGGGGACATGATAGAAACTTTTAAGTACCTCAGTGGAATCAACAAAGTCCAAGAGGGTAGCATCTTTCAGAAAAAGAGACGTGCAAGAACAAGGGGACACATTTTAAAGATAGAGAGGGGGCGGTTCAGGGGCAATGTGAGGAAGTATTATTTCACAGAGAGGGTAGTGGATACATGGAACAGCCTTCCTGAGGAGGTTGTGGGGTCTAAAACTGTGGGACAATTCAATAATGCATGGGACAGACGTAAGGCAATTCTTGTGGGGGGTAGGAAGAAATAGGCTGTTGGTTAACTAGGATCTGTGGCCTATCCTGCAGGTATGGAAATGGGTAGACTAGACGGGCCAAGTGGTCCTTATCTGCCATCAAAGTCTATGTTTCTATGTAAAAATATGTGTAGACAGTGCACTGTTATGTTAAACTGGAATATATACGCTTAAAAGTGAAACAACAATAATATTTTGTGGTGATTTGCATCTACAGCCCATGATGCTTTGCATTATGTGGGTGTGTGTGATTTTGTAATTCTTATATATGCATAAATGTGTATGTATTAGTCATTGTGTGTATTGTAACAATTAGAAAGTGCAGTTAGGTGGCTCAGGGGTTACTGAAAAATTTGCTAGTTTACACATTTCTCACTGCCCACAATACCATCATTTTGCAGCTGTATTTGGTCTTGCTAGAGCGTGTTCTATCTTGCTTTGACTGCAAGCAACCAATTAAAATCAAGAAGTTTCTAGCTCTAATGGTTCCAAAGCTAGTTCTTTCTAAAGATATTTTAAAAGGTCTATCTTTGGAACTGTTAATCCCAAAAAAGTGTTTTAATGAAAAATTGAAAGTCAATGCAAAATACTGTAGATTAATTATACCGATACAATTTTCACTTAGCATTTGGAGCAGACTTGGGAGCTGGCTCAGGCAGCCAAAGAGGCTGAGGTAGATTTGCTTCATGGAGCACTTCCAGCTAGGGTGAGACTGGTGCTAAGTACTGCCCCCACTGTGACCTCAACTATGTGGAGGCAAGCTTGCTCCTCTGTAAAGACATCATTGTGTTCTGTGGCCTGTCTGTGTCATGGGAGGGAAAATCATGAAAGAACACATGCTGGAGGAAGAATTAAGCTGCTGGGTAGCTATACCCTTGTACTCCTGGGCCCAACACTGCCACTGGATCCCAACATCACTGCATAAAGATAGAGGTGATGGCCTGGGAAGTTGTTGGGAGGATGAGGGTGTGCTATCAAGGAGGGATACACACCATTATTGCATTAAAGTAAGGGATGACTAGCCACCTTTATGGCAGTAACCAGTAAAGGACTGCTGTGGTGTGCTGGCAACCTGGGTTCACACCCCAAGCCAAAATATCATGAACAAAAGATGGCAGGGAAGACTTAGAGTGCCCCTCAAATGCTCTCCTCCTGAGTTGAGTTTTGTGTCGCATCTCTACTGTACTGTAAGCTGTAAATTCTGGTGACAAACCTGGTGGTGATACTCTAGGCAGGATGGGTGACTACACATTTCTGGGTGTCCCCCAGGACATCGTAGCATGCATGCACTGGAGTGGTGGGCTTTGAGAAAAAGTGGAAAAAGCAGCCCATTGGGCTCATACTGTACCTGACTTCATGGAAGTGGTGGAGGATCCGATGGAGTTGGGAGAAAATCTGGCAGTGTTCACTGTGTCAGGTGGGCAGCAGAATCCAGCCCCTGAAAAGCCTGATGGTATGGCACATGCTGTGTAAGTGAGAAGAATAACAAAATTATATTGTACACACACAAAAATGAAAGAAAATCCAAATTTGGGGACCTTAGAACTAGGGACTTTTTGTTTTAAACAAAAGTTTGTAGTCATGTTGACACTGTTTGTCCCACTGATACATTTTTCATGCACAGATATACTTTGGTAAATTTTTTTAATCTATGGTAAATGGGTAAGGCTCACCAGGCACAAGGCCTGTTTTCAGGGTGATCCTGGAGCACTGTGGTGGTTAAGTGACTTGCTCAGTCACACAGTATGCACATAGAGGTTGTGGGAAGCAAACCCTTGCCTACGAGATGTACCAAGCTCATTCACAGATTGTTATCCTAACCTCTATGCTATACTGCCGGTCCCAAAAGAGATTGGGGTCCCACTAAGATTTGAACTTGGATCACTGGTTTCAGAGTCCAGAGTGCTAACCATTACACCATGGAACCCTGTACATTTATAGTAGGGTTATACATTGATATACTTTTCATTGTAACATTATGCTTACAATTGTACTGATGTATATTAACATGCTGTATTTAAATATACATCAATGAGGTTTATGTCAAAAGTAAAGATGGCGGTAACAGCTAAAAGGAGAGCATTCATAAAGTATAAGGGAAGAAAATGAGAGGAGGATAAGGATAAATACTTAGAGGCAACAAAGTTAGCCCAAAGGAAGGGGAAAGAGGTCAAGGTGGAGAAGGAAATCCGGCTGGCAAGGGATGTAAAGCAAGGGGAAAAAGCATTCTTTGGGTTCATCTAGTAGAAGTGTAAGGTCAAAGGGAATTTTGTGAGACTGAAGAGTGAGGAAGTATGGGAGGAGGGAGAAAAGGAAAGCAGAGATACTAAACAAATATTTTTGTTCTGGATTTACTAGGGTGAGGGATGCACCAAATCTACATTGTGGGGTTCAGAGGGGAAGGGAGGAGAGCAAAGACTCAAGTGGCATGGTCAAAATAACAGGGAAATGAGTGTTGGAAAAGCTTATAGTGTTAAAATACATAAATGGCTTGTTATCCAAGGATGCTGAAGGAGACAGCAGAAGTGATAGCAGCCCACTTGCAGACATATTCAACCGCATGCTGCCTTCAAGGGGTGGTCCCTAGGGGACTGGAGGACAATGTACATGGTCCCTTTACACAAGAATGGAAGGAAGGATGAGTCGGAGGAACTATAGGCCAGTCAGGTTACATAAAAACATAGAATGTGATGGCAGATGGGGACCATGTGATTGATCTAGTCTGCCCAGTTAAGACTAACCCCCCGCCTAGTTTGCTTCATTTCTGAAGTTCCCATACCAATTGTCCCATGCTAGCTTAAAAGTCCCAGCTGTCTTTGCTTTCAATTCCCCTGGGGGCAGGGTGTTCCAAGGTTCCACCCCCCCTTCAGTGAAGAAACACTTCCTAAAGTTGCTCTGAATCTACCTCCCCTTAGACGCATGTCATGGCCTCTAGTCTGGGCACAGTTGTTCATCTGTAGGAGGCTTTGCGTTTGTACCCTATTCATGCCCTTAAGGAACTTGAAGGTCTCTATCATGTCTCCCCTGTCCCTTCTCTGTTCCAGGGGATACATGTTGAGTTGCCATAGTCTTATTTCATATGATTCTTGATGCATGCCCTGCACCATCTTTGTCACCCTCCTCTATATAGTTTCCAATCTGTCTATATCCCTCTTGAGGTGTGGCCTCCAGAACTGGACACAGTACTCCAGGTATGGCCTCAACACGGACTTGTACAGCAGCATTATTACCTCACGTTTCCTACTCATGATGCCCCTTTCTATACATCCCAAGATGCTGCTAGACTTTAGTGCTGCCTTCTCACGTTGCTTGCTAACGTTCAGGATATCCAAGATAATTACCCCACAGTCACACTCCTATTTTGTTGTAGTCAACTGCTCCCCTCTAAGAAAGTATTTCTGTGCTGGTTTGCTTCTTCCCAGGTGCATAATCTTACATTTTCTATGGCATTGAATTTCAACTGCCAGCTTCTTGACTATTCTTCCAATTTCTTAGCTCAGACTCCATCTTCTGGACTCCTTTGGGTATGTCAACCCTGTTGCAGAGTTTAGTATCATCCACAAACGGACACACCTTCCCATCCAGTCCATCAGCTACAGGTATGTCACTGATAAATATATTGAAAATGATCATTCCCAGCACTGAACCCTGTGGAACCCCACTAGTCACCTCACCCTCAATAGACAGTGTACCATTTACCAATACCCTCTGGGTCCTTCCATCTAACCAATTTTTAACCCAATTGACTATGTTATGCCCAGTACCCATACGTTCCAGCTTGTTTATCAGCTTCCTGTGGGAAACTGAGTTGAAGGCCTTGCTGAAATCCAGGTACATCATTTCCACTGCACCTCCCCCCCCCCCCCAGAGTTCATCATTCAGGCAACCCAATCAAAGAACTCAATCAGATTTGTCTGACAGGACCTCCCTGCTGTGAAGCCATGTTGTTTTGGATCCAGTTGTCCACTCATTTCTAAGAACGTGACTTATCTCTTTCAATAGGGACTCCATTATCTTCCCTACTACTGAGGTAAGGCTGACTGGACAATACTTTCCCACTTCTTCCCTACTCCAACTTTTGTGGAGCAGTACCACTGTTGACCTTTTCTTATCCTCAGGGACTTTTCTACTCTCTAATGATTTGTTAAGCAGTTCCGCTAGTGGGGAGACCAGTTCTTCCCTAAGCTATTTCAGAATTCTTGGGTGAATTCCATCTGGCCCCATTGCTTTGTCCACTTTTAACACAACTAGAGAAGAGGCTATCCTAGACCTTGTACTCACAAACAGATAAGAGTACGAAGAGATGGTAATTCACACTGCATCAGCTACACCCGTGAGGGTGGAAAAAATCTTACGTTTCACTCTGTCTGGGCGGGGCTTCTTCAGAGGTAATGTGTATTGCCATCCCTTCGTACTCTGTCTCATTTTAGCACTAGAAATTTTTTCCGTGCTTTTTTATTGCTAAAATAGTCCAGCCAAATATCTGCACTTACATATTTCATGTACTGTTTCTGATTTTTTTATGTAAGTTATGTCTTTTTATACTGAATAAATAAAAATATTGTGTATCAAAACACATGGATGTATATTCTTTTGAAGTTTTTAATTTAACCATCCAGAATGGGTGCTTTGTTATTTTGATTAGTGCTGTTTAATAACAGAGGAGTCTGAGAGGTCCTAAGGTTCAAGTGGAAATGTATTGAAAAACAGATGGTCATAAGATCCAGTTAGCATAATAACTTTGCTCTCCACAAGGAAATCCTTTTCTACAAGTAACTCAGATGGTAAAAGAATCTACTGTGGAGCCTAGAACTGTTAGTACCTTACTGTCTGATGTTCCTGCCAAAATCCTGATAAGTGACTTTTTGATGATTTGTGACATCTCAGGCAAGGAGGATCCACCTTGCACTGCTTAACTGATGCCAGAAGAGTCTACAGTCCCAGGTTCATGGGGGAGAAAATATGAAGTACTACAGACAAGCCAGCCACTGAAGGACTTTCATTGTCCAGAAGAAGCAATTCTTCCAAAGATTTTTCAACTTAAAAGGAAAAGAAGGCCAACCTCTACAATTAAACAGAAATTTCAGTATTTTAATTATTTCAATTTTAATAATTTAATTTGGCTTATCTGGGGAGGCAATAGGGTCAACTTAACTTAACTACAAAACCTTGGGTATATAGCTTAAGCTTGAATTTAAACAATAAATATATCTTGCATGCTATGAAGAATGAAAGCAAGTATTATACAGAAATTTAATCAGAGGCACTAATGTAATGCGTTTGGAAGTTCTTGTACAAAAAAGATCATGCTAAATAGAAAGCATGCTGAAAGCACAGTATATAGCTAATGCCATTTATTGTGATGAACATTGCTTATTTCTTGATTGCATTATTTGCTGAAATATTTGTTTTTTTGTGTTCATTTGATTTTCTGATTCCTTTGTTTGTGTTTACAGTGTTTGTATGCAGTTTAATTATGCTTACAATGTATATTTTTGCAAATTAGGTATATTTAGAATTTGTGTATAGGTGTTGATAAAGTTTATTTTTCATACTTTCTGGTGTGGCAGAAACATTTTTCACCATTATCTAGAACTGGGAAATAGGGATATCCTATTTAAATTTTATAATTATTTTTGAGAATTTATGAAAAATTTTATGGTGAGGCTCGAGGTAGGTTTAAGTGCCTATTAAAAAAAGTGATATTATAACTTATTGTTATGACAAGGGGACATTTTGAAAGGGTAAATCTTGCTCTATCCCTGTAACTGGATAATGCTGTGGAGTACCAGACATTGACCTCTGCAGCTAAAGGAAGTTCCCCATAAAGAAGGCCAACCCCACAAAGCATGGAATGAGGAGAGTAGCAATTGCTGAAAGGCTAGCACCCAGCCTCAAGACCATGACAAGGTTGTCCCTTGACTGGAAACCAAGGGAATGAGGTACAGAATGAGACTAGGTGGACCATAGTCAGACACAGGGAGAAAAGCTTGCAGAGGTCTTGCCACCATGGTTTGTATAGCTACAGGAGCCCAGGTGGGCTTAGGGCTCCACCCTATGGTAGTTAAGTCTTAAATGCTACACTATGAGGTGCTGCTAACTGATGGTCTAAATGGCTAAAGCTTCCCCAGACCACTGGATCTTAACCCACAAGTGGGAATGCCAGGAGATGATACAGGAGACAAGCATCCTACAGAGAAAGAACTCTGCCTGATGAGGGACTAACCTTCAAGATGTGGACTTTAAGGGGAGCAAGTGAGCATGTCAACCCACAGGGAAAGCCCTGAAGGCAAGATTCTGGAATTATGGTAATGGCTGGAATGAATACATTCACAGTCTGATGGCTTGGAGGCACACATTGATTGACTGAAGGAGGACTGCTGAAGGAATGACTGATATTGATGGAGAATGAAATGACTAAAATGTTACTGAAAACCGAATGAATATCAAAGATAAAAAATCATTGGATAACAAAAAGAACAGCCACAGCAGGAAAACCTGAAAGACATATTTCACTAAGACTAAGGTGATAAATGCTGCAGCAGACTGACTGAAGTGACAGAGTAGGAGTTGGAGCAGCTGCCTTGCTAGGAAGAAGAATCAGCATTTACATAGCACTTTTCACACACAATGTATCCCAATGCACCTTACAAGCAATGCTAGACTGCTAGTGAAGTGACTGAATATGTAGTGGAGGCCATATCACACCAACACCCACACACAGCCTGGACAATTGCATAAACTGGTTTTAGTGGGAAGGGGAATATTGGCAAAGACAATGGGACTGTCCCCTACTCTTTGCAAAGAATGCCTTGGGTTCTTTTACTTCCACCTGGACACCCACCAGGACAGCACCAGGATGGGTAGACGGGACCTTGGTTTAACATCTCATCAGAAGAACAGCACACCCCAACAGTACAGCACCCCCTCAATGTTGAATTTGGATGCCAGCATTTTTTAGGTACAAGTCCAATGCTGGTGTGGGATGAGAACCAATGACCTGAAGCAAGTACAATCAATTTTCAAGGAATGCAGTTTAACTAGGAGAGGGTTTTCAAGTGGCTTGTGTAGACCTGCCTGACTTACAGTCCCTAATGTGGATCACCATCTTACAGTATAAGGTAAATCAGTATTTACTCATGCTTGCTATGATGTATTATATAGTGTCACATTTGTGGTTTTAGTGCACCACCTACAGTTGTTAGCCATAATGTTATGATCAGCATATTATACCGGTCAGTCCATTGTAACCAAAAGTTGTGTTGGTCAGCATAATTGCTCAACGTTGTGTACGTGTAAAACCTAACGGCCTTGGGTGTGAGCTGCCTACCTTACCCACCAATAGAAATGCTTTGTTTAGCTTTTCTACTATGCAGATGAGTCCATTACCAGGTAACGGGCCTTATCACTGTAGAACTTTGTATAATACTGTTTTTCACTGAGTTTTTCTGTAATGACACTGGGCTGAGGACTCCAAGGCACCACCCTGATGCCTGTCAATCTCTGCAGGGTGGGGATGTGGTATTAATACCCCATTTCCCGGCTTTTCTTGCTGTTGTAGCAACCCTAACTGATGGATTAATGAAGGTTTTTTTTGTAGTGAATTTCATTACTTTTTTAGACAATATAATCATATAGTTATTTCTCTGTGAAGCTGTCATCCCTCCATACGTAAAGTATATGTATTTAAGTGTGGAAGCACAGGGCCCTCTGGGCCCTGTACTTCTATTCATAGGAGAACACACAAAATTGTCAGCATAGCCAAGTTATTATCCCACCTCATGTACCTGTTTGCAATTACAGCAATATTGTATACAGAGCTGCCTCCAAATCCATCCTTACCAGGCTTGATCCCCTCTTTCACTCTTTCTGCCACTTTGCCCTAGATTGCCTCCCCAGAACTCACCACTGTTTCCTATATACCCCTCCTTCCTTGCCCTCCCATGATGCCCGACTCTTTGTGCCACCTTTGTCTCCAAATTCTAGCTGGGCTTCTTCCCCTCCCACCTTTCTTCCCTCCTCTTCTCCCCTCCTTCCATCATCTACTGCCTTCACAGCTCTTACACCCATGCTGTCACTGTCCCCATTGTTAAATCCTCTGGTGGTCAAGCTGCTTTCTTCTTCCACTTCCACAAATGTTGAAGTACCCTTTCTGTTGATCACAATGCTCCCTTATTAATATCACTAAAACAACCCCTCTGTGACTTCACTACTCACTCCAGCAGTTGACTCTAATTTTAGGCTAATCCCTCTGCTCCTTCCTACATGCACTCCCTTCCCCTACTTTCCTGGTTTATTAGTCCACTATTCACTTTTGACTAGTCCCCTGTTGTACTTGCAATTTCCCCTCCCACCCTCATTTTGCTGTCAGATACATCTGTTGGTATTGACATGAAAACTAAGGGTGGTCCCAGCTCCTGCATCCCTCCAATCGGTGCAGTAGAAATTGTACATTCAAGCAGATTCAATCACAAGAAATCAGTTGACACCTGCTTCACCCATTTGAGTAACACACCAGCACCAGACCAGGGTTCATTTACTTATTAAATATTTATTTGTGTGTGATTTGCCTCTTACATTTCAGTCCACTACCACTTTTTATTAGCATCATAAATAGTACTGAACATCCATTTTCCATATTTCCTTAAATTCATTTATTCAGTTTCATATTCCACTTTCTTTGGCACAGGCAATAAAAAATGCAAATGCAGTAGAACCACAAACTACACCAATGCCCAAAATTAATTGATTCTGAGCGAAGCTCCCTCATACGAAACATAAAGTGCTATGTGCTAGTTAATAAATACTGTTGCAAACACTTCCCTAAAGTTCTGAAATGGTGAGAAGCACCAGTCAATCAGCTGTACGTCATACTGTAGGCCTACATGACCTTGCAACCCTCATGAGACAGCCTTCCGTTCACAGTATAAGGGAACATAGCATTATAATGTAGTGTTTTATTTGTGGTCTTAGCAATCCACCTACTGATATTAGCTAATATGCAAGCTTAGCATGACTTTTTGAAAAGAGCTATTGTTTCCCAAAAGTGCTGCCTCTCGGCAATATTGCTTATCTATGTGTACGTGCAAAAAAATTATAGTTTTAATTGCCAAGACGCCCACCTTATCATCCAATGACAGCCTTACATGGCTCAGCAGATGAGCTGTTAATTAGGTAATGGATCTAGTTATCTGCAATATATAATGTGATGCAAGTTCCTTGTTCACTGAGTTTTTCTGCATGATCACTCGGTTGTTCGGAGAGGTGCCAAGCTACCGGCTATCTAGGTAAGCTGTTTTGTTCGTGTAGCAGATAATAAACTTTGTAGACTGCAACACCTGTCTCTGCATATTGTCTGCCATCAGGTCAGAGTATTCTGCCAGAACCCAGCTTGTTAGAACCAAGCATACACAGTGATGACCGCAGCAGGACCTGATTGGACAGAACCGAACCAGTGCAAACTAAGGTGTTCAGAAAAACTTTATACAGAATAACTTTCAGGTGACTTCCAGAGACATCACTCTCCACGGTGGACGGAGCCTTATGTGGTTCTGTCAGGGTGGCCCTTCATCTAGCTCCATCCTCCTAAACAAACTGGCTAATTCTCTTGAAATGCCTGTACATTGTCTGGAGGAAATAATGACAACCACTTGCCAATGCCTGAAGGAATTTGCAGTGGGGACCACAGATAAGAGACAAGCTCTCCCAGACAGTGGGTGCAGGCTGTAACTCCACACAGTGGTCAATTTCATCAGAGTTGGCCTTGGAGAACTTGAGTTGCTTAGATGAAGAAGGGGTCTTTACAGTTATGTCTAAAAGACTGATCAAAGAATTAAGAAAGCTTGGAGACACACTCACCGAAATTAAGCATGACATTTCAGACATTTGAAAGATCAGCAGTTTCCAAGCCAAAGGATTGCAGATCAAGAAGAGCATACCACCAAACTCTCCCAGACCACTGACTTGCATAATGGAACAATCCTTCAGTTACTCGACTGGGAAATTTGGCTACAATAAAAACTGGAGGACCTGGAAAACGGGTCTCAGTGTATAAATATCGGTATTCACAGCATTCTGGAGAGAATGGAGTCAGGAGGGGTATGATTGCATTCATTGATAGTTTCCTACATGAGATTCTAGGACTGGAGCCAGACTATGCATTAAATATCATCCAAGCACATCGATCATTGAATGAAAAACCCTCCAACCACAAAGCCAGACCTAGGTCCATAATTGTTGCTTTTCTGGACTACAGAACCAAATCAGAGGTTTTAAGAAGAGCCTGGGGCACAAAATAAATTTTGTTTGGTGACACCAGACTATTCTTTGAGCATTATTATGATCCAATAACAGTGAACCACCACCATAAACTGTTCCCAGTCCTCAAACAATTATGGGTTAAAGGTCCGAAAACCCGACTAGATTACCCTGCGATGCTTCAGATCACCACTGACTCTGGCATCCATACTTTTTCCATGATCTCAGATGCAAATAAAGGTTTACAGCAATGTAATATATCAGTGAATGAATTGTTGGATGCTGAGACAGTGAAAGAATTTGACAATCGCTGTTGGTACGTGGTCAAGAGGCCCCATCAGCGAGGACAGACCTGGAATGAAGGAGCTCAACTGCAGCTGCCATTGGAGCAAATGGCAATAGATCTGGAGAACACTTTTCCATTAGAGAAATCACTTCCTTAAAGAAAAGCAGAAAATAGGCTGGCCCGGTTGTGCTGAAGGCTGAGGCACTGTACGCCTTACCTTGTGTCGCGCTGGCAACCCATGTTAGGGAAAGGACATGAGTCACCGGGGGTTGGCAGGGAGGAGAAGGATTGAGCATCCCCAGGACTGCTCTCCTTCTCCGGGGAAGGGGGTCAGTAGTGCCCAGCAATTGCCTGCCCCCTAGTGGAGGCTGGGAGGTGGCATGTCAGCACTTAAGAACATGATGGAGGGACTGTGGCAGGCGCTTGACAAGGGTGCACATGGGAGTGTGCGCACTACCACCATTGGCGCCATTGCATGCCATAGCCTCTTGGGGAAAGAACAGAAAAACAGTAAAAAAGGGGGAGTCCTCTGCTCAAATGGCGATTGTCCCTCTCCTGCGTTGGCTCGGGAAGGTACCTCCCCAACACTATATCAGATTCGGTTGATCGAGTCGCTCCCCACTCCCTGCCACGAAGGGTAAGTCATGGGGTTAAGGGGAGAGGGTCTCATACCCGGTGCTGATGCGGGGGGATGTTGGAGGTATAGCAGAGGACTCCAGGGAGAAAAAGAATAACTAAAAAGGAAAAAAAAAAAAGGAAAGCAGAAAATAAATGCAACTGCAAAAGCAGGAGAAGAGAACAGGCTCAGACTTCTGCAACAGTGTTGGACACCTGAAGATTGGTTTATCTGCTCTTGAGATTCTGCATTTCATGACCGTGGACAGTGAGTAGCCTGATACTTAGGTTTCAGGTGATTTATTTTTGACTCTACAGAGCAAATCTAATGGAGGTTCCTTTCTCTTTTTTCTAATTGTTTCCCCCTATGTGCTGGCTAAGTCAAAGATTGGGATTGGACTTTGACCTCTGAATTGTATGTTTATTTTAGAGGCTGCCTTGATAATTGAAGGGATACAAAATTAGACTCTGGCAATTTGGCTGGGACTTAGAAAAAAATTATAAATATTTCCTGACTCTTTGCTGATCCACAAGTGCTATTTGATATTCTAATTTTAGGACATTGCAATTTATTATGCCTCCCCCAGTCAACATTAATAGGGAGCAGCCCACTTTTATAAGGAGGGAGAGGGAAAGAGATGGTTTAAGTTTTGGAAACTAAACTTTCTAAAGAGATGGTTTGTTGGAGGCGATGGGTTTCCAAGTTGGCAATGTTTTATATCTAGCAGTGGATCTTGTCAGCCATTGTAGTTTTTCTTTTCATAAATGAAATCAATCTGCACATTTAATTTAAAGAAGGATTTATTTAAAAAACCATGATGTTTGGGCTGGAGTGTTCATGTGTCCCATCCTTTTGGGGTGGGGGGTGGGTAGAGTGAGGGGCTTTTTGTATTGTCTAATCTAAAGATTCCTAAGACAGGCGATAGTGCAGGTGGTTGTTCTCTCATCTTAACAGATGAAGGGGTGGAGTGGGGTGGTGCTGGGGAATCCTGGGGGGGGTGGTTCTGGGTTTTGGTTCACTGTAGTTTGGAGACAATGTTCCACCTTATGTTGGGGTACTCTATTTGGGTCCCTCTCAGCTGGGTGTGGCTCTAACTCACTGAAATGTTCCTCCTCCTCATTCCAGACCCTTGGAGGGTGGCTTAGGGTGACACTATTGGAAGAAGGGAAGTACAGGAACTGGTTGGAAGTTATTTGGTATTCTGTAGATAGTTTGTTCTTTCTATGTTTCATGTTCTTGAAAATGTTCTTCATTGTTTATTTATGTATGAATGATGGACCATCCATGGATGATTTATTATAGAGGTATTGGGGATTGCTGGCTCAAGTTCATGGCCTTTTAGAGGCTTAGACTATTGGATTTGGTACATTACCCAACTGGCTGAGTTAGCACTTATGACTTATAATGTTAGGGGCCAGAATGGGCCCATTAAATAGGTGCGGGTCCTGCAGGAGTTTGGGAGGCATAAGGTTTCGCTGGAATTCCTGCAGGAGACCCACCTTTCAGAGGTTAAACATAAGAAACTGAGACGGTCCTGGGTGGGGAGGTTTACACAGCCTCATTGCATGGACAACCCCATAGAAGAGAAACAGTGATCTTGATAAGGCTGGATACCCCCATCCAGGTCCAAGAGGTAGCCACATAACCAAGGGGTAGATTTGTGAGATTACATGCCATTTATTTTAACTATAAATGCATCTTTTTAAATTTATATACCCCAAATGAGGAGAAAGACAATCAGCAGTTCCATAAAAAGTTATTTTAGAAACTATCAAGGACCCGAATGTTTTATATATTATTGGGGGGGGTTAATTTGGTGATCTCGGCCTGTCAGAACAGGCATGGTTCCCACCCTCCTGTGGTTGTAGTTTTGAGTGGGGGCTTCCAAAAGAGGTTATTGGAGGAAACTGGGCTGTCGGATGCTTGGTTAGACCACATATCCAACTTAAAATGATTATACATTTTTCTCCTCTAGGCATAAGTTATTCTCAAATTGATATGTTTTTGTTGTCATATGAGAGGATTTCCCTCCTCCAGGAGTGTACAATCCTTCCAATGACTTGGTCTAACCATACCCCAGTGTTGATGTACCTGCTGATGACACCTACAATATGCAGTTCTAATTGGAGCCTAAATGTAGGGTTGCTAAACACAAAAGATTTTGAGAGGTGAAGGAATTAATCCAAACTTATTTGCTTACCAATCCACAATGTGAGGTGTCTCCTTCAGTTCAATGAGATACCTTGAAGGCCTCCCTGAGGTATTTAATAATTAGTTACAGCTTTCTGTTTAAACATAAACAGTGGGTGCACCAACAACACCTAGAGGAGGAGCTCAGAGATGCAGAGTCAAAGCATAAGCTGACTTTAGACCCAAAGGATAAAGAAATATGGCAATCAGAAAAACATGTGGTAGAAAGTGCTAGGGCTCTCCAAGTGGAGGATTCTATCTACAGAACTAGACAAAGATATTTGAGGGGAGCAATAGGGCAGGGAAACTATTTGCTTTGGCTCTTAGAAAACAGTCCAGAACTAGAGCGGTCTTGGGGATAAAGGATTCGGCCCAGGGAAGCGATCTAATTTCAGACTCTCTGGGCATAGCACAGACTTTTCTCAATTATTATTGACAATTATACTCCTAGGACAGATCTGCTCACCATCAGACACTTAGAGGAATTCTTGGCTCACAGTACTTTTCCCTCAGTCCAACAAGAGCATAGAGAAATATTAGAATGTGACATAATGGCCCAGGAGGTAATAAATAAAATTAAAACCATAAAGAATGGGAAGTCCCACTGCCTAGATGGCCTGCCCTTTCAGGAGAATTTAATAGAACCCTTATTAGAGTGCTTCCGCCATATACAGGCGAGGGGGTGGTTCCGGTCTCCTGGAGATATGCCCAAATCTCGGTTTTCCAGAAGGAGGGTAAGGATCCAGCACTCTGTAATTCATATCGACCTGTTTCTCTCTTGAATGTGTACCTGAAGCTTTTTACGGGGATCCTGGTGGACTGCCTACAGAAGGTGATATATAAGGTAATATATCCAAATCAGACAGGTTTTGTGGCTGGGCGTCACCTTCAAGACACTATTAGGCATTAAAACATAGTTTCCTCCCAGCAGGGACAAGGGGGAATTTCAAATTGCCATCTTCATGGATACTGAAAAAGCATTTGATAGGGTTAAATGACATTTCTTAAAAAAAAGAAAAAGAAATGGAGAAAATGGAATTCAGCACCAAATTTTAAGCATTTTTTTCAAATTTATATGCTTCCATGCAGACGCAGGTACGGGTAAATGGAGTTAATTTGGGTAGATTCCCCTGTTTTGGGGAACACATCATGGATGCCCCCATCCCCATTACTTTTTGCAATATGTTTGGAGCCACTGGCTGCAGTGGCCCATCAGGATACACAGATGACAGGGATAATAGCCTGAGGTCAGGAGAATAAAGTGGCACTTTATGCCAATGACTCCATATTTTTTCTGTGAACCATCTGGAGTCATTAGTTTCCCATCTACTTGCCTATCTAGAGACATGTGGCCCAGTCTCAGGTTGTAAAATGAACTTCAGTAAATCTGAAGCCCTCAGATTGAGTGGTAGTTTCCCCACAGGTTTCAGGTCCACATTCCCTTTTACTTAGGCAAAAAATAATCAAATACGGTACCTGGGGGTACAAATTTCTGTAGACCTTTCAAAACTGTTTGAGGTCAATTATAAGAGATTATGGGAGGAATTACAGGAGGATATGGCCAGATGGTCTATTTTGCCATTGACCGTAGCAGGTAGAATAGATTCAACAAAAATGAATTTGCTACCTAGGTTTTTATTTCTCTTCTCTGCCCTGCCATTACCTATTCTGCTGGCTTATTGGAAAATGGTAACCACTGGCCTTAATAAATTTGTTTGGGGAGGCCGGAAATCGGGCATATCATGTAAAATTCTACAACTACCCAGGGATAAAGGAGGCCTGGCATTACCAGATTTACCTAGATACTATATAGCTGGTCCAATGACTGCAGTCTGCACATGGGCAAAGCAGTGAAGGGTCTCAGGGTGTTATGATATTGAGCATGGTGATTGTGTGGGCCAGTCTTTATTTACTTTAGCCCTCTCTCTGACTCCCCAGAAGATATCAGAGTTTCCATCAAGAATCCTTGGGTAAAACATATCTTTAAAATACTAACTTGGGTTAAAAGCTGTCTGGCCTCCACACATAAATTGGGGCCTCTGTCCCTTATTAGATATCATTCAGATTTTTGGCCACCACCACTGGACCAGGAGTATGCAAGATGGGAGACCAAAGGTTTAATTCATTTCACCCAATTCATAGATCAAGGAATCTGCATATCATTCCAACAGTTGAAGTCTAGATTCCAGTTGCAAAATCATAATTTTCATAGATATCTCCAGGTACGCCATTTTATTCATAGTGCTAAATAATATAACTCTCCTAACTAGACCAAAAAAAGCCTGGGAAGACTTTGTCTATGATGTTGTTACTCTGAAGATAAAAATAAGGTACATTTCTGATTTGTACAAGGTACTGTAAGTTTTGGACCTAGCTCCTCTAGGAAACATCAAAGAGGCATGGGAAAGGGAGACTTCTCACCCTATCCCTTTGGAAGATTGGTCACAGAGATTAAAAAAGGGCTGGCAGGTTTCTTCCTCCCCTACCTGGGATTTTAGTTTGTTTCTTTCTGACCCCCACAGTTACTCAGCACTTTCAAATTACCAACAGATGGGTGGTTGGCAAGAGTGTGGGTCACACTGACATATATTTTGGGGTTGCCCAAAGTTCCAGAGGTTCTGGTCTGATGTACGAGAGGTGGTCAAACAGATCTTATATCTACAGATCCCGACCACTATTACCGATTGGATTTTGGGAACCCCCATGGTGGTGTGACAGCATCCTCCTCTAAGGAAACAAGCACACATTCTGTTGGCGGCAGCACTGAAATGTATTGCATATCAATGGTTGCAGAAAGACCCTCTGATTTAAGCACAGTGGTGCAATAGGGTGCGACAAATGCATGAGCTGGAGACTCTGACTGCCTGTTTGCACCTTCAGGAGGACAAAAACAGGAAACAGTAGAACCTCTGGATCATGTGGGTGAAGGAAAATACTTTGGGGAGCTCTCAGCCCAAGGACAGTGACATAGGCACAGCTATCTGATTACCAGTCGAATGTCCAGGAGATAGCTTAAGCAACTCTTCCCTATTTGGCCTCTTTCAGGATTGTAGAGTGGTGCACTTTAAAAGAATCATAGAAAATTAGTTTAATAGTCATTTAGATACTTATTGAGATATATAACATCAGTATATGTAAAGTATTTACAATGTTTGACTTACTAGAATGACGTGACAGAGAAGTAATTTTGCTCCTTTAAATTGTCACAGATACTGGTGTATTTGGAGCCGATGTGTTCATGCCCTGTTTCCTGTAATGAACTCTGTCTGTGAACCTTCAAATAAAGATGCGTTACAAAAAAAAAGAATAACTTTCAGGCGTCTCCACGTCTGTATGGGTCTGGGACTGCGGAAGGCAAGACAGCTTACGCCCCCTCATCCTACAGTGGAAGTGGGTCTGTTAGACTCTGTATAACCTGGTTGCCTGACTTCGGGACATAAAGTGGATCAATACACTTTTTGTTCTCGGTTAATGCAGGTAAAAGCAGACATCTCACTCTAAATACGGCCATCGGCACAGAGCTGAAACTCGATGGCTCCAGTTTCCTAGCCTCTCTTGGGGGCAGGACGATTTAGCACTGGAAGCAAAATAACATGAAATCTGATACAGCATGTGTGCACAATGTATTCTGAAGCCTGCTCTATGGCTAAAAAGCATGATCAGAAGGGTTTAACGGTAGCCACCCTCTTTGCTGCCTTACAAGCAGTAGAAGCTAAGGTCTTGATTCTGAAAAAGGAGTTTGGTTCTAAAACCTGCAAATGGGCGAATTGTGGACCAGTTTGGAACAGGAAGTTCAAAGGTCTGAAACAAGGCTCAGAGTGAAATGCATAGTGCTGTACAGGATTACAAAAAGATTTTGCAGGATAAAAAGCATGTGCTGGAGATCAATGATTTGTTGACTGTAAAGAATAATACATTGCGTAGTGAGAATGAGGAGCTGTGTGAGTAATTGGAAAGATGTCAAGAAGCTTTGGACAGGAAAATTAGGGAAAGTCACGAAGTGAGTGCAGCTTAGAGTTTTGCAAGATCATGTAGCTAAGGGATAGTACAGAGGTAAAGTAAATCACTTGCAGTGTAGAGCCAAGATGGTGAAGTTATGCCAAGTCATAACAATCCTAATGGGTCATGCTCTGGCAATGCTGTACCCTGCACACATTGGTCTGACATCAGAAGATGATGATAGCGACGATGGAGAAATCCAAGATGGTGATCCATGGGACTCCAGAGGACAGATGCTGCTACCAGTTGCTGCCCTAAAAACAAGTTCTAGCCAGAGCCAATAGGGCTGTGAAGGGTTGCCAAGTGACCAAAGTTGCACATGTGTGTAGAAATTATTCAATGCCCAGGTGTAACTTGGCCATTGTTTGGAGGTGTTGCACCAAATTTTCAACATTCCCTTTTTGGGACCCCTCCTCATGAAGAGTGTTTGTCATTTTGTTCTCTTGTCCCAAAAGGTGATTTCACAGAGCAAATGTGCTAGAGGTGCGAAAACATGTTTTGGGCAGATGTGGAAAATGACAGCTGTACTGTTTTGAAGGAGGTGTGCAAAAATGGCAATGTTGAAAATGTTTAGTGAAAATATAAAAAATTGGCGAAGTTAGAACGCAAAGAAACTGCTCAATGCACACTCATAACACAGTCATTTGTTTGGAATTTTTTCACCAAATTTGCAACATGAACTTTTTGGGACCCCACCTCATGAACAGTAGCACTGTCATTTCATGAATCAGTCCCAAAAGGTGATTCCGTACAGCAACCACAAAATCACTTTTCAGGACCAAGTAACAAAATGACAGTGACAGTTTACATGAAGTGAGGTCCCAAGAACCCCATGTTGAAAATTTGGGGCCATTTTATGGCTGGTGCACCTACCCAGTTAACAAAAACTAAATAAAATAAATACAAATAAATACAATAAAGAAAAAAATGGCTAATTCATTGACATAAGTTGAAAACTCCATTGAATGCCATTATAGCATGCTTACCTTTGATTCGTCAGTTTGCGGTTCAGCTTTGAAGAGTGCAGATGTGTCCCAGTCCAAAGAAGAATACGGTGCTGACCTCCATAGATAAGTATCGGGTAGGGGGCGGGGCAGGTTCCCAGTGTGCCACATTACTAGGGAGGTGCCATGTAATGCTGACATGGGGATTGTGGACCCCAATATAGGCACGTAGGCAGGAGTTGAGGGAGTACAGCAACAGTGGGAGGCTGTGGGAGGTTGTTTTTTCCTTTTTTTGTGATGAATGGCATTTTCCATTCACAACATGGCGGCGCTGGTGAAACTGCGTGCATGCACAGTTCATGCACCGGAATGCGTAAGTAACAGCTGAAATAGTGAGGCTGTTATTCCGTAGTGGCCAATTGTGGTGGACATTTTTAGGCTCTGTTGGAAATTCAGAAGGATACTTCAGAATTTCCAATGGATGGTTCCATTATCGTCCATTTTTTCAAGCTACGATCCGATCCCAAAAGGCCTGTAGGCTGCATCCACAGCCCTAGAAAGAACAAGCAAGAAGTAGAGGAAATGATCAAAGCAGCAGTCAAAAAGGCCAGAGTCTCAGAAGCAAAGTCCACAACAATCTGAATGGCCATCTCTGACATGCTGAAAAAGGAGGTGGAACAGCAAACTCTCATACAGGGTATGGCTATGGCCATGGATGAAGCTGTCATCAAGATGATCAGCAACCATCATGAGGGGATGTCAACCAAATATCCTGCAGTCTGCACAAGCCATCAAGACAATCGTGGACAAGGTGGGTAGCATGGGGCCTACCAATAATTTGAGTTGCCATCCATAAAAAGTAAAAAGTCACTGTGAAATGCTCAGCCTTCCTCTGAGCACAGTACAAGTTTTAAGAAACCATTGACCGGATGCTGTGGGCCAATCTGCCTGTAGGATTCCAGTCGGACAACTCAGCCTGATTGGAAACAGTCACTGCAGCTCTCCTGCAAGTGAACAACACCAGTCTCATTGGTGTAATGCTAGCCCATGTGGTCAAACAGTACACCAAGGAGCTGATGGCCCAGTTTGATGGCCATTTGTGGCTGGCTTATCAAACCGGCAAAACAGTGGCCCAAAAGGACATAGACTGATATTCAATTGAATACAAAATTCTGTTTTTGAAAAATTTGCAACCAAGCCTCCATGAAAAAGTGGAAGCAATGGTGTTCCCAGAATGGGGACGCTTTCACCAGATTTTGGAATGAGTTGAACGAGCGTTCCAAATTTTCCTCTGGAATTTGACATCCTCAAAGGCAAAAGTGGTCATGGTGCATCCTAATACTGAGTCAGCCACCCGTAAGTGGTAGAGAGAAAGGCCAAGGACTACCAGTTGGACAAGGCCTCCTATGTGAAGGTGGGAGGGTACAATACCATCAACAAAAATGATAAAAAGTACCATCCCAAGCAAAATCAGAACCAAGATAAGGATAAGAAATGAGGATACAAAGGGAAGAGGCCAGGCCCTTCTTACTAAGACCTAGCTGAAGAAAATAATTGGCTCCAAGAAATTATAGCAAAAATCCAATCTGTAGCTATGATCCTGCTGACATGGACTGTAGCCACAATTCCATCTGCCCCTCCGGCACAGAAAATTCCAAAGAAGAGCAAAAGGCCTCCAAAGCAGAAATCCCTGTACCTGGAAGTACAGAAAATGTTCCAAGAACTGAACCGTTTGGGTGATTCATCCCAAGAATGATCAGGCTAACAGTGTCAGGATCCAGTCTGCATAATTACTACCATTGTGACAGATGATCCCAGTCATCCTTGTTTAGAAGCAATGGTTGGGGGACATCGGCTTGAATTACTTCTAGATACGGGCACTGCTGTTTCCATGTTACATCAGGATGACACACAACAATCCCCATGGTCAAACGAGGGCCACGTCTGCCCACACCTTCAAGGGTTTGGTACTAACAATGTACAGGTCCAAGCCAATACCAATGGTAATTGGCACCCTGCAAATCAAACATTGTTTTGATTTAATGGTGTAACAGCACAAAAGCATTTTGGGAGTGGATTTCCTCACACAGTATGGGTGTGTTGTGGATCTGGCCAACTGGTTATTACTCCAAATGCCAGGCTAGTGCTCACTGCTATGCATAGCCAATTCCTATGTAGTGGCAGCAGTGAATTCAAATTATGCTGACTATGATGTCATAGTCATGCTTCAGAACAATTAGCTATTCTCTGAGATCGAGCCCATCCTGGAGAGACACTTGGAAGCCTTTGTGAAAAGCAGACATAATTGTAGAAGAATGAATACCATGATTCAGGTAGCAGAAGATGACCCACCCAGGCAAAGGCAATATCCATTTTCTGCAACGGCAATATGCTTCCTGAGTGAAACAATGGACACCCTCCTGAAACAAGGTGTCATCAGGCCCTGTGTTTCAACAGTCAACTGTCCCATCTGACCAGTGGAGAAGCCCAGCAACAGCTGTAGACTCACCACTGATTACAGAAGACTTAACCAAGTCAACCTCAGTTGTGGACCTTCTGTGGCATCTGCCCCAAACATGCTCAAATTTCTCAAACCTGAACAAAAGTGTTTCAGTACTTTCAATATCTCCAATGGATTTTGGTCTTTGCCACTGGCCCCTGAATGCCAATTTACTTTCACCTTTGAGGGATGACAGCACACATGGAATTGTCTCCCACAGGGATTCCACAACTAACCCTCACTTTTCCACATCCACATGAGAGGCCATAAGAAATGTTGCAATACTACAGTGCCTACTGCAGTATGTGGATGACCTTCTGCTAGTCATTCAGACTCTGGAAAGTCATTTGAAGCTACTGGATGAGCTCCTATGCCTCCTGCAGGAGGCAGGCCTCAAATGCAACCCTGCAAAAGTGCAGCTATGCTAACCAGCAGTTTCCTTTCTAGGCCTATGCATAACCACTGAGGGCAGAAGCCCTGTCCTGGACAAGGTTCAGGGCATCCAAGATTTGACACTACCAACAAGTGTGGCTACTCTGAGACATTTTCTGAGTATGGTCAACTACTCTAGGGACTTCATTTGTGGTTTTGTACAGAAGGCCACACCCTTGTATGAGCACCTGAAAAAGGATGTCGCCTGAAATTGGGGACCTGAACATACAGCAACTGTTACTTCTTTGAAGGAAGCATTGGCCTCCGCACCAGCTTTGGTCAGTCCAAATTCACATCTTACATTCCATTTGGAGACTGCCGCATCAGAGATAGGAATGTTGGCTTTTTTGGCACAGAAGTCAAATGGAACCCTTAGGCCCATTGCCTATGCCTCCCAGATGCTTTCCCCCATAGAATAGAAGTACTCCTTGTGTGAGAGAAACCTGCTGGCAACCTTTTGGGCTGTCAAGCATTTCACATACATTATAGGGTTTTCCACTTTTGTGTTACACACCAACCATACCCTAACCAACTTCCTCTTAAATGACAGACTCAAAGATGGAAATGTGTCCAACACCAGACTCACTCATTGGTCATAGCTCCTGCATGACACTGACATTACTGTCCTTCCCACCAAAATGCCATCCATTTTGGCACATGGCATCCTGTATGCAGGAGAACCACTTGAATGTGACCTACAGCCACCCATCTTGCCAGACCCAGGCTCGTTTTTGCCAGCTACAGAGTGAATCCTAAAGGACTCTGCATTTTGTCACATCTTTACAGATGGCTCCTCCTCATATTTTCAGAGAGAACAAATTGACGGATTTGTGTCCTTGTTCTGACAACAGCAGGAGACACCATTGAGGTATCCAGAAACTGCACCATTCGATCTTCGCAGTGTGCAGAACTTGCAGCTTTGGTATGTGCTGTGGAAGTGGTTCAACAAGGAACAGAAGATACCATCATCTTTTTTGATTCATCCTGGGTGTGCAAGTCCTTCACTGAATTTCTGCCATTTTGGAGAACACATGATTTTCCTCCTCAGAGGGTACTCCTGTCAAATACAGAGATCTGTTCATTTACACTGCCAGTCTTGCTGACCAGTTTCTTTCCTGACTATACATTCACAAGGTAAAAGCCCATCCTGAGGCTGAACCTTTCCATGACCAGAATGATCAAGCTGAAACCTTGGCAAAGTAAGGAACTCAGCCGGAGGGGTATGGATCATGCCACCTCCCAATGAGGCACACATAGTGGCTGCCAACAAGAAAACCAAAATAGTTCCCCTTGACCTATACACAGTGCAAAGGGCAGATCCAGAAATCAGAGATGTATTTGAACACCTCTCAAAGGACACAGAAAAAGAGACATCAATAAATAATCCATTCAAAAGACATGCAGATTACCTCCATCTCTCTGCAGACCAACAGTTGGTATTTTACCAGTCCCAAAAATCCCAATACAAAAACTTTGGGCAATGCCCAAGGAACTCAGACATGAGTTTATACACCAGGTCGATGATACCCCAACAGGTGGTCATCAAGGGGTAACCAAGACCCTGCAGAGATTGCGAACTACAGGTTGGTGGTCCGGAATGACAGCAGATGTCCAACATTATGTTTACAACTGTAAACCCATGCACAAAACAACCCTACTTCTGGCAAGAAGAATGCTAAACTACTGCACCAAAGGCAATCGGGCCCTTACAATGCAATTCAAATTGATCACATTGGTCCATTAACCACCACACATAGGAACAACAGTTATGCACTTGTAGTCATGGACCTCTTTTCAAAATGGATAGGGGCCTTCCCATGTCGAACTTGTAAAGCAAAAGAAATCACCAAAATGCTGTTGGATCAAGAACTCACCAGGTGGGGCCTATAGCTCAAGGTGGACTCCGATCAAGGAACCAGTTTGTAGGTGAGATAATGCAAGAATCTTTGAAACTACTAGGAGTTAGCCAAATATTCCATATCACATTCCACCCCTATTCCTCAGGACAGGTAGTGAAATTCACCACCATTCGACACTGTCTCCCACCCCCTCCTTCTTGATGCCCTTAGTCTCTCTGGTTTTGCTGCTGGGCCTATCTCGTGGTGCACCAGTTATCTGTCTGACCGCTCACAACGTGTAAAAATTAATGGGACCTACTCAGACATCTGTCCCATCTTTTCTGGGGTTCCCCAGGGCTCCATTCTGGGCCCCTTACTATTCTCCCTGTACCTTAACACCCTTCCACGCTCTTGCTCGGGGAACATTCTATTGTACGCTGATGATGCAGTCATCTTTGCCTCAAGTCATAACCCTATTGCCTTCCAGGATTCGCTGCAGAAGTCCTTCGCTGAAGCCGAGGGCTGGTTCAAGGAACATAGATTGGTGATAAATCTTAAAAAAACCAAAACCATGTTCTTCACTCATCCTCAAAACAAGTCCTGCAACTTCAAACTCCTCATTCACTCTGGGTCCTCCTTCCCACTCGAACAAGTTTGCTCCTATAAATACCTAGGGATCCATTTTGACCCTCCCTCTCCTTCCATGGACACATCGCTGCCCTAGCCACTGCCACTAATATCCGATTGGGCATCTTACATCGGTATAAACACTGCCTCCCCCGAGGCTCTTCGACTGCAGTCACCTCCTCATCCTGTCCCTAGTGGACTATGGACTGCCGGGTGTATGGTACTGCTGATCAGACCGCACTCCATAAAATTCAGACTACTCTGAATAAGGCCTGCAGGTTAATTACTGGGGCACCTAGGCTAACACACACCTGTCTACTGTACGCTAAAGTGCTGGTACTTGATCTTGACAAGCGCCTCAAATATCTGACCTGTACCCTTACAAAAAAGACCCTCCTTGGTCTATCCGCGCCAGGATTGACCACCACCATACGCCGCTCTGTCCCACTAGTTCATACTCGGACCTCTGGGAAAACCTCTCTTGTTATCCCTAGAGCTAGGACCTCTCATGGCCAAAGAGCCTTCAGCTTAGGCCCTCCTGGTTCTACAACACACTGCTCCCTCCATCTCCGAAGCTCCAACTATATTGTGCTTCAAAACTTCCTTACATAACCACCTTATTAACACCCGAAGCTGTAATTGCCACTAGTCAAAGCCGTACTCAATACATATGACAAAGCTTACTACTAAGCTGCTAAGGACAACATAACGCTGGTATTGTTTGCATCAATCCTACCTGTACCAGCTTGTTTGTATCTATGTCTTAAGTTACTGTTATACTGTGTTGTACTGTTATACTGTGTATTTTCGTTTGTCTTACTGTGACAAGGTACCTTTGTAAATGAGCCTATGGCTCAAAGGTTTTCCAAACTGCTGTTTAAATAAATAAATAAATAAATAAAATAAAGAGCAAACAGACAAATCAAATCCATATTGTTCAAATTTGCAGATCAAAACCCGAAGGTTGAGATACCATTTTGCCCTTACTCCTAATGGAAATTAGGGGGACCCCAGCAACTGCTACCCAACATACTCCTTTTGAGGTAGTGACTGGTAGACAGATGAGACTACCTGAACATCTGTTACTTGATCTCAAAACCCCTACTGCAGACAGTGTCTATGGACACCTATGTGGAACAACTGAAAAACAATTTGATAATAATTCACCTGTTCACAGCACAAAAGCTGGGCAAAGCCTAACAACAATCCAAAATGTACTTTGACAAACATGTTAAGGAAGTCAATTGGCAAGTTTGAGAACAAGTCATGGTACTGAAATTCACCACCTCTGCCCACTCATTTGCAAACAAATGGGAGGGACCCTATGAGATCATAAACAGACTGAGCCCAGCGGTGTACCAGATATGCCTGACTGCAAAAAGTCAACTGATAAGGGGTTCCATGTGCACCAACTGAAATTGTACAAAGGTCATTAAGCCATCTTAATCAATGTAAACTCCCTCCTCACCCTTGGGAGGAGAGGGATTTGAACCTGTTTTCCATTTTCTTCTCTTTCAGAAACAATGATGTACCTCCTTCTCTTGCTGCTGGTGCTGGCAATCTCAAGAGAGCTGATTCATTGAGAAGGCCTGAGCATGGTTGCATCTCCATCTTCTTTTTTGCAATTCCATATTCTTTATTTAAATAATAACAACGTAAAAAAAACTAATGCACATATAAAATAGTACTAGACATAATATAAAACTATGCACCATCAAAAGATACCAGTAATACACAATATGTTAATCAAAATGATGAATATACAAAAAAAAGAGAAATGCATTTCCCCCTGCGCCACCCCTACCCACTCTAGAAATTGTGAGTACCCACCCCTCAACACCCACACCCTCCCACCCCACAACATGACCTATAAATACATACAATATTCTGGGAACATGCAAGCAAACAGATACAATGTAATTAAGCAGCAATAACTAAACTCCAAAAGGTGTAGGATGTTAAACCCGGGTGGAGGAGCAAAGTAGACACAGCTAAGATTACATAACTCACCTCTCAGCAACAAATTGGAGAAGTGGGTCCCACAAGGCCAGAAAATCACGTAACTTGTGGTTCATAGTAGCGATAGTTCTTTCAGTATTCAGAGTGGCTAAAAATTCCTGAGTCCGTTCCTTTAAGGAAGGAATCACACCATCTAGCCAGTGCCTCATAATGAGAAGTTTAGTCACAACTGTTATTGCCATGAAGGATTTCTCCTTGTACACTTTAATGGAACCCAAGTTTCCTAATATACATTTCTCTGCATGTCCACTAAAGAGGGCAAAAAATGGTTTTATGTTGTCCCAATACGAGCAGATACTAGGACAAACCCAGATCATATGTAACAATGTCCCCAATTCCTGGGAACACCTAGGGCAGGTAGGATCAGAGATTTTACCCATCCTATGAAGTTTTGAAGGAGTGTAGAATAGATTGTGGAGAATATTAAATTGCAATAGTCAAAGCCTATCTTGCTTAGTTCATTTATACAAACCTGTCCAAATAGACTTCCATAAGGTACAGTCGTATGTTACTTTTAAAGATTTTTGCCAATAATAGGATGTCAGAAAAAATAACTTATGATGATGTAAACTGAATTCTTTATAAAGTTTGGAAATGAATCAATCCTAAGAAGACAGATTTACAAAATGTGTGTTTAAAAAAAAAAAAAAAAAAAAAGAAAAAAAAAGGAGCTGGCGCCTGAAGCACAAGGTTTTCCTAGGAAAGATTGTAAACAATGCCTGATATGGGCATATCTTAGGAAAGTGGATGCTGAAAGGTGAAACTTGTTTCTAAACTCTAAACGAGAGAAGGTTATCACCACTCACAAAATCTGCCAAAGATACCTTCAGACCTTTACAAAGGGGAGGCAAAATTGTTTGATTCCCTAGTCAAATATTCAAGTTCTTGTAGAATCAGTACTCAATGGGCAGGATATTCAAAGGGGTTGCACCTTGCACAACAGGGTGCACCATGCACAACCCCCCCCCCCCACGGTGCGATATTCAAAGGGGTAAGGTGCATGGCACAACCCCCGATGCACCGGGGTACATTGGAAATGCATGTGGCACAGATGCAGGAGGCATGCCTATGCGGCACATCCCGATATTCAGCCAGGGATGTGCAGCGCATATGCTGGAGCAACCCCTACATGTGCCACACACTGGTGCTCAAAGTTGAGCCGCAAATCACAGGCTCAAATGCCGGCCACGCACAGGCAGGCGGCTGTAGTGCAAGGTGCAATACAACAGCTGCCAGCCTTGAGTGGCCACCCTCCCAGCAGGTACACCGTCCACAAGCACCCTGATCCCCTGGTAGTCTAGTGCCCCCTGCATGCCCGATCACGGGCATCTGTAAGTATTACAATACCTGGTGGTCTAGCGGTCCCCCCCATATGTCCGATCGCTGGTCATATTACATATTAAGGAAATCCCTGGTGAACTGAACGTGTTCATTCACATATCCAGTCCTGTGTAGTACAGTATGGTCTCTGCAAGACCATTGGTCCACACTGTGGACCAATAGGCGTACAGATCATACTGTACACTGTCATTCGGCTGCGGCTGGGTGGCATGCGGGTGGTGCTGCTGCTCGCCGATGATGGGCAGGTGCTGGGTGGCAGGGGACCTCTGTGGGTGGGTGGGGAGGGGGTACCACTGACCACCAGGTAATTCTGCATTTCCACAACAGCCTGCGATCGGGCATACGGGGGGGGGGGTTACCGCTAGTCCACCAGGGGTTTCCTTAATTACTATGGCCCGCGATCGGGCATGGGAGGGACCACTAGACCACCAGGTATTAGTGTACTATTTACAGATGCCCGCGATTGAGCATAGGGGAGCGGGAGAACTGCAATAGCCCACCAGGGTGTCGACCCCCGAGGGCAGTGGCTTGGCAGGGCACCAGGTGCACTTCGCCGGGACCCAGCACATTGCATGCAAATGGGGCCATGATGACATGCAAATAGCCCCATTTTTGCCTTGCATACATTATTTCCTCTTTTGCATGCCCCAGGCTGAATATCATGGGTGATGCACCTAGCACAACTGCACTTGTGCTGGCCCATCCCCGTGCTCCCTTTCTGTGTCTTGCACTAGCGCAGTGCCTCTGCACCATGAGCAGGCTGTGTGCACCCTCCATGCCATATTCAATGGTGCTGAGCCATGGAGCAGCACCGTTGAATATCACCTGGTCCTGGCCCCAGCGCAGCCCAGTTGTGCTGCACCCAGGCTTGCTCCCCTGCCCGGCACAGTCTGAATATCCAACCCACAGTGTATAGTTGGTACACAGCACCATACCAGAGACTGATCCACAAACTCAAATAACAAATGCTCCACACTGGTTATATGGTGAAACGATTTCTTTAATAAGATTCCAAGTAATCCAAAGAAAAAGTTGAAAGCAGGCCAAGCACCATAGAGCATGGCTTGCCCCTCCCCAATACAGTCTCACACTGCGATAGTCAGTCAAACATTTTCACACTGAAGAGTGCTTTCTCAAGCCTGGTGACTAGCAGTAATGCACCTAATAAATATAGCTCCATTAAAGTGTCATTGCAATAATAAAACCAGGATATACGTGTATATTTAAAGCAATTATGTAAAAGCAGATCTTTAAACAAGAAGTTGCTTACAAAATTCGATATCCTAAGGGGCATGAATCCATAGAATGCAGTAAGAATAAAGTGAGAAACAGCCCAGGCAAGAAAAGTGCAGGATTAAAGTGCAAGATTGGAAAATAAAAACAATATGGAAAAATATTAAATAAATAGCTAACATGATGTAGAGATAGCAATTCATATTTATATTCACAATGCAGATACTAAAAAAGAGGAATGTGTGCAAAAATAGTTGGCAGATGTCAGGTTAAAGAACTGCCTAGACGAAAGGTCAAAAAGATCAAATGCAACACTGCTAAATTTTTGGGTCTACAATGTTTGGGTTATAGAAACACATGTCGCATTTGAGAAACTAGCTGCCTATACATATTCATATACACTTTATGAATCTCTGATAAAGAAAAACTGTACAAAAAATGCTAACAAATTACAGGATAAAACACTGCCTGGATGGGAGGTCAAAAACTTAAATGCATTGCTACTTGATTTTAGTTAGAAAAGAAATAATATGTGCAAAAAAAGCTAGCAAATATCCAGATAAAAAACTGCCTAGATGGAAGGTCAAAAGGTCAACTGCATCACTGCTGGATTTTTTGTTATAAAAATACATTCCATCCTTAAAAGACAAGCTGCTTATACATAGTAATATGCATATTATGAATCTCAGGCTGACAAGCTGTGCAAAAAACTGTGCAAAGAATGCAAAGGAAAATCTTGTCAAACAAGCTCCAAAAGTAGTGTACAGGAGAGCCAATAACATCAAGGATGCATCAGTCCAGAGCACTTACTTGGATGCAAGTAACAGTACAAAAATGGAAAATGTTGGCACCGAATATACCCACAAACGTGGGAACTGTTCATTCTGTAACTATATAAAAGTGGGACCCACCTTTACACATCTGGTTATTAAGATCACTTATGCCATCCAGGATTTCATCACAAGCTGCTCCCAAAACATTGTCTACTTGGCTATATGTGACACTTGTCCTGCATTATATGTAGGCAAAACTAAAAGGAAATTGAGAGAACGCATCGGACAACACATTAGAAGTATACAGAAAATGGATGGGATCAGTACTCTTGCACACATTGTGAATCAAAGGGACAAAATCATAAATTCTTATTCCAAGGAACTGAACAAGTAATAATGGGCATCAGAGGAGGAAATTTGAACAATAAAATTTTGCAGAGAGAAACCGTTTGGCAGCACCAACTTAAAACTTGACTGTCCTTGACTAAATGAATATTTTCAATTGACTCCATATTTATGAATGAACTCAGTTTGGACAGATTATGGATTGTATAACATTATTTCATTTGCCTTAATATTTCAATTGTGGTTCCTTTCTAGGTGTGCATGTTGCAGGTGGTCTTATAGTTATACTAACTCTTATTTTCTCCTTTCCAGCATAGCTCTTTTGATTATATTGTCTAGAACATATGCTTTTCTGACCACTTTTGCCTAGATTTGCAGATATTTTCAAGTACTTTTTACATTGTTTTTTTAGCCAAAACCAAGTAGCATTGCATTTGACCTTTTGACCTCCCATCCAGGCAGTGTTTTATCCTGCATTTTGTTAGCATTGTTTGCACAGTTTTTTGCACAGCTCATCTTAGTCTGAGATTCATAATGTGCATATTAATATGTATAGGCAGCTTGTCTTCCAAGGGTGGAATATGATTCTATAACAAAAAAATCCAGCAGTGATGCATTTGACCTTTTGACCTCCCATCTAGGCCATATTTTATCCGGATATTTGCTAGCTTTTTTTGCACAGTTTTTTTTAATTAGAGATTCATAAAGTGTATATGAATATGTATAGGCAGCTAGTTTCTCAAATGTGACATGTGTTTCTATAACCCAAACATTGTAGACCCAAAAATTTAGCAGCGTTGCATTTGACTTTTTTGACCTTCCATCTAGGCAGTTCTTTATCCTGACTTCTAACTTTTTGGCACACATTCCTCTTTTTTGGTATCTGCATTGTGAATATGAATATGAATTGGTATCTCTACATCATGTTAGCTATTTATTTAATCTTTTTCCGTATTGGTTTTTATTTTCCACTCTCGCACTTTATCCCTGCACTTTTCTTGCCTGGGCTGTTTCTCGCTTTATTCTTACTGCATTCTATGGATTCATGCCCCTTAGGATATAGAATTTATTAAGCACCTTATTGTTTAAAGATCTGCTTTTACATAATTTTAAATATATGCTTATATCCTGGTTTTATTATTGCACTGTCACTTTAATGGAGCTATATTTATTAGGTGCATTACCACTATTCACCAGGCTTGAGAAAGTGCTCTTCAGCGAGAAAACGTTTGACTGACTTTTGCAGTGTAAACATAGAAACATAGACTTTGACGGCAGATATGGACCGCTTGGCCCACCCAGTCTGCCCATTTCCCTACTTATTGGATAAGCTGCAGATCCTAGTTAACCAGCAGCCTACTTCTTCCTACCCCCACCAGAATTGTCTTATTTCTGTACCATGCATTCTTGAATTCCCCCACTGTTTTTGATCCCATGACCTCCTCAGGAAGGCCATTCCATGTGTCCATCACCCTCTCTGTGAAAAAATACTTCCTCACATTGCCCCTGCCCCTTCCCCTCCTCTATCTTCAAATTGTGCCCCCTTGTTCTTGCACATCTTTTTCTGAAAGATGCTAGCCTCTTGGACTTTAATGATTCCCTAGAGGTAGTGGAAAGTTTCTACCATGTCCCCCCTCTCCCTTCTTTACTCGAGGGTATACATATTAAGCTCCTTTTATTCTCTCTTCATATTGGTTCTGTTGCAAACCCTGCACCATTTTAGTTGCCCTCCTCTGGGCTGCCTCCATCTTATCTCTGTCCTTGCAGAGATGGGGTCTCCAGAATTGCACACCATACTCCAAATGGGTTCTCACCAACTGTTTGTACAGAGGGCTAACAACTTTTGTTTTATACTGATGATGTCTCTCCCCATGCATCTAGGTATCCCCCCAGCCATCCTTACTGTCTTCTCACATTGCTTGCTTATCTTTAGGTCATCTGATATGACTACCCCCTGGTTACTTTCCTTTTTTGATTGTTAATACCTCCCCCCATTGTGTACTCTTCCCCTGAGTTTTTGTTTCCCAGGTGCATTACTTTGCACTTCTTTGCATTGAATCTAAGCAGCCATACTTTTGACAATTCCTCCAACTTTGCTAAGTCCATTCTCATCCTTTCCACCAGCCTTGTGTATCAACCCTGTTGCAGATCTTTGTATCATCTGCAAAGATGTATACTTTTCCTTCCAGTCCCTCTGCAATATCACTTATAAAGACATTAAAAACACTGGATCCTGTGGTACCCTGCTAGCAACCCCCCTTTCTTCGGAGTAGACTCCGTTTACTATTACACTCTGTGTCCTGTTGTCCAGCCAATTTTTTTATCTAGGCTACCACCGTGGGACCCACTCCCAAGCTGGCTAATTTATTTATTAATCTTTTGTGTGGGACTATGTCAAATGCCTTGCCAAAGTGTAGGTAGGCCATGTCCACAGTCCCTCTCTGGTCTACTACTTTGGTCACCCAGTCAGAGAAATCTTAGATTCGTTTGACATGATCTTCCCACTGTGAATCCATGCTGCCTTTGGTCTTGTGCCCCACTGGCCTCTAGGTACTCAACAATTCTTTCTTTCAGAAGTGATTCCATCATTTTCCCTACCACTGAAGTCATGCTAACAGGTCTGTAGTTTCCCGCCTCTGCTTTGCTCCCACTTTTGTGAAGGGGAATCACGCCCACCCTCCTCCAGTCCTTGGGTACCACACCATCCTCCCATGATTTGTTAAAAAGGGTAGTCAGTGGTGTCACTAGTTCTTCCCTTAGTTCTTTTAGAATTCTGGGTTCAATCCCATCAGGCCCCATTGCTTTGTTCACCTTCAGATTTAGGAGTTCTTTCAGAACCACTTCTATTGATTGGATTAGGTACCCCCCTCCTCTTTTGTGAATACTGAGCAGAAGTACTCATTCAGTATCCCTGCTTTTTCAGTGAGACTCTAATGGGGAAGGGCAAGTCATGCTCTGTGGTGCTTGACCTGCTTTACACTTTTTCTTTGAATTACTTGGAATCTGATTAAAGAAATTGTTTTGCCATATAACCAGTGTAGAGAATTTGTATTTGAGTTTGTGGATCAGCCTCTGGGATGGTGCTGTGTGCCAACTACATACTGTGAGTACTGTTTCTGATTTTTTTTTTTGCCACTGGCCTGGATACATGGAAGCTGCCTACTGTCTTTCTCCAGTTCTTGTGGAATGGTTATCCCAAATCCATTCTGTATCTCAATTTGAAAAAGACACAGTTGAGAGCGAGCCCAAATGGACCATCCCACTGGATAGTCTTTTAATAGATTTGGTAGCTTAGAAAAAGGGATATATAATAAAAAATGTATTGAGATATGATAGAAATCAGATCTGATCTGTTCTATTTGTAACCAATCTGGGACCAATACATGAGTCTTGCTAGCATCTAGCCACTTATAATATTTAGATCCATGGAAGGCTAAGTAATACTGGAACAAATGTGACACTTGCAAATCCTCCAGTTCCTTTGGCCTACAAAGTTTATTTGTTAACCGGGTAAATGCACTAGCCATAAAATGATTATTTTCAGGCACGACCCGGGAGAGTACAGACATGCAGAAACTTAACAGGATAACAAATTATAAGTGCTTTACATACAATGAGTTAAAGTGGATACAATATATCAGAGACATACAGAGTAGACCATTCATAAGTTCATAGGTGCCTACCTATGCAATGAATAGAGAGGACCTTGGACAATAAATTATCAGGTCACATATCATATGAACAGAACAAGGTACACAAAAACAAAAACAGGTAATACAAAAGGAAGAAATAACCATTGAGAGCAGGGGCTGTCATTAAGGAAAAGGTCGGTAAGTGTGGAAGAGGGGAGCAAGCCATGAAATTAGATTATATGAGTGTATGTAAGTGTAAGGGAGATGCCTGCAGTGCAAGATTGTACATGGGCAGGGAAAGGGAGCCGGGACAGGCTGAGGCAGTAAGAGGGTTATATAGAGGTGATGAAATACTATTGTATAGCCAGAGACATCAGTCATTAGGTAGGGTGAAAGCAGGAACAGGTATCAGCAATCATCAGATTTGAGCGCAGTTTTCTCTTAAAGCATATGTGGGAGCTAGAAAGTCTAATGTTGAGGGGAAGGGAATTCCACAGATTTGGAGCTGCATGCTCAAATGCAACAGTTCCTTTCCTAGTGCAGCACCTCGGCAAATTCAGAAAGGATTTATCAGCTGATCGTAGACCATGGAGTGTGTCCTGAGGAACAAGCATAGCTGCAAGACACCTAGGGGTTTGATTTCGAATTATTGAATCAATAAGAGAGTCAAGGTAGTATTTTCTACTAGCTAACTTAGACAGCCAACCAAGATCATTATAAAGCTGACAGTGGCATTTAAGCCGAGGAGCAGAAGAGGCATAGTGACATATATTATACATAATATCCCATCTGAGTAGGTCAGTTTTATGAGCAGCCCCAAATAAGGGAGCCCCATAGGTTAGGGTGGGGAGCAGAATCCCCCTCACAATGGCCATTTTAGCCGATGGCATGTGCATATAACTAGTCTTATATGCAACACCTAGTTTGGAGTTGACAGCTCTGCAAACAGACTGTACATGAAGATTAAGATCAAGAAATTGATCTAGCAGGATGCCCAGGTACTTGAAAAAGGTCACACATTTATGAAAGGCCCTTCTAAGAGGTTTCCCCCTCCAAAGGAATTTTGTCCAAGAAGAGAGAATTTTGGTGAACCAATGTTTGGGTTGTGGCAAATTTAACATGGAAAGAGGGTACATAAGTCTAGGGAGCGCAACCATTTTTAAAATGATTGATCTTCCCCACAGGGATAGGGGCAAATATTGTCTTCTCTGCAAATCTCAATCTAATTGCTGTATTTAATTTCTTTAAGGAATTTGTATTATTGACTAACTCAATACCCATATAAGGGATGGAATGGGGAGCCCATCCAAGACCAAGTTCAGCAATATCTGCCTGGGCACAGGTTGCAGATAAAGGGAATATCATGGTCTTGTGGGGATTCAGTTTATAGCCAGATAATTTGCTATAATCAGAAATTATTGAAAGAACAGCAGGGAGAGAGGATCACCAATTAGCAATATGGAGAAAAACATCATTAGCGAACATGGATAATTTATATTGGTATGAACTTATTCCAATGCCAGTAACATGAGGCGAGAGGTTTAACTTCCTGGCTATATATAAGTTGAACAGCAAAGGAGACAGGGGACAACCCTGTCTATTACCTCTAGTCAGAGTAAGAGGTACTGACAGTGCACATAATTCTAGCAGTTGGGCAAACACAGAATATCTTAACCCACTGAATGCATTCCTCTGGGATACTATACATGGGAAGAAAATCAAATAAGAAATTCCAGGCCACTCTATTGAAAGCCTTCTCTGCACGTAGGGATACAAGAACAGCATCAGTCTTCATCTCCCCAGATGCAGAGAAGAGATGGAAAATCTTCCAAAAGTGGTCACTAGGGGAGTGGCCTGCCACAAATCCCACCTGTTCTTGACCAATTAATTCAGACCGTACTTTGTCTGGCAGCTAGAATACTAGCTAAAATTTTGACATGAATATTTAGAAGTGATAATGGTTTATAATTGTCAGGCTTCATTGGGTCCCTCCCTGGTTTCAGTAAGACCACTATTCTAGCTTCCATGAATGCTGTCTCCTGGAGATTATCCTGGTACATGTAATTAAACACAGTTTGTAGTACAGAGGCTAACTCTTGTTTGAAAGTTTTATAAAATAGAAGGGCAAAACCATCAGGACCTGGGTCCTTGCCAGTGGGAAGCCGGTCAATAGCATCTAATATCTCCTTTAACAATATGGGGCCTCACAATGCCTCCTGGTGTGTATCAATAAGAGTTGGCAAATAATTCCTAGCAAGAAAATGTTTCAAAAGGGCTGAATAGTTGGGGTCAGTATGGGGTGTGGAATATAAAGCTTGATAGAAATCTTTAAAAATACTCACCATTTTTACAGAGTCAAATGTTAAAGATCCCGAACTAGAGTCTTCAAGAGCAGAATCCTATCGAGCTGCTCTTTGTTGTTTAAGGTGGCTGGCTAGAAGCTTACCTACCTTCTCTTCTTGTCCTACGAAGGTCACTTTAACACATGCTGCAGAGTGTCACCTTATCAAGGAGGTACAATAGGCAGAGTATTTAGCCCTCAAATTAATCAGTTCTGACCACTTAGAATCAGTGGAGATACTAGAGAGTTCCGAATCTAAAGTCCGGATTCAGGACAACCACTCCGCCACCTGAATATCAAGCTTTGTCTTTTGTATTGTTGCTAATCTAATAAGCTCCCCCCTCCACATAGCCTTCAAAGAACCCCAAAGTATGTCTTGAGCTATGATGGAAGTGTTTTCTTCCCAAGATTGAGAAATACATTTTTTTCATACGCTGTAAAATGAAAGCAACCCCCATCAGTTTTGTATTTAAGGACCATGTGCCAGCATTAGGAGGTGGGTGAGTCAGGGATATGGATAGATGAACAGATGACTGATCTGAAATAACCCTAGGATTTATGCCTGTCTCTCTCACCCCAGACAGCAAGGAATTACTAACTAGAAAGTAGTCAATCCTAGAATAAAGCCGATGGGAGGGGAGCAGAAGGTGTAATCTCTATCCCCCTGATGATAGTCTAACTCACGGACAGAAAGCAATTGGTCAAAATCAAGGATTCAATCTCTCCCCTCTCCCTATCTCAACAGGAGTCCTTCAGGGCTCAGTGCTTGGGCCCATTCTCTTCTCCATTTTCCTCAATGACCTTCCTTCAACCTGCTCCCCCTCATCCTCTATCCATATGTGTGCCGATCACACTATCCTGTTCACCTCTGGCAAATCCCTTATTGATGTAGCAACCACCCTTTAGCATGACTTCCACCAGGTTCAGTTATGGGTTGCCTCACATCAGCTATTTCCAAATGCCAACAAGATAGTCTCCATGACCTTTGGCACTAGGCAGAGACTCTCTAGGCTCCACCCTTTACCCTCTTTCCATACCCTTGATGGGACAATTCTAGAGGACACCTTCTCTTTCATATACCTTGGGGTCTGTCTGGATCAATGCCTCAGCTTCTCTGGCCATATTGATGCCATTCTGAACAAACTGCACCCCAAGCTTGGCACCTTATTTAGAAACCATAGCTGCATCCCTCCTACAGCATGATGTGAACTTGTCCAGAAGATGATCCTCCCCATTTTTGACTACTGTGATGTAGTCTATGTTGCAGCTCTCAAATCCTCCTTAACCAGATTGGACTCTCTTTAACTCCTTCTGCCAATTTGCCCTTGATGCTCCACCACACGCTCATCATTGTGACCTATACCATGCCTTGTCTTTTCCCCCGCTTGCTAACAGACACCTCGCTTATTGCTCCAAACTGGCTTCCAAATTCTGGCTAGGTGAACTTCCTCCCTACCTCTCATGCTCCAACATTCATCTTTGCTGACTCCCTGGCATACTACCCTTATCAGTCAATCAGGCTTTTCCCATCACTTCCCTAACACCTGGAACTCCCTCCCCCCTAAATACAACATTCCTCCTCCCCCCACTCCTTAGCCTCTGCCTTACATAACTTTCTTGCTGTCAATTGCTTATGTTTTACCCTCCCTACCTAAGTCCCATTCATGTCTGCTCTGCTACTCACTCAACTTGCTCCTGTAAATGGTCTCCCTCCTCCCCAGAGCATTCCTACTCAGTTCCCCCACCTTCTACTTTCTCCTCCCCCTTGCTCCCGACCCTGCCCCTTCTATCCCCACACCATGCTTGTCTGTACTTGTCCCATCCCCTGGCAGGGTTCTCAGCATCCTGGAGGGGACTAGTACTAATCTAGTTGCCTCTCCCCCCATGCATCTATCCCCACTCTACTTCTTATCCTATTCTGCCCCCCCCAACCTGTCCTCTGGCAGGGTTCTCGGCATCTTGGAGAGGCCAGTATTTAGGCAAATTTCTTTCATTCCCCTCTCAGACATTACCAATCCCCCCTTTTTACCCCCAGGCCCCCACGAGCTTCACCCCCGGTAGGGTTCTCTACATCCTGGAGGGGCTAGCTCTAGACTGTTTTCCATCACTCCCTGTCCACTTCTCTCACCCCCAGCCTCCTAATTTCCCTAAACCATTCCCATCCCTCCCTTCCCACTTCTCTCACCCCACACCGGCCCCTTACTTCTCAGCACATATATTGGTTTTAGTTTACTGAAACCTGAACAGTTCTTGCACTTACCACCCATCCTGGGCATTGAATATTACTGTATGCATAATTCTCAGTCATATTAAATATTGATTCTGTAATTCACTCTACAGATGTATATTGTGTGTATTAGCTTAAAATCTAATGTATGCATCCCCCCCCCGAGTTCTGATTTTTGTGAATTTAATGTCTAATTCCACATCTTACTGTAACCCCTCCCCCAGGTCACACCGGGAGATGAGCAACTTGTTGTTAAGTGTGCCTTCCTGGTGAAACATTTCAATAAATAAATAAAATAAAAAGTCACCAGGACCCTTCCATACCCAGATCAGATATGAATTTCCTTAGTGCTCACTGGGCTGGGGACAGGCCTGATTTTCTACTGTAGGATCTGTCAATATCATTTGAGAATACAAGGTTCCAGTCCCTTCCCAAAATATAAGGTGCATTCGACAGGGGGGCCAAAGGGTTGCCAATGGCGTGTCCTAATTTGGCCCATAGATAGAACCAAGAACTCTCTCTATATTGGCAAGTTTGCCATGTACAATAATGTATCTACCCTCTGTGTCTTTACATTCCTGAATAAGGGTGAAGGAAACAGATTTGTGCACCAAAATTGCAACTCCCCCCCCCTTCTGGCATTTAGTCCCACTCCAAAGACATGACCCACCCATAGTTTAAGTAAGTTATTGAGTTGGTCAATAGAAAAATGGGTCTCCTGAAGCATTACAATATGAGGACGATGCCTATTCAAATGTCTTAGGGCCAGTTATTCAAAACTTTGCGCTGGGCAAAAACTGTTTGTGCAGGTTTAGGGATTAGCGCAGGTCTGCTATATTCAAAAGGCCAGATAGAGTGGACAAACTGCATTAGCGCTGGGCAAAATCACAATGTATGCAAGAGGCAAACTGACATGAATACAGGTGCAATGTTATGTTCAGCGACTAGTGCTGCGCAAAGTGGTTTTGCTTGACTTAGCGTGACACTTTGCGTGGTGCACATTACTGCAGAGGAAAAGCTTGTCTTAACCCTGGGCAGTCAGCTTTGCATGACAGTATGGCTTTGTGCGGTGTTTGCGTGGGTTTTGCGTGACCCTAACAATTAAATATGACACATATACAAAGCCAAACATAGAGAAAGTATGCTGCTAACTGATGGCATCACAATGATGCCATCATCTGCCACCAGTCCCAGCCATGGCAGGCAGTAAGTGGTGACCCTGCTGCCAGTGGACAGCATGGCAGTGTGTCCATACAGCACACACCTGTGGACCACACTTCTGTGGACACCAAAAGATGCCAGCACAGACATACAGCACTGTAGGCATGGAGGATGTTGAGGGGAGAGTGTATGGGTGGTCAGGCTGTGCCACAGACCAGGTGTGGCCACAAGGCTGGGATGCATCATGCAGTGCACATGGGCCAGTATTGGGAATACCACAACACCAGTGTGCCTTTCAGATAATATATGCACCCCTGGCCACATACCGCACAGCTGTATAACTGCCACAGCACACAGAGCTGGACATGTATATGTCACTGTGAGCATTCCATGCCAGAGGTGCAACATCTGTGGGTGTCACAACAGCGTAACAGTAATGTCCACTGTCAGTAAACACCTGCAGGTTGGGCATCTCACTGTGTATAGTGCAGTCATCATCATTGCCCTACACACCATAGGCATTGCTATGTCCACACACTACCAGCCCCCTTGCTACTGTAGTGACTGCTGTGCACTGTAGCATGACCTACAGTGTGACAGTTGCATGCAGCACCACCACCATCTGTGCCTAGGCTGTGTTGTCCCAGTATAGCTGCAGGCAGCAGAGCATGTGGAAGTAGTGTTCAAAACTGTATAATATTCCCCTAGCTGTTTATGCAGCGCTTAGCATCGCTTAGCTAAGTTTAGCACAGGGCTAAACAGTTAGCCAGGGCAAACTGCATGCAAATCAGGGCATAATGAGATGCTAATCTGGATGTTTGCCCACAGACTACCTAAGTAGGCTCATTTGCATGTCACTTTTGAATATGGCAAAGTTTAGTGCCGGGCAAATGGTTTTGGCCTACTTGCAGCTAAACCAGCATAACTGATGTTAAGCTGCACAAACAGTTTGGGGAATATTTTACAGTTTTGCACACTATTCTTTCACATACACTGCTGCCTGCAGCTGTACTGGTCCATACATTTGCTGGCACACACACTGACCACATAGTTCACCTCACGTACTCTTCACATCACTGTGCACTGTGTTGCTGTTGTGGTTTGCACTTCCTGTTTGCCATATTCAGAACTGTCTTATTCCAGGGCTAAATTTGCCCTGCACTCCTAGCCAGTTTGCCTGTCTCATTCCTGTGCTATACTCAGAAGCTGTTTGCCCCAGGCTATACCTTTGAATATATTTTCTGCTTTGTGTCAGACTAAGTTTGCCTGCTAGGCAGTGTTAATTTAGCCCTGGGGCAAAGTTTTGAATATCTGACCCTTAGAATGCTATGTTTTTTAGCATTGTCACTCTCCCTTTTATGTTTCAAGAAATCACCATCCAGATATCAATCTTAATATAATCATGTTCAGAAGGCATGTTCCCGGAATCATAGAATGTCAGCCCATTGCTCTGCCCTACCCCAAAGCAAAAAAACTCCTCTCTAAATAAAAAACATCCTGTACCCTCTCCCCCCTAAAAATTCTGTAAGAAAAAAATAATTTACCAAACTCAGTTCTTGGGCCTTAAGCCCCCTCCAAAATATCAGGCCCATGATAGCCCAGAGTTGAGCAGCCCCATTCAGACTCTAACTGACTTAATGTTCCCACCACCCCCAGTCAATAATCAACTATTGACACTAAGGGAAGAAAGGGAAAATAAAATAAAAAAATAAATAATAAGTAGAAGACTACAGCCCCTACATTAATTGCTCTATTAAAACACATAATAACATAAAGCCCCTATACTAGATTGAAGGCACATTCCAGTATAAAATGGGTATTAAAAGTAAATAAATAAAATTATGGTCCAAAGCCCCTATTATGTAAAATATTAAATATGATAAGTAGTATTCAAAATGAATTCATCCAAATCCACAACTTGCATTAAGCCCAGTAAAATAGTGCAAAATTAGTGAAAAGGAAATATCAATGGAGACTACTTCCCCCCACCCAACCAATGATAAACTGTACATAAATGCCCCAATTGTAAATTGGTGGAGAAAACACAAAATTAAGCTAGTTTAAGACAAGCCAATAAAGTCTATATCACCAGTATGTGGTCCAGTTTAAACTAATGAAGACAGCAACTCTCAGGATACTCCAGTGACCCAAATGTTTATAGAACTGATGAAGGGCTTTTCAAGAGTTCTCTAACCCAAACAATATGGGGCTGTAATAGAAATTACTTTAAATCCCTCGGTACAAATATAGGTGTCTGGGAATTTTCCTCCTCAGTATCCACAAATAAAACTCCAATGGTCGATGAACAGAATATGCAGTCAGCTTCAAAATATGAATAAATTAAGCTCTAAGCACTGGGGGAAGAGTCTAGAATGTTCTTCGGTGCAGAAGAGCAAATCCAGCTCAACCAAAATATAGGTAGAACCCACAAGTCACTTCTGTAAAATTTAGTGAAAGAGTCAAATATGTCAACTTAAATCACTTTGCCACGACAATAAAAGGAAGGAAAGCTTAGTTTCACCTTAGAACTTCCCCTCAACCAAATGGACTGGATCCTCTTTGGATAGTGAACTTTTGTTACTCTGGACATCTATTCAATATTTAGCAGTCACTGCAGCCTCCTCCAAATTATGTGGTCACAGGAAGGTGCACGAGAAATAATAACAGATCACAGAAAAGAGGCTAATAATGAAAGCTATATATATGGCAGCTAACTTGGAAAGAACACAATACTACAGCTTCAGATCAGCTCACCTGTTGCAAGGGAACACTATAGATTTCACCCCATGCTTTTAAATAAGTCAGGTAATAGCCTCAATTCAGCCGAAGCTTATGCTGCACTGTCAAAATGAAAAATCCCTTTGGGTGGTAAACTCAGATGAGAAGGGAAAAGCATTTGATGTTTAAATCTGAGACCCAAAGTCTGGCTTGTAGGGGTCTGAATGTGGCCTGACTTTTGCCTTACCTTAAATATTAAGTCAGGAACAATTTTGATTCTTCTTCCATCCCATTCGACTTCTCTGTCTTGAGAATAACTTTTAAAATATGGTCTCCATCCAGATAACTAAGGACCTTAAAGACAACAGGTCATGGTGGTTCCCTGGTGTAGATTTCAGCTGAACAGATCTATGTGTCCATTCTATTATATAATTAGAGCCATTAAGTCTAGGACCAGCTCGCTCAGACATAACTTTTAACTAATTCCACAGGTGAAGGAATGCATCGGCTCCCTTAGGGAGACCCGGATGGATGAGACTATTTCTTCTTGAGCATCATTCTAGATCTTCCACTTTTTCCTCTAGCATCTTGACAGAGCTCTTTAGGTTGGTAACCTTTGGCTCCAACTTAGAAATCTTATCTTTGGCTAATGAAATGTGTGCTTCAGAATCTGACATATGCTGAACCAGTTTTTTAATCATTCTTCCAGTCTTTTAGATTTTCTATAAATGTGAATACAGCCCATTTGATAGTTTTTAGTTCTTCATACATTTGTTCAGTTGTGATTGGCTTGGCAACATCAGGAGGTGGAGTAGCAGGGGAGCAGTAGCGGCGTGGGTGCATGGCTTTTGAACTTCCACCAGCTCCTGCTCCCATTCTGAGTCTTCAAGCTGCAGAAATGTTGAATTTGGAGACTGTAAGTACATCCCCTCCATCCTGAGATGCAGTATATTTAGATCTATCCATAGAGTCAAGGAAAAGTCAACAGTCCTAGGAGTAGAAAATTTAGAGTTAATTAACGGGTCCCATGGAGCTCCTCCGAGAAGCTGCTCACACTCTGCTAGGCATCACATGACTCCTGAATCTCTTGTTGTAATGGTCCTCCATCTTCTAACCCATGATACCCCACAGGGCCACTACCACCCAATACTGCCACTTGTGTGGCCATCAACATTTCCCAAAAAGTTGTCACTGTTTGGGAAGTCAAAGATGCCTACCTAAATGCCATGGTGGTGTCCCTGGATCAGTCAACCCTCCAAACAGAGTGGAAAACTGATTCACCCAATGGACATCAAGTCCCCGTGGCCCGCCTTTCCAAAGGAAACCTTTCAAGGTTGGCCCAGTACCCACATTACCCCTAATGGGACATTGGGCATCCACCAAACCAAACTGTAGCATTCTGCCCTCTACAATCTCACAGCCATGATGAATCCAGATTTCTGCACACAATTCCCCAATTACACTTCTCGGCACATTTGTTCCTCTCATACAATGGCGAGTGCTGCTATTTTCCTGACTATACTCCCACCATCAGGGGATGACCACGTGCAATGCCCAATCCAGGAGCCATGCCCCTCCCAGTGGTTTGGTAGCAAACTCCCTGCCTGGAACCCTCATTAATAATGTGCAGTTCATGCATGTCCCGGTGGTGTTAAATCTCGCTCACTGGAACACGGCAGAGTTTGGCTACTGCTCATCAACCAGTGCATCTAAATTTCATGCAATAATCTTATTTGATCTCATGGCAGCATATCAAGCACGTACACAAGACCCTGTAGCTGGGCCACATACTACTGGGCACTTGGGAATGTTCAGGCATCCCAAGAGGGTTTCTTACACAAATATAGCAGGCACAACAACTGTTGTTAAAGGTTTATTTGGTATTGGAATATCTATTTGGAATCCAGCCGATTTGGCTACAATTGAGAGTCAAACACACAAATTCAATGATGGTTTAGGTCAAAATGTCATGCAGCCTGTGCTACATGGTATAGATGGTATTTCACAAGAAGAATGCTTCATGGTCTGCAATATGCACGATATTGCACAATTATTTAATTAGTCAAAGAATAAAATCAATCAGTTAATTTTTCAAAACAATTAAAAAGCTACACAGCATCCCATAGGCAGAGAGATTATTTGTTCTGCTTATGGTAATTTTGATATTAATACAATAACCAATCTCTTCCGGAGTTTGGAATCAGGGAAGATCCCAGATTTGATCTGTGATAGATGTATGGCCAGGTTGCCGCACACTTACATGCGCCAAAAATGTATTGATAAAACTGTTGCTTTTTCCTAGCTACAGCAAGAAACTTGGGATATGTTACTTGTCGCCCCAATAGGGGACCTTGTTATGACACACATAAATGCACTTTGAAAGATACAATATATGTGACTTTTACAGTTTCTCTTCCACGTTTTGATCCAGCATCTTCTGTCTTTGACAAGTTGGTAACTATCCACTCCATGGGCCATCTAGAGGGCAACATCTACCGAGAATGTATGGACTTGCCTCCTTTGCTGCTGTTTCATCCTCAACTTGATGCTCGGATTGCCCCGCATATGGATTGTTGAGAAAAAGGGTGCTACCATTGCCTGTGCCAATGTGATGTTTTCGATGTGATCAAGCCTGTCTGAGGTTACACTCCAAGTTTTATGAACTGGTGCTATACCCTTGATGTGGACCTCTTTCAAAATAACTTTAATGACTCTGCTTCAGCAAATTCTATATCGACATCTGCTGAAGATGCTTCCACACCCAAGCTGCTAAACTCCAAGCCCACAAAGCTGCCTCTCATGAAGATATTCAATGCCTCAAGCAAAATCATCAACTCATCCTTCATGTGCCCATCCTGCTCACCAAGTGGAGCCTTCCTGAAGTGTGTGCATCATACAATTCTGATGGACGGTATTGTGTTTTTACCAATCATAAGACTCTTTCTTATGGACCTTTAATATGTAATATTTCTGTGCCTAACTTCTGTTTTGTTCCACAGCAAAGCACAGTCATTGGCCATATGGTTATCACCCCAGTTGCCACCCAGGAACCCAATTACATTGATAGTGAACCTGACTGTGTCGATGCTGTCTCTCAATGCATACCTGTATTCAGTGTCCATATAGATCCACTTACTCTAAATCTCAGAACTCTTTTAGAGAGGAAAGATACACATTAAGTGTTTTTGATATTTTTCATGGTAACATGTTCAAACAATGATAGGAATACCACAAAGACCATTACGGCAACAAAACTGGCATTCCTGACACTGCTGTCTCTGGGGATATCGCCCCCTTCCCTAATCAACTCAGACTTGGAGTTAGTTATCTATAGTATGGAGATGCGTGGGGGGCACAGACGACCACCATATAACACTTGCTTTCCTGGATGACACAATGCCGACTGTCAGCATTATACCATCACTGTAATGCTGCTCTCGACAATTCATGTCACTGTGGCATGGTGGAACTATTTTTCATGATCTTTTACCTTATGCTGTTTGAGACTTACTTGAAACAACACCGTGAACAACTGACATTTCTTTACAAAGCTCATGCTGCAGGACTGTAATTGAGTTATTTGTACCAACTACTTACCATTCTTGTTGTTGCCTCCTTATTCAGGAAACAAGGGGGGATTATGTAGACCTATATGACCTAGCAACCCTCATGAGACTGCCTTCAGTTCACAGTATAAGGGAACATAGCATTATAATGTAGTGTTTTATTTGTGGTCTTAGCATGCAACTTACTGATACCAGGTACTAGGTCTGATATTACAGCTGGAGCTGTTAGGGATCTCTTATCTCTAGCTGTGGCCCCGTGTGTCTTGTAATATATACTGTATTAAACTTTACTGTGAACCAGTACAATTTTATTTGTGAGCCCTGCTTTTTAAAGTAGATAGAGGGTGAGTAGTAGTTCATTGAGTTCTGAAGTATTGAATGGAGCACTGTACTTGCCACTAGCTATAATGCTAGGTTTGTAACATTCGGGGGAACAGAGCTTGCACAATCCAAAGCCCTTGAAGGCTATATGTGCACTGTGTAACATCTTGGGCAGTTTTAAAGCATAATTTTTTTTTTGTGCCTCATTAAGGAACTGTGTAACATCCGGGACTCGGACTCCTATTTAAGTCCACACGGCGGCAAGCAGGGCGAGCCGAGCGGGTGAGCACGGGTGGAGAAGCACGTAGAGACACGCACGTTTGTGCGTGTCTGCTGTGTCCACAGTGATAGTGGTGATAAAGGGCACCGTTTGTTAACCCCTCTCCTCAGTAAGTTTAATAGCTTTATTGCATTTGTTTGATTGTAGGTAGACAGTTTACAGGAAAGTTTAATAAAAATGTATTAAAGTTTAAAGGAAAATGGATAAACCTAGCAACTGCTGTTTGTCCTGCCTCATGTTGTGTAAGGGCCCTCAGATTGTTGATTTCATCTGCAGTAAATGTTTAATGATAGATACATTGCATGAGGAAATTGGCTGATTACTGGCAACCTCAGTAGTTAGCCCCGAGATTGAGGCACTGGAGGATTACAGTGACTCTATGCTAGACCAACCTCTACCTTTGAGTCCTTCAGTATCCCCTGTAGTTTTACCCAGTTCTAAGATTGATGTTTCCAGTATTTCATTGACATCTGTTTTGCCCTCAGAAGAATTAGAACAATGGGCAGTAGTTACTAGAAGCAAAACTAAATGTAAGGGAGGGCAAATATGTAATAATGAACCAGCATTATCTGTGTTTAACAAATTGGATGTTCTCAATCATGAAACTGTTGTCTTTCCTTATGAAGACTCTCCCCCTTTCATTCAGGAGAGTCTATCAGTTTCCAGTTCTCCTCCTAAAAGTTTAGTAATTAATGCTAATAATGTATTCTCGAAGCCTAAAAATTCTCAGTTTCATTCAGGGAACTTGGCTGACGAACTTGGAACAACACTACCCCATCCTACTAAAGTAGATCCCCTTTCTGCTCTGAGACAAATATTTGTTATAAGTAACTCCATTATTAAGCATTTGGATCGTCCTATTTGCAATGTGGACAAATTTAATCTTACCTGCTCAAGTTTAAGAGGGCCAGAGTTTCAGACATTACTTCTGTAGTTAAAGAAATGCTAGCAGGCACTGTAGAAAACCCCCTGTTTGTAATATATTCTGGGACTAATGATGTAAATAGAACACGTCTTGAAGAGCTTAAACATGACATTGTCGCACTTAATAATGTTCTGGCAGAGAAAGACAGCCTTGTATGCTTTTCTGAGATTTTCTCTGTACCTAGAGCTACTAATGCTATCAATACCAAAATCAAAGCTTTTAATGACTGGCTAAGATGTTATGCCTCCAGCAGGGCAATTTATGCTTAGCATACTGGGAAATCTTCTGTTGAAAAATTCATTGTTCTGCTGGGATGGACTCCGTCTCAGTCATAGGGAAGTACTATTGGATAGAAGTGTCAATTCAGCTATTAATAAACTTTTAAACTAAGAACTGGGGGAATGGGAATTTGTCCTGTCCTCTAAAAAGGCTCAATAGTGATTCCTCTGTATGAGAGGTCCTTTCTCTCAATGCTAGATCTTTAAATTTGGTTAAATGGCAGAACTTGAGGCTAAGTGACTCTCAGCTAATTTTGGACTTATTTCTATCACTGAAACCTGGTAGGATCCTGATACAACGTGGATTCTGAAACTGCCAGGATATAAGCTATTTCATAAGGATTGACAAGGCCAGATTGGGGGATGGGTTTGTCTCTATGTCAGGAGGATATAGCCTCATTTCAACTTCCACTTTTCAGTAATACTGAATCCATATGGGTGAATATTCAGTTTAAGGGACAACCTCAACTTCTGGTTGGGACATGTTATAGGCCCCCAACATCTAACTTGGAATACACCTTACTTTTACATAAAGAAATTTCAGATATGGCCTCTAAAGGGAATATTCTTGTCCTGGGTGATTTTAATATGCCCTCTATAAATTGCAACTCCTTATCTGATAGTACACTGGCTGAAAAGGACCTAATCACTCTTATAGTGGATATGGGTCTTGAACAACTTGTAAGTGAACCTACACGTGGAGAAAACATATTAGACTTAGTCATTACTAATATAGGAGTTCAATATCTAATATTCAAGTTGGTACCCCTCTGGGTACTAGTGACCATAGCTCAATTTCTTTTCATTATTATTTTTTCAGAAAATATTGAACCACTCTAAATTTAAAATTATAATAAAGCAAACTTGAATACTATTAATGATCTTTTAAATTCCATTTCCTGGGATGAAACATTATCCCCCCTTTCTCTTGAGAAATCCGTGGATTATTTGAAATCCTCAATCTATTATTTGGAGGACTTATTTGTTCCAATTAAAAAAATTATATATAACAAAAATGGGAAAATTCCTTTATGGTTTAATTAAACTACTAAAAACTTAAAAACAAACAAAAGCTTTTTTCTCTTGTAAAAAAAGTGAGGGAGATACTAAAGAACTACTTCTTTCTAAATATAGAAAAATCTTAACTTTTAAAACAGGCTATCTTACAATCTAAAAAGAAATTGGAGTTTTGTTTGGCTCACTCTAAAGATAGCTACAAATCATTATTCTCCTATCTTAATAAGAAAATGAATAATAGATACATGGGTCCTCTATGTGTAAGTAATTATATTATTTCTACTGATAGGGATATTGCCAATACATTTAACAATCAGTTCTGTTCAGTCTTCACCAAAAAAGAAGCCCCTAAATTTTTTAGGCAAACAGTTAACAATTCTTCCCTTCATATTATTAATGAAGATGACACCCTTGAGGCGATTCATTCTCTCAAACGAACTTCTAGTCCAGGACCAGACAATATTAATCCCACATTTTTATTAGAAACAGCTGAAGCTATAACTAAGCCTTTGACCCTTATTTTTAATAAATCTTTATGTGAATGTGGTATTCATCACGATTGGGCAATGGCTATAGTTATACCAATATTTAAGAAAGGTAATTGTTCCACGCCTGAAAATTATCTCCCAATAAGTTTAACCTCGGTCATAAGTAAATTAATGGAGAAAATCATCAAAAAAATGTTGGAAAAAGAAACAAATATAAAAAACTTAAATGACCATACTCAGCATGGATTTAGACAAGGGTACTTGTACCACCAATCTAGTGGCCTTCTATAATTACATTAGTATGGGACTAGACAATGGTATCCCATGGATGTGGTTCTCCTTGACTATAGTAAAGCTTTTGACAAGGTTCCCCATGATTTACTGCTTGATAAAATGGTTAAACTGGGATTTTCACAGTTTATAATTAATTGGGTATCTGGTTGGTTACATAACAGAGAACAGCAGGTTAGGAATAAATGGCTCACTTTCGAAGATCATAGTGTGACTAGTGGGGTTCCGTAGGGTTTGGTTCTTGGACCTACTTTGTTTAATATCTTTATAAGCAATCTACAGGTTAACTCAGACAATCTCCTTTCAAAACTTGCTGATGACACCAAATTAGGATGGTCTGTATTTACATCACTAAATAGGGAATCCATTAGTAATAATCTAAAAATTATTGAAAAATGGGTGGATTCAAATAGGATATTACTCAACCCAGACAAGTGACATGTATTGCATTATGGAAGGAATAATCCCAAACAGACTTATTTCTTAAATAATTCTCCCCTTCAGGTATCATTAGCAGAGCAAGACCTTGGAATACTAGTTAATAATAAATTGTCCTCAAACTGACCATTGTACTAGGATAGCTAATATATCTAATGTGATGCTTACTCAAATTCAAAGATCCTTTGTGTCAAGGACTCAGGAATGCATTATTCCTTTGTTTAGAGCTTATGTGAGGCCATACTCTGATTATGGTTCTCAGTTCTGGAGTCCTTATTTGAGGCAAGATATTAACAGAATAGAAAAAATCCAGAAGAGAACCACTAAAATGGTTCCATATTTGTCCAAAATGGACAATTGGAGTAGACTGCAGAAAACTGGGTTACATTCACTTCAGTTGAGCTGTACTAGAGGTGACCTGCTTTTATTATATAAAATTCAGAACTCTCAGGATCTAATGTATCAATGTGGATTACATTTTTCCAGCAGAAGGTTATCCCCTTGTTTCCATAATAAACAAATTGATGTGGCTAAATCCAAAGTAAACAAAAGGTTAAATTACTTTATGGTGAGAACTCCCAGAGTTTGAAACATACTTCCACAACATTTGGTGGAAAGTAGTTCGATTTTATCATTTAAAAAAAGTTTGGATTTTTGGATGGAGTCTAATTACTCCTAGGTATAACTTTTCCCACCATGGTGGTGGGGGACAATCTTGGTAGGCAATAGCCTTCTTTTGTCCTTTTAAACCAAGTAAACCAGCTAATATGCAAGCTTAGCATGACTTTCTGAAAAGCTCTGTTATCCCAAAGTTCTGCTTCTCAGCAATATTGCTTATCTATGTGTAAGCGCAAAAAGTTATAGTTTTGGGTGCCGAGACGCCCACCTTATCCACCATTGAGAGCCTTACATGGCTCAGCAGATGAGCTCTTACATAGGTAATGGACCTTGTTATCTACAATATATAATGTGATGTAAGTTGTTTGTTCACTGAGTTTTTCTGCATGATCACCCAGGTGTTCGGAGAGATGCTGAACTCCAAGATGTCTAGGTAAGCAGTTCTGTGTATGTACCAGATAATAAACTTTGTAGACTGCAACATCTGTCTCTGTGTATTGTCTGCCATCAGACCAGAGTATTCTCTGCCAGAACCCACTTCTTAGGACCAAGCTTACAATACTACAAACTCCCTTCAACGAGATGAGCTAATTTCACCTGTGCAACAATGATAAGCTGTAAGAAAAGATCAGAGCTTTGTTTGCCTGCAAATTAATTTTTACAAGTGGCAGAGAAAACTTCACTTGTTTAAACATGAGATGAAAGCCTCAAATTCATAAGCCACTGCATGCCTTGAACCTTTAAACACTCCCCATTCACCATTAGGGTTTGCCATGTACTTGGCTGTACAGCTCAACAAAACAGCTAGCAGATATCAATACTCAAGGTCAGTACACTCATTGTCCAGTACACCAAATAAGCAAGAGTCTATTCAGAGGGTTAGATCCACAATAGGACCACAGTATATCTTCTAAGCCCTCACACAATACATCAATAGTTCCCTCCAAATTGTGTGTACATAAGATTCAGACCTGAATGGTTGAAACTCATATCTCAATGGAAATCAGTTATTGCCATCCAGAGCCAAACTTATTTCTGAAATGTTCTTTTTACATATCTGACAGTTGATCCGGTTTCCCTTCCAGCATTAGCCATCCAGTGGCAGTGGTGTAAAAAAACATAACAAAAAAAATGCAACCACGTAGTAAAGATACTGTGGTAGTAAGAAGCAGAGATGCAGACTGCTGGACATGTGTGCCAACAAAACAAACGTAGTGATGTTTCAGGGTAGTCCCTTCATCTGACCATGCTAGTGATATGCTTTTTTTGCACTACTTATTTGTGCTTCCTCTTAGTTGTCTACAGTGTACTTTTTACTTTTTATTGTCTATTGTTTTGTGATTGTACCATTACTGATGCAACTTATTATTGCACTCTCCACATCCCCTTCCGGCAGGACACATCTGAAAATAACCTGTTAGCTCAGCACCTTTTTCCTGGTGAAACTCTTGAAATTAATAAATTTGTGTGCTGGGAAGCACTGAGCCAGTCAGGCTCTGGCTTAGTGGACTGCTTTGGCTTTTGTATCCTGGACTTGCCACTTGTTGCTTGTGTGGTCCACTTACTCCTCCAATTAAAGGGAGTCTTTGGTAGAGGGTGGGACTTCCAAATGGGTATTCATAAAACCCTTCCATTGCCAAAGGGCCAGATCATAAAGGCATCATACTGAGTTCATTGGTGTATAGCTGCAGTTGATAAGATCTGCTGAACCACTAGTGTGACACTGCATGACACAGTATTGCAATATATGTGTATCTTTTGCAAGTACTGCATGTATAATTTGCTCACATTCTTCGATATTTTAGTCAACTACTGTATTTTTATAACTTTGTTTACCTGCTTCTAACAGTTTTTTGGTTTTGTGGTAGTTGCTACCTTGTTTGTAACAGTCTATTTACTTGTGTTATGAATTTAAGGTTTAAATGTTCGGGTAGTAGTTCTTATTGCTACCAAAACTTCCTTAGTTGTCATTCACTGTCCACTTCCCTTTATTTTTATTTAGTTATTTGAATTTTGGTAACTGGGTAAGCTAACTGAGACCATGCAGTCCCTTTTTCAGAGGTGACACTGGCAGACAATACAATATAATATATTACAATCAAATACATTACAAAGAACAGCAACACAGATAATGAATAGCATATGTTATGAGCAGCAGAAATATAATACATTGAACAGTTGGTGACATCTAAACAGCAATGAGTGTACTCTAAAGTTTGGGGTAAGCATGGTAACAGGTAGCAACAGAGAGTACATAATATACATAAATTACAATATTATATACAGTGAGATATAAAAATATACAGAGAAATATACATATATATAAAAATTAAAAGTAACAGATTCTAATGAAATTTCATCAGCAGAATATAGAAAACAATAATAGGTTTAGGATGTCCATAATAGTGCAGGGAGTGAGCATACTTTGAAAGAAAACTGTAGTGAATAATTAGTTTGAGAGTAACTAGGGGTCCCTCTTTGTCTCCTTCCCTATTTGGGTCAGACCTACAACCCCCTGCAGCCTTCTTTAGATAAGCCTACATCTCTGTTGCTTACCCATCTGGGTCTGGCTAACATTCCCTTTAACCTCCCAAATATGTGTTAGCCCTAGACCCCTGTAACATAGAAACATAGATTTTGACGGCAGACAAGGACCGCTTGGCCCACCCAGTCTGTCCATTTCCCTACCTAATGGATAAGCTGCAGATTCTAGTTAACCAGCAGCCTACTTCTTCCTACCCCCACCCCCTAGAATTGCCTTATGACTGTCCCGTGCATGCTTAGATTCCACCACTGTTTTTGACTCCACAACCTCTTCCGGAAGGCGTTCCATGCATCCACAACCCTCTCTGTAGAAAAATACTTCCTTAAATTACCTCTGAGCCGCCTCTTCTATCTTCAAATTGTCACCCTTGTTCTTGCACCTCTTTTTGAAAGATGCTACCCTCTTGGACCTTGTTGATTCCTTGAGGTACTTGAAAGTTTCTATCATGCCCCCCTCCTTTCTCTGGGCTATACATATTCAGCTCCTTAAGTCTCTCTTCATATGTCTTCCCGGTGCAGACCCTGCACCATTTTAGTGCCCTCCTCTGGACAGCCTCCATCCTGTCTGTCTTTGCGGAGATTGGGTCTCAGAACTGCACGCAGTACTCAGATGGGGTCTCACCAACTGTCTGTACAGAGGATAATAACTTCTTGTTTTCTACCGTGATGCCTCTCCTATGCATCCCAGTATCCCCCCAGCCCTCCTTGCTGCCCTCTCACATTGCTTGCCCACCTTTAGGTCATCTGATATGACTACCCCCAGGTCCCTTTCCATTTTTGTTGTTGTTAGTATCTCACCCCCCATTGTGTACTCTTCCCCTGGGTTTTTGTTTCCCAGGTGCATTACCTTGCACTTCTTAGCATTGAATCTAAGCTGCCATACATTTGACCATTCCTCTAACCTTGCCAAGTCCCTTCTCATCCTTTCCACCCCACCTTGTGCATCAACTCTGTTGCAGATCTTTGTGTCATCTGCAAAGAGACATACATTTCCTTCAGTCCCTCTGCAATGTAGCTATAAAGACATTGAAGAGGACCGGTCCTAATACTGAACCTCCGCGGTACCCACTAGTAACCCCTTTCTTCAGAGTGGACTCCATTTACTATTACTCTGTGTCCTATTCTCCAGTCAATTCTTTACCCAGGCTGTCATCTTGGTACCCCTCCCAGGCTGGCTAACTTGTATATTAATCTTTTGTGTGGGACTGTGTCAAATGCCTTGCTAAAGTCTAGGTAGGCCATGTCCACAGCCCTCCTGATCTACTACTTTGGCCACCCAATCAAAGAAATCTATCAGATTTGTCTGGCATGACCTTCCCACTGTGAATCCATGCTGCCTTGGGTCCTGAGCCCTCTGGCCTCTAGATACTCAACATTCTTTCCTTCAAAAGTGATTCCATCATTTTCCCTACCACTGAGGTTAAACTAACAGGTCTGTAGTTTTCTGCTTCTGCCTTGCTCCCACTTTTGTGAAGGGGAATCACATCTGCCCTTCTCAGCCCTCGGGTACCACCCCATTCTCCCATGATTTGTTAAAGAGGGTAGTCAGTGGTGTCACTAGTTCTACCCTTAGTTCTTTTAGAATTCTGGGATGAATCCATCAGGCCCCATTGCTTTGTCCACCTTCAGTTTTAAGAGTTCTTTCAGAACCCTTTCTTCTGTAAATGGGCTGGTATCAACTTCTGTATCCAGAGTGTTTCTACTGTTTGTTTTAGGTACCTCCCCACATCCTTTGTAAATACTGAGCAAAAATATTTGTTTAGTATCTCTGCCTTTTCACAGTCACCCTCTGCCCACCCTCCCTCCTCTTTATTAAGCCTCACTAACCCTCCTTTGGTCTTCCTTCGCTCCCTGATCTACCTATAAAAGGTTTTATCCCCCTTCTTAACTGAGTTGGCTATCTTTTCCTCGGTTTGGGCCTTTGCTGTTCTGACTGCCTTCCCAGCTTCCTTTTGCTTTGACTGATACAGTTCTCTGTCCTGCTCCTTCTGTGATTCCTTGTACTTCCTGAATGCTTTCTTTTTCTCTTGAACCTTCACTGCCACTTCCTTTGAGAACCATAGTGGTTTCTTACATCATTTCATTTGTTTATTTGCTTCACACAAGACTTGTTACCTCTGTGATGGCAGTTTTTATTTTCCCCATTGTTCTTCCACCCTCCTTCCTGCCCATTTGCTAGTGCATTCCTTAGGCACTCACCCATTTTGGCAAAGTCAGCCCTCCTAAAGTCCAGTACTTTTGCCTTTGTATGGCTTGACTCTATTGCTGTGTTTATTGTAGAACCATACTGTTCGATGGTTTGCTAGTTCCCAGATGGCTACCCACTTCTACATCTGTGATCCTCTTCATCTCCATTTGAGAGAACCAGGTCTAAGATTGCTCCCTCTCGAGTGGGCTCAATGCTAGTTGTCTAAGGCCTGCCCCTGTAGGGCATCTAGAATAACCCACTCTTTGAAGTGGCTGCTGCAACTGCACTCAGTTAACATCTGGCATATTCAGATCACCCATCAGCAATATCTCCCCTTTTTCTGCCATTCTAAGTATTCTTTCTATCATTTCCTTGTCCATTTCCTCCCCCTGAGAAGGGGGTCTGTATACAACCCCTGTGCGGATTGTGGTGCCATTGCCGGTCTCCAAATTTACCCACAGTGCTTCTTCACCTCCCTGTTTTCCCTTTTGTTCTGTTGCTTTGATTCCTTCCCTTATGTAAAGAGCTACTCCTCCTCCTCTTTTACCCTCCCTGTCCCTCTGGTAGATAGTGTATCCTGGTATGTTTATGTCCCAGTCATGGTTTTGTGTGTACCATGTTTCTGTGACTGCCATGATATCCAGATGTTCCTCCTCCATCAAGGCCACTAATTCAGGAAGCTTGTTACTCAGACTACGGGCATGGTACTCATTGCTCTCCATTTTTTGATGGCTTTACCTTCTTTTCAGCATCCCCCACTGAGCTGTCTACCTCGGTCTTTTTCTCATTTAGTACCCTGTTTTGTAGGGAGAGGCTGGGATTTTCCTGCTGCTTATCAGTGCCTCCCCTTGACTGAGTTTAAAGCTTGCCAATGAAGCATTTAAACCGATTGCTCAAAAGACTTGTTCCTTCCTGGACAGATGCAGACCATCCTGCCAGTATAGGCTGGTGTCCTCCAGGTGGAACCCCAGTCCCCAATGAAGCCAAACCCTGTGCTCACACCATTTTTCAACCATTCATTAAACTGCATGGTGCAAAGCACCGCCTCACTCATGCCATTGACAGGCAGCACCTCAGAGAAGGATATTGTGTGTGCTACTTGTCTTAGGCCCCTCCCCAATTCTACAAAGTCCTTCTGCACTGCTCTAATCTCATGATTAGCCAAGTCATTTGTCCCTAGGTGGACAATGACGTCCAGCTCAGACTCCAGTGCAGTTGTTCTCGTGATCCTGAGGATGCGCTTCCTGTCTCTCCAAGCCATGGCACCAGGCAGGCACCTTACTTCAGTTTTCCCTGCTCCCCCCAGTTCTATCCCCCTAATAATTGAGTCCCCCACCAGGAGCTGCTTCCTTTCCTTGTGGTGTCCTCTGCCTCCTTCCTGTGGGCCTCCCTTGTGACAGTTGTCCTCAGCCTCCTTAGTCTCCTCTGCGGGTGCATCCATAGGGGAGCTGTGCTCCCCCAGAATGGTGTATGGATTGTGGTGTGGAACAACTAACTGGGTGTGCCTCTGTTCCACCATCCTCACCCTTCCTGAGCCCACTGTGGTCCAACTACTGTGCTTTCTTTGCAACCTCTGAGGTAGTGGTGGTGGCTCTGGTGCTCCCTGGATGGGGGAGTTTCCCTTCCTACCGTCCAGTGTGGCCTGGGGAAGGTTCCCTTACTACTGTCCAGTGTGGCCTGAAGATGGGCAACTTCCTCCTCAGGGCAGAGAGTTGTCTGCAAATAGGCAGCATCTCAGCCTCCAGAAAGACTCCCGGAAGACTGCTGCCCCACAGCCATTACATTGCACTACTCCCCATTATTTTTTTTGTGTGTGTGTGTGATTGGTTTGTATATATATATATATATATATATATATATATATTAGAGAAAAACTCGTTTAATGTATCAGTTAGGTTAGCTCATTGCGACAGTGAGAGAATGTTGTTAGGGCTGCCTGGCCACCTTCAATCGCTTTTGGGTGCGATTTGATCGTCAGCCCTAACTCTCACCCCATGACATGTGTAAAGCAGCAGAAGTATAGGAGAATGGGTGAGAGTTAGACCCATGATCCCAATGCACACCCCAATGCCAGTTGGGGGTGGGCGGGTCCGAGAGGGTTTTCAACCTAACAGTGAATTTCCTCACTTTGTCGTTGTGGAACAACCTAACTAATGCATTAAATGGAGTTTTTGCCTCTAATTTCCTTCTTTTGAGAATGACAATGAGAAATAGTGAATGTAATGCAGCGCGTGGAGCTTGGGCCCAACAGGGACAGCAACACAAACAGAAATGCTAACAGTGGCGCATATGGTAACACAAGCATGAATGAGAACAGAAAGGGTAATGTACATGGTGGCGTAGACGGAATGGTCTGCCACGTGATGTGTTGTCACATAGTAACATGGTGCCTGCAAACAGAAATGTCAATGGGCATGGTGATGTAAAGTGAAACAGTAAGATAAACAGTACTGTAGACAGAAATGGCAAAAATAACAGAAACGCAAGCGCAAATGAAAGCTAAAGATAACGCACATGGTGGCGCAGGACGCCAATGGTAAGTGAACGGGAATGGATCCGCAAGCGGAAAGGGCAACAGTAACAGTAATGTAAGCACACAGGCTGGTTTTCCCTAAAACCTGCATTGAGAAAGACAGTGAGTACAAATAATGTATGCAAAATAATGAGTATCAGCGCAGAAAATGAGATCTTGGAATACTAAATACATTATATCTCAGGAACCGTACAACGTAGAAAAAAAATTTAAAAGTCATATTATTTACAACTGTCCTGGCTAATTTGGATCTAGGGGCTAAGAAGTTTTCTGACGAAAAGTCCGTATCTCGCACCGTTTCCGAGATACAGGCCCTGAAAGGTGCGGGCAATGCCGTGATGTTATCCCATGGGAAAAAAGAAAAGTTCGAGCACCATAACTTTGCCTCCCTGTAATGTTTTTCACCAAACTACTGAAAGGCACATCTGTGGGCTGTTGGCTGTCTTCCTCCAAATTTCAGGAAAAAAGACCAAACCGTTATTTTGCAGCAGGGTGCCAAAGGATTCCTGTAATGTTTCGGGCGCCGTAATGTTATCCTAAGGGAAAAACTGTCAACTTTGGAGTGCCATAACTTTGCCGCCGTGTAATATTTTATTAATACAACACTGCAAGGCACATCTGTGAGATTTCGACTGCGTTCCCTCCAAATTTCAGCCCAAAACTCCCAACGGTTATTTTGCAGTGCAGTGCCAAAGAATTGCTGTCATTGTCCCACAGACTAGAAAATTACTGTCACAATTTAAAGGCTTTCGTAAAATTCTTGGCTACTTCGTGAACACAAGTAATTTTAAGAAGTACTTTTCCAGAAATTTGAAAAACATATTTCTGGGGTGTTTTACCACAAATAAAGATATGGCAAGCATCCTCAGGGGCCCGACTAGGTGAATACAAAAAATTAGTTGCTAGAGGGTCCCAAATTTAAATGCCAACCATTTTTCTGATCACCAACTGAAAACAAAATGGCCGATTTGTGAAAGTAACAGGCCCATTTGAGAAAGTAAAAATGCATTTGCAAAAGTGTTGAACTTTTTGTTAACTTTTCCCATTGACTTATAATGGGAAACTGTTTTTTGAATAACTTTTGAACCGTTTAATATTTTTTCATGAAATCTTCAAAAGGCACATTGGGGACCCTGGCTGCATGTTCACTGAAGATTTTGGGCCAGTCACACAAACCGTATGACCTGTAGGCGCAACCACAGAATTCCAGAAAAGCGTAAACGCGCGCACAGATCACACTTAATAACTCCACAGCTGTATATCTGACCAGTACGAAACTTGGCAGATCCTAAGGCCCATGGTTCTTGATTACAAATTCCAAATTTCAGGTAAATCCATCAAACGGTTGCAAAGTTATTAAGGTGCAAAGTTTTGGGGTTTAATATAGAAATGGTCTCAATCTTAACTATGGTAGCACTACTGTGTTACCATAATATATATATATATATATATATATATATATATATATATAATATATATATATATATATATATATATATATATATATATATATATAAATACATATATATATAAAATATATATATATATATATATATATATATATATATATATATATATATATATATATATATATATATATATATAATACAAAGTGTATGCTTATATTGACAGTGCAGTGTGCCTAGAGAGGATATGACAGTGATATGCACCTTGCACTCTTCAGGAAATGAAGTCAGAACCCCAGGTATAAAGGAACTATTTCCAGGGTGGTGGGGTGAGGGTGGGAAGGGGTTGGGACTAAACTGTGCCCTCACAAAACAATCAGCTAAAAGCTCTGACCCACCACTGCGATGAGTGCATTCCTGTCAGCAAGATGCCCTACACAACAATTTGACAGAGAAAATACCCTGCTAATCAAACAGAGAAAAATCCACATATCCAAGTCAGACACAGGTAAACCTCCCCAGCCCCAAAACAGGCCTGATGGTTTGTGCTCTGAAAGCTGTCAGCCCCAAAATAAGTCAGCTGTGCTTTAAACTCTTCCTGCACTGAAAATGTTGAGAATTGTAACAAACATAAACCTAGATCCACCTCCCTCTGTTGCTTGAAAGACTGTCTTTTCCTGTTTCACACTGCAGGTTTTTCTATGACAACTCCTTAACCACAGTAACTTATTTAAAAATAGTTTAACTATCTCAAACTCCTACGCACCAGTAAATTATTTAAAAATAGTTTCTGTCCCCAAAATCCTAGTAGTCAATCCAGCTGCCCCCAAGGACAAACAAAATGCAGTATTCAAACACTTGTGAAGTTACTTCCAAGATAAGCAGAGTTTGCAAGCTCTTTTTTCAACCCTCAGCCACCTGTAATTTATTTAAAAATAGTTTAACTGTCAGAAAATCCTAGTAGACAATCTAGCTACCTCCAAGGATCTACCCAAATGCAGTATTTAAATCCTTCTGAAGTTACTAACAAGATAAACAGAGTTTGCAAGCCCCTTCTTGGTTAAATACTAAATAAATATGTGAATAAAAAGCAATTACCAAGGGTAGTTAGTTTCACCTCCCACAGAATTAAGCAAAAGTGCACGTTTGTTGCAGATATCAAGTGCAATATAGAATTTCGCTCACAGCTGAATAAAGAAGTAGTGTCCTTCCAGGTCAAGCAAATGCTGTAGCATTCTAGGTAAACACAAGATCCCTGCTATTTCCCTTACATAGATCAGGTTGCATACCCTGTTGTCTCAGTATCTGGCTATGGCCCACACACTTACTTTTCTTAACTGGATTAGCCCCAACCAATAGCCACAGCAACCATCTTCCCATTCCCATTTACCTACTACTTAGGTGTTTCAGTTTTTCTGCACTATTAATCCAACTCTGCTGTTTCCTTCTCTTGCTCTCTTCCTCTCCTCTCTCTCCTCTTCCTCCCCTTCTTCTCTCAGTTCTCACATCTACCATCTACTGCTCCTTCCTTCCTCCTCTGCTACAACCTTCCCTTCCTCTTCCCATTACTCCTCTCTTCCCTCCCTTTCTCTTTCCCTGCTGTCCAGGGTGCTACCTCCTACATGTTCCTTGGCTTCATCTTGAAGCCCCGGTGCTTTCTGTCCCTTTTTTCCCATACTAAGTTCATCGAAAAGCAATGATGCCAATGGCCCATGCAGCTGTTATGCTATTATAAGGTATAATAGGAGAGAACATACCCTGAATTAATCAAATTATCAAGACGAAAAAACTGCATGCACAAGGCAGCTGCTATAAGTGTATCTCCCCAGAACTTAAGACACTGATGGTGAGCCGCGACAAGGGCTAGATGTAGTACAAGTTCTCCTCACTCCCAGGTGACATAGTGAGGTACAAAACCCTTAGGAATCAATGTAAGAGAGCCACTAAACTGGTGAAAAGGGTGTATATCACACACCTCCAGAAAACCAACCTAGTCAACCCTAGGTTATTCTGGTTCCACATGAATGAACTACTGATGGGTAATGGCAAGTCCCACTGAGGTTCCATTGAGGTCAATGGCCAACTCCTAAATGATAGCCATCAAATCGCCACATCTCTCAACCTCCATTTCACTAATCTGGACATGTACAAGACCGGGCTACCACTTTCTAATGCTGAGCTCATAATAGATGAGACCCCCTGTTTCAATAGACCACCCTTCCACCTGTGTCTGATCAAGGGGACAGAGGTCTTCAACCTCCCAAAGTCCCTGAAGCCTAAGGAATATGGTGTGCCTGATGGACCAACCCAAGGCTACACAAGGCAATAGCCCCAGCCATCACCCAACCACTAACATGGCTCATAAACAGATCCATACTTGAGGGAGTTGTCCCTGACATGTGGAAGCAGGCCCATGTGGTCCCTATCCACAAAGATGGCTCTAGAGAACCTATTGGCAACTATAGGCCCATCTCCTTGCTCTGCACCCTCTCTAAAATACAGGAAAGACTAGTCTATGGACAAATCTGTGACTACCTAGAGCGTCACCATCTACTAGCCTCTTCCCAACATGAATTCAGAACACATCATGGAAATGACACTGCCCTGATAAAACTCTCGGCAGATGGACAAAGGGACTCCAACTGGGGCAGTCTTCATAGACCTATCCAAGGCCTTTGACCTAGTCAATCATCAACTTCTGCTCACAAAGCTGAGGTAACTAGGTCTGGACCACCACTCTATGGCTTGGGAGTTACTTACCTGGTTGCACACAGAGTCAAGTGGAAAGGAGCACTATCTGATCCATTTCCCCCAAGGAGGGCATACCACAAGGGTCAATATTGGGCCCCCTCCTTTTCTCCCTGTTCACTAATGAACCATGTAACCACTGTGGGAGAAGCTCAGTGGTCCAGTATGCAGATGATACTCGTAATATACCAATCCCTGGACAATCTGACTGAACTGGGCCCACATCTCCAAGCCAACTTTACGAGACTAGCGACCAGCTGATAGAGAATAGAATGCTCCTTAACACTGGGGAAAAAAGACAATCCTGTTTGGACTCACATCTCTAGGCCAAGACAGATCCCAAGCATTATTGTTCTCCTCGGCCTCGGGAACCACATTGAAGTTGTGGCTTCCTCAAATGCCTTGGCCTTATGCTGGACCAAGACCTCACCCTAAAAATCACATTGACCAGGTAACCAAAACCACTCACTCTACACTAGGAACCTTTATAGACTAAAGGGTCAGCTGATCCTTGAGGCCAGGATCACCATCACCACTAGTGTCCTCCTCCTCCTCCTTCTCCCCACCTTAACCTACATAGCACCAGTCTTGCAGGGCTTGGTCAAACATGAGATCAACTGACTGCGGAGTACTCTACCACAAGGTGGCATGCTTAGCCATACAGTCTCATGCAAGAGGCCATCATTACTGAGCCTTAGCACTTCTAAACTGGCCTACACTGGACCATCACCTTCACTACCCCTACTCTGCCAAATCTACAACTAAGCCCTTCTTCCCCAACCAGCCTCTCTGGGCTCATAACCCCTAAGTACAACAGGTGGAACCTCCAAACATCAGGCCGAATCCTACTCTAAGAACCCAGAGTGAGGACTAAAATGGGTGGCAAGTCCTTTTCCAGCACTGCCTCCTCACTATGGAACAAACTCCCACCTTCCATACAGGAAGCCCATCTATTGAGACATTCCACACTAGACTAAAGGCCCACCAGCTAGAGGCCAGCTCAAGCCATTGCCACGGGAATTGAGCAACCCCTCAGTTTTCCCCTCACTCCCCCCCCACTCACTACTGTGCTCAATGTGTTAATCATTATTTGCTCTGAACTGTATCTAACAGAAGCTTTAATGTCTACAAGTATATATAGCACTACTACCTAGCCTACCACTGTCTGTCTCAAAACATGTTGGATGTCTGTCTCTTGCAAAATTGAGTGTATCTAAATGACTATGTATGGTTAAACCACTCTGTAAATCAACCTGGGTCACCCCTGAAAAGGGACTTTCAAAGCCCATTAGCCTACTCAGTCATCAAAATTGAATGACTGAATGAATAAATAAATAAATAAATAAATATGCTTTTAGCTTCACTTATGACTACCTCAAGGGTAATCTGTTCCATGGTCCAATGGTTCTAAGAGTGAAGAAGAATGTTCTACTTATACAGTATAATGAGATGGTTTCCCAGCAAGTTGTAAGGGGTGCCCCCTGGTATTGTGAGCATCATTCTTAAATTCAAGACTGATCTCTGTCTTGAAATAGGAGTCCTGGATTAAGTCAAACAAGAACAGAAGGTCCCCCTTGATTCACCAGGTGGCAATGGTCATAAGATTAAGAAATCAATCCGTTTTCATAAGGTTCATGTTGAAGACCATGTATAGGTTTTGTGAATTTTCTTTGCACCTTTTCCAATAAGTAGCAATCATTTTTTCTATACGGACACCAAAGCTGTGATGCATATTCCAAATGTGGCCTAGCATATGCCCTGAAGAATGTCATCATAATCTCGGGGTTTGTGGATTTAATATTACATAAAATTAACCATACTACCTCGTTTTTTTATTAACTACCTCATGTGTTTGTTTAGAATGTGACAAATCATGAGATATAACAATACCTAAATCTTTTCCATCCATAGTAGAGTTCAATAGAGCTCTACGAGGGTGTTAGTATAAAATTGATTCCGTGGTCCTAGATGCATAAATTTGCATTTGGGTCAGTCAATCAATCAGTCAAAATCTTTATTTAACCAGGCGGACACCATTGAGCAAGTTCATTTACGAGGTGGACCTGGGGTGAACGAGTACAAGAAGAAAGTTTAAAACAGTTACAATACGGTGACATGAACAGCCAAAGGCACAGTCAATATATATGCAAATGTGTATGCAGGTTAAAATACAACAATATTATACAATTAAGCAATATATACAGAACAAACAGTGTTGCAGAAGTATAAAAAACAGTGTTGCAGGTCAAGGACAAACACAAGGTGTTCCATTGGTATCCCCGAGAGGAATATGGTCAGAAGATGAACTAAGTGCAGGAGAGGGAAGGGAAGGGAAGTAGGGAGTGGGAGGAGGATGGAGATAAGAAGGAATATGGATAGGGATAGAGAGGTCTACAAGGGCGAGGTTGTGTGGTATAATCTATTAAAGGGAACAGTACAGTAGAAGCAGGGAGTGGGGCATGGCAGGAACAATGAATTTGGGGGAGAAAGGGGCCAGGCAGTAGCTGAGACCTCAGACCAGGATGAGGCTGTAGCAAGAGATATTCAGGGTGCTGTAGAACTAGGGGACCCTAGAGTCAGGGGTAGTAAACGCATTCCTTGTTATGACACCCATAATGTTGTGAATGTTTCTAAGCTAAGGGGTGATTTATTTTCAGAGATTGTGCAGTTTGTTCCACATCTGAGGTAGCACAGAACTAACAGATGACCAGCCAAAGTGAGATCTGGCCTTGAATATCTTCAGCAAAATGTAAGAGGCACTTCTCAGAGCATACTTACTTAGTGTACATAATGGTAAGCAGTCAGAGATGTAGTTGGGCAATTTGTTTAAAATGACTTTGTAGGTCCAGAATGTGGCATTTCTCTGTCGTCTGAAGGGAAGGGATGACCAGCCTGCAGCAGTATACAAGGAACAATGATGGGTGGAGTAGGGGAGGTCCGTTATAAACCTAAGGGCTCTGTAATAGAGCGTATCAAGTTTGAAAAGTGCACCGGTAGGACCCTGGCTCTAAAGGAAGTCAGCATGGAGGTCTAGTAAGGAAAGAAAGGTTGTTTGGACTAGCCTCATCTTGGCATCCCTAGGGAGGAGGTTTTTATCCTAAAGAAGAGGCCAAGGGTGGGATATTCTAAGGGGTTGCGCATGGTGCAACAGTGTTGTGCCATGCGCACCCACTGATGCACCCTGGTGCGATATTCAAAAGGGGAATTTGCTCCGCACAAATCCTGATGCACCGGGGCGCACCCATAATGCATACGGTGCAAGTGCGGGGGGCATGCCAATGCATATCTGGCACATCCCGATATTCGGCCTGGGATATGAGGTGCATATGCAGGCACAGACCCACCTTGTGTTGCACAGGGGGGCACAAAGTTGTACCCGAAAAAAACAGGAGCAAGGACTGGCCACCCGCAGGCTGGCTGCCATATTGCTGGGCGCAACATGGCAGCTGCCAGCTGTGGGTGGCCACCCGAGCCCTGGCGGCACAGTGCGGTGGCGTAGCACCCCCCCAATGCCCGATCATGGGCTGTTTTACATAATAGCAGCCCTGGTGGTCCAGTGGACCTAACACCTTGCCCGATAGTGGGCTGTAATATTTTTCTAACTCTCTGGTGGTCCAGTGGTACCCAAACCCCCCTCCCAACCTGTCCACTCATACCCACCACTCTGCTCCCCCCCAGTCAGCAGTGGGTGGCAGCACCCCACCTGCAAGCCACCTAGCCACCCACCGACTGTACACAGCGTGGACCAATGGGCATGCAGACTGTGCTGTGCTACACAGTCTCAATATGTGAATGGATCCTTTCACATATCGGGACTGTGTAGTACAGTATGGTCTGCATGCAGATTGGCCCACGCTGTGGACCACTGGGCATACAACCGTACTGTATGTTGTAAGTTGGCGGGAGGCCAAGTGGCTTGCGAGTGGAGTGCTGCCACCCGCTGCTGACCGGGAGGGAGCAGGGTGGTAGGTATCAGTGGGCAGGTTGGGAGGGGGGTTCGGGTACCACTGGACCACCAGGGAGTTACAAAAATATTACAGCCCGCTATCGGGCAAGGTGTTAGGTCCACTGGACCACCAGGGAGTTATATCAATATTACAGCCCACGATTGGGCAGTGAGTTTGGTCCACTGGACCACCAGGGAGTTAAATCAATGATACAGCATGCAATCGGGCAATGGGACGCATTGCCGGTGAGGGCAGGGGGCGTCCTTCCCCGACAGCTGCAGCCTGGCAAGGTGCCAGGTGCAAGTTGCAGGGGATCGGCGCACCATTTCCATGTCATTATGGCCCCATTTGCACCTTGCATATATTATGGCTCCATTTGCATGTCCACCGCTGAATATTGCAGTTGCTGCATCTAGTGCAACGGCCCTCGTGCTAGCACATCCCCCTGTTCCTCTTTGGCCACTTGTGCTGGCGCACTGCCACTGTGCCATGTGCAATGTGGGTGGCCATGGTGCCATATTCAATGGTGTGAAGCCATGGCGCAGCACCACTGAATGTCGCCCAGACCACTCCCTGGGCATCCCAGTTGCTCTGCGCCCAGCTTGCACCCCTGCCTTCTGAATATCCCACCCAGTCTCTAAGTTTCTTTGAGTTCTTCTATATGTCCTTGAAAGGAGAGTCTATTGTTAAGCCAACACCCACAGATATTTGAATTTAGTTACGTACTCCAGCTGTTCGCCAAGGATGGTGGTAATCAGGGGATGTGTCCCAGCTGTGGCCAGGTTTGGTAAATTAGGAAAAGGCAAGAATAACTATGCTTTTGTTTTCCTGGCATTCAGGCGCGACTGCTGCTTTAGGAGCTGAAGCTGCAGCAGATTGAATTCATCCTGGAGATCTGTACATGCCACAGCAGGGGGAGGACCACTGACATAGAACACCGTGTCATCCGCAAATAGGTGTATTTATTCCTTTTTTATTGTGGCGTTGATTCTATTAATATAAATTGCAAATAGCAGGGAACCCAGAAGAAAGCCTTGTGGTATACCTCTCAGAAGGGGTTTTAGTGGCGAGACTTCACCTTCAGCATTGACCTGCTGTGTATGGCCTGTGAGATAGTTATAGAACCATCTAAGAGATAGAGCATCCAAGCTGATATTCTGAAGGGATGAAAGGAGCAGGCTGTGATCAACTGTATCAAAGGCCTTACTTGGGTCCAAAAACACTGCTTAGATGAAGTTCTTATTATTCAACTCACACTGCCAATCATTAGTTACCTTGGCTATTACCGAAATTGTGCTTTGTGTGCTCTAAAGCCTGATTGTAAAGGGTTGAGTAGCTTTGCCAATTCCACTTAATTCCTAAGCTGAGTATTCACGATTTTTTCCAGCAACTTGGACAGGATTGGGAGAAGGGAGATTGGCCTGTAATTGTTGAGGTCACTAGGATCTCCAGACTTAAACAAGGGGATAACATGAGCCATTTTCCAGATGGGAGGAAGGTCACCCTGTGAGATAGATAAGTTAATCAAATGTGTAATGGGCACCACTACGACACACTAGCCCACCTTTAGGAAATATGGGTTGATAAGTTCGGCTATTACACTTTTCTTAACATCCAACTGAAGCAAAAGGTCTTCAACTTCTTTCAGAGATGTAGGTTGAAGTGAGAAGGTCAGGCTGGAGATGATGATTCCTGATTATCGATTCCTAGTTGTGCATGGAGATTACTGGCAGGAAGGTATCAAAGCTAACCCTATGGTGACAAAGTGATGTTTAAGGAGTCAAGGATTAATGGTTTGTCTACGAATGTGGTAGTACAAGTCAAAATTTTAGTAGGCAGGAGTTACCAGTGGTATGGCCTTCTATATCCTGAATTATTCTCCAGAATTTAGAGGAGCACTTAGTTAAGAGATCAAGTTGTGAACAGTAAAAGTTAACCTTAGCTTCTCTAACCTTCTTGGTGCAGAGGTTCCGCGCCCTCCTGGATGAATTCCAGTCATTCGCAAGTTTAGCCTTGCGGGCAGTTTTCCAAAGCATATCCCTATACCGCATGGCATCCTTCAGCTCATATGCAAACCACCAGCAAGCTTTATTTCTAACAAGGACTTTCATTTGTGGAGCACGTAACACAATGTCTTGAAGATGCATGCAGTAGCCACTGGTTTAGCTAGATAAAAGTCCTGCCAGCGCAAGGAGTGTCCTAACTCAGCGATGTACGCACAGGGATCAAAATTGTGTTGATACCTTTTAATATTGCGTTTGGATGCAGAATAAGGGATATGATTTGACCTTACACAGGCAATGAAACAGTGATCACTGATATCAGAAAAGACACCAGCATGAATAAATAAATGAGGTTTGCTAACCAGGATAATGTCCAGCAGAATGTTATTGGAAGGGTTGATCTTGTTTGGGTGATGATGTATTAAGCTTCATCCCCCAAGTGTTAACCCAGGTAAATATTGCATCTAAATCTTTTTGTATAGTTGAAGCTTGAAATTGGTTAGTACAAGGGCCCCCAATTTAGATATCTGCATATTTAATGGTTGATGAATGACAGTTGGTAGTCATATCAGCAATAAATGCCTGGAAAAGGCATGGGCCCAAGACAGAGCCCTGCAGGACACTGCTAGTAACATTACCAAGTTTACCAACATTAATTTGCACTCTGTGTTCGGTTGTGCAGCAAGTTGTTTATCCAGTTTATTAATATCAAGATTATGAAGTTTAGTGATAAGTGTCCAGTGTGGCATAACTGAGAATGCCTTGCTAAAATCCATACATGTAATATCACATGATGTTCTATTGTCAAGTAAAGAACTGATGTGTTCATAAAAACACATTAGATTAGTAAGACAACCTCTGCCGCTCTTCAGCCCATGTTGCTCTGAATTGTAACTATTAAGGGTAGGGATGATGATGTCCTTAATAAGGCCTTCAAGAATCTTGCATAGAGATGATGTGAAGCTTATCGGTCTCTAATTTTTCCAATTATTTTGGGGACCTTTTTTATGGATAGGGACAACGTTAGCTTCTTTCCATTCATGTGGGATGAAGTTCATAGATATGCAGCTTTCAAAAAGAAGTCTCGATGGTTGTGCCAAGCAATCAGCCAGGAGGTAAAGATTACCAGCTATGTTGTTGGGTCCTGGACAATATTTGCCTTTTTGAGCAAGTAATTTGGTTAATATAAGGTTTTCAGAGGAAATCAACGTGGGGATCATTGTTATTATTTAGGTTTGGGAAATTATGTTGGGCAGTGTTAAAAATATTGCAGAAGTTCTTATTAAACTAGTAAAATTTAAAAAGATAGGCTTAGACCCCCTGGGTCTTAAGTGGTTTGAAAGCTATTTATCTAGCTGCACCCAGAGAGTGAGCTGGAAGGAGGCGCTATCTGCCCCGTTACCCCTAAACGAGGGAGTACCACAGGCTCGATCCTTGGTCCCCTACTTTTCTTTTCTCGTCGTTTACCAATGATCTGTACCTACACTGTGGGGGAAGCGCAGTAGTACAATACGCAGATGACACCGTGATCTACCGCTCCTCTGATAACCTGGAGGCACTCAGCCCGTTACTCCAATCTGACCTTATGTCACTGGAGAACTGGCTAAAAACTAATAGAATGGTCTTGAATGCACGCAAAACAAAAGCCATGCTGTTCAGGGCCAGATCCCTTGGGCAAGATAGGACCTGCTCCCTACAGCTTTAGTCACTGGCTGGAACCAGCATTGATTGTGTCCTCCTTAAAATATCTAGGGCTAATGCTTGACCAAGGTCTCACCTTCAAGAACCATGTTGATCAAGTGACCAAGACCATCCATGGGAAACTCTGCATTTTGTGTCAGATTAAGGATCAGCTAATACCTGAAGCCAGGCTCACCATTGCTTCTAGCATCCTGCTACCCGCTGTCACTTATGCAGCCCCTGTAATACAGGGTAATGCCAAGCTTGAGGTCCAACGGATGCAGATCTTATACAACAAGGTAGCGTGGTTCGCTGCCCATGATCGCTCCAGAAGCCACCACTGTGACATGCTTGCCAAACTACAGTGGCCTTATTTTGAAGTACATCTCCAATTCCCTCTCTTCTGCTTAGCATTGAAATTACTCAGCCCTACAGCACCCCCCCCAGCCTTTCATCAACCTTAACCTCCAAAAAAAAAAAAACGGACCCTGAGGTCCACAGAGAGGGCTCTACTAGAAACCCCCAGGGTCAGGTCCAGCACTGGCCAGAAATTGTTCTCCTCCACAGCCCCCCAGCTGTGGAACAAACTTCCACCAGAGATACAGGAAGCCCCCTCACTCATGAACTTCCACACCAGGCTCAAGTCAAAGCTACTCGAGGCCAGCACTTGCTCCTGTCATGGCACCTGACACACACCCCCACCCCGACTCATGCCTATTACCTTACCTACAAGAGTTGTGCCAATCCATTTATGAAAGCTTGCCTCTGTTATGAATCAATGTCATATACTGTAACTATTGAACCTGTATTTCAGTTAATAACCTGTTTGTTGTCTGTTTCTCACCACGTATGCCATATAATTACATGTTATGTCACTTAATGTATCCCCGGGTCGCCCCTGAAAAAAGGACCTTTGGGGCCCAGAGGGCCTAATCGGTCATCAAAATTCAATAAATAAATAAACTCATCAGCCATAATTATAGGGTCCTGAATCAATTAATTTTTCCCGTAGCAAAGGTCCTACCTGACAAACTGATTTTTTTAAGCGATAAAAATATTTACTATTAGATTTATTAGCAGTAGTAGTAAGGTAAAATCCCAATCTTTGCTTAGCCTTTTTAATTTTTATTTGCGTTTTTTCTAAATGTTTAGGTAGGAAGTCCAATTGTTATTGGTTTTAGATTTAGGATAAGTATTGTATTATTTTTTGATGAGCTTTTTATTGATTTACCCAGCCACTTAGGAGACTGTTTTTGGTTCGTTTTTTTTGCCTAGATGGAATGAACATATCCCTTAAGGTGGTAATGGTATTTTAAGGGTATCTCAACTCTCCTGGGCATTTATTTATTTATTTATTTATTTATTTATTTATTTATTTATTTTTGCAGTTAGTCTTTTATTGGAAGATTTCAGACTTTGTTTCAGAACTTTAACAATTAAATCAAATGGCTGCCAAAAACTCTCTGGGGCATTTAAGTTAGTAAAAATGGAGTCCTAGTCAATGTCTTTACACAGTTTTCATCACTTGCAGGTTAGCCTTATCATAAAGGTAAGTGATGGTTGAACTAGAGTTATACGCATTGTGTTATTGCAAGGTAAATTGAATGGAATTGTGGTCACTGCTACCAAACAGGGCCCCAACAGTGAGATTATTAAGTGTTACTTCATCACTACATATAACAAGATCTAAAATTATGTCACCTCTTGTAGGTGATAGGACACACTGTTTTAAATGTAGCTCAGAACATGATGAAAGTAATTTTTTGCCTTTGCATGATGGAGCAGTGAGATCACTCCAGTCAATCTCCCCTAGATTAAAATTGCTAGTAACTATGATGTCACCTAACTCTCCTGCATGTTCCATATCTAGGATTAGGGTGTCAAGAATCTCAGGTGGTGAATTCAGGGGTGATAACACGTTCCCAAAATTAAGAAATCAGATTTGGTCAGATGGATTTGAACCCATACCATTTCTGTTAATAAACTGTGTGTTTTAATTTTGTCAGTGATGTCTAATGAATTTACTTTATTACTAGTAAAGATGGCAACACCATCACCACTACCACCCTTTCTGTTTTGTCTATTTAATTTATATGAGTTATAACCTGGTAGATTAATATCCCAGGATGCCTTGTCTCCCAATGTTTCAGATACAGTTATAATATCCAAATGATCCTGGCAGGTCCTAATCTTCAGTTCATCATATTTCTGGTTGATACATCTGGCATTAAAGCTCAACATATTAAATTTCTTACTTGAATATAGTTTATTTTAAGAATGGTTATTGTTAAGGGATAAGGACAAACCCCTCCTCTGTCCCGGGGTGCCTAGTTTAAACAATACTCAATAGTAGAAAGGAAATGTTTACCAAGTAAGATATTACCTCATCTGCTAAGATGAAGACCGTCCCTACAAAAAAGATCATTCATATCAATAAATTCTTCTCTGTGTGTGATGCAAATAAGTTCTTATCTTGAGCACCATTTATGAAGTCATTCGTTAATAGATTTGATTTTCTAGTTCAAATGAGCAGAAAATCTAGGGATGGGTAGACTTTCTGAGATACAAATATCACATGCTAATTCCATTAACTTGGTTGACAGGGCTACTAAATCCTGTTTAATAATGTGAACAGGGTCATGATATATGTTAGCTCCCATGTGTATGATCAAGAGGGGATTTTCAAAGCTACAGTGCATAATGTTATTGATCATACAGGTAATGCCAGCATTCTAGCACCGCTGAAGCTGGAGCATGTCCTATTGATTTTATCTGGGTCAAAATAGCCCTGTCTACATGTTTAGTTACTGACTCACCCAGTAGTATGACTTGTCTAGGACATGATGGGGGATTGGAATATCAGGTGCAGTTTCAACTCCCATAATTAAAGGTGCATTTGAGGGTATAGAATTATCCACTGCAATATGTGTATCAACTAACAATGAGGTATAGTTTCCTGGTTTAGGCAAATTTACAGGGGTAGAAGCAATGCTTGGTGAAGTTTTGTTATGAACGACAGTAATTGCACCCTGGGACAAGGTACTGGGGAGGGAGTCTGGTATGCTGCTGTCAGTCTTCACAGGAGAGAGAGAGAGAGACAGAGAGAGACAGAGAGAGACAGAGACAGACTAAGACTACAGGGTTACATTTGTTAGAGTGCAAAGTTGAAATGTTAAGCTTTTTGTCCCTTCTTGCAAGCTCTATTACTTTGAATTTGATAACATGCATCATCAGAGCAGTCATTGTCAAGCGAGTCCTCCTCTCTCATCAATTTTTTGTTAACTAACTCGGGGATGGAGGCATTCAGGTGTGGACAAGTATAGGTTAACGTAGGTGCTGAAATAGTGCTAATAAAAGCTTGTTTACTATTTTGAATTGGTAATTGTGTGTTATCCAGCTGATTCTGCTGTGGGGGGAGAACTGGTCCAGTGCTTGGGAGAGAAACATTCACAGCCCTAAACCTGAAGGCCATATCCTGCTGACTTTTCTCTAAGGTGGCAAGTCTAGAGTTATACATAGAAATTTGCAGGAGCATTTCAGAGTTCTGTATGAACTTAGTGCAATGGAATGTTTGTTTAGGGACATCCATAGATGATGATATATGCATGTTGCATTCTGAACATTTTAATCCCACTTCCTCAGCTATGGTCATAATGCTGTCATTTGAATCAGTGACCATTTTATTATGAAGAATGAAAGTCAACAATGAGATCTAACACTCAAAAGACAGCTAGATATCAACTACCGGTGTTGAGGATAGAGACTGTACTTGTAAACCGGAGCAGTGGCTGTATATATACACACACACACACACACACCTATGACCTGACACTACAAATAAGAGTACTAGAGGAGTAATAAAATAGATTCAAGGAGGCTGCCTACTAAGGTAGGCAATTAAGGAGTTTTGTGTTAAATCCTCTCATATCCCTGAATGAGGGCTGCATGCCCATTGGCTCTAGCTCTGCACCAATGGGCGGCAGCCCTACCAGACAGTCAGTCAGTGGGCGACGGGCGCAGGTGGGGGATGCTGCGCCCACCGCTGCTGGGGGAGTGGGGTGGGGCTTCGTGGGTGGGTGGGGTGGGGACACTTGTGACACCAGGGAGATGTTTGGGGGTTGTCACTGGACATTCTGCCCGCGATCGGGCATTACGGTCCACTGGACCACCAGGGAGATATTCGGTTGGGGTCTTTTACATTCTGCCCTGATCGGACACTGGGGGTTGTTTCACATTTCCCGCCGTATCGGCATTGGGAGATGTTTGGGCTGGGGTTATTGATATACTGCCCGCGATCGGGCATTGGGAGATGTTTGGGGGTTATTATACATACTGCCCGGATCGGGCATTGGGAGATGTTTGGGGGGTTGTCAGTATACATTCTGCCCACGAATCGGGCACTGGGGGTTGTCAGTATACATTCTGCTCGTGATCGGCATTAGGGAGATGTTTAGGGGGGAGGGGGGTTCTTTTCACGTTTGCCTGCAATCGGGCTGGTGGGGGTACAGGGACTGAGTTGGGGGCCAGCCACGGGTGGCAGCTGCTGTGTTGCGCCCTGCAATACAGCAGCTCACCTGTGGTGGCCCTCAACTGATCCTTTTGGCTCAAAGTTGTGCAGGCGCAGGTTGGGGTTGCGCCTGCACAGCTCAACACAACTCCGACTGAATATCAGGTTGTGCAGTTTATGCATGGTTCCTCTCCCTCCTGTTGAGCATGCATTCATTTGCATTGCGCTGTTGCTCCAACCTGTTTTCAGTGGCGCTGCCTCCTGCTGAATATCGCAGAATGGCGTAATAGGAGTCTATGATACAAGAACCTGTTATGCATGGCGTAACCCTTTGAATATCTGGCCAAAGTGTTTACACTTTTACCCTCAAAATGTTGAGATGGCCTCTCCAACTTGACATTCCTGACTTCTTCTGTGTATAAAAATCAGCCAGTTAAAAAACTTGTTGTGCATGTTCCATCATTAACTGCAGCTGTGTCCCTGCTTGCACCAACTGGCACCAGTTTCTGTTCTTTCAGTCAGAAGCACTTTAGCCAGTGAGTGATGTTTGTGCCTGGTGTCTGTGAGTTAGGTAAAGGACTTCAGTTTTTTTTTCCCTCTCCTCCCTCCCTACTGCTGGTTTATTGCAGGGGATGGACATGATCACAAAAAAAAAATGTTGGCATCTCACTGATCAGGGCGGAGTTGAAGCCTGGAGATTGTTGTGAGTTCTTCCTATAAGCATGCACCATCTGTGACAGCACAGTGTAAGAAACTGCCTTTGTTATATGTGTCTCCGGGAAGAGGAAGGAGAGCAGGTGGAGTGGGCTAATTTAAACAGTGATGTATTAGGGGCGGAAGTTGGGGTAGAAAATAAATTATGTTGCCACTTATAAATTCTAGTGGCTGCTGGATTATGGGACCTTAATGGTTATTATGATGGGGTTACCGCTTTACCATGTTGAAGGGTAGCTAGTTATTTAACACCATATACTATAAAAAATAAAATATAGGCTACCATACACAACTCGCCATGTGTTTCTATCTCGGGGCTCAGATAACAGCCTGGCCATCTCGAGCGTCGCTCTTGAGGTTCATATACTGTTATCTCAACTCCTCAATTGAAACAGGGACTTGTTTTTGGTCACCCATACATTATTCCTTATGTTTATGTTTGTCGACCAGGAAAGGAGGCTAGAAATCATCTTTCTGTTTTCAGCCTTGTCCTGAGGGGGATACAGAATTATTGAATAATACTGAACCAGGTAAACCTGTTGATGGTTTTAATGAAAAGGGAATTTGGCCAGGGGATTTTCAAAAAGTGCCATTGGATCTTTAATATCCACCTAAACAACTAGATCAGAAAAAAGGGAGCTCACTTTAACATCTTAATCTGAAAGATGGCACCTCAGGACTGCACACTGCCCCCCCTACCACCATGCTGGGGCATCAGTGTGGTTACTTTTAACAAGGTGGAGACTACCCCCTGCAGAGCTACCAGCACCCCTTCATTCAGCACCTGGTGTTCGTTGGAGGTCTCCCATCCAACTACAGACCAGGCTGACAATACTTAGATCCCAAGATCTAATATGAACAGGCTCCAAGGTGCCAAGGCCACAAGCTTAATTAAATTTTTATTTTAAAATTACTGCACTTGAGTGACTAAGGGGCAACTTTGAATATAGAGGACATACTGTGTCTCTCGCTAGAAAATTGCACTGAACTTCTGTGGATGATCTTTGCATGGCAGTGTCTGAACCTCAAGATCAGGACATTAAAATGATTAACATTATTCTTTAAAGATTAACAGCCCAATTCTCAACAGGGACCATCATATGCACAGTTTGCATGTTGCCAATTTATGGAGTTCAATACTGTAAAGCCACTCTGTACACATTACATCTCAACAGCATTTCCGAATCCCTGCTCCTCGTTATTCATGTGTAGAGTACTGCAAGGTAGAAAAGTGCAGCTAGGGGAAGGGGGAGCTTTTCTGACATTTATATAATTGTTTATTTGTTTATTTATTAGTTCATTGGAATACAGCCTTTGAGTCAAGGACTCTTGCAAAGGCCCCTTGTCAGAGACGTTGGTCATTTATGAAGAGAAATTCCTGCTGGTTGGCGACAGGCATTCATGGAATATAACAGTCTATGTCCAGGACTGCCATATCCTCTTCAGAACTGGTAATTGATATAATTATGTGTTCAAATAACTTTGACCATGGCCCACAGCATGCTATGGCAAAGAGGACTGAGCACGCGGTGCAGTAGGAGAAAGTGGTGCTCCTGGCCCAGAAATTCCCACAACTGCCAGCTGTGATGCATGCCTTTGCTAATGTCAAGGACAGTAGAGGTGTGCATTCACCAAATATTTATTCCTCAATACCACTAAAGGTGGTGTATTTGATGATCAGAGCAAAGTACTAAATATTGGGTCCCCTATTTGGTATTCATGGATAAATATTCAGATAATCTAAAAAATGCACCAAAACCACATACCCCCATCCCTCCCTAGGTGGACAGGGATAGTCTTATGGCTTGATTTCACCCTCCACAGTCATCTCCTCCACTCCCCCTTCTCATCATATCTCTGTAGACCTCCATGATTTAAACTCTGTAGGTTTGCCTCATTGCTTTAATTTGTCCCTGCTCCTAGTTACACCCCATCTGGGACAACCTTAATTTTAAGTTTATACATCTGTTTTTGTTTATCTTTTGGGGGGGTGAGCTTCTGCACTTGTCCAGTTTGTGGGACCTGCACAATTTTGCATGCTTAACCCAGGGTGTTCCAGTGTTCACCCTTTCTGTGTGACTGGTATAACCGGTACCATTGGCTACTTAGCTCTGCCATCCCTGTGCTATACTTCTAACAGCCCCCCTGGGCAGCCATTTGATTTGGTCCCCTAACATTTTTACTTGTACAGTCACCCAGCTTCTTTGCTAGCTCTAGTTGTATTGTGCTGACCTACATTGCTCTTAATTTGAGTTTTTTTCTCAGGTCTGCTACCCATTGTATTTACCTATCATGCACTGTGCCCCTGTCTGTCTCCTCCTCCTCCTCCTCCTCCTCCTCCCCATCTGCTCTTGCTGCCATTCACCTCCAATTTAACCTATCCCATCCCTCCCCTGTTATTTCCTGCTCTCCCTTCAATTCACCCTGGTCTTCACTCCCCACTTCATCCTATTTCTCATTCTGGCTGCTGATATCAAAACTAAAACTGGCTCCCCTTCCCCATCTCCTCCCCGTCTACCTAAAGGTCTTAGTCTCTTCTCCCTCAATGTTAGGAACATACTTCCTAAAGTAGACTTCCTAAATGTTTGGGTTACCCAGCACTCCCATGATCTACTCTGTATCTCTGAATCTTGGCTTTCCTCCTGAATACCTTACTCCAGCTTGGTTATGACAAACTATAACTCTTTTAGGCAGGACCACGGCAAACAAGGGAGTGGTGTTGCCCTCTATATCCACTAGAGTCTTACTGCCCTATTTCACTGAGAGAATATGATTCCTTTTCTCACCAGCTTCTGCTAGTCAAACTTTCGGTTCCCTCCACCTTACCCATCTTCACTGATGTCATCAACACCTCCCCTAAAATCTGTCCCCCAAGTCTGGTTGATGATCTTTCCTGTCTGGCCACAGTCTCTGGTGAACTCATTCTACTAGGATACTTTGTCAATTGGCTCTCCCCTGCCTCAGGGTTCAATTCCCAAATGATTGAATTGCTTAACCTTTCTCACTCTCACAGACTCCATGCAACTTAATCCTCACTCCTCTAACCATACTTTACTGAAATGGTTCTCTTCTCACATGTGCACTGCATAGCAACTGCTGGTATTGTGTCAGATTACTTGAGTAATGACAGCTTGACATAGTGCATCAGAAAAGTTCACCTCCTTCTTGCCCCTTCCAAATATATATATGGTACGGGTCACTCCAGTCACTTAACACAGACTTCCTCCTTAGGGACCTGGCAGCTACTGATTGGAGTTTCATCTTTTCTGCTACAGATATTGATGTGGTCCTCTCCTTATTCCACTCTGAATCTTACTTGTGTGGGACAAGCACGCCACCTTAGAAAGTCCAGGGTTTCAAGCAGCCACCACCCCAGGATCACAGTGGACCTCACAGAACTGTGTAAGTCCCATATCCATGCCTGGGCCCATTTCAAATTATCTTGCTCTGCCCCGATCTCGTTACCAACATGAAACTTAGAAATTGCTGCACCAAGGCCGTCCGAGGTTCTCTGTCAAATTATTTCAACACTAACCTTCAGAATAAGCTCAGCTCCCTGCAATGTTCTGGAAGGTTATTCACTCCCTGTTTACCCCCTCCACCCAGTCCACCTCCACTGTCCTGATCATGAATGATTCATCTATCTCTGATCCCTCCTAGGATGCTGCTCACGTCAATGATTTTTTCACTACCTGTGTTCTCCCCTCTACTCCTCACCCTCCCACCACTCTACCCTATTCTCAGTCCTCCTTCCCTCTGCCTCATCCATCTCAGATGTTTCATTTCTCTCATCACTCCCCTGGAGTTTGCATGCTCTCTCCTCCCTTAACCTGCCAAATCTAGTCTTGATCGTATGGACCTTAAACAGCTTCATTTCTTTGCCCCTGCTATCACTTCTCTCCACACCCACCTTCTTAACCCCTCTTTCTCGCTCTGTGCTGTCCCTCAGTCCTGGAAGTTTACTAAGGTGTCCATCCTCCACAAAGGGGGAGACCCACCTCTCCCAGCAACTTCTGACCCATCTGAGGGAACAGCAAGGATGGTTGACAAAAGGGGTTGCTAAATGTCAGAGGTGCCTCCATTGCCCACCCTTACACAGCAAATTATTGTAATGAAACCTACACATATATAGAAACAGAAAATGTCAGAAGACAAAGACCATTGGTTCATCTAGACTGTTCAGTTTTACTCTGACCCTGACCCCAGGACCTTCTGTCTAGTTGGAGTTATTGTCCTCCCTTCTCCCCCCCCCCAACCCTTGCTCTACTGCTTTTCATATGTAACTGTTAAGCCTTTAAGGTGGTCCCAACTGTGCTTGAAATCATTACTGGTTCTTGCACCCATCACATCTGCCGGTAGGCTGTTCAATAGCTCACGCTTTTTCTCTGAAAATTAAAACATTCTCAAGTCCTTTCTACATCCCCCGCCAGCTTCCACTCATGTCCCCGTGTTCTTCATTTGCCATTCTTGCTAAATATTTCTTCACAATCTACTTAATTCTTTTTAGGAACTTCAAGATCCCTATTATATCACTCCCCTCTCTTCTCGTCTCTGGTGAGTTCATTTTCAGAGCCTTAAGCTGACCCTCATAGGATCTGCCCAGCTGATTCTGAATCATTCTGATTACTGTACGCTGTACCATCTCTAGCCTGTCTGTCTTTTCTTAGGTGGGGACTCCAAAGTTTGGCACAGTATTCCAGATGTGGCCTCACCATGTTTCAAGCATTGGACCCTAAAATGTGAGAGGCAGATAGGCTGAATTACACAATGTCATAATTACAAAATACAACTTACGATTTGTTTGGATCCTGTATGAAGTAGATGCATTCTCTTTTATTAAAATGTTCTTTAATAAACTGTGTCATAGCCTGTAATCAGAAAAATACTGGAGATTAGTTACACTGCAGCAGATTAAGTTGTGACCATTGCTATAAGCAGGAAAATGTTTAAAATACATTAGTAGGAGTAGTAGGATTTATGTATATATTGTGCCCTTCTCCAGAGGCTCAGGGCACCATTACAGCATAAGACAGTACAAACAAGTTAAAAAAAAATCAATCACAAAAAAATATTACAAGAATATACTCAGACTTAAATGCAAATATCAATACCAATAATGCAAATAATTAAATTCATTGCAATTGTTTCTAAACATTAGCTGGGACATAACTATCTAGGAGAAAATTCCCACATGCTTGGGTGAACAGAAAGATATTCAAACCCTGTTTAAAGGCCTCTACAGAGGGGTTGGGGGCTGACTCAGAGCTATAGATTAGAAGTTCCAGAGGACCAGAACCACCACTTCAAATGTCCAGTCCCCAGAGGTTTTTAACCCAGTCTTTGAAACTACCAGGAGGCCTTCCTCGGTGGAGCAGAGAGATCATGACGGTATGTGAGGGTTTAAAAACTCTGACAGGTAGTCTGTGCCCAGCACATGCATGGCCTTATAAGTTAGACCAACTTTGAGGAAGATATGCCACTTTACCATCAGGCAGTACAGGTCACAAAGTGCCAAGGAGTTATGACACATCTTCAGACGAACAGTCAGAAATAGAGCAGCTATGTTCTGCACCAACTACAAGCATCACAGTGTACCTCCACTGACCCCAAGGTACAGAGCACTGCAGTAGTCAAGCCCTGAAGTCACAAAAGCATTCACCAGTGTCGCCAAGTTGCCTGGGGAAATAAAGGAGTTAATCCAGCTGATGTTCCACAGATGGTAAAAGCCATTCTGGACTACTGCCAACACCTGAGCCTTAAACATCAGCCACTCATCCAGAATGATTTCCAGATTTTTCACCTTTGTGGCAGCCAAGAGCCAGAGGAACCAAGCCGAAACCTTGTCTCCATCCTGGTAACTGTCCCCCCCCCCCCCCACATACCAGCTTAACCACCAGTACTTCAGTATTCTCCAGGTGAAGTCTTAGACAGCTTGATGACATCCAGTCTTAGATCTCTGCCAGGCACCTATTAAGCACAGAATTCACACCCAGTACCCCAGGTGCAAAGACATGTTAACCTGGGTATAATCTGCATAGCAGTGACCCCCACCCATATTGCCTAATGGCCTTACCCTGGGGTAGCATGTACACTGTAAACAGCATGGGAGAACAAACTTAGCCCTGGGGTACGTCACAAGACAGAACCTCAGGGAGTAAAGAAAAACCTTCCCAACATTACCTTCTGGGTCCTGTCACTGATATAGGATTTGAACCAGCAGATGACTGTGCCAGTGAGTCCCACATACACCCTGATCTCATCCAATAGCAAGACATGGTCCACTGTGTCAGACACTGAAGAGAGATCAAGGAGAACAAGAACTGACCATTCTCCACTATCCCTCACCTTGCGCAGACCATTGTGCACCCTAACTAGTGCAGTCTCTAAACTATGCCTAGTCCAAAACCCAGGTTGGAGAAGCTCATAGATGTCAAAGGCAGTGAGGTGTGCCTCGAGCTGTAGCACAATGCCTTTCTCAATAACCTTGCCTAAAAAGGGAAGATTAAAGATAAATTGGTAATTCGCCAGGACATCTGGATCCAAAGATGGCTTTTTCAGAAGTGGTTTCACCAATGCATTTCTCAGTGCTACTGGAAACACCCCTCTGACAAGAAGGAGTACATAGAAACAGACTGACGGCAGATAAGGACCACTTGGCCCACCCAGTCTGCCCATTTCCCTTCCTATTGGATAAGCTGCAGATTCTAGTTAACCAACAGCCTACTTCCTGCAACCCCCCCACTACAATTGCCTTATGTCTGTCCCTTGCATGTTTGAATTCCCCCACTGTTTTATACCCAACAATCTCCCCAGGAAGGCGGTTCCATACATCCACCACTCTCTGTGAAAAAACATTTCCTCACATTTCCCCTGAGCCATCCCCCCTCTATCTTTAAATTGTTCCCCTTGTTCTTGACATCTCTTTTTCTGAAAGATGCTACCCTCCTGGACTTTGTTGATTCCCTTGAGGTACTTGAGACGTTTCTATCATGTCCCCCGTCCTTCTTTCATCAAGGGTATACATATTAAGCTCTCAGTCTCTTCATATGGTTTCTGATGCAGACCCTGCATCATTTTATTTGCCCTCCTCTGGACTGCTTCCATCCTGTCTATGTCCTTGCGTAGATGGGGTCTCCAAAACTGCACACAGTATTCCAGATGGGGGTCTCACCAACTGTCTGTACAGAGGGATAACCACTTCCCTTTTTCTACTTGTGATGCCCCTTCCTATTCATCCCAGTATCCCCCTAGCTCTCCTTACTGACTTTTCACATTACTTACCCACATTTAGGTCATCTGATATGACTACCCCCAAGTCCCTTTCCATTTTTGTTGTTGTTAGTACCTCCCCTGCTATTGTGTACTCTTCTCCTGGTTTTTCGTTTCCCAGGTGCATTACTTTGCATTTCTTTGCATTGAATCTAAGTTGCCATATGTTTGACCATTCCTCCAACCTTGCCAAGTCCCTTCTCATCCTTTCTACCCCCCCCGGGTATCAGCTCTGTTGCAAATCTTTGTGTCATCTGCAAAGAGGCATTCCTTTCCCTCCAGACCCTCTGCAATGTCACATATAAAGATGTTAAACAGGACTTGACCCAGTACTGAACCCTGAGATGTTCCACTAGTAACCCCCCTTCTTCGGAATGTGTTCCATTCACTATTACCTTCTGTGTCCTGTTGTGCAGCCAGTTTGCTACCCAAGCTACCACCGTGGAACACACTCCCAGGCTGGCTAACTTAGTCTTTCATGCGGGACTGTGTCAAATGCAGAGTGGAGGTGTTCTTAATATAGTATTACTTAATTATGTCTTGGGCTTTAATTTTTTTCTAGTCTAAAAAAAAAAGAAAAGAAATTCCAGAGTTACTGTAATTTCTGTCAATACCTACATTGTCATTGGGATTACTCATAACTACTGGGGCGATTAGGTCATACGACCAGAAAGCTGATGCATTTTTAAAGCTTTGCCTTCTTCCTGAAACCCTGCCTCGCTCAACATTCCACTGGCAGTTACCTTTTCAATTCACCATACCAGTAACATAGCACTTCAGCACGAAAACATTCAGAACATTACTACTTACCTTGAGGAGGATTTCATGAGTCACTATTTCAACCAAACTCTCCTCACTGATCAGATAGCAACCAAGACAACATTCTTATAGATGACAAACTATTCTGGCACATAGGGTAAAGGCTCACCCATTGTTCGTATAAAGAAATTGAGGACAATATTAAGATCCAGTGTTGCAAAGGCCGGACCACTGTCACAGTGGTAGTGTTACCATTTGCAACGCTGATGACTCTGGTTCAGGAATAAGCCAGAGTATCAGTGGGCTGGCCGGGCAAGGACGACTAAGCATTCAAAGGACTGCTCTGCTCCCCTGGGGAAGGAGAGTTTTGGCATCCAGCATTCACCTGACCCCCTAGCAGCATCTAGGGGTGAAGGAGCCTGGAACTACATATACAGTGGAAGGGGAGTGGCAGGCATTTATGTGCCATGCATGGGAGCATGCACTGTGGCATGCTGATGCCATTGCATGCTCACACTTGTGGTGAAACCAAGTAGAGTGAAAGCTACCAGACAGTGGCAGGGAGATTACATCCCACTAGCTGCCCCTGTCTGCTCCAGGTCTGAACTGTCTGCACCTGAACCCCAAGAGCTTCACTTCCATCAGAGCTGATTGGATTGGGAGGGGCAGTTGCAGAGGAGCAGAAGGCAACCCCATTCAGGGGGGCAGGCCAGGAGGCTCACATGGTCACAAGTAGCTTGAGAGCCTGGCATCAGGTAGCAGGACTTCAGGAGAACAGGAGGAGGCACTGTGAGGGCCAAAGGATATACTGACCTGGGTCAAAGAAGGAGCATAAATAGAATTGAAAAAAGATCCAATGGCACCAACAGAATGAAAACTAAATAGGGAACCGGGCTACCTATTGGTCTAAAGAGTCTGCTTATGTCTGGAGGACAATCAGGGGAGAGCTCTCCATGGTCTCCTTAGATGGCATTGAATCAATGTTGCAAAACATTATGCCGCATGCAAAAATTGCACTGCCAGTACAGCGCAATTTCTTGTATGCTGTACAATTCTTTTTTTTGTGGTGGGCTATGCCCCCCCCAGGCCACCCAAACCCCCCACCAATAAGGATTCTCAACTCCAGGGGGAGTTCAACATGAAATTGCACAAAAGTAGGAAAAAAAATAAACATTTCTGGGACTGGGAATCAAACCCAGTCCCAGACGCAGTGCCTGGGTTACTTGCCACAGTGGCTCAGTTCATTGAGCCATGGCAGGTGCTCGGTGGAACCCCAGCCCAGCAGAGGTCTTATCCTCTACCTGGGATAGTGCGAGTGTGCAATACCACATACAGCAGTATTCACGGTATTGTACCACTCGTTGTCTTGTATAGCACTATTCCAGGTTAGTGCCGTACGACATTATGACATGGTAGGTCCTTAGACAGCTCCTAATGCTATAACTTGCTCTTGAAGGATACTGAAAGTACTAAAAGAATACTACGAGTTAAGTCTTGAACCACGCCTGTCAGGTGGAAATGTAAGATATGTGCTATGGAGGCTTTTCTATATTGGAGCTCATTTCTAAAAATTTATTTAAAATCATATGCTATGAAGTAGACCATTTTTTGGATGCAACAAGGTGTCCACTACTTTTCAGAATATTCTAATTTCAAAAGTCTCCATTCAGGTCCCAGTCAAGTTAGATGCAGTTTTCCTAAATATGGGTAAACCTCAGACAACTGACATAGTAAAACTCACTGAGATGGAATCTAGGATGATTGTTGGACCATCAGACTGGCCATGACAGAGGTCCAAGATCAAGAACCATGGCCTTCTTAGCTGTTCTAGCAATAACAATGACACTTCTGTAGGAAATGTAAACTTTCTTAACATAACTGGAGGTATTTTATTATATATCTATCTATATGAATGTATGATGTTGTTGACTGGGAAGTCACACTGGGACATTGTTGTCCCTTTTTCAGGTGAGACACAAAAGTAATTACATATAACAAATCAGGCAGCACATTGTCAAACTACAGGTTCATATCACAGTCACATCATGGTATAATCAAAAAGTGCATGATCAGTGAGAAAATATACATTTGGCCAAATACAGAGTACAAATACATGATATAATATTAACACTCATTGACTACACAAAATATCGAGACAAAGTTCAACAGGGTACAATATGAGCCAGAAAAGTAAGCAAAGTCAAAACATTATCATATTGATGTTTCACTGATTACAGGCACATAGGTTGCACTTTAACAGGGCAGCTTAAAGACCTTTCTCAAATCCACCAAGTGAAGAGCAGTCTTGAAGGGCGGAAGGTAGGGTGTTCCATATAGGAGGTGCTGCGGTAGCAAAAGAACACGTTACCACGCACAGGACCTGACCCTAGGTACCTCCAGTAGGGTATTACTGGAGGAGCATAGGACCATCTTTGAAGATTTAATATTTAGTATGCCATTGAGACTAGGGGGGTGGACAGGAACCCAACAAGCTTAAAGGCCAGGCAGAGGAGAGGATAATCTAACTGATCTTCCAAGAAAGACCATTTCAAAGAATGATACACACCACAGTGGTGCTCTCTGGGTGGAACTCCTACAACAAAGCATCCAAATTTATTGTAGAATACTCTGAGCTTAGAAAACACAGAACCTCTCCGGGATTCCAAGATGGGGCACCTGCTCAATGCTAAAAAAACTAAGCCCATGATTTTCTCTCCACTGGCCCCTCATCTCAAAAACAACAGATAAGGTTCCTCACATAAGCACCATTTTTGGAGAAGCCCAGGAGTTCATGGAGCAATTCAAACACTTGTGGGTCTGAACTGACTACAAATTGTCCTTCACTGATCACATTGAAGAACTCATTAAGAAACTATATCAAAGGCTCAGTATTTTCTTCAGGATCAAGCACTCATTAACCCAGAAGGCTAGAAAACTCCTAGTCCAAGCTACCTTCTTGCCTCTCCTAGACTATGTAGACTTCCTATATGGCCATAGTACTAGCACAGCTCTCTCAAAGCTTGATACCCTATACCACAGAGCTCTTAGGTTCATTTTGGATGCCCCTTATGACACGCACCACTGCATCCTCTATTCTTCTATTGGCTGGAGCTCCCTTAGCTTCAGGAGGCAAAAGAATGCTATTATATGGATATATAAGGCAATCACTCAAATTACCTCAGTACCTCACAAGCTGCCTAACTCCTTGCATCCCTAGTGCCTATTCTCTCAGAAGCCTTGCCATCTTATCTCTGGCTATCCCTAAAGTTAAATCATGCTTTGGTAGAGCCTCAATAAGCTTAACTCTTCCTACACCCTGGAATAAGATCTAGAAAGCCTTATGGCTCTCTTCCTCTACCATGTTCTCACTCTTCAAATCCTTATTCCTGAGGACCTTTTCCAAAGCTTGTCATTGCTTCAAGTCAAGGTCTTAACATCACAATTTGTTACTGCTTTAAATTCTGGACTTAAACCTCAACCATTGCCTGAGGTGTCATTTGAGTCCTCCCTTCTGTCATTGTCCAAATCAAGGTCCCAACATCACAATTTGTCTTTGCTTCAAATATTGGACTTAAACCCCAACCACTGCCTGTGGCATCTGTTGTTTTCTTCCTTTGAACAGTCCTTCCTGCCTAGGCCATCATTTCCAACCCTCTCCTGTGTCAGCTGACCTTCCCTCCCCACTCCCTATACCACTCCTTCCCACCCCACTTGCCAGGACATGCCTACAGTACTTATCGAAGGACTCTTACATCTCAATCTTCTTCACACTGACACTAGAGGAACTGCCACTCCTGCTCACTATGACTCCTCCAATGATGTTTACTGTATAAACTTTAGCTCATTACCTTACGTCCATACTGTATATATGTATACATACAATTGTATTTAAATTTCACTACCTCCTGTTGAATCTATTGCTATGTTCTGGTGCAAGTATCCTGTCACATGTGATAGTTATATGTTATGTTATTATGACTATGTAATTGTTATGAACGTTCACTCAACCTGTTATGTCTTAACCCTGTTGTCAATTGTTTTGTCCCAGGTCCATCTTGTAAATGAGCTTGTCTCAGTGATGTTCTGCCTGGCAAAATAAAGATTTTGATTGATATTGTAGAAAGGGAAGTAGAGTACCAGTAGCAATGGCAAGCCAAGCATCCCTCATTAGAACATTTCTGAGATGGTAGAGTAAACCTAGTTTTTGGTGTAGGGTCTTAGTGATGTGGTCAATTTGGTTCAATAAGAATGTTCCTAGTCCAGGTAACTCCCAGGTATTTAGTAGACTACTTCAATAAGTGCTCCAGAAGAAGTATAGAGAGGGAGAAGATGTTGTCTAGACTGACCCAAGTTTAGGGGGCCACAGTATTGCCTTGGTCTTTTTTCCATTAAGGAAAAGCTTGACAACAAACCACTTTTCTAATTCATGGAGGTCACCAACAATCTGGGAATTAGAGGAACTGGGATCAAAATAATTTCAATGGAAGACTGCATCATCTGCATTCAACAGTAAGTAACCCCCACAATTTCTCAGCATATCATTCACAAACAGACAGAATAGCAGTGGGTCCAGTATGGACCCTTGGGGACATCATCCGTGATAGCTTTTTTGAGGAAAGGAAGCCCTTCAATCTGACCAATTGGGACCTACCAGTAAGGTAATGTGAGAACCATCAGAGGGAGAGTGTGTCAAGACCAAACTGCTTGAGTTTTTATAGTTCAAGACAATGGTCAATGAAGTCAAAAGCTGAGGAAAACAAAGTAAAGAGACAAGCTCTTCAAATGTTCCACAGATCTGACAGTGTCTAAAACCTCCATTTTTCAGACTCCTGTAAGGACTGAAAAATTATGGAATTTCAGCATACTTTCTGCATAGAAAGGGATTTTTGTCTGGCTTCTGAACATTTAACAAGAAGCAAAAACACTTAGGGACTAATTGACAAATGAATGGACTCTTGTGGAGGAGTGCCTATGCTGGTTGGTGGTGTGCAGAGGTCCCTCTCCACACAGACAGAGACCTCAGCACATACACAGTCCTGAATGTGTTGCCCCTCCACATCAAATTTCTTGCCATGCACACAGCTGGCCAGAATGGGGGTAGAAGAGGGGGCAGAGTTTATGTAGCCTGAAGGGTTGCCATAATTCTTATGCAACTCCAGGCATCCTCTACACCAGCCTACAAGCCATGACGCCTGGGGGTCATACTAGTACAGCTCAGGAGAAACTGAACAATTATTTTCTCGACAGGAATCGGCAGCTTTTGAAGGGATATCATATCCTAACTATTCCTGCACCATGCAGGGTTAGTGATCTACTACGAAGCTGGCAGGTCACACAACTGGATGGCTGGTATCCAGCACAATACCTCCCACATACAACCTACAACCCCTCTGCATAGCAGTCGATGTGCAGCTTCTGGGGTTCAGAGGTCATGAATGCTGGCAAGGGTGCCGGCATGCAAGGGTCCAGATGTAAGCACTCTAGATGCATGCGAGTCAGATGTATCTAGAAACAAGGAACATGACAGCAGGAAAAGGCCCACTGGCCCATCCAGTCCACCCAACTCTACCGCAGAGTCATCCAATGACCCTAATGACCACCTCCCTCCATTATCTCCTCCTCACTTTCCCCTCATCCTGCCCTTATCAGGTCCTTCTGCATGTTCCACCAATATTTGCATCCTCCTAATGTTGGCACAGACCACCTCCTCTGGCAATCCATTCCACTTGTCCACCACTCTTCCTGTAAAACAGTACCTGTGGACATCCCTCCTGAATGGTTCCCAAGTCAGTTTTAGATTCACCCTTGTGTTTGTACTAAGGCTGAACAATTTACTGCAGCACCAAGTTGATTCCCTGGACATATTTGTACATTTTGATCATGTCCCCCTCTCTCTCTCCTGGTCTCCAAGGGATATACTGTATATGATCCCTGAATATTTCCTCATATGCTTTCTCCCACAACCCCTGGATCATCTTGGTTGCCCTTCTCTGTACAGTCTTCACCTTTTCACAAAGTCTGTGTAGGTGTCTGTTCCAGAACCTCATACAGTACTCCAGGTGAGGTGAACCCAGGAGACCTATACAAGGGAAGTAACACCTCCTGCTTCCACTGCCGATTCCCTCTTCCTATGCAGCCCAGCATCCTGCCTGCCTTCCTTACTGTTTGTCACCCTCACACTGTACCATTGATTTTAGGGGACTTCCGGTAATGCAGGGACTCAACATGGCAGCCGATGAGCTCTGCAGGGCGATGATATTACCACCACCAGCTGACTTTTAAGCAACCAGAAGGGTTACAAATTAGTGATCAGGAGGCAATATATCACTAAGCAAGCTAAACATGAAAACATCTGTTTGTTCCCCCCTCCCCACAAATGAACATTTTTATTAGCAGAGTCTTACTTAATGGGCTGAGCCATGGCAGCAGACAATCGACCTCCTCTGAGCAGCCAACAAATGCTGTCCTTTTGAAAGCAATCCAGGCATTTCAGGAGGAGAACTGAGCAATGTATCAGCAGCTACAGTCCTCAATAAAGCAGGTAGAAGAATGGATGGCATCATTAGAAAAACAAGCTTCGGAGACCAATGCTAGAGTGAATTGGTTGGAAAGGCTTTTTGCTAATGTACTTAAAGACACACAGCAGCTTACAAAAGGCAGATTTGGAAAACCGAGCCTAGAGGAATAACTTAAGAATATTTGTGCCCCCAGAGGGGTCCGAGGGTAAGGGGGATCTCTGCATGTTTCTGCAAGACTTTTTCTCTAATTGTGTACACCTCGGATCTGGGCCGCTTACCTATAGAGTGGGCACATCGAATTATCATTTCCCCAAATAATCACCGTGGTGCCCGACCTCGTTCCCTGAAAGTGCACTTTTACAACTATGCTGTGAATCAAATGATTTTGTCAAAGGCATGGAGAAAATTTTGGTTAACCTATGAAGGGCACATTATTAGATTGGACAATGATTAATCTCCACTCATTCAAAACTTTTGTGCCACTCTAAACTTTTGAGTGCTCAGAATTTGAAGTTTACTACCCCTTATCCTGCTAGGCTGAAAGATTTTTTTTTTTTTTTTTTAACAAAGATGGTCCCAAATTGTATGAAGACCCTGAGGCAGTTTTAGTGGACTTACAAAAAAATCAAATCCTGCCCGATGAGGAAATGGAGACCCAAATCCAGGTTGAAAAATGTACACTGCAAAAGGAACAATGGTCTAAGGCATCTCCAGAGGGGAAAAGAAGGAGGAAAGAACAGACTCTAGAGGAGATCAGATATTTGCTGAAGTCTTTCAGTTGTGACCCCTCTTAAGGATGTGGGCTTAGTGAACTGTGGAAAATCTTCTGGCTGATCATTTGGGAGGAGGCATAAGTTGGAGGAAGAACTTATCTATAAGGGAGACCATCGAAAATGGCTATTTGTTTTGCTCCCCCTGTAAAGTTGCTGATGTGGTCGTCTGATTATAGTCACAGAAGAAGTGACATCTGGGACCATTTTGAGGCTTACAACTTCACTTAGTTTATGGGAAAGAGTGTGACTCATGCTGGAATTTGCATAAGGCCTCTCCTCAGGATGAGGGGACATTTCTCCTGGAGGAAACCAGGCACTTTTTCTTCCACTGTCACTGGGGGCATATCAGCAACCTTTCTCTTGTCTGGAATTAATTATTTTATTAATGCAATATGATGGGACTTTGAGCTATCTGGTTTAATGAGGTGAGAGTCTCTGGAACATGTCTTGCCATGGGCAGGTAGAAGATGAGCAGTTTAGAAAATAGCTCAAACAGCTCAGACATTTGGACAGTTTATATGGAAAGGACTGCTTCTACAAGATGCTTCCAGACCTTATTTCTAAGTATAGTATTTAATGTCACTTAGGCCATTTTTTTCTGCTTATAAATCACAAATGGTAATAAAGTTGTGGGTAAGGTGGTTAAGGGAGAGGGAAGAATGAAAAGTTAAACAATTAAAATGATTATATACCTAAGCTAGAATTTCACCTTATGAATTTATAGTAGAGCCGTGCACTCACTCAGAGCGCAGTATAGAGGTCATGTTGTCTTATGTCCCTGACTGGTTCAGGGTGTTTATACCCCTGGGGGTGTTTTGGATTTTCCAGGTAAGTACCCCAACCGTGCCAAAGAAGATCATGGCACTGGTAAGGAGCCAGGAATGTGATTTGTCTCCCTGGATTGGAAGTACAAATTGAGTTAAGTATTATCAGATAAGCTTGTTTTTTTTGGGGGGGGGATTTAGAGGGGAGGGTAATTAGTTGTTTCTATGCTTCAAAACAATTCAAAGTTTTGCAATGGATAGCAAGTTTTCTTAGTAGAGTTAATGATTCTTGGATTTTTGCTTATTTGTTGTTCTTAAAGGTAAGTGTTTGGTGCAATATCTATTTTTCAACACAGCAACAGGGTTCCCTTTTTTACCCTGTCTATCATTGGTATTTGATTCTAAGCTATATTATCTTAGACAAGGTATCTATTTAGTTAAAAAGAATGTTATTAGACCTAGATGTTAATGCTTTAATCTCAGCACTACAATACCCCCTTACGAGATTGCTCAGTGTATACACTTAATTATGATTATGGGTTTATGCCATTTAAAGATGCCACAGTGTGTGTTTCAGAAAAGCACAGCATTTAGAGATAAGAAGTTTGGGCCAGGAGATAGGGCAGGGAGGGTTACCCTCAATCACAATCTTTCTTGGTGGACCTCTCAAGAGTTTGTTTGGTTAATTATAATTAATTTGTTCAAGCTGAAAGGTAGAAGCCAGGGGTACTACAGAGGTATTAGACATGTAGAGATCATTTAGGATAGTGATGGGGAGTACAAGGTGGCATGATTTAAAAATGTTATCCTGTAACGTTAATGGGATTACAAACCCCATTAAGCGCTACAGGCTTTTATATTTTGCTCATCAGCAGAAAGCGGATATCATTTTTTTCCAAGAAATGCATTTGACACCAGCCGAGCATGAAAAATTCTTTAAATTTGGATTTGAGAAGGTATTTCATGCTTCATTCCCTAGAGGGAGGAGTAGGGGGGTTCTGCTTTTAATACGAAGAGGTATACCTCTAGAACCAACTGAAATATTTGGGGATACTGAAGGCCAGTATGTTATTGTAAATGGCACACATTTGGTAAAGAATTGACATTGGGTAACACATACTTCCCACCAAATTCTACAAAAGAAGTATTCTTTAAGTATTGTTTCTCTTCTTACTTTGCATTTAAAAGGCAGAGTGCTGTGGAGAGGAGGTGGGCTTTAAAATTAACGCTTAATCCTGGGCTGGACTCTAACCCGAAGCATTTTCAGAAATCAGCAGAAACCAAATATTTTAATAATGCTCTGAAACACTTGGAGCTAATAGATGGTTGGAGGTACCTGAATCCAAGGGAATGGAACTATACCCATTATTCAGCTAGGCATGGTAACTGTAGTTCAGCTAGGCTTGATTATTTTTTTTACTACCCTGGAACATGTTAATGATATTCAGAACCTCTCTTTTGGTCCAATTCTTCTTTCAGACCGTACTCCGGTCCGGATAACTATTGAGTATGAAATGCAGCCTGTGAACTCTTTTTGGTGTTTAAATATGTTCTTTATGAAGGACCTAGCCTTTAGGCAAAAGATCTTTGAACAAGTTAAGTTTTATCTGGAGATAAATGATGTTGGGGATGTGTCAGATGCTATTTTGTGGGACTCTTTAAAAGCATTTATTCAGGGGAACATAGTGGCATATTCCACACCTAAGCAAAGGGAGTGGAGGGAGAAATCATCTGAACTCTATCAAGAAGCTCAGTTATTACAAGCTAGGCTGTCTAGAGGTGATGCATCACTTAAGACTAGATTATTATAAGTAAAGGCTTCCATACAGAAGTATTTGGATCAGAGGACTGAGCACGCCCTGTAGATATTGAGGCAAAGGTTACAATTGGGGGGATCTAGAGGGGCTAGATATTTAGCTAGGCGTTTGAGAGTACAGAAGGTAGTGGCCACAATTTTAAAGTTGCAAAACCCATTGTCGTGTAATATTACTTATAAACTAAAAGAGATGCTTCAAATTTTCAAGACCTACTATCAGGATTTATATTCCCCAAGACCCCCAATCTCCTCCGGAGGAGCAGCGTCTCCAGTATTTAGCTCAAGTTAAGTTACCTAGATTGTCTCAGCAGCTGGCTGCCTCCTTAATTGCTCCAGTTACTCAAAGAGAAGTAATTGCAGTGATCCAGAGATCCCAAGCAAATAAAAGCCCAGAGAATTATGTTGTTTCTTCAGATTTTTATAAGTTAAAGGATATGCAGCAATTGCTTTGCCCAATATTAATTAGGGCAATGAAATGAGTACAGGAAGGAACACCCCTACCTCCCTCTTAGAATAGTGTGATTATAGCAGCATTACTAAAACTGGCAAAGGATCCTGTAGGGTGGAATCCTATCACCCTATCTCCATGATTAATGCAGATTACACATTTTTTATGGCTGTATTTGCATCCCGACTCGAGGGCCTTCTCCCAGACCTGGTTGGCCGAGACCAATCTGATTATTCGGGGTCACCAGGTCTTTGACAATGTGAGGTGTGATGTTTTGTTAGTAAATTATGCAGAGGAGCATTCCTCTCTTTGGTCCTGGCCAGCCTGGGTGTGGAGAAGGTCTTTTTTTTATTAGGGTCTCCTGGCCCTTTCTTTGGTTGGTACTCCAGACTTTCGGATTTCCCCCCGAATGTTATAGCTATGCTAAATTCTATCTATTCCTCTTCTTTTGCTTATGTTAAGGTTAATGGTTCCTTAACAGACCCATTTTCATTGGTTCAGGGCACTCAGCAGGGTTGCCTCTTGTCACGGCTTTTGTTTGCATTATATGTTGAGACCTTAGCCTCATTAATTCAGCTTTCCAAGCAGGTGGAGGGGATTCCCTTGGGGAAGGGAATATAGAGTATCATTATTCACAGACAATGTTTTATTAACCTTGACAAATCCCTCCTTCTCCTTACCAAAGCTGTGGCAATTGTTACTCTAGTTTGAAAGTTTTTTAGGTTTTCAGTTAAACAAATCAAAAACTGAAGTAATTGCCTATGTTATGTTCCCTCAGAGGATATACGAAAGGGCCTCCCCATGAGATGGAACAGAAATTACATTAAGTATTTGGGGGTCAATATTACAAAATCCTTAGAACACATGGAGCTTTTAAATTATGAACCCCTTACGCAGGAGTTAAAAAAAAAAAGTATTGCACTCTTGGGAGGTTTTACCTCTTATATTTTCTGAGGAAAGTTGAGGTTATTCGTGTGTTGAATCTTACCAAAAATGTTTTTTTTCCTCCAGACAATTCCTATTCTTCCATTTAAAATAAATTTTCCAGGACTAGCATAAATCAATCCTTCAATTTGTATGGAAAGGAGGTAGGGCTAGAGTCCGCTCTGAAATTTTGTTTTTGTCATCTAATCAAGAAAGGATTGGCCTCCCTAATCTTGAGTGGTATGCCAAGGCTGCATTTCTTCGTATAGTCCATTTGTGCACCAGTTAAACATATTTATCCCACTGGAAGGATATAGAACTAGTCTTAAATGATTTGCATGATATCCCCAAAATGCTCTATTCAGCAGTAACCTTGTCTATTCCAATTAGACATTTTCAGTTGTTCACTAAAGTAGTATTACAAATATGGCACTCATATCTTTCCACACTGCCTTCAAAACTTTGTTTTTTAATGTCTGCAATGGCCTGGGATGGAGATGCCCCTTTTTACAAAACTGAGATTTTCCTCAGGAGCCGGCCCCTTTTTGGTTTGACATATTACTTTCAATTATTCGATATGTGACTTCTTCCCTTCTCAGTGCTGCAGGCTAGATATCGGCTCTGGCGCATAGATCATTATAGGTATTTGCAAATAAATTCATACTTACAGGCCAAACCTTACTTTGAGTCTCTAGCTGAGCTGCAGAAAATGGCAGGGGTTAGAAATACTGTGGTAAGTCAAAAGGGAGAGGCCCCCAGTCATATCATTGGGAAATGGTATGGTGATATTCAAGCGGAGAAAGTGGATCTTATTAAAGTAGTTTTAAATAGGTGGGAGCAGGAGTTTGAGGAATCTATAAGTTGGGGGGAAAGGACTCCGTCTGTGCAATTTAGTAGCAAGATCTCGCCCCTCCCTTACATAAAAGGATTCTCTTGGAAATGTCAGGTGTGTTTCTTCTTAACTCCAGTAAAGGTGGTGAAATGTAAGGATACTCAGAATTCATATTGCTGGTGTGAATGTGGGTCCAAGTTAGAGGATCAGATTCATGTATTCTGGAGTTGCTCCAAGCTCCTTACTTTCTGGCAGGATGTACAGTGGGCCTTGCAGCAAGTGTTCATGGAACCATTAATACTGTCCCCTAAATTACTTATTTTTCTTGAAACATTCAAGCTCCCCAAGCAAAGGATTAGACTACTAATATTAATCTGTACTAAAAAAAAAAAAAAAATACTTTATCTAGATTTTAGTTGCAAACACAGACACCAACTTTAGACAACTGGCATTGGGTAGTACAATGTGTATATGAATTAGATAATATAAATGCCTGAGGAGGGAGCAACTACATTTGAATTTTTGGAAACCATGGATTGGTTACCAACAGGGAATTGATCCCACTTTTGTTCCATGAATACACCTTTGTGCCCACCACTGACACCATTTTTTTTTCTTGGACCTCTGGAGTGCTCCTGGCTTAATGTTTCCCATGAATCTTTTCTCATCTCTATTATATATTATCGATCATTTTTATTGGGAAAATGAGAAACTAAACATATTTGATAGAAGAGGAAGAGTTACTCTCCCATAAAGAATTTGGACTGGTAAAAAGGAAAGTAAGATTTACTTATGCTGTATATTGTTCAGTTAGATGATTTAAGATTGATGCTGGAAATGCTTTTATGTGGCATAATGGTTCGCAGAAAATTTTAATAAAATGTGCTTTAAAAAAAAAACTGCCATTGATTTCAAGCTTTCAAATATTATCACACCCAGGTCCTTTTTCTCGGTTATGCTTTTATCACTACTCCTCCCATCAAGTATTGCTAGCCAAGTGAGAACCCTCCTCAGTTGCTGTACTTGTGGAAGACTGAGGCATTACAAGCTCTTCTGGGTTTGCCCTCGTAATCCTGATTGTGTCTTCTCCAACGGGTGGTGCAGCAACCTAGTTCCTCTTTTTCAGACCCCTCCCGAGACCTATGTATTTCCCCTACTTTAGGCACCCAGATTCTCTTTCCAGGATCCTAGTCTTTGGTAGCAATGGTGGCACCTTGCATTAAACCATGCTGGTCTCATATTTAAAATAAGTCTTCCCACAATATACAGACAATAAAATCTCTTCCAGGCAGTGTTTTAAAAGCAAATGCTTTTACTAATGACTAAATAATTATTGTACAAGACTTACAAACAAAAGATTCAGAAATTTGATCACAGAATAACAAAACAAAGTTGGAAAAAAATATAAATACAAAACACACTGAAATTTAACTGTCTAGTTTCTACCTTGACTGTGGTGAATCAGAAAGTCTGAACATAAATGACGTCTGAAAAGTTCCCTTCTTCTTGTGGATGCCTGGCAGCTTTGCTCTGTGTATAAGACAGGTTGGTTCCTCTTGTCTCTCTCAGGAAAGTGTGTCAAATGCAATGCTCTGAGCTGCATTATATATCCTGGCCCTGGGTGAGCTTGTGGCTTTATCTTTTAGGCCAGTAGGGGTCTCTTGCTCTTTCCCAGTTTTTAAGTGAACCACAAAAAAAGTGTCCCTTTTGCCACTTTTAAGTGGAGATGAATATGACACTTGAAGTGAATTCACAATAGACTTCCAGACCTTTGATATCCTTGTCCTTCCTGCCACCTAATAAAATGTAAATATACCATGTTCCTGGAACTTAAAGAATTTTTTTTCTTGAAGTGTAAAATTTATTACAGCAGTAGTTTCTCCCATCTCCCGAGACTTTATGACCCCTGTTTTTACCAGGAAATCCCAGTCTTCTTTGAAATGTAACTTTAGGTTTCCAGTCAAGTAAGCCTTTCCCAGACTGTGGAATACACATCCCTATTTAACCATAAAAAAAAAAAAACACATGGGGTATCTTTCTGTCACCTCATCTCCAGGTTTGTTTGGGGGGGGCACCCCTGAAAACAGGCAGTTGTGCCTAGTGAGCCTTACTAAAGACTTAAAAAAAAAAATCACAGAAAAATGGAACAAAAATATGTCTGAAATATTACAGCACTGGCCAACTCACCACAGCTATATCTTGGACCATATTTCAGTGCTTTCAGGTCCTTCCTCTTTTCTCACATTTCAGCTTCTCTGTCTACCCTCCTGCAGATCTTGGTGTCATGCAACAAAAAAGCAGCTCACTCGCTGAATACCTACCACTATGTCACAAATTAATATGTTAAGGGTATGGGCCACAGAATTGAGCCATGTACTACCCCATGCATTACCTTCTTATCCTCAAAGTAGTCCCCATTCATTACCACCCTCTGTATCAAGCCCCTTAGCCAGTTTTACACTCATATTGGTAGTGTTTCCATCCCCCTATAACCCTCTTTTTTTGACTGGTCTGCTGTGGTGGACTGAGTCAAAGGCCTTACTGAAGTTCAGATGCAGTGTGTCTACTGCCTGTCCTTCATCCACTCCAGTAACCCAGTTAAATAACTCGATCAAGGTTGTCTGGCAAGACCTTTGGCATATGAATCTGTGTTGCCTACTGTCCTGTAAACTGCTTACCTCATGGAAGTCTAATGATTTTTATGTTGGTATAACCTCTATTAATTTCCCTACTATAGATGTCAGTCTGACAAGCCTATAGTTACCTGGATCATCCTTACTATCACTGTTGTCCAGGAGCACATCTGCTGTCATATTATCCCCGGGGACCAATCAGTGTTCAGCAGGCAGTTGGAAATGTCCATCAGTGGTGCTCAAGCACCTGCCCCATTCCCCTTAGTAATCTTTTGTGCATCCCATTCAGACCCATTAATTTGTCTACTTTTAGTGCACTTAGCCCCTCCAGCACCTTGTCCTCTGTAATAAGTAAGTGGGCACCCAACCCCCACCGCCAATTGTGCCTGACTCTATAGTCAAGAAGTGGATCCTCCTCCTTAGTGAATAATGAACAAAAATGTTGATTCAGTATCTCAGCCTTACCTGTATCTCCTTACTTGAATCTTTCAACTTTGCTCAGCCTCAATGTTTCCTCCTTAATTTTGTGCTGCTCATGTATGCATCAGAAAAAACAGATCAAACCCCTGCTTCATCCCTCTGTAAAATTCTCTGTTCTGACATGGCCTTTGATTTTTTTTAGTATCTTGCTCGTTTTCCCAGTTACCCACAAGTATGATTCCCGCTTCTCCTCCCTTTGGCATATTGTGCATTTCCTAAATGCCTTTCTTTTCACCTCTCACTGCATCCCTTACCTATGTCGTGCACCAGAATTATTTCATTGATTTCTTGTATTTACTGTACTTAACTTCCCATTGCAGTACCCCACCACTTCTCCCATCCCAGTCTTGAATGTTTCCCATCTCACATCCACATCCAATCCATACTATTCCCCCATACTGTCTATCATTAATCCCTGAATCCTCCCAAGGTCTACTCTCCTAAAATCCCATACATTTATTTGGCTGCTCCTCCTGCTGGCTTCCAATTGGGCCTCCATCCACACTGTCCCATGACTGGCATACCCAAAGAAGTCTGGGACTGTGACATTGTGGACCTTTTCCCCATTGGTGAGAAATATGTTGAGTGTGGATGGGGTATCTTTGGGGAGTGTGCCCTTTTTGTTAAATGAACACTCACCTGGATGGGTGTACTGCCCCTCTGAGCCAGTCAGTTTGAGAGTTCAACTCTCCTGCTAAATCTAAATGAACTGTAGTGAAGCAAGAAGATCAGTTGCATTCTCAGACATTCTTCTGGTCCCTAGGGCAAATACTGCTAGAATACAAAGGATTGATGAATTCAGCAGGTGGCTGGGGGAATAGTGTGTGACCATGGGGTATTGTCTGGTGGGGTGGTGAAGGACATGGGAGAACAAGGAACTGTATGCACTAGATAGGCTGTATTTAAATAAGGAGGGTTCAGGGGTCCTAAAGCATAAACTAGGGAATACATATGAGCTACAATTAATTTAAACTAGGGACGGGGAGGCAAAAGGGCGTGTGCAAAACAGAGCCACCAGGTGAGAGAGTCTGAAAGGCCTCCCCAATAACTAGTCAGGAAGGGAGGAAGGGGAATTCAAAATAGGGAGGGAGTAGAGGAGAGAGAAGGGGAAAGGTGGAAGGGGTTGAGTTGGAAGGTGGTATCCTTGAATGCATGGAGTCTGGTAACCAAGGCAGTAGAGCTGCAGGCACTGACAGTGGAAGGAGAGGTAGATCTAGCAACCATCAAAGAGACTTGGGCCACTCAGTACCAGGACTGGGACTTTGTGATCCCTGGGTACAGGTTGTACCATAGGGATAGAGAGAAAGAGAAGGGAGTGGCCATTTATGTAAGGAAGGGGTATATTGCAGCATAGAGGAAGGGGAAGAGGGCAGGGCTGAAGCCCTATGGGTAAAGCTACAAAACCTAAAGGGGAGGAAGGTTAGATATGGATCAGTGTACCGACCCCCTCACAGAATGAGAAAAACAGGGAGTTAGTGAAGCAAATTAGAAGGTTCAGTGGTAAGGCCAATACTGTTATAATTGGGGATTTCAATCTGCTGGGGTAGCATCTCAGCTACCTCTAGTGCCAGGGAACAGGTCCTCCTGGAGGCCTTTCAGGACAGCTTGCTGGTGCAGAAGGTAATGGAACCAACCATGGAGGGTAACATACTGGACCCTGTGTTGCCAGTCGGGGAGCATGTCCAGGACATAGGGGTGGAAGACCCCCAGGCAGGAAGTGATCTCTGCATAGTGTGATTCTTCCTCAATTTAGGTAAGGAAGTAGCCAGGACCAAGACAAAAGTGGTGGACTTGAGAAGAGCAGACTTTGGTTGGATGGGAGACATACTAGTGGGGAACCTTGCCAAGATCTGCCCAGACATGGATGCTGACCAGAAATTGTCCATTATCAAGCTGGGTCTGGTGGAGGACCCTCATATGTTTGCAAAGACCCAGAGTAAGAAATCCAGGACCAAAAGACTGAGCTGGCTTTTCAAGGAAGTACAAGAGAAAGTGAGGGAAAAGAGGGCTGCTTTCAGTAGGTATAACAGATCCAAGCAAGAGGAGCACTGGGAGGAGTGCTCAAAGAAATTTAGGGAGGTGAACAGAGTAGTCAGGACAGCTAAGGCTTCAAGGCAACCAAGGCTGGCACAGGGGATCAGAGAAAGAGAAAAGGATTTCTTCAGGTATATTAGAGAGAAAAGAAGCTGCAAAGATGAAATTACAAGGATCAAGAGAAAAGGTATATGTGTAGAAAAGGGGTGGACCAGGCAGAGGCACTTAATGAGTACTTCTGTTCTGTGTTTAGTCGGGAAAAGTATGGTCCTATGCCACAGGGGAGGGGAGGAGTGGGCATAGGAGGAGCAGGGGTAATGGATGAGGTAATCTGGGAGAACAGGCTTCTGGAGGGCCTTAAGTCCATGCAGGTGGATAAGCCACCGGGACCGGACAGTGTGCATCAAAGAGTCCTGAGGGAGTTGGCAGAGGTCTTAGCAGGCCCTTTGGCAGACCTGTTCAATACCTTTCTGGAGACAGTGTGCATGCCCCAGGACTGGAAGATGGCACATGTGGTGTTGCTCCACAAGAGTGGACTTAGGGAAGAGCCTGGTAACTACCAATTGGTTAGCCTTACCTCCATTGTAGGGAAGTTAATGGAGACCGTTCCTAAAGAGTGTCTTGTGACCTTTCTGGAAATTAATGGTTGGCAGGACAAAAAACAACATGAGTTTGTCTCGGGAAGATCCTGCCAGACCAACCTGGCTGAATTTTTGACTTAGTGACAAAGGCACTCGATAGGGGCCATGCAGTGGATACTCTACATCTAGACTTCAGCAAGGCTTTCTACTCAGTGCCACATGGAAGGATGCTCAGGACACTGAGGAACCTGGGAGCCAGGGAGAAACTGGAAGGATGGGTTATGAGCTCACTGCAGGATAAGCAGCACAGGGTAATGATAGAGGGAGAACTCAAATCCCAGAGCTGTAACCAGTGGGGTCCCACAAGGCTCAGTACTAGGACTAGTGTTATTTAACATCTTCATTGGTGACACAGCAGATGGGATCAAGAGTAAAATCAAACTGTCTGCGGATGACACAAAGATCTGTGCAAGGGTGGACAGGGAGAAAGAGAGGCAAGAACTGCAAGAGGACCTGGCAAAGCTTGAGCGCTGGTCAGACATATGGCAGTTGGAGTTCAATGCTAAGAAGTACAAGTTCATGCTCTTGGGAATCAGTAACCCTGGGACCAGCGACTGGCTGGTGAGTGTGCAGATCGCCACTTCTGAGAAGGAAAAGGATCTGGAGGTACTAGTCACAGCAGACATGAAACATTCTACACAGTGCATGAAGGTAGCTGCCAAAGCTAATAAAATGCTGGGGTACATTGCCAGAGGAATCACCTCCAGGAGTGAAGAAATCATCCTGCCACTATACAGGTCACTGGTGAGACCACACTTGGAATAATGTGTGCAGTTCTGTTGCCTCCATTTAAAGAAGGATGTCAAACTGTTGGAGGGGGTGCTGCACAGGGTGACAAAGATAATCCAAGGCCTGGGGGGCAAACTTCATGAGGAGAGACTGATGGAGCTCAAAATGCAGGATAGAAAGGAAAGAGAGGGGATGTGATTGAGACCTTCATGTACATAAATGGCACAAATAGGGTTAGTATTGAAGGCATTTTCAAACTAAAGGCGGATCACAAGGGGACACAGTCTGAAACTGGAGGAGGGTACATTCAAGAGGGAAATAAGGGGGCACTATTTCACAGAAAGTGTGGTAGCAAAGTGAACAAACTGCCAGAGAAGGTGATATCACTGAAAACTGTGGTCAATTTTAAGAGTGGATGGGAAAGGGGCAAAGGTAAGGTCAAAACTGAGGGGAGGCTGGGGAGGGGAAGGTGGGTGGACTGGGAGGATAAATCAAGTGGACAGGAAATGGATGGGAGGACAGCTGCAATAGACTAGACTTGGAGCTGCACACACGAGCAGACTAGAGAGACCTTTATGGCCTGCATCTGCTGCCATTTTTATATGTTCTTATGTATGCAACTGCTAACAGTGACTCTAGATTCTCCTCAGCTCAATGATGGACATTATAGGCCTCAATCAACTTCATCTTGATATTTTGAGATACCTTTTTTTTATGTAGGTAGGATGTTTTTGTCTGAAGGAACTATCACTGAGCAATGCTTGATTTGTTCCTGAAAACCAGCATGAGTGTTCACTTCTAACATTATATTTGGAGATTATTTTCCAGTAGATCCCCCAATCTCTGTGCCAGGATCCGATTTAGAACTGCACCCCTGGCCCATCATACAAATATTAGTCATCAAAACTATTTCCAGTGGTTAATCAGGGTGAAAGATGGCATCGTGAAGGGAGCTGCCAGTGTTTGCTCTAAAGACAGTCACAGTTTGTTTAATAATGGAGCCTGAGCCTATTTTGCCACCACAAAAAAAGACTAAAATGGAGAAACAATTTGAGAGACAACAGGCCAACTGAAAAGAAAGGTCTACCAGATGAGACTGGACCAGTGGACAAAACTGTTTCTCGAGGGAGCCCTAGCACAGAACAGTTGGGGACTGGGAGGATGGTCACGGCGTTTCCAGACAACGATGACCTTAGTGCCACAGATACATATCCCATTTTACCCTCAACCCAAGTTATTGAAACTTCTGTGACTAAAATGCAATCCTTTTACGAATATAAAAAGTGGAAGTGTTTTCAGAGGAAACTACGGCAGGACTTAAAAGAAGCCACAGTTGAAAAAGACTCCAAGAGTTTCTGGAGCTTAGTTGCATATGGGACAAAAACAGACAAAGCTAACCTGGATTTATTACAGAACATGAACGGTTACAGTATTTCTGAAAGGTTAATAATGTTTATGCTATAAGTCAGGATATCAGTAATGAAACCATCATTTGCCAAACTACTAGTCAGTTATCGGAGAACTGCCCATTGTGGAGTTTTGTTAACCCTTTAGAGATAGAATCATTCATTCTGACACGGAAAAAGAACAAAGCGCCCAATTTAATACCTGTATAAAATTATTCATGCTAATTCTAGTTTTGCACAATAATTCTTGCAGCAGTTTTCATGGTAATTAATATATTTGCACTTCTTCTGAACAATTGGAACACTGGTATAATGTACTCATAATTTAAAGGAGGTCATAGTGGAATACCTAGTAATTAAACGCCTACTATCCTCCTCAGTATCCCTCAACAAATGTATAACAGATTCCTTTTGAAAAAGCTTCAAGAATGGGAACAGGAAAACCATATCTTCTCCAAATTTCAAGCTGTTTTTTTGTCATGGCAGATCAACTATTGATAATATTACCACTTTTAATTATTTAGTTCATAAATATAATGAAAATTGAAACCAACGCTCTATATTTGGCATTTATTGACCATAGCCAAGCCTTGTATGCTGTGAATAGACACATTCTGGGGAGGGGGGATCTGAGAATTGCCATATAGAGAATAAAATGCTGGAAATTAAAAAAAAACCTACATAGTAATTTAGACATTCAGGTAAAATCTAGCCAAGAGGTAATTTATTTATTTTATTTATTTATTTATTTCATAGACTTTAGGATTACAACCTTTGAGTCAGGGACTCATTTACAAAGGCTCTGCATCAGAAAAACAAACACTTGGGGCGTGGTCTGGCTCTGAGCAAGATGGAGGTTTAAGCTCTGAGCTCCTCTGAACAAACAACATCCAGCATCATCTTAAGCAGTCTAAAGCATATACATATTGATTTTGAGAACATTATAAAGAACACATTACAGTTATTTTGGTAATATTCTTTTTGCTCTGCATAGGTCTTTTCTTTTAATACAATTAGAGTTTCTATAGTCTCAGTGGGGAAGGCTGCAAAACTAATCATGGCCTATTCCGATAAACAAGTGGATCCTCTAGGCAAAATTGAAGAAATGTTCAGCAAACTATCAATGGACATGAAGGACTTAAAATCTGCTACTCAACAAAATACTCAAACAATGAAAACCATCGATTCTAGACTTGCTTTTACAGAAAATAAAACACGTCTTAATTCTTGTATAGCATCCTCATTTAAATCCACTATCAGATCCCAAGATCGAGTCATTAAAGAGCTACAATCCAGAATTGAGGACATGGAAAACAGGAATCGCAGAAACAATATCAGAATATTCGGATTTCCCGAAGACGTGGAGGCCAAAAACACCACGGCATTTCTGCTGCATGTACTACCGCAAATTCTGGGACTTCAGTCTGGTACTGATCTAATAATAGAGCACTCCCATCGATCGCTAGGCCCAAAACCTTCTGCAGAGCAAAGACCCAGACCAATAATCGCCAAATTTCTAAATTATGCCAATATAGAGCTAATTATGAAAAAATCTAAAGAAATTGGGCAACTTTCCTGGCAAGAATGCAGCATTTACATATACCGTGACTTTTCTAAAGAGGTTTCAACAAAACGGAAAGCCTACACATCTGCCAGACGTACCATGCACCAAATGGGTCTTCGTTTTTCTCTCAGGTATCCAGCCATCATGAGGGTCTATTTGAAGAACTCATTTAAAGATTTTAGTAGTCCAGAATCACTTACATCTTTTCTGAACAGCTACCGGCATCTAAACAGAAAACCCCGAGATCTCGACAGACCCAATATAGTATCGACACTCACACAACTAACAGTATTGAAAACACTACTAATATAACAACTTCAGAGAATATCTCCAGCGCTCCTGATTTTCCAAATGCAATCCTACAAAAACTGCATATGCACGCGTAGGAAAAAGCAATTATACAAGCCGACTTCTCAGTAACACAGGATCGCTCCTCTAAATTTACAAATTCTGGCATCTCTACTGAAATTACCTCTATTGCCCCCAGAGTTGCTGTGCAAAATAGATATGAGCTGCTGCAGGATCTATCCACCTCGGGTGACTTTTTGTGGGAGGATCCGATCGCCTCGCATGTGGAGGAAGACCGGGAACTGGAAGGCACCTCTTGGACCTGCAGTGCAAATAATTCCCCCTTTAAAGTAAATGAAACCCCGAAAAAGAGACGTCACGGGAGAAACAGGAACAAAGGAGATACTCCTCGTAAACACTAGCCGGCACATCTGATTGAGCCATCGAGTGGATTGCGACCTTAACGCTGTGCGGCGAATTCATTCCATAATATGTCATATGGTCATCTGATACAGTTAACTGACTGTCTACTGGGCAGTAGTGGTCATCTGTGCACACCATGTTTCACTTTCCTCTTGAACCTTGGCATGATAAATAATTGTAATGCCATGCAAGTTTGGGGATCGCAGTGTCTCATTTTCTAGGGCTCAAGCCGTGGGTACACAAGTGCTACTCTCATACAACATACGGAATGCCATTAATTGATTGGTAGGGCATGCAGATATCTACAAACTAGTAATTAACATCGATATTACTCTGCCCTACCATCACAGGACAGATATGTCCACTTAATTGATACAGTATTTTTCACTGTAAAATGCTATGAGGATACTCTTACAATACTCGGTAGTGTCAGACACACATAATCTGCTGGTCACTGTATTTACATAATTTGATACAATGATTCATTGTAGTTTCCCCCTTTTTTTTTTCTCAATTGATTAGTATATTTTGTGGTTCAGCCTAAATGAATGGGTATTTCTGGACAACTTATCTAAATCCATCTTGTTCTGTAAAATATCATTGGCTACTGTGAAATACAGCTGATATTGCTTTTTATAATGCTTATACATGGACGTCTATACTAAAACTGCACATCTCTGACAACCCTGACCTTACAGGACCCCTATCGGGAACCTAAACAAATCATAATATTAGATAATTGTCACAATGATAATAATGAAGGTATAGACACAGGACATACGACATCCTGTGACATGCATACTTATACATTATTGGATCCTATGTTATAGGATCTTTGACTTCGTGGTTTTTTTTTTCTTCTCTCTCCTATGGTAGTATTGCACCATTTACAGATCATTGGATCTCAAGTCATTTTAATTCACTACATATGATGCTGGATTTGACAATGTTATTTGAACAGTATCGTACTTAACTTAGTAAAGTAAAACAAGCATAATATACTCTACCCCATTTTGGGGACTTGTATTAAATTATAATACCCTGCATTGATAATCTATTTTTTGTTAAACTCAATTTCTAGGGAACTATCAAATTCCCTTATGGTTCAGCTACGTCCTAGAGAACAGAGAAGCGGTCTTGGTCTTTCCTTTTGCCTTTTTCTTTCTTTTCTTCCCAAATTAGACCAACCTTTTCTTCTCAGTTCATCTTAGATGACAATTACTTTTTCTTATTATTATATAACTTTGATATACTGTTATGTTATGGTTATAATGTTAGAAGTGAGCTGCACAGTATATGTGCAAATAGATGTTATCCATTTTTCCGACCTGATTTCTACTTATTGCTCTGCCAACAATTTGCTTATATGTTACAACTACAACAAACTGACTCATATACCTTCATCCAATTACAATTGTATATTTGAGCCCCTTGACATCATCCTTATTTTATTACAGATTAAAATATTTAATACATGATGGCTAATATATCACTATGCACTTGGAATGTCAAGGGACTCAATACACCAAATAAACGTAAACAAGTACTTAATCATCTTAAAAAACACAAAATACAAATTGCTTTATTGCAAGAAACTAAACTGTTGGATGAAGACAGCATCAGACTAAAAAGTGACTGGGTAGGTCAGGTGTTTGTAGCTCTGCTGCATCTAAGAGAAGAGGGGTGGCCATACTGATTCACAAAAACTGAAATGGAAACCTACTGACATTCAGAAAGATTCTGATGGTAGGTGGTTCATTATAACTTTTGATACCCCCTCAAGCCCAATAACTATAGTTAACATTTATGCCCCTAACTCAGATGACCCTTTGTTTTTTCAAAATCTACTCCACATATTAATCTCATCAAACCTAGTTAATTCCCTTTATTGATCGGAGGGACTTTAACTTACCTTGGATACACATATGGATAGGAGCAACGGTTCACTAGACAGTCATCCTAGAAGCTCTGCCGTAACCTCTCAAATAATGCATGATCTTGGTTTAATGGATATATGGAGAACTCTCCACCCTAGAGATAGGGATTACACCTTTACTCTTTCCGCCATCAGACCTACAGCAGAAAAGACTACTGGCTGACATCTCCCGCATCACGGCTAATATAACAGATGTTGAGATCCTTCCACTAATTATATCTGATCATTCTCCAGTTAAACTTTTATTTACTTGAGTCCTCCCCATGAAATCCCTTCATGGCACTTAGATCCCTTCTATTAAAAGATCCAGAATTCCTACCTTGGATCAAAACACAAATAAACGAATTCATGACATTTAATGACCCTAAAGATACATCTGTGGGCATTACTTGGGAAGCACTCAAAGCCACACTACGTGGCAAAATAATTGGGTTCGCAACTCATAGAAGGAAACTCAGGGAACAACAAATTAATAATCTCGAAAAATCACTTAAAATAAAACAAGCTGAATACCTAAATAATCCTAACCCTGACCCCTCCTCGACCTTACATTATGAAATCTTACAATTACGTATGCAAATCAACAAATTAATCTCTAGAAAAACAGAATTAGCATTATTGAGAATAAAACATAAATTTTGGGAAGGAGGTGAAAAAGGCAGTAAAATACTTGCTTATAGACTTAAAATGCAACAAATGGAACGTCATATTGCTGCTCTAAAAGACCAATCAGGGAAAATTTGTACTAATGAACACTCCATCAATGATATCATGACAACTTTTTACAAGAATCTTTACTCCTCCTCCTCCACTACAAGCACCTCAGATATTTCCTCTTTTAGATGAGCTTGTACTGCCTAACAGAGGAAGCAACACACTCCCTAGATACACCATTTACCATAGAAGAAGTAAAGCTATCCTTTCCTTAAAGCTGGACGCTCGGGAGGAGATGGCTTCCCTGTGGATTTCTATAAGATCCTTACCGAACAACTGGCCCCTCTATTATGTAATGTATTTCAAGAATCTACCGAAATTGGACAGCTACCCAACACGATGACAGATGCTGTCATAATGATTCTCCCCAAAAAAGAGAAGGATGTTACTATTCCGGCGAATTACCGTCCTATATCATTACTCAATACAGATGGTAAGATCTTTGCTAAAATTTTAACCAACTGTATAGAACTGTATAACCCTAAGTTAATTCATAGATCTCAGGTTGGTTTTGTTAAGGGAAGAATGGGCTCTGATCACTTACGCTCTTTAATTAATCTTATACATAAAGCTAAATCTCTTCCTTCCCCCGCAGTTGCTGTCACCATAGACTTCGAAAAAGCATTCGACTTGCTAAATTGGAACTTTCTATATCTGGTGTTATCACGTTTTGGATTTAGCAACCGATTCTGCTCCTGGATCCAACTTATTTATACAAACCTATGCAGAGTACTTACCAATTTCACATTATCTCAGCCATTCAAATTAGAGAGAGGGCATGACAAGGCTGACCTCTATCACCATCCCTTTTATCTTAGCTCTTGAAACTTTAGCTACCTTTCTTAGACAGAATAATGATCTAAAAGGTATATCCATTGGTCACAGACAATACACATCACTATCATATGGATGACATGCTTATACTGCTAGAAAATTTTAAACTATCCCGACAACCTCTTTATAATATACTCAACCGATTTTCCAAACTTTCTGGACTTAGAGTTAACTGTCATAAGACTGAAATATTACCATTAAATGAACATTGCAATACCCTAATAAACGACTGTCCTAGATTTCATGGGCCACACAAGGTATTCCATATTTAGGTATAAAATATCATCCAATTTAAATAAGACCTGGGATTTAAATATTCAGCCCTTATTAACAAATATTAAAACAAATTTGGAGAAATGGAAAAGCCTTAACCTATCTTTTTCCGGTAAAATATCTGCAATTAAAATGAATATCACACCTAAAATACTTTACTTATTTGCTTGTATCCCACTTAGAATCCCCCCCATTTTCTATGTAAAATCGACAAAATGATGGGAGATTTTTTATGGGAAGGGCATATACCAAGGTTTAGCCGTACTAAATTAAGATCTCATTGGTCTCATGGTGGTTTCGGTTTACCATGGTTTACGGCCTACTTTTGGGCATTCAGGGCCTCACAAACTATCAAATGGTTTCTTAAACCTAATTGCAATGTACCTCTGTGGTACGATATGGAAGCCTCATTATCATCCCGGTCAAACTCCTAACAGTTTTATTTATTTCACCTTAACGTCTAAGCTCAAAAAAAACCCTGTCGTTAACTCATCCATATATTACTGGCTTAAAATGCACAAATGGCTTAAAAGTGATCCTTCACCTATACAGTATATGCCAATTTGGGAACTCAAATTTCACATTGGAAAATAAACCAATATATTGCAATTCCTGGATACAAAAAACATCCTCTTTTTAAATGATATACTAATGGATAACAGTAATACATTAGACACCTTCAGTAATCTACAAACTAAATGGAATATCTCCAAAACAGAATTCTGGAAATAATTACAGGTTAGATCTGCCACAAGTCCTTTTATTCAACAATTTAACAACTTACCGATGACTCATCTATATATTAACAAATGGATTAATACTTCTCATGGCCTAACCAGTAATATTTATAAACTAATCAGGGATAGGCTCCCAAATCAGTCCCTTATGGCTAGAAGCAAATGGAATTGGGTACTCAATGTAAACATATCTGATCTCCACTGGGAGAAATGCTGGAAACTTTGCCATGACTCGTTTAAAGATATGCGTAGCAGATTAATACAATACAAGATACTACATCTATGGTATAAAACTCCAGCTCATCTGCATAATATAGGTTTACTACCTAACAATAACTGTTGGCATTGCAATGCCCCAAATGGGGATCTTTTGCACATATTATGGTCATGTAAATCTATTTCCAACTTATGGCAATCTATTCATAAACTAGCTACAAAAATTATTGGCAGATATATCCCATTCGATCCTAAATTTATATGCTAGGTGTTATAGATAATATAAATCTAACAAAATACCAACATAAATGGCTTCAGATTTTGTTCATGCAAGCTAAAAGATCGATCCTAATGCGTTGGAAATCTTATCTAACTCCTACTTTGACTGATATTCTAAACAATCTAACCCACACCTCTTCTCTTGAGTGAATCTCATACTTAATCACAGACCGACTTAATGAATACTACCTTTGTTGGCAGAACTATTTGAACTGTCTTCAATCTTAAAAGAATATATACTGATAAACTCTTTCTTTTCTCTTCCTCTGGAAATGGTCTCTGATATGGTTCCATATTACTACACGTTTGTAGCTCCTTCTGTTAGTTATAGAGTTGTTAATGGTTACACTTCTATAAAATTCTACTTAATTTTTTTTGTTTTGCGTAGTACGGACTATTAATAGCATACTGAATTAAGTATCATTGCAATATATAGCATTGTAATATTATTGGTAATGTTCAATATGTTCAACATACTACTTACACTGCATACCATATTATAAATATTTAAACCTGTGTAATGTGTCTTGTGCTGTACTATGTTACATGGAAACAGATTCAATAAAAAGATTAACTGAAAAAAAAAAAGAAAAACAAACACTTAATACATATAGACATAGAATGGCAGCTAAAGGTTACAGTTTTTTTAGCTATACAATATTGCAGAAAAAAGATCAGCTATACATTGCATTGAACGTATTACCGAGAGCTGTATTTTACAGTTTTCAAGAGAACAATACATTTGCTGATAGAGGGAGAAACAGGTTTGATATTTACAGTGAAGTAGAGAATTAGACAGATACCTTGTGAGTGCAGCCAAAGGAGGCATTGTTAATAGGTAATGTTTGGTAGCCCTATTGGTAGGAGCTCAGAGGCGGGGTGGTCCCGTAAGATGATAGATAGATGACCCAGCACTAGCTGGTACATTGGCAGTGCCGTGAAGTGAGAATGTGCTCTTTGAGAGCTGACTTAAAAGCTCCTAATCTGGAGATGGAGGATACGTCAGAGGGGAGTTCATTGAACCAGGCTGGGGCCCTGTGTGGGAATGACCTTTGGGCTAAGGAGGTTCTAACCCTCAGGATGGACCTGTCCTGTCAGTTGGCAGTGTGGGTGTTCATGGAGGCATAGGAGGATAGGAGAATAGGAGAGAGGCAGAAACCCCCAAGGGGTAAGCCCCATGTGTATTTTCTTTGTGAGGAGACATGTTTGATAAAATAGCTTTTCATCCAGGGTAAAGAGATTTGTCAGGGCATATAGAGTACAGGTATGGGTATGCTTGTCTGCCCCGGTGAGGAGTCTGCATGCTTTGTTTATGGCAAGGTGAATTTTGTTAAGGGCTGTGTGGTCAGCAGTCAAGTAGATAGTGAGCCCATAATTGACTAGAGAGAGGACTGAGGAGGGGACAGCCAGATTAAGGGCTTCCGGAGGTAGGCAATCCTTGTGCAATACAATAGGCCTATACAGGCATTTATGGCTGATGATAGTGTGTCAATGTGTGAATGGAAGGAGAGGCTGGAATCAAATGTATTGCCCAAGTATTTATATGTATGAACCTGTTCTAGAGGAAGTAGAGAGTGGGAAAGAATTGTTAGCTGCACATTCTTGGCCTTATTCTGTCGATGGGCAAAGAGCATAGTCTGTCTTTTTTACATTGACCACAAGTCTCTGGTCTGTGAATCTGTTTTCAATCTGGTTAAATGCATGTTGGAGGGAGGACTGCAATACCGTGGGATCTGGGTGCGAGGAAAAAAAGAACCACGTTGTCTGCATAGAGTAGTAGGTTGCCGGAGCAGGAAATGGGCAAGGTGTTTAGGTAGATGCTGAATAATAGAGTGCAGAGGATGGAGCCCTGGAGAACCCCAGAGCAGACTAGCAGAATGGTTGAGAAGGTGTTCAATTTGACGCATTGTGATCTAGCTGTGAGGTAACTGGTAAACCAGGAGACTGGTCCCTGGGACAGACCTATGTGGTGGAGTGTGCTTAAGAGTAATAGGTGGGAGACTGTATCAAAGGCCTTTGACAGGTCAATGAAGACAGCTCCAGCTAGATGTTTTCTATCCAGGGCAGAGTAAATAAAATTAGAGAACTCAGTGAGAGCTGTAGTTGTACTGTGCCCAGATCTGAAGCCATGCTGCTCTCTGCAAAGTAGGTTATGAGTAAGTAAGTACTCACTGAGTTGGGTGGCTATAATTTTTTCAAGGGCTTCCGAGAGTGGTGGGAGAATGGATATAGGACGGTAGTTATTGGGGGAGGTGCTGTCACAACTCTTCAGTATTGGGGTGACTGTGGCAGTCTTCCAGGCTGTGGGGAACTGCCCCAGACTTAGGGGAGTGGTTAATGAGGTCAGTCAGTGGGGAGAGGACTGTATCTAGTACTAGATGTAGGATTCTATATCAAAAGAATCTTTGCAATAGCAAGAGCCACTGAGTGCTTTCATGAAAAAGGTTGCCTCATTCATAGAGATCACCTGGAGATGGAAGGTGGGCATGCTGGGTGTTTGGGGGCAGGGTTGCAGGAGTGGGGTAGAAGAAGTTATTTGGGAGTACTGCACTAAGGTCAGAGAATGATGAGTTGAGGCAGTTGGTGATGGCCAGTGGGTCGGTGGTAGGGACATTGTTGACAGTTAGTAGGGAGTGGGGGGAGCAGGGATTTCCATTGAGTTCCTTGATATTGTCCCAGAACAACCGAGCATTCCCCCAGGAGGAGGCAAGGGTCATTTTGTAATAGCCCGATTTGGCCTGTTTATTGGCTCAAGTGCATCTGTTACGAGCCGCTTTTTAGGCTTGCCTGTCCTCCTGCATGCCGTATGTGACTGCTTCATGCCAGAGATCATCTCTGTGCTTTAGCTGTTGGAGCAGTGCAGGCGTGACCCAGGGCGGACTTTCTTGGACTGGATTCTTGGATTTATCTCAACCACTGAAAATTAAGCATGGGGCACAAAAGGGGTGCATTTTGGCACCCTTTCTTTTTGACATGTATGTAAATTTATTAGCAGATCAAGAGTTGGGTAAAGATTGTTTCACTCCAAACAGTTTGGAATCTAGAATTTCATTATTTTATACAGACGATGCAGTACTGCTCTCATATACTCCACTTGTTTTATAGCGTGCATTAAATGTATTTAAAGAATACTTAGAAAAATTAAAACTCCAGATAACTACAAATAAGAAAAAGATTGATCTTTTCTTCATAAAAAAAAAGTGGCAACTATTCATTGTGTATTAATGGGAACAAACTCAAAACAGTGGATTCTTGCAAGTATTTAGGAGCATCCATGCCAAATAACTAAAACTGGAGTTACCGTTTCTCTTTAGTTAAACATAAAAATTAAAAAGAATGTGCTGGTATAAAAAGGTTCTCACGGAAATATGGGGTGACTCCTTTCCAGCCATGAAAACTATTTTTAAAGTAAAATTTAAAAATAGTATACTTTATGGCACAGAAGTGTGGGGATCCCACACCAGAACAGAAACTTTCAAGATACTACAAAAAAAATGTGTAAGATTTATGCTAGGTATCGTGAGTTACCTTCTAGCCACCCACCTGAGGGCTGAAACTGGTACACTTTCAGTAAAGTCTTTGGCTGTTACTAGATATTTAAATTATTTTATGAAAGTAGCTGCCTTGCCCAATGCAAGTCCAAAACAGATCCATTTGGAAGGAAGTAGCATCCCCACCTACAGAAAAATCCTTGTCTGGCCTTTTAATCTAAACCATAAAGTAATACATATGGGTTGCTCTGATCTATTTATTAATCATTCTGTCAACTCCACTGACCTGAATAATCTGTTTAATACTATATATAGATGCATTGTTGATGCAATAATTCAGCAAGCTTTGACCAGAATAAGAAATTCTCAGTTCCTGGCAGATTACACTGTCATAAAAACTAAATTTGGATATGGAAAGTTACCTTTGGGACTATGCTAAAGAGTCTTAAATGAAGGCACACTAACAGGAAATGGTCAAGGAAGAGGATATGAGATTAGGAAAGGGACGTACAGGAACAGGAGGGCACAAGGAGTTGTCTAAGTTGATATATAAAGGCAGAGAGTGAGGGGAGACAGGTGGGGGGGGGAGCAGATTCCAGAGGGAGGTGAGGCAGTTGGTATTTGCAAGAATGTGAGGAAACCATCTAAACCTTTGCTGGTCAGCAGTACCTCATGCATGCAGAGGTTATGGTAGAAGGATAAGAAAGCATCAAGGCTCTGCTTATCCCAGAGGATGCTACGATCCAGCTTCTGAATGCCTAGACTCCTCAAGCATTTTTGCCTTTCCTTCAATTGGAAGACTAAAAGGCTGACCTCTCCCCTGCCTCCCAAAAGGTCCAATGTAACCTTAATGGGGATTATGCAACCTTCTGATGAAGCAACATGTTTAATTTTTACTGTGTTACCGAATTTCCTGCAAGTAGGGGTCATTTCCCAGTAGGGTTTCCTCTGAATTCCTCATCAAACTGTTTGAGCCATTTTTGTTGGCACCCAGGTCTTTAAGCTTACCTTCTTATGGTGTAATATGTGACTATGCATCATCCTTTTATGAAGGCCTTAACTGCATCCTGCTGGATGGCTTCCGAGGTGTTCAGTGGTTTGTTTCTCTATAGGAAGTCCCTTATTTCTTCTGTGAGGATTCTGCAGAATTCTGGATCTTTCAGAACAGAAGTTTTAGGCACCATGCCTGCATGTCTGGTGCAGTGCAGTGGGTGAAAGCCAGGTGAAGGAGACCAGAGTGTGGTCAGAGACCACCACCATTCCTATGTACTCCTCACTTACATCTGATGTCCAGAAATGAGGTGTTATCTATCCATTCTGAAAAATGACTGGTGTGGACTGGAGAAAAAGAATAGTCTTTCCCCTTGGGAAGGGCTATCCTCCAGCTATCCAAGAAACAGTTCCTTGGACATGTCTTTCAAGGTAGTAGATGCACGGTTCCATGTCTAGTAGAGTCCTTGCTTTTGTCCAAAAATTCATCCTTGATATCAATCGAGTCTCCCCTATGATCAATTGACTGTGCTGTAACTCGATTACCATTTGTGTAAAAGAGAGAAACAAGTCTGTGTCTGTTTAATTCGGACCATAGACATTACACAAAATAAATCTCACTTTTTGGTCAGCTGTGAACTTTTTTGTCATGAAGGCCATGTGTTAAGCATTATGAAACCAAGAGCAGAGTGGCAGCTATAGTAAGTGCTGCTGAATACTTGGGAGACGCATCCTGTTTTAAGTTTTTTGGTCTCTGCTTGTGAAAGCTGGGTTTTTCAGGAAGGTGATCCCTGCGCCTCCTTCTGAGATGATGTAAGATTTTCCTATGTTTTACAGGGCAGTGGATGCTTTGAATTTCCAATAAACCCACTTCACTGGTTGGCTTTTAGTTATGTACCATGAGCAAAGGATTAATACCCAGAAAAAACAACCCCCTCCTTCCACCAGGAAATGAATGAGAACAGAAGTCATTGCACTTCATCAGTTAGGGTTGTCTCATTGTTGGATGTTTCTGCAGAACCCAAAACTACATGTTTAAAACTTGCTAAGCTTACCGGCATAGACAGGTTACTTTAAGCCATGCCTCCTTGCATACAAGAAGAAAAACTTTCAAGCAGCTGAATAACCAGTAAATCCAAAACCTTTTTGGATTGAATGGTTATGGAAAGTGCAGGGGATGGGGCCCCCTGATACTGCCATCCACTAGCCCTTGAGCATGTGAGGTCCATCATAGACCAGATTTATTTGACACCCCTGGGTGTGGTGTCCAGTCAGTCTCCACCACCATGGAGTACATTTTGAGGGTGTGGAGGGAACAAGAAAGAAGATGGTTCTAGCAACTGGCCCTGCTCAGTGTCTAAACTGAGGTGTTGCACTGAGCCTGCCATCAAGTTACCAGTCCTACTCATAATGAACTGAACACTCCTAATTATGTACAGCATTTCACTTGCTTTAATGTAGAGCTGCCAGTCCATGAAGCACATTCAACTCAGAGTCTGAAGGTCTGCCCAGTGGCCCTGGTAGGAGTCAAGTTAGTGTCTGGACTTCGGTACTGAGAAAGTTAATCCCATATTTAACGAGGGGCTATTGTCCATTGTGATAGAATGGTGGTTGAAAGGCTCAAGCATCCACTTAGACTACCCAGGCCATCCTGTGATAGATACAATGGCTGGAAATGTACAAGGCCAGGGGCAGGCTTGGGGAGTATGTGATGCTGTGTGTGCCTCCACACCAAGCTAACCACTTAGCTCAGCCAAGTGAGTATTGAGAAATTGCACAAATGTGCAACCTACTGCAGCCCTCCCACACTAAAACAGGCATTGTTATGCATGCAGGGTCAGGCACTGTCTCATTAGGCCCTTGTAAATTTCAATGACAGATCAGGTCAGCTGACCCTTCGACCTCACCTCTGACTTAGTGCCAGAGTTCTCAGGATCAGCTGTTTCCTTCAAAACTGATTGACAGTTGACACAGAGAAGCGAGTCAGGTTGAATTTTGGTAGTTTGGGCTTAGCCCATGTTAAGGAGCAGGTGTGGGACACAGACCACTTGTCAGCTCTAATAGATCTATCTGGTGATAGGGAGGGAGGTCCTAGGGGTCTGTCAGAGGAAACAGAGAAAGGGTGTCCAAGCATGCAGGCCATGTAACATGTAAATCAATTTTACCTCATTTCATCTCTTTCTTGGCAAAGTTACCATGCTCTGCACAGTTCAGGCATGTGAGGCAGTTTCTGTAGAGGGAGACCAGGCCCATTCAGGTGTAAAGTCAATGTCTGTCCCAGTTGCTCCAGTCAGGCCCTATCCCTCCACACTAGCTGCATCAGCCCAGGAATGTGGTGTCAAGGCAGGACAAATTCAAGGTGATCGGGTAGCTAAGGAGGTACTGCAGGAGCCATCACATGCTTTCAAACTGCAGTAATGCAAGCCTGTCAAGGCTGGATAAAGCATACAGCATGAAACATTGGCAAGTGTAGATAGTACACTACTGTGTTAAATCTTTTTTTTATTAATTAAAGTCTATATCATCTTCATTCTACAAGTGAGCACCAGTTATTGGATACATCTGGCTAGTGAACCAACCCTGCATTACTGCTGTTATAGCAGGACATTGTTCAGTTGCATTTGTAAGGGTAACTTGTCAGGTAACCTCTGGTAGAGCTGCTTGTGCGATACTTGGATCCTGCTCCAGTCTTCTAGGTTCTGGCTCACCAGTCAAGTCTGACCTGACTGCCGAGGAATGGGAGTCCCAATTTCATTTTCTGGTGCCGGGTTGCTGTCATGAGAAAGCCTTTCCATCTTGTATGTGAATCACTGCTTCCTTCTTGATATCTTAGGCTGGGTAACCTGCCAGTCCATATTGGCACATTCCCTTGGTCTAAGTGGTGAGAAGGGTGGTTTGTGTCTACCTTACCATGGGTGTAAAGTAGTATGGTGAGGTTCTGTCTGTGGCTGCAGTCTGGGTTGTGCCTGATTTGCTTTCTCAGGCCAATTCCTGGCAATCTACGCTGCCATCTCTTCAGAAGACTTGAAGGTGTTAAGACACCCCATTTCTATTGATATGGAGTTTTCCCAGGTTTTGTAGCCTATAGGCACCAGGAGTTACTGAAAGATTTATTTATTTATTGAATTTTGTTAACCAGTAGGCTAATTGAAGAAAGTCCATTTTTTTGGGGCAGAATTAATTACATGGAGCACATACTGTCTAATCTAGATGATACAGGGTTAAAATATACAAAATACATCACCTAAGCATACTAAACCAATACATTTAAGATATTGAAACACTATTCACAGTGGTACAGGAGATCAGTACACAGGCAAAAAACAGGTTACAGGTCAAGACAAGAACACAGCAGAGTACATTCAAGATAGGTCCCACAGCAGTAAGCTATGGTTCAGGATACAGAATGCTAAATACAACATGGAGGCATATCATCACGGAGTATAGACCAGAAGTACTGACAAGAGGCTGCAGCTACATGTCAGCGACTGCAGGAGCACAGGCTGCACTCAAGAAGATATACCTTGAGGCCTTTTAAAATCCTCCAATTGAAGAGCAGTTCTGGAGGGAATCAGGAAGAGTCTTCTAAAGGGAAAGAGCTGATCTGGCAAAGCATCTAACCCCAGACGAGCAGCCATTAGAGAGACATGGTTCACCAGTAACACACACTTAGGAGACTTCAGTACCAGCTATGTACTGTTCAGAAGAGACCAAGGCAAAAGGGGGGGTGGAGGCCCTTTATATCAATGAAAATATCAAAGCTACAGAAATTCAGAATACACATAAGGAGCCAGAACAACTGTGGATCAATCTGGAAATGGGAAATGGGACAGCCATAAGAACTGGGGTTGTCTACAGGCCTCCAGACCAGGGGAAGAATAGACACATTACTGTTAGAAGATGCACAAAACATGACAGCTAAAGGAGAGGTTCTGATAATGGGAGACTTCAACATGCCAGATACAGATTGGTCAATACCAGCAGGAACGTCCCCCAGAACTAGACACATGGTGGATTCCCTGCAAGGGGAGGGCCTCAAACAACTGGTACAATACCCCCTCAAGAGACAGGACTATCCTAGATCTAGTACTGACTAATGGGGAAAGGATCACAGATCTCCAGGTAGAAGGTCACCTGGGGGCCAGTGACCATCACATGGTATGGTTCAGTTTGGCGACTAAAACAAAATTATCCCATTCCAAGGCAAAAATATGGGACTTCAGAGGAGATGACTTTGATAAGATGGCCAAGAGAGTTAAGCTAGCCCTGGCAAGAAATACAGTTGATGGGGTACAGGCAAAGTGGGAAAGCATTATGATGCAATACTTGAAGCAACATCCCATTGTGTTAGAAAGAAAAGCAAAATCAAAAGGAGAAAACCACTTTGGTTCTCAAAACAGTAGCAGAAAAGGTCAGAGCCAAAAGGCTGGCCTTCAGGAAATAAGGGAACAGCAGGACGAAGACAGGAGGCATACCAAACTCTCTTAGGGAAGCAGGGAAGGCAAGGCAAGCAAAGACCCAAACCAAGGAAACACTAACAAAAACAGTAAAAGAAGGGGGCAAGACTTTCTATAGATACATTAGTGAAAGGAGAATGTCCAGAGGGGGTATTGCTAAGATCAAAGAGGATAAGGTGGAGTGTGTGGAGGAGGGCCAAGGAAAATCATCTATCCTAAAAAGATACTTCTGCTCAGTATTTACTGAAGAGAAGGTACAGCAGGGCCCACAGCTCAGCACCATGGACACGGGGGAGGGAGATGTGCACTAGTCCCTTCATGAAAGAAAGGGTCCTACAAGACCTCACAAAGTTCAGGGTGGACAAGGCAATGGGACCTGATGGTATACATCCCAGGGTACTAAAGGAGCTAAGGGTGGAACTAGCAGAGCCATTATCAGAACTGTTTAGTGAGTCTCTGAACACAGGAGAGGTCCCAGAAGACTGGAGAAGGGTTCATGTGATCCCGCTCCACAAGAGTGGTAGCAGGGAGGAGGCAGGGAACTACAGACCAGTCAGTCTTACCTCAGTAGTGGGCAAGATTATGGAGGCATTCCTTAAGGAAAGGATAGTGCAATACCTGGAATCCATAGGAGCACAGGATCCAAGACAGCATGGGTTTACAACAGGAAGGTCCCGTCAAACTAATCTCAGATTTCTTTGACTGGGTAACCAGAGTAGTGGACCAAGGGGGTGCAGTTAGTGTCATCTAGCTTGACTTCAGCAAAGCTTTCTATACTGTTCCACATAGAAGATTGATTAATAAGCTGGGTAGGCTTGGAGTGGGTTAGAAGTTGGTCAACTGGGTGGCAAACTGGTTGGCAGGCAGAAAACAAAAGACTGGTGGTAAATGATATACAGTCAGAAGAGAAGTAAGTCACAAGTGAGGTACCTCAGGGATCAGTCCTGGGGCAGTCCTCTTCAAAGTCTTCATCAGTGACATTTGCAGATGGACTGGAGGGTAAGGTGTGTGTTTGCAGATGACACCAAGATCTGCAACAGAATAGATGATCCAGATGGGGTGAGCAGAATGAGAAAAGATCTGGATAAACTGGCAAAATGGTCAGAAAAGTGGCCACTGGGGTTTAATGGAAAGAAGTGCAAGATCATGTATATAGGGAAGAGAAACCCTAAAGCCACCTATAGGTTGGGAGGGGAGTTGCTGAGAATCATAAGGGAAGAAAGAGACTTGGGCATCATCATTACAGTTGACCTGAAATCATCCAAGCAGACCACTAAAGCAGTAGGTAAGGCTAGAGGGATGTTGAGGTGTATTAGCAGGGGGTTCACAAGTCATAAGAGGGAGGTAATAATCCCTCTTTACAAGACACTGGTTAGCCACATCTGGAGTACTGCTTGCAGTACTGGATGCCACCTGAACAAGGACATTAACAAAATGGAGGCAGTCCAGAGAAGGGCAACCAAAATGGTGCAGGGACTGCATCAGAAAACATATGAGGACAGATTAACGGAGCTCAATATGTCTACCCTAGAGCAAAGGAGGGAGAGAGGATATGATCAAAACATTCAAACACCTTAAGGGCATTAACAAGGTGAAAGTAACATGTTTCAGTATAAGAAAACTAGCAGGACAAGAGGACACAGCATGAGATTAGAGGGAGGCTGATTAAGGGGTAATGTGAGGACGTTCTTTTTCACAGAAAGGGTGGTGGTTGCATGGAACTGCCTACCGCAGGAAGTGGTGGATATGAACACAGTGCAGGGCTTCAAAACAGCCATGGGATAGGCATAAGGGAGCAATACAGAGGAGTATGAACAAATAGGCCATTGGCAGAGTAAAGGCCTATGGCACATTCATAAGGTAAAAAAAATGGGCAGACTGGATGGGCCTTGTGGTCCTCATCTGCTGTCAGCTTCTATGTTTCTATGTAACCCTGGTGATTTCTAATAAGGGACAACCAGAGTACCTGAGCACTCTATGTAGTGGTTTAAGAGACAATATGCCTTGAAGGCAGGGAAGACTAGGATCTTTTACAATGTTATAAATCATCTTCACTTTGGTGCAGTTCTTTCTTCTGGCAGCCAACTCAGATGAACAGTCATTGAAAATATAGATTTTATACCTTGCCATGTGAGGGACCCTTGCTCTCTGGCAATGGCAAGGATTCTCTCTCTTTCTACCGATAACTTATGAATTTTGCCAATGTACTGTAGAATGGATCCTGTATCCCTCTTTGGGTAGGGGAGCCAGGGTTTGATGTACTCTTTCCACCTCCAGGCACGGGTGACAAACTATACTTTTACAGTCTAGGCAGCTCCCATTGCAGGACTCCAACTGGGTGTCTTTGCTGTGCTCCTTCAGGGAACCCAACAAAATGCAGATTGTTTCATCTGCTGTCATTGTCAGAGTCCTCAACCCTGTTTCAGAGAAGCTGTACAATAATCTCCTGCTCAAGAATTCTTGCTTTGTGCCTGCTATCCTTGTGTCTGTACTGTATATAGGATGACTACATCTCTGCATCACTTGCCCAATTTTGCAGTGAATTAATTTTGTCTTCCAGTTCAGCCACAGATGCCTTTAAAGAAATCTTCCTCTGAACTTGTTGGAGGAGTCCCATTATCTTAGTTCCTTCTGAGGTGGGAGCTGGGGTCACCACTAATGATGCTGCCATACTGCACTGTCACTGTTCCCTCAGCAGCCACACTTTTTTAATGTTTCCTCTAGAACAGAATCTCCTTCTAAGGTAAGATTTGGAATTGCATTAGAGTGGATTTTGTGCCATGTTTCGGTACCAGATTTGTATGGGTGGACAAGTCAGACAGTGATTTATCAATGGATTTCCATGTGATGCATCTCAGAGCTCACACTTAGCAGTATGTCTTGGTCTGCACCTGAAAAAAAACAATAAATAGAACTTTATGTAACTGCTGGGTCACTGAGGGCAGTGGAAAGTGCACAGGAGTGGTGCAGTGTAAAGGGTGTGATGCGGCAGGCTTTCCACACACATTCTGGAGACTGAAGTGTTGCCTCATTGCACTCATCTCTCAGGGTTGAGAGAAGAGGTTGCTGGACTCTGGAACAAACTTGCAAGGGTGCAGAGAACCTTCTGTTCCATGCAGGGCTACCAAGTCTACCACCACTCCCCTAGAGAATGCCTAGATAGAGGCAGAGTGATTGGAGCTTAATGGACTCCAGGAGGGTGTGGGTGGCAGAAATGGTATACACTCTGCAGTCTATACCACTGTCCAATTCATTCACTATACTGGAGGGATTGGACAGCCAGGAGGCAGCACCTGCAGCAGTGGGAAGGGAGGATGTAGCAGTCCTCAGAAGGGGAGACCCCAAGGAGGGAGGAAGATGCCCCTAGCCACAGAGGAAGCAGCTGTTGGTGTGGGACTGTACTGGTAGGGAGATAGACTTGGGAGTGGAGGCTTGGAAGGGAGAGGAAGGTGAAGTGCCTCCCTGGTGCTTGAACTTGGAGGAATGGAAAGTGGATCCAGAGGGACACTTGGGCAGTAGGAGATGGGAGGAAGCTAGATATCATTGTCCACCTGGGGACAAACGACCTGACAAATGAAAGGGTAGGGGTAGGGCATGGGTAATTTCAGGGAGCAAGGAAGGGGCCTTAAGCAGGTAGCAGGCACTGTGGCATTTGCTGATGCGTTACTGACGAGATGTTACCCGTGAACAGACAGAGAGGAAAGGGCAGTCCGCACCAGGGCTTTTAACATTTGGTTGGAGGCATAGTGCATGGAACAGAGCTTTGACTACATTGAGGACTAAGGGCCAACTGGGGAAGATGTGGGCCTCTACAGGGGGGGAGATGGTCTACAATCTTCCAGGAAGAGGAAACCACAGGCCTTCATGAACATTTAAATTATACTTGGATGAGCAATTAAACTAGACGGGGGGAGGCTGTAATATCAAGGGAGGTAAATATTTCCCCCACCCCAGATGATGAGACAAGAATAAGGGAGACCCCTAGGTGAGAAAGCTTCCTCAGGGCAGGGGTGCAAGAAGAAAAGGGTAGGGACAAGGCAGGGGTCAAAAGGGTATAAATCAGGAAAGAAAGAAGAGGGCAGTAAAGGAAACAGGTAACAGAGAGGGTAACAAGGGAAGAGGGGGGTCAGGGGGAGCTTCATGGAACAACACAGGCAGGAGTGGGGGGGGAGAAACCAGGGAGGCAGGCAGGGAGGGTGTATGGTATGGAGAGTCATGTGTGCCAATGGACAGAGTCTGGATAATAACATTCTGGACCTGGAGGCCATCATGGAGGAGTCTGGCCTGGATTTGGTGGCCATAACAGTCATGGTGCTCTGACAGCCATGACTGGGATATGGCCATACCAGACTACTCTCTGTTCACAAGAGACAGGGAAGAGAAGAGGGAAGGGAGGTGGGGTTTACTATATGTGAGAGAAGGAATCAAGGCTATGGAAGTACAGGGGCATGCAGAGGACAAGAAAAGGGCTGGATGTGCTTTGAGTCATCCTGGTGACAGGAGCTGGGCGGCTGCTGTCCCTACAGGAGTGGTATACAGACCTTCAGCACAGGGAGAGGAACTGGTTAAATTATGTGGGGAAGACATCAGGATGGCAAATAAGTGGGAGGTGCTGCTAACTGGTGACTGCAATCTGCCAGATGTAGATTGGAGCCTTCCTGCTGCAGCTTCAGTAAAGAGCCGGGCCATCACTGACTTCCCACTAGGGGCTTTTCTCAAGCAGCTAGTCAATGAACCCAGTAGAGACAGGGCAGTGACAGACCTGGTGCTTACAAACAGGGACAGCATGGCAGACATCACAGTGGGCAATCCCCAGGTACCAGGGATCACCATCAGTGTGGTTTACCACTAAGATGGGAGCAGAGGCAAACCACATGAAGACAAGGGTGTACTTGTGGTCCCTTTGTTTAAGTCAGGAGATCCTAGTGACCTCAATAACTACAGGCCAATTTTCCTACTTCCAATCCTGTCAAAGATGCTGGAGAAAATGGTGAACTCCCAGCTTCGGAAGTACCTGGAATCAGAAAAATTGCTCAACCCATTACAATCTGGTTTTAGAGCACAGCACAGTACAATTTCTACTCTAGCCAAGGTGACAAATGACTGGCAGCTTGAATTAGACAAAACTGTCTGCGCAGTTTTCTTGGACCTAAGCAAGGCATTCCATACAGTTGATCACAGACTGCTTCTCTCATCCCTCCAGAACATTGGTTTGGATTCCCTATCCCTTAAACAGTTCTCCAACTACCTTTCAGGATGACTTCAACAAGTAAAGGCAGAAGGGGAAGTTTCTCCACCAAAACCCCTATTGAGGGGGTGTACCGCAAGGTTCCATTCTTGGTCCCTTGCTCTTCACCATTTATATTAACGTAGATGCCCCCATCAAAGAAGCAGCACAAATACACCTATTCGTGGATGATATGGTAATCTATGCTAGTAGCCCCACACCTGAAGTGGCCTATAAAGCCCTTCAAAATTAATTTAATCTGCTGCAACATCAGTTTATAAACCAGAAACTGCTCTTAAATGCAAAAAAAAAAACAAGCAATGTTCCTATCGCCCCTTCAAAAATGCAATAAATCCTGCAATTGCTGGGACACTCCTGCAGATCATTACCATTCTAGGTGAATGGTTGGACTACGTACCAAAATTCAAGTACCTGGGGGTCTGGTTAGACCACAGACTTTCTTTCACAGATCACTTAGAAGAACTGGCAAAGAAACTTAGACAAAGACTTGATCTGTTCTTTAGGATTAATAATCTCCTCACAAGAGACGCTTAAACTGAAACTGGTTCAAACTACCTTTCTTTCCCTATTGGATTACGTAGACTTTCTACATAGTCAGGGACCTGCAGGTACCCCAGCCAAACTCGATACACTATCACAGAGCCATAAGATTTATTACGAGTCTTCCATACTCAACCCACCACTGTGCATTGTACACGCAGTGGGATGGTCATCCCTTGCTTACAGATGGAAAAATACTGCAGGTTTGGACATACAAACCTATTTCAAATAAACTGCCCAGTATATCTCTGTTTACCTTTGTGCACTCTGGGGAATATGGCCTTGAGAAGCACCTCGTGATAGCTACCTTTATGTTTACAAAGCAAAATCTCGCATTGGCAGAGCAGCCATCAGCTTTGTGCTCCTCAACTGTGGAACAAGCTGCAAAAACTTTGAAATTAATCTTACACCATCAGCCTAGCAGCTTTTAAATCTCTATATCTACATCATAATAAGGAGTCCTGTGCTGCCTACCGTAAATAGTGACTCCTATAAGTCCAAGCATACTCTAATTACTACTGTTAAAAGACTGATCACATCTAATAGACTCTTCCCTCTCCCCTTTTTCTACCCCCATGTCTGTCCCTTCCACATTCCTTTGACCCTGGTTCCAGCTCTAAATTCTCCATACTGTATCACTATGATTTGTCACCTTGGCTAGAGCAGAAATTGTACTGTGCTGTGCTCTAAAACCAGATTGTAATGGGTTGAGCAATTTTTCTGATTCCAGGTACTTCAAGCTGGGAGTTCACCATGGCAGGCGTGGAGGGGTGCGCTTATCTACTTGCACGACTGGTCCTCGGTCATGCCCTCCCCAACCTGAGCTTAGCTACGGGCGCAAGCCATTACTTTAAAATCCTCCCTACCCTGGTCGTGGCCCCTTTATCTAACCTGTGGCTTACCTACCCCGGGTCTAAAAAGATTTTATGTCACCCCTTGTTGACTACCTATCCACCCTACCCAGAAGGCTGAACAACTAATCATGGGCGACTTAAACACCAACTGGCTCAGCCCATCATCTGATAATATGAAGAATGAGCTTGCAGCCCTTGACCTGTCTCAATGGTCACCAGCCCACTAGGCTTAACAAAGTAACAGGAACTAGTTCCTCCTGGATGTAGTCCTTCCAACCGACCACATAAAGTAGGATCTGTACAAGTCTTTGCGGACTCAATCAGTGACCACTCCCCATCATCTGCTCTTGGTCATCCCCCACCTCAGCCCGTGTACTGCAGGACCCTCGATGCCGCTTTCTCCCAGAAGTCTTGTCAACCTCAAACGCCACCGCCCAAATCAACTGGACCCCAGTGGCTCCGCACTTGACATTAACTCTGCCCTAACTTACCTCATCACAGCCTTCAACCATGCCTGTGATCTGTTTGCCCCTTCAGCACACACAAAGATAAAAATGGACTGCTGCATGGATAACCCCTGCACTGATACAACAACTAAATAAAAGAGATAACTTTGGCACTTAGCTAATGACTCCGTAGATTGGCTGATAGGCAAGCCCACAGGGCAGCCCGCAACCAATGCACCTGGACCATCAAGCAGGCTAAAGCTAAATACTACCAGGCTGCCTTGACATCCTCCTGGGGCTCGTCCAGAGCTTTCTGGGACAACATTAAAGAACTGAATGGTAAAGCCCGCCTCCCCACCATCCCAGATTGTCATAAATGGGGCTGTCTCGACTGACCTAATGTGTATCGCTGACTGCCTTAATAAGACTTTCACAGATTTAAGTGCTGTCCTCCCTGCCCACTTTTTTGACCCCGTTGCCACACCCACTCATACTCCCATTTCCAGGCCACAATTCCACTTCCAAATAATCTCACCACATGATGCCAAACCTTTCTTAATAAGATCCCTTGCCTCTCAGAACCCAAGTAGAGACCCTCTTGACTCCAAAATACTCTGTCTCACGCTGGATGTCATGCTTATCCCCTTCACACTTATCATAAACAAATCCTTATGCCTAGGCCAATTCCCAGAGGCCTGGAAGCATGCTGAAGTAACCCCCATCCACAAGTCTGGGGACCGTCCTGCCTAACAACTACAGGCCCATCTCCATCCTCCCCATCCAAAGCCTTAGAAAAATCGTAAACACACAGCTCATGGAATACCTTTCTAACATAACCTTCTATGTCCGGAGCAACATGGGTTTCGTCCTGGCCATAGCACATCCACTGCCCTCCTGGAATTCTCCCACCACATACACTCAAGACTTGACAAAGGCCAGCTTGCAGGGCGGTTTTCATAGACCTATCCAAGGCCTTTGACACGGTGTGCCAAGCCCTGCTATTAAACTCCTAAGCAAACTGGGCTTCTCATCCGACCCCTGAAGTGGTTCACATGCTACCTTCACAACAGGACCCAAAGAGTCAAGCTAAATGGGACCTTCTCCTCCAACCTACCGGTACTCTCTGGGGTCCCTCAAGGCTCCATCCTTGACCGACCCTTTTCAGCCTATTCCTGAACACCCTCCCTAGCTCCTGTTCCAGCAAAACACTACTCTATGCAGATGACGCTGTAATCCTAGCTTCACACCCTGACCCACTCCTCTCCAAGTCATGCTACAAAGCGCCTTCCTCCAAACCGAAAAATAGTTCAATAACCATCGTTTAGTCCTGAATCTAAAGAAAACTAAGTCCATGATATTTTCACATCGGCAAAACAGCGCCAAGGACTTTCCCCTCCACATCACCACCAGCATGCCCCTCCCACTTGAACAGGTAACATCCTATAAGTACCTGGGCATCACCTTTGACTCCGGCCTTACTTTCCATGCCCACCTCAAAGCCATGTCATCTGCCATGAACTCCAGGATCGGGCTTTTCTACCTCCACAAAGACTGCCTCCCTGAACCCGCCTTAAAACTAGCCATCACCTCATCGGTGTTATCGCTGGCTGACTACGGGCTCCCAATTTACGCTGCTGCCGACGCCTCTGCCTTATCTAAAGTCCAGACCGCTATTAACAAAGCCTGTAGGCTCCTTACCAGTGCCCACAGCAGAACCCACACCTGTCTGCTATACTCCACCACAAAAATACTCACTCTTGAGGAAAGACTGAAATATCAAACCTGCCTGCTGGCCAAAAAGTCCATGTCAGGCCTTGGCCCTCCTGGGGTCTCTGGACCCTTGCAGCTGGCTGCCCGGTCCCTGCCTACCCGCAACTCCTCCACTGCTACCTTCATTGTTCCCAGAGCAAGGACCTCTCGCTGCCAAAGATCCTTCCATCACTTGGCTCCGCATTGGTTCAACTCCCTTCCTGAATCTATCTCCACGATCCCGGGGATTGGCCGCTTCAAAACCGCCCATAAGCATATTATTGACAGCCGATGCTGTAATGCCAGGCTACTACCTAAACCGTCCCGCTTAGTCTTCCCGGCTCTGGCACCGGTTTTGGTACTACATAATTGTCTAAGACTAATTTGTTTAGTTGTATGATGTATATATTGCTATGTAACAGTGCGTGTAACTCTACACATGTTTGTACCAGTATAACTGCTGCCTGTAATCTCCAAGTGTGTTTATGTATCTCACCCATATGTTCATCCCTGTCCCAAACTCACTTAATTGTTGTCCCCCCCCAAATGATGAGGTACCTTTGTAAACGAGTCCATGACTCAAAGGTTGTAAAACTGATCTCTCCAATAAAATAAAATAAAAATAAAATAAATAAATAAATAAATAAAAATATATCTTTTTATATTAGGTTTCATTTGTGTTCAGTGCACCTGATATGTATATTTTTTTACTTTTATGAAAAATTGTGTCCTTCCCAAAACAAGCTGCATCTTCTGTTCCAAACATATACTACTGTCAATGCTACCTGCTGATACTTTGTATATACTGTATTATTGTATCTCACTTTATTTGTATTATTACTATTTTCTTGTGTGTTGCATCCATGTATATTGTCCCTTGTTCCTCGTTAACTCAGGTCCACCTCGAAAATGAGCTTGCTCAAAGGTGATCACCTGGTTAAATAAAGACTGATTGATTGAAGGATCTTGGACTTTAGGAGGCTGCATTTTAAAGAAATAGGAGACTGCCTCAGAAACTGCATAGTAGGGTGTTTCCAGGAAGGGGTAGAGCAACAGTTGGGAGAAATAAGGGGGGGCATAATTAAGGCAACCAGCCTTTGTGCAAAGGATGTGAGTAATAGCAAAATAGCAAAAGGAAAAATAGACTTATGGTTCTTCAGGGAAGTAGCCATGGTGGTGAAGAAACAAGTGAGGCATTCAGGAGGTACTGCATAAGAAAACAGATGGAGGAAGACAGGGAGGTGTACCAGGTAAAACAGAGAGAAGCAGGTAAGGTAGTGAGGGGGCAAAGGCATAGACAAAGGAAAGGCTAGCTAAAGGGGAGATATAGTGAGGATACAGAGAGCAGCAGAAGGAGTCAGCACAGAAGGGGACCAAGAAAAAATGGACATCATGAAAACGTGCTTCTGCTCAGTCTTCACAGTGGAGGTGGGGATGGACCACCAGGGAGCAGCAGGAACAAAGGGAGGTGGAGGTAGACACAAGTCCATTTTCAGAGGAAAGAATCCAAAAGGGACTTGCAATTCCGAAAGTGAACACGGCTATGGAACATGACAGGATACACCCAAGGGTACTAAAAGAACTCAGAGAGGTGCTGGTTGTCCTGTTAATGGCTGTATTCAACAGCTCACTGGCATTGGGCATGGTTCCAGAGGACTGGAGGAGAGAAGATGTGGTCCCTCTATGTAAGAAAGGTAGCAGGGAAGAGGCTAGCAACTATAGTCTGGTAATCCTCAGCCTCACCTCAGAGTTGGACAAATTAATGGAAATATTGATAAAGGAAAGGTTGGTAGAGTGCAGTATCAACTCCAATGGGCTGCAAGGCCAAAGCAGCATGGATTCACTGGATTAGGGGGTAGATCATGCTAGATAAGTTGGATTCAGTTCTTTGAGTGACCAGAGAAGTAGATTGAGAGAGAGCAGTACGTGGCCTATTAGCAGTGCCTTCGACATAGTGCCACAAGAAACTGATTAAGAAATTGAGCAGCATAGGGTGGATCCAAAGTGGTGAATTGAGATAGAAACTGGTTAATGGATAGGTGACAGAGAGTAGTAGTAGTAGCAGCATTTACTCTAATGGTAGAAGAGTGGCCAGTGGGGGTGCTGCAGGGCTCAATACTGAGAGTTCCTTGTCACTGTCTTCATAAGTAACATTGCAGATGAACTGAATGGAAAGTATGCCTTTGCAGATGAAAACCACAATCTGCAATATAGTGGACAATCAGGAGGGGTGGAAGAATGCATAGGTATTCTGGGGAAATCAAGGCGTGCCAATAACATGGCAGATGGGGCTGAATGCCAAAAAGTGCAAAATCCTGCACCTATGGCATAGAAACCTGTGCACTGAGTATACGATGGGGAAGAGGTACTATCAGGCACTAAGCAGGAAAGGGACCTTGAGGTAATCATATCTGATGACCTCACAGTGGCAAGGAAGTATGACAAAACAATGTGTAGGGCCAGTGTGATGCGGGGATGCATTTGGATCGGTATTTCCAGCAAGAGAGGAGAGGTGGTGTTGCCACTGTATCGCTCACTAGCAAGACCCACCAAGAGTACTGTGTCTAGTTCTGGAGGCTGCACCTCAGAAAGGACAGACAGAAGAGGGGCAGTCTAGAGGAGGGCAACTAAAATAGTGCAGGGATTACACCAAAAGCCCTATGAGAGAGACTGAAGGATCTCAGCATGTACACCCTGGAGGAGAGGAAAGGGAAATGGGAACATGATAAAGCCCTACACGTATCTCATGAGGGGAAACAAGATGAAGGAAATGGGTCTCTTTCAAATGAGGAAGAGTACAAGGATTAGATGGCATATGAAGTGGGGAAGTACAAGAAGGATGTGAGGAAGTACTACAGTACTTCACTGAAAGAGTGGCAGATGCCTAGAATAGACTGCCAGTGGATGTGCTGGAGGCAAAACAGTAGGGGACTTCAAGCATGCATGGGATAGATATAGGGAATATTAGTAAATAGGCAGGGAGGAGGGAGGATCGCCGGAGCCCAGTTAGGGTCTGCTGAGACAGATTTGGATGGAGCCACCTGTGTAGATTGAATGGGCCAAGTGGTCCTTTTCTGCCAACAAATTCTCTACTTCTGTGTATTCTCCGCTACCCTAAGAGACATCACTGCATCCTATACAACATAATTTTTAAGGTCACGTGCGATGTAATCTTCAAAATTTAAACAGGCAGCATCTTTCCATAAATATTGTTATAAAACATTGCCTGCCTGGTGTTTTCATGAAAATTGACCATTTTATGTCATTTTAATGCATTTGTTGTGTGCTCTGCTTCACCCAGATTGCTAGATGCTGAGACTTGTGCTCAACATGTCTACAGCCTGGTAATGTCATTTGTGGTGCTGTGTTCCTTCATTTCAGGTTAAGCGTTATGTCATACTATACATGCTGCTGACACCAGGAAGCCGAGAATTGAGACAGATGCAACCACAAGAAGAGAGAAACCCTCATTGAAACTTGTATCAAGTTCTATATCTATAATCTAACAGCCTCGTGCCTGAATAAGCCCATACTAGGGTGAAACATTGCAAGAGGCCTGTCACAAAATAAATCAATTGTGGAGATTGAGATGGAGTCTCATTCTAATTTTTTTGGAGTTTGACACTGGTCGAAGAATTGACAGACTCTCTCAGTTTAAACATTTGGGCCTGGATATTCAGACTGTGCCTGGCAGGGGCGCAAGCCTGGGCACAGTGCAACTGGGATGTGCCGGGGCCAAGACCAGGTGATGTTCAACGGTGATGCGCCATGGTGCAGCACCATTGAATATGTACGGACTGTGCACAGTTCAGTGGCACTGTGCCATGGCACTCATGCCAGCACAAGTCACAGATAGGGAGCACTGGATGTGCAGTACAAATGCAGTTGTGCTAGGCACATCACCTGCGATATTCATCAGAGAGCATGCAAATGAGGCCATAATATATGCAAGGTGCAAATGGGGTAATTTGCATGTTATTATGGCTCCATTTGCATACCTTGTGCAGGGCAGCCTGGCGAATTGTGCCTGGTGCCCTACACAGAATGACATGTGCACAGTGGGGGTCCCAGAGCATCCCCTGCTCTGTAGCCATGTTAGCGGTAAAACTTCATAAGACACTTCCCAGGTAGTCTAATGGTACCCCCCTCCCTCCCATGTCCCCGATCACCGCTAAATGACTGTAAATGAACTCCCTGGTAGGCTAGTGGTACCCCCTCCATCACATGTCCCCGATTGCCTGTAAATTACTTTAATTTAAATCCCTGGTAGTCTAGTCGAACCTCCCCCCGCCTGTTGCCACGATCACTCTAAAGTGCTCTAACATTATTCCCTGGTGATCCAGTGGCACCCTGATCCCTCCCACCCATGCCCACTCCACTCCCCTCCCCCCCCCAATCATTGTCAGGCAGCTGAACCCACCTGCATACTGCCCTGCCGCCGCTGGACGACAGGTACAGTATGGCCAGACAGCTGGGGAGCCAGACAACCCAGCCAGTGAATAAAGTCACATATTTGGGACTGTCTAGGCACAGTATGCCCTGCAAGCCCACACTGTACCTGTCATTTGGCAGGCAGCTGGGTGGTATGCAGGGTGCAGCCACCCACCGATGATTGGGGGAGAGAGCAGGGTGGTCAAGGAGTTCTGTGTGGGTGGAAGGGTGGGGGGTGCCACTAGATCACCAGGGAATTATGTTATGTCCTTTTACCACAATCGCGGCAACAGATGGGGGGGTCCACTAGACTACCAGGGAGTTCATTTATGGTCATTTACTGGCAATCAGGGACATGGGAGGGAGGGGATACCACTAGACTTCCAGGGTACTATGTGTGCTTGTGGATGGTGTTCTGTGAAGGCGGGTGGACACCCATAGCTAATTATGAAAAAATCTAAAGAAATTGGGCAACTTTCCTGGCAAGAATGCAGCATTTACATATACCGTGACTTTTCTAAAGAGGTTTCAACAAAACGGAAAGCCTACACATCTGCCAGACGTACCATGCACCAAATGGGTCTTCGTTTTTCTCTCAGGTATCCAGCCATCATGAGGGTCTATTTGAAGAACTCATTTAAAGATTTTAGTAGTCCAGAATCACTTACATCTTTTCTGAACAGCTACTCGGCATCTAAACAGAAAACCCCCGAGATTCGACAGACCCAATATAGTATCGACACTCACACAACTAACAGTATTGAAAACACTACTAATATAACAACTTCAGAGAATATCTCCAGCGCTCCTGATTTTCCAAATGCAATCCTACAAAAACTGCATATGCACGCGTAGGAAAAAGCAATTATACAAGCCGACTTCTCAGTAACACAGGATCGCTCCTCTAAATTTACAAATTCTGGCATCTCTACTGAAATTACCTCTATTGCCCCCAGAGTTGCTGTGCAAAATAGATATGAGCTGCTGCAGGATCTATCCACCTCGGGTGACTTTTGTGGGGAGGATCCGATCGCTCCGTTGGCGGTGGAGGAAGACCGGGAACTGGAAGGCACCTCTTGGACCTGCAGTGCAATAATTCCTTTAAAGTAAATGAAACCCCAAAAGAGACGCCACGGAGAAACAGGAACAAAGGAGATACTCCTCGAAACACTAGCCGGCACATCTGATTGAGCCATCGAGTGGATTATGACCTTAACGCTGTGGCTAATTCATTCCATAATATGTCATATGGTCATCTGATACAGTTAACTGACTGTCTACTGGGCAGTAGTGGTCATCTGTGCACACCATGTTTCACTTTCCTCTTGAACCTTGGCATGATAAATAATTGTAATGCCATGCAAGTTTGGGGATCGCAGTGTCTCATTTTCTAGGGCTCAAGCCGTGGGTACACAAGTGCTACTCTCATACAACATACGGAATGCCATTAATTGATTGGTAGGGCATGCAGATATCTACAAACTAGTAATTAACATCGATATTACTCTGCCCTACCATCACAGGACAGATATGTCCACTTAATTGATACAGTATTTTTCACTGTAAAATGCTATGAGGATACTTACAATACTCGGTAGTGTCAGACACACATAATCTGCTGGTCACTGTATTTAATAATTTGATACAATGATTCATTGTAGTTTCCCTTTTTTTTTCTCAATTGATTAGTATATTTTGTGGTTCAGCCTAAATGAATGGGTATTTCTGGACAACTTATCTAAATCCATCTTGTTCTGTAAAATATCATTGGCTACTGTGAAATACAGCTGATATTGCTTTTTATAATGCTTATACATGGACGTCTATACTAAAACTGCACATCTCTGACAACCCTGACCTTACAGGACCCCTATCGGGAACCTAAACAAATCATAATATTAGATAATTGTCACAATGATAATAATGAAGGTATAGACACAGGACATACGACATCCGTGTGACATGCATACTATACATTATTGGATCCTATGTGTTATAGGATCTTTGACTTCGTGGTTTTTTTTTTTTTTTTCCTTCTCTCTCCCTATGGTAGTATTGCACCATTTACAGATCATTGGATCTCAAGTCATTTTAATTCACTACATATGATGCTGGATTTGACAATGTTATTTGAACAGTATCGTACTTAACTTAGTAAAGTAAAACAAGCATAATATACTCTACCCCATTTTGGGGACTTGTATTAAATTATAATACCCTGCATTGATAATCTATTTTTTGTTAAACTCAATTTCTAGGGAACTATCAAATTCCCTTATGGTTCAGCTACGTCCTAGAGAACAGAGAAGCGGTCTTGGTCTTTCCTTTTTGCCTTTTTTCTTTTTCTTTTCTCTTCCCAAATTAGACCAACCTTTTCTTCTCAGTTCATCTTAGATGACAATTACTTTTTCTTATTATTATATAACTTTGATATACTGTTATGTTATGGTTATAATGTTAGAAGTGAGCTGCACAGTATATGTGCAAATAGATGTTATCCATTTTTCCGACCTGATTTCTACTTATTGCTCTGCCAACAATTTGCTTATATGTTACAACTACAACAAACTGACTCATATACCTTCATCCAATTACAATTGTATATTTGAGCCCCTTGACATCATCCTTATTTTATTACAGATTAAAATATTTAATACATGATGGCTAATATATCACTATGCACTTGGAATGTCAAGGGACTCAATACACCAAATAAACGTAAACAAGTACTTAATCATCTTAAAAAACACAAAATACAAATTGCTTTATTGCAAGAAACTAAACTGTTGGATGAAGACAGCATCAGACTAAAAAGTGACTGGGTAGGTCAGGTGTTTGTAGCTTCTGCTGCATCTAAGAGAAGAGGGGTGGCCATACTGATTCACAAAAAACTGAAATGGAAACCTACTGACATTCAGAAAGATTCTGATGGTAGGTGGTTCATTATAACTTTTGATACCCCCTCAAGCCCAATAACTATAGTTAACATTTATGCCCCTAACTCAGATGACCCTTTGTTTTTTCAAAATCTACTCCACATATTAATCTCATCAAACCTAGTTAATTCCCCTTTATTGATCGGAGGGGACTTTAACCTTACCTTGGATACACATATGGATAGGAGCAACGGTTCACTAGACAGTCATCCTAGAAGCTCTGCCGTAACCTCTCAAATAATGCATGATCTTGGTTTAATGGATATATGGAGAACTCTCCACCCTAGAGATAGGGATTACACCTTTTACTCTTTCCGCCATCAGACCTACAGCAGAAAAGACTACTGGCTGACATCTCCCGCAATTACGGCTAATATAACAGATGTTGAGATCCTTCCACTAATTATATCTGATCATTCTCCAGTTAAACTTTTATTTACTTGGGGTCCTCCCCCCATGAAATCCCCTTCATGGCACTTAGATCCCCTTCTATTAAAAGATCCAGAATTCCTACCTTGGATCAAAACACAAATAAACGAATTCATGACATTTAATGACCCTAAAGATACATCTGTGGGCATTACTTGGGAAGCACTCAAAGCCACACTACGTGGCAAAATAATTGGGTTCGCAACTCATAGAAGGAAACTCAGGGAACAACAAATTAATAATCTCGAAAAATCACTTAAAATAAAACAAGCTGAATACCTAAATAATCCTAACCCTGACCCTCCTCGACCTTTACATTATGAAATCTACAATTACGTATGCAAATCAACAAATTAATCTCTAGAAAACAGAATTAGCATTATTGAGAATAAAACATAAATTTTGGGAAGGAGGTGAAAAGGCAGTAAATACTTGCTTATAGACTTAAAATGCAACAAATGGAACGTCATATTGCTGCTCTAAAAGACCAATCAGGAAAATTTGTACTAATGAACACTCCATCAATGATATCATGACAACTTTTACAAGAATCTTTACCCTCCTCCTCCACTACAAGCACCTCAGATATTTCCTCTTTTAGATGAGCTTGTACTCTCGTCTAACAGAGGAAGCAACACACCCCTAGATACACCATTTACCATAGAAGAAGTAAAAGCCATCCTTTCCCTTAAAGCTGGACGCTTTCCGGGAGGAGATGGCTTCCCTGTGGATTTCTATAAGATCCTTACCGAACAACTGGCCCCTCTATTATGTAATGTATTTCAAGAATCTACCGAAATTGGACAGCTACCCAACACGATGACAGATGCTGTCATAATGATTCTCCCAAAAAGAGAAGGATGTTACTATTCCGCGACCATCATTCTATATCATTACTCAATACAGATGGTAAGATCTTTGCTAAAATTTTAACCAACTGTATAGAACTGTATAACCCTAAGTTAATTCATAGATCTCAGGTTGGTTTTGTTAAGGGAAGAATGGGCTCTGATCACTTACGCTCTTTAATTAATCTTATACATAAAGCTAAATCTCTTCCTTCCCCCGCAGTTGCTGTCACCATAGACTTCGAAAAAGCATTCGACTTGCTAAATTGGAACTTTCTATATCTGGTGTTATCACGTTTTGGATTTAGCAACCGATTCTGCTCCTGGATCCAACTTATTTATACAAATCCTATGCGAGAGTACTTACCAATTTCACATTATCTCAGCCATTCAAATTAGAGAGAGGCACGCGACAAGGCTGACCTCTATCACCATCCCTTTTTATCTTAGCTCTTGAAACTTTAGCTACCTTTCTTAGACAGAATAATGATCTAAAAGGTATATCCATTGGTCACAGACAATACACATCACTATCATATGTGGATGACATGCTTATACTGCTAGAAAATTTTAAACTATCCCGACAACCTCTTTATAATATACTCAACCGATTTTCCAAACTTTCTGGACTTAGAGTTAACTGTCATAAGACTGAAATATTACCATTAAATGAACATTGCAATACCCTAATAAACGACTGTCCCAGATTTCGATGGGCCACACAAGGTATTCCATATTTAGGTATAAAAATATCATCCAATTTAAATAAGACCTGGGATTTAAATATTCAGCCCTTATTAACAAATATTAAAACAAATTTGGAGAAATGGAAAAGCCTTAACCTATCTTTTTCCGGTAAAATATCTGCAATTAAAATGAATATCACACCTAAAATACTTTACTTATTTGCTTGTATCCCACTTAGAATCCCCCCCATTTTCTATGTAAAATCGACAAAATGATGGGAGATTTTTTATGGGAAGGGCATATACCAAGGTTTAGCCGTACTAAATTAAGATCTCATTGGTCTCATGGTGGTTTCGGTTTACCATGGTTTACGGCCTACTTTTGGGCATTCAGGGCCTCACAAACTATCAAATGGTTTCTTAAACCTAATTGCAATGTACCTCTGTGGTACGATATGGAAGCCTCATTATCATCCCGGTCAAACTCCTAACAGTTTTATTTATTTCACCTTAACGTCTAAGCTCAAAAAAAACCCTGTCGTTAACTCATCCATATATTACTGGCTTAAAATGCACAAATGGCTTAAAAGTGATCCTTCACCTATACAGTATATGCCAATTTGGGGAAATCCAAATTTCACATTGGAAAATAAACCAATATATTGCAATTCCTGGATACAAAAAACATCCTCTTTTTAAATGATATACTAATGGATAACAGTAATACATTAGACACCTTCAGTAATCTACAAACTAAATGGAATATCTCCAAAACAGAATTCTGGAAATAATTACAGGTTAGATCTGCCACAAGTCCTTTTATTCAACAATTTAACAACTTACCGATGACTCATCTATATATTAACAAATGGATTAATACTTCTCATGGCCTAACCAGTAATATTTATAAACTAATCAGGGATAGGCTCCCAAATCAGTCCCTTATGGCTAGAAGCAAATGGAATTGGGTACTCAATGTAAACATATCTGATCTCCACTGGGAGAAATGCTGGAAACTTTGCCATGACTCGCTTAAAGATATGCGAGCAGATTAATACAATACAAGATACTACATCTATGGTATAAACTCCAGCTCATCTGCATAATATAGGTTTACTACCTAACAATAACTGTTGGCATTGCAATGCCCCAAATGGGGATCTTTTGCACATATTATGGTCATGTAAATCTATTTCCAACTTATGGCAATCTATTCATAAACTAGCTACAAAAATTATTGGCAGATATATCCCATTCGATCCTAAATTTATATGCTAGGTGTTATAGATAATATAAATCTAACAAAATACCAACATAAATGGCTTCAGATTTTGTTCATGCAAGCTAAAAGATCGATCCTAATGTTGGAAATCTTATCTAACTCCTACTTTGACTGATATTCTAAACAATCTAACCCACACCTCTTCTCTTGAGTGAATCTCATACTTAATCACAGACCGACTTAATGAATACTACCTTTGTTGGCAGAACTATTTGAACTGTCTTCAATCTTAAAAGAATATATACTGATAAACTCTTTCTTTTCTCTTCCTCTGGAAATGGTCTCTGATATGGTTCCATATTACTACACGTTTGTAGCTCCTTCTGTTAGTTATAGAGTTGTTAATGGTTACACTTCTATAAAATTCTACTTAATTTTTTTTGTTTTGCGTAGTACGGACTATTAATAGCATACTGAATTAAGTATCATTGCAATATATAGCATTGTAATATTATTGGTAATGTTCAATATGTTCAACATACTACTTACACTGCATACCATATTATAAATATTTAAACCTGTGTAATGTGTCTTGTGCTGTACTATGTTACATGGAAACAGATTCAATAAAAAGATTAACTGAAAAAAAAAAAGAAAAACAAACACTTAATACATATAGACATAGAATGGCAGCTAAAGGTTACAGTTTTTTAGCTATACAATATTGCAGAAAAAGATCAGCTATACATTGCATTGAACGACACGAGAGCTGTATTTTACAGTTTTCAAGAGAACAATACATTTGCTGATAGAGGAGAAACAGGTTTGATATTTACAGTGAAGTAGAGAATTAGACAGATACCTTGTGAGTGCAGCCAAAGGAGGCATTGTTAATAGGTAATGTTTGGTAGCCCTATTGGTAGGAGCTCAGAGGCGGGGTGGTCCCTGAAGATGATAGATAGATGACCCAGCACTAGCTGGTACATTGGCAGTGCCGTGAAGTGAGAATGTGTTTTTGAGAGCTGACTTAAAAGCTCCTAATCTGGAGATGGAGGATACGTCAGAGGGAGTTCATTGAACCAGGCTGGAGCCCTGTGGGAAATGACCTTGGGCTAAGGAGGTTCTAACCCTCAGGATGGACCTGTCCTGTCAGTTGGCAGTGTGGGTGTTCATGGAGGCATAGGAGGATAGGAGAATAGGAGAGAGGCAGAAACCCCAAGGGTAAGCCCATGTGTATTTTCTTTGTGAGGAGACATGTTTGATAAAATAGCTTTTCATCCAGGGTAAAGAGATTTGTCAGGGCATAGAGTACAGGTATGGGTATGCTTGTCTGCCCCGTGAGGAGTCTGCATGCTTTGTTTATGGCAAGGTGAATTTTGTTAAGGGCTGTGGTCAGCAGTCAAGTAGATAGTGAGCCCATAATTGACTAGAGAGAGGACTGAGGAGGGACAGCCAGATTAAGGGCTTCCGGAGGTAGGCAATCCTTGTGCAATACAATAGGCCTATACAGGCATTTATGGCAATGTGTGAATGGAAGGAGGCTGGAATCAAATGTATTGCCCAAGTATTTATATGTATGAACCTGTTCTAGAGGAAGTAGAGAGGGAAAGAATTGTTAGCTGCACATTCTTGGCCTTATTCTGTCGATGGGCAAAGAGCATAGTCTGTCTTTTTACATTGACCACAAGTCTCTGGTCTGTGAATCTGTTTTCAATCTGGTTAAATGCATGTTGAGGGAGGACTGCACACCGTGGATCTGAAAAGCGAGGAAAAAAGAACCACGTTGTCTGCATAGAGTAGTAGGTTGCCGGAGCAGGAAATGGGCAAGGTGTTTAGGTAGATGCTGAATAATAGAGTGCAGAGGATGGAGCCCTGGAGAACCCCAGAGCAGACTAGCAGAATGGTTGAGAAGGTGTTCAATTTGACGCATTGTGATCTAGCTGTGAGGTAACTGGTAAACCAGGAGACTGGTCCCTGGGACAGACCTATGTGGTGGAGTGTGCTTAAGAGTAATAGGTGGGAGACTGTATCAAAGGCCTTTGACAGGTCAATGAAGACAGCTCCAGCTAGATGTTTTCTATCCAGGGCAGAGTAAATAAAATTAGAGAACTCAGTGAGAGCTGTAGTTGTACTGTGCCCAGATCTGAAGCCATGCTGCTCTCTGCAAAGTAGGTTATGAGTAAGCAGGTACTCACTGAGTTGGGTGGCTATAATTTTTTCAAGGGCTTCCGAGAGTGGTGGGAGAATGGATATAGGACGGTAGTTATTGGGGGAGGTGCTGTCACAACTCTTCAGTATTGGGGTGACTGTGGCAGTCTTCCAGGCTGTGGGGAACTGCCCCAGACTTAGGGGAGTGGTTAATGAGGTCAGTCAGTGGGGAGAGGACTGTATCTAGTACTAGATGTAGGATTCTCATATCAAAAGAATCTTTGCAATAGCAAGAGCCACTGAGTGCTTTCATGAAAAAAGGGATTTGCCTCATTCATAGAGATCACCTGGAGATGGAAGGTGGGCATGCTGGGTGTTTGGGGGCAGGGTTGCAGGAGTGGGGTAGAAGAAGTTATTTGGGAGTACTGCACTAAGGTCAGAGAATGATGAGTTGAGGCAGTTGGTGATGGCCAGTGGGTCGGTGGTAGGGACATTGTTGACAGTTAGTAGGGAGTGGGGGGAGCAGGGATTTCCATTGAGTTCCTTGATATTGTCCCAGAACAACCGAGCATTCCCCAGGAGGAGGCAAGGGTCATTTTGTAATAGCCCATTTGGCCTGTTTATTGGCTCAAGTGCATCTGTTACGAGCCGCTTTTAGGGCTTGCCTGTCCTCCTGCATGCCGTATGTGACTGCTTCCATGCCAGAGATCATCTCTGTGCTTTTAGCTGTTGGAGCAGTGCAGGCGTGACCCAGGGCGGACTTTCTTGGACTGGATTCTTGGATTTATCTCAACCACTGAAAATTAAGCATGGGGCACAAAAGGGGTGCATTTTGGCACCCTTTCTTTTTGACATGTATGTAAATTTATTAGCAGATCAAGAGTTGGGTAAAGATTGTTTCACTCCAAACAGTTTGGAATCTAGAATTTCATTATTTTATACAGACGATGCAGTACTGCTCTCATATACTCCACTTGTTTTATAGCGTGCATTAAATGTATTTAAAGAATACTTAGAAAAATTAAAACTCCAGATAACTACAAATAAGAAAAAGATTGATCTTTTCTTCATAAAAAAAAAGTGGCAACTATTCATTGTGTATTAATGGGAACAAACTCAAAACAGTGGATTCTTGCAAGTATTTAGGAGCATCCATGCCAAATAACTAAAACTGGAGTTACTCTCTTTAGTTAAACATAAAATTAAAAAGAATGTGCTGGTATAAAAAGGTTCTCACGGAAATATGGGGCTACTCCTTTCCAGCCATGAAAACTATTTTTAAAGTAAAATTTAAAAATAGTATACTTTATGGCACAGAAGTGTGGGGATCCCACACCAGAACAGAAACTTTCAAGATACTACAAAAAAAATGTGTAAGATTTATGCTAGGTATCGTGAGTTACCTTCTAGCCACCCACCTGAGGGCTGAAACTGGTACACTTTCAGTAAAGTCTTTGGCTGTTACTAGATATTTAAATTATTTTATGAAAGTAGCTGCTTTGCCCAATGCAAGTCCAAAACAGATCCATTTGGAAGGAAGTAGCATCCCCACCTACAGAAAAACTTGTCTGGCCTTTTAAATCTAAACCATAAAGTAATACATATGGGTTGCTCTGATCTATTTATTAATCATTCTGTCAACTCCACTGACCTGAATAATCTGTTTAATACTATATATAGATGCATTGTTGATGCAATAATTCAGCAAGCTTTGACCAGAATAAGAAATTCTCAGTTCCTGGCAGATTACACTGTCATAAAACTAAATTTGGATATGGAAAGTTACCTTGGGACTATGCTAAAGAGTCTTAAATGAAGGCACACTAACAGGAAATGGTCAAGGAAGAGGATATGAGATTAGGAAAGGGACGACAGGAACAGGAGGGCACAAGGAGTTGTCTAAGTTGATATATAAAGGCAGAGAGTGAGGGGAGACAGGTGGGGGGGGGAGCAGATTCCAGAGGGAGGTGAGGCAGTTGGTATTTGCAAGAATGTGAGGAAACCATCTAAACCTTTGCTGGTCAGCAGTACCTCATGCATGCAGAGGTTATGGTAGAAGGATAAGAAAGCATCAAGGCTCTGCTTATCCCAGAGGATGCTACGATCCAGCTTCTGAATGCCTAGACTCCTCAAGCATTTTTGCCTTTCCTTCAATTGGAAGACTAAAAGGCTGACCTCTCCCCTGCCTCCCAAAAGGTCCAATGTAACCTTAATGGGGATTATGCAACCTTCTGATGAAGCAACATGTTTAATTTTTACTGTGTTACCGAATTTCCTGCAAGTAGGGGTCATTTCCCAGTAGGGTTTCCTCTGAATTCCTCATCAAACTGTTTGAGCCATTTTTGTTGGCACCCGGTCTTAAGCTTACCTTCTTATGGTGTAATATGTGACTATGCATCATCCTTTTATGAAGGCCTTAACTGCATCCTGCTGGATGGCTTCGAGGTGTTCAGTGGTTTGTTTCTCTATAGGAAGTCCCTTATTTCTTCTGTGAGGATTCTGCAGAATTCTGGATCTTTCAGAACAGAAGTTTTAGGCACCATGCCTGCATGTCTGGTGCAGTGCAGTGGGTGAAAGCCAGGTGAAGGAGACCAGAGTGTGGTCAGAGACCACCACCATTCCTATGTACTCCTCACTTACATCTGATGTCCAGAAATGAGGTGTTATCTATCCATTCTGAAAAATGACTGGTGTGGACTGGAGAAAAAGAATAGTCTTTCCCCTTGGGAAGGGCTATCCTCCAGCTATCCAAGAAACAGTTCCTTGGACATGTCTTTCAAGGTAGTAGATGCACGGTTCCATGTCTAGTAGAGTCCTTGCTTTTGTCCAAAAATTCATCCTTGATATCAATCGAGTCTCCCCTATGATCAATTGACTGTGCTGTAACTCGATTACCATTTGTGTAAAAGAGAGAAACAAGTCTGTGTCTGTTTAATTCGGACCATAGACATTACACAAAATAAATCTCACTTTTTGGTCAGCTGTGAACTTTTTTGTCATGAAGGCCATGTGTTAAGCATTATGAAACCAAGAGCAGAGTGGCAGCTATAGTAAGTGCTGCTGAATACTTGGGAGACGCATCCTGTTTTAAGTTTTTTGGTCTCTGCTTGTGAAAGCTGGGTTTCTTTCAGGAAGGTGATCCCTGCGCCCTCCCTTCTGAGATGATGTAAGATTTTCCTATGTTTTACAGGGCAGTGGATGCTTTGAATTTCCAATAAACCCACTTCACTGGTTGGCTTTTAGTTATGTACCATGAGCAAAGGATTAATACCCAGAAAAAACAACCCCCTCCTTCCACCAGGAAATGAATGAGAACAGAAGTCATTGCACTTCATCAGTTAGGGTTGTCTCATTGTTGGATGTTTCTGCAGAACCCAAAACTACATGTTTAAAACTTGCTAAGCTTACCGGCATAGACAGGTTACTTTAAGCCATGCCTCCTTGCATACAAGAAGAAAAACTTTCAAGCAGCTGAATAACCAGTAAATCCAAAACCTTTTTGGATTGAATGGTTATGGAAAGTGCAGGGGATGGGGCCCCCCCTGATACTGCCATCCACTAGCCCTTGAGCATGTGAGGTCCATCATAGACCAGATTTATTTGACACCCCTGGGTGTGGTGTCCAGTCAGTCTCCACCACCATGGAGTACATTTTGAGGGTGTGGGAGGGGAACAAGAAAGAAGATGGTTCTAGCAACTGGCCCTGCTCAGTGTCTAAACTGAGGTGTTGCACTGAGCCTGCCATCAAGTTACCAGTCCTACTCATAATGAACTGAACACTCCTAATTATGTACAGCATTTCACTTGCTTTAATGTAGAGCTGCCAGTCCATGAAGCACATTCAACTCAGAGTCTGAAGGTCTGCCCAGTGGCCCTGGTAGGAGTCAAGTTAGTGTCTGGACTTCGCTACTGAGAAAGTTAATCCCATATTTAACGAGGTGCTATTGTCCATTGTGATAGAATGGTGGTTGAAAGGCTCAAGCATCCACTTAGACTACCCAGGCCATCCTGTGATAGATACAATGGCTGGAAATGTACAAGGCCAGGGGCAGGCTTGGGGAGTATGTGATGTGTGTGCCTCCACACCAAGCTAACCACTTAGCTCAGCCAAGTGAGTATTGAGAAATTGCACAAATGTGCAACCTACTGCAGCCCTCCCACACTAAAACAGGCATTGTTATGCATGCAGGGTCAGGCACTGTCTCATTAGGCCCTTGTAAATTTCAATGACAGATCAGGTCAGCTGACCCTTCGACCTCACCTCTGACTTAGTGCCAGAGTTCTCAGGATCAGCTGTTTCCTTCAAAACTGATTGACAGTTGACACAGAGAAGCGAGTCAGGTTGAATTTTGGTAGTTTGGGCTTAGCCCATGTTAAGGAGCAGTGGGACACAGACCACTTGTCAGCTCTAATAGATCTATCTGGTGATAGGGAGGAGGTCCTAGGGTCTGTCAGAGGAAACAGAGAAAGGGTGTCCAAGCATGCAGGCCATGTAACATGTAAATCAATTTTACCTCATTTCATCTCTTTCTTGGCAAAGTTACCATGCTCTGCACAGTTCAGGCATGTGAGGCAGTTTCTGTAGAGGGAGACCAGGCCCATTCAGGTGTAAAGTCAATGTCTGTCCCAGTTGCTCCAGTCAGGCCCTATCCCTCCACACTAGCTGCATCAGCCCAGGAATGTGGTGTCAAGGCAGGACAAATTCAAGGTGATCGGGTAGCTAAGGAGGTACTGCAGGAGCCATCATGCTTTCAAACTGCAGTAATGCAAGCCTGTCAAGGCTGGATAAAGCATACAGCATGAAACATTGGCAAGTGTAGATAGTACACTACTGTGTTAAATCTTTTTTATTAATTAAAGTCTATATCATCTTCATTCTACAAGTGAGCACCAGTTATTGGATACATCTGGCTAGTGAACCAACCCTGCATTACTGCTGTTATAGCAGGACATTGTTCAGTTGCATTTGTAAGGGTAACTTGTCAGGTAACCCTGTAGAGCTGCTTGTGCGATACTTGGATCCTGCTCCAGTCTTCTAGGTTCTGGCTCACCAGTCAAGTCTGACCTGACTGCCGAGGAATGGGAGTCCCAATTTATTTTCTGGTGCCGGTTGCTGTCATGAGAAAGCCTTTCCATCTTGTATGTGAATCACTGCTTCCTTCTTGATATCTTAGGCTGGGTAACCTGCCAGTCCATATTGGCACATTCCCTTGGTCTAAGTGGTGAGAAGGGTGGTTTGTGTCTACCTTACCATGGGTGTAAAGTAGTATGGTGAGGTTCTGTCTGTGGCTGCAGTCTGGGTTGTGCCTGATTTGCTTTCTCAGGCCAATTCCTGGCAATCTACGCTGCCATCTCTTCAGAAGACTTGAAGGTGTTAAGACACCCCATTTCTATTGATATGGAGTTTTCCCAGGTTTTGTAGCCTATAGGGCACCAGGAGTTACTGAAAGATTTATTTATTTATTGAATTTTGTTAACCAGTAGGCTAATTGGAAGAAAGTCCATTTTTTTTGGGGGGGGGGGGGCAGAATTAATTACATGGAGCACATACTGTCTAATCTAGATGATACAGGGTTAAAAATATACAAAAATACATCACCTAAGCATACTAAACCAATACATTTAAGATATTGAAACACTATTCACAGTGGTACAGGAGATCAGTACACAGGCAAAAAACAGGTTACAGGTCAAGACAAGAACACAGCAGAGTACATTCAAGATAGGTCCCACAGCAGTAAGCTATGGTTCAGGATACAGAATGCTAAATACAACATGGAGGCATATCATCACGGAGTATAGACCAGAAGTACTGACAAGAGGCTGCAGCTACATGTCAGCGACTGCAGGAGCACAGGCTGCACTCAAGAAGATATACCTTGAGGCCTTTTAAAATCCTCCAATTGAAGAGCAGTTCTGGAGGGAATCAGGAAGAGTCTTCTAAAGGGAAAGAGCTGATCTGGCAAAGCATCTAACTCCCAGACGAGCAGCCATTAGAGAGACATGGTTCACCAGTAACCACACTTAGGAGACTTCAGTACCAAGCTATGTACTGTTCAGAAGAGACCAAGGTGCAAAAAGGGGGGGGGGTGGAGTGGCCCTTTATATCAATGAAAATATCAAAGCTACAGAAATTCAGAATACACATAAGGAGCCAGAACAACTGTGGATCAATCTGGAAATGGGAAATGGGACAGCCATAAGAACTGGGGTTGTCTACAGGCCTCCAGACCAGGGGAAGAATAGACACATTACTGTTAGAAGATGCACAAAACATGACAGCTAAAGGAGAGGTTCTGATAATGGGAGACTTCAACATGCCAGATACAGATTGTCAATACCAGCAGGAACGTCCCCCAGAACTAGACACATGGTGGATTCCCTGCAAGGGGAGGGCCTCAAACAACTGGTACAATACCCCCTCAAGAGACAGGACTATCCTAGATCTAGTACTGACTAATGGGGAAAGGATCACAGATCTCCAGGTAGAAGGTCACCTGGGGGCCAGTGACCATCACATGGTATGGTTCAGTTTGGCGACTAAAACAAAATTATCCCATTCCAAGGCAAAAATATGGGACTTCAGAGGAGATGACTTTGATAAGATGGCCAAGAGAGTTAAGCTAGCCCTGGCAAGAAATACAGTTGATGGGGTACAGGCAAAGTGGGAAAGCATTAAGGATGCAATACTTGAAGCAACATCCCATTGTGTTAGAAAGAAAAGCAAAATCAAAAGGAGAAAACCACTTTGGTTCTCAAAAACAGTAGCAGAAAAGGTCAGAGCCAAAAGGCTGGCCTTCAGGAAATAAGGGAACGCAGCAGGACGAAGACAGGGAGGCATACCAAACTTCTCTTAGGGAAGCAGGGAAGGCAGTAAGGCAAGCAAAGACCCAAACCAAGGAAACACTAACAAAAACAGTAAAAGAAGGGGGCAAGACTTTCTATAGATACATTAGTGAAAGGAGAATGTCCAGAGGGGGTATTGCTAAGATCAAAGAGGATAAGGTGGAGTGTGTGGAGGAGGGCCAAGGAAAATCATCTATCCTAAAAAGATACTTCTGCTCAGTATTTACTGAAGAGAAGGTACAGCAGGGCCCACAGCTCAGCACCATGGACACGGGGAGGAGATGCACTAGTCCCTTCATGAAAGAAAGGGTCCTACAAGACCTCACAAAGTTCAGGTGGACAAGGCAATGGGACCTGATGGTATACATCCCAGGGTACTAAAGGAGCTAAGGGTGGAACTAGCAGAGCCATTATCAGAACTGTTTAGTGAGTCTCTGAACACAGGAGAGGTCCCAGAAGACTGGAGAAGGGTTCATGTGATCCCGCTCCACAAGAGTGGTAGCAGGGAGGAGGCAGGGAACTACAGACCAGTCAGTCTTACCTCAGTAGTGGGCAAGATTATGGAGGCATTCCTTAAGGAAAGGATAGTGCAATACCTGGAATCCATAGGAGCACAGGATCCAAGACAGCATGGGTTTACAATAGGAAGGTCCCGCAAACTAATCTCAGATTTCTTTGACTGGGTAACCAGAGTAGTGGACCAAGGGGTGCAGTTAGTGTCATCTAGCTTGACTTCAGCAAAGCTTTCTATACTGTTCCACATAGAAGATTGATTAATAAGCTGGGTAGGCTTGGAGTGGGTTAGAAGTTGTCAACTGGGTGGCAAACTGGTTGGCAGGCAGAAAACAAAAGACTGGTGGTAAATGATATACAGTCAGAAGAGAAGTAAGTCACAAGTGAGGTACCTCTGGATCAGTCTCTGGGGCAGTCCTCTTCAAAGTCTTCATCAGTGACATTTGCAGATGGACTGGAGGGTAAGGTGTGTGTTTGCAGATGACACCAAGATCTGCAACAGAATAGATGATCCAGATGGGGTGAGCAGAATGAGAAAAGATCTGATAAACTGGCAAATGGTCAGAAAAGTGGCCACTGGGGTTTAATGGAAAGAAGTGCAAGATCATGTATATAGGGAAGAGAAACCCTAAAGCCACCTATAGGTTGGAAGGGGAGTTGCTGAGAATCATAAGGGAAGAAAGAGACTTGGGCATCATCATTACAGTTGACCTGAAATCATCCAAGCAGACCACTAAAGCAGTAGGTAAGGCTAGAGGGATGTTGAGGTGTATTAGCAGGGGGTTCACAAGTCATAAGAGGGAGGTAATAATCCCTCTTTACAAGACACTGGTTAGGCCACATCTGGAGTACTGCTTGCAGTACTGGATGCCACACCTGAACAAGGACATTAACAAAATGGAGGCAGTCCAGAGAAGGGCAACCAAAATGGTGCAGGGACTGCATCAGAAAACATATGAGGACAGATTAACGGAGCTCAATATGTCTACCCTAGAGCAAAGGAGGGAGAGAGGTGATATGATCAAAACATTCAAACACCTTAAGGGCATTAACAAGGTGAAAGTAACATGTTTCAGTATAAGAAAACTAGCAGGACAAGAGGACACAGCATGAGATTAGAGGGAGGCTGATTAAGGGGTAATGTGAGGACGTTCTTTTTCACAGAAAGGGTGGTGGTTGCATGGAACTGCCTACCGCAGGAAGTGGTGGATATGAACACAGTGCAGGGCTTCAAAACAGCCATGGGATAGGCATAAGGGAGCAATACAGAGGAGTATGAACAAATAGGCCATTGGCAGAGTAAAGGCCTATGGCACATTCATAAGGTAAAAAAAATGGGCAGACTGGATGGGCCTTGTGGTCCTCATCTGCTGTCAGCTTCTATGTTTCTATGTAACCCTGGTGATTTCTAATAAGGGACAACCAGAGTACCTGAGCACTCTATGTAGTGGTTTAAGAGACAATATGCCTTGAAGGCAGGGAAGACTAGGATCTTTTACAATGTTATAAATCATCTTCACTTTGGTGCAGTTCTTTCTTCTGGCAGCCAACTCAGATGAACAGTCATTGAAAATATAGATTTTATACCTTGCCATGTGAGGGACCCTTGCTCTCTGGCAATGGCAAGGATTCTCTCTCTTTCTACCGATAACTTATGAATTTTGCCAATGTACTGTAGAATGGATCCTGTATCCCTCTTTGGGTAGGGGAGCCAGGGTTTGATGTACTCTTTCCACCTCCAGGCACGGGTGACAAACTATACTTTTACAGTCTAGGCAGCTCCCATTGCAGGACTCAACTGGTGTCTTTGCTGTGCTCAGGGAACCCAACAAATGCAGATTGTTTCATCTGCTGTCATTGTCAGAGTCCTCAACCCTGTTTCAGAGAAGCTGTACAATAATCTCCTGCTCAAGAATTCTTGCTTTGTGCCTGCTATCCTTGTGTCTGTACTGTATATAGGATGACTACATCTCTGCATCACTTGCCCAATTTTGCAGTGAATTAATTTTGTCTTCCAGTTCAGCCACAGATGCCTTTAAAGAAATCTTCCTCTGAACTTGTTGGAGGAGTCCCATTATCTTAGTTCCTTCTGAGGTGGGAGCTGGGGTCACCACTAATGATGCTGCCATACTGCACTGTCACTGTTCCCTCAGCAGCCACACTTTTTTAATGTTTCCTCTAGAACAGAATCTCCTTCTAAGGTAAGATTTGGAATTGCATTAGAGTGGATTTTGTGCCATGTTTCGGTACCAGATTTGTATGGGTGGACAAGTCAGACAGTGATTTATCAATGGATTTCCATGTGATGCATCTCAGAGCTCACACTTAGCAGTATGTCTTGGTCTGCACCTGAAAAAAAACAATAAATAGAACTTTATGTAACTGCTGGGTCACTGAGGGCAGTGGAAAGTGCACAGGAGTGGTGCAGTGTAAAGGGTGTGATGCGGCAGGCTTTCCACACACATTCTGGAGACTGAAGTGTTGCCTCATTGCACTCATCTCTCAGGGTTGAGAGAAGAGGTTGCTGGACTCTGGAACAAACTTGCAAGGGTGCAGAGAACCTTCTGTTCCATGCAGGGCTACATGTCTGCCACCACTCCCCCAGAGAATGCCTAGATAGAGGCAGAGTGATTGGAGCTAATGGACTCCAGGAGGTGTGGGTGGCAGAAATGGTATACACTCTGCAGTCTATACCACTGTCCAATTCATTCACTATACTGGAGGGATTGGACAGCCAGGAGGCAGCACCTGCAGCAGTGGGAAGGGAGGATGTAGCAGTCCTCAGAAGGGGAGACCCCAAGGAGGGAGGAAGATGCCCCTAGCCACAGAGGAAGCAGCTGTTGGTGTGGGACTGTACTGGTAGGGAGATAGACTTGGGAGTGGAGGCTTGGAAGGGAGAGGAAGGTGAAGTGCCTCCCTGGTGCTTGAACTTGGAGGAATGGAAAGTGGATCCAGAGGGACACTTGGGCAGTAGGAGATGGGAGGAAGCTAGATATCATTGTCCACCTGGGGACAAACGACCTGACAAATGAAAGGGTAGGGGTAGGGCATGGGTAATTTCAGGAGCAAGGAGGGCCTTAAGCAGGTAGCAGGCACTGTGGCATTTGCTGATGCTACTGACGAGATGTTACCCGTGAACAGACAGAGAGGAAAGGGCAGTCCGCACCAGGGCTTTAACATTTGGTTGGAGGCATAGTGCATGGAACAGAGCTTTGACTACATTGAGGACTAAGGGCCAACTGGGGAAGATGTGGGCCTCTACAGGGGGAGATGGTCTACAATCTTCCAGGAAGAGGAAACCACAGGCCTTCATGAACATTTAAATTATACTTGGATGAGCAATTAACTAGACGGGGAGGCTGTAATATCAAGGGAGGTAAATATTTCCCACCCCAGATGATGAGACAAGAATAAGGGAGACCCCTAGGTGAGAAAGCTCCTCAGGGCAGGGGCAAAGAAGAAAAGGGTAGAGACAGCAGGGGTCAAAAGGTATAAACAGGAAAGAAAGAAGAGGCAGTAAAGGAAACAGGTAACAGAGAGGGTAACAAGGGAAGAGGGGGGTCAGGGGAGCTCATGGAACAACACAGGCAGGAGTGGGGGGGGAGAAACCAGGGAGGCAGGCAGGGAGGGTGTATGGTATGGAGAGTCATTGAGCCAATGGACAGAGTCTGGATAATAACATTCTGGACCTGGAGGCCATCATGGAGGAGTCTGGCCTGGATTTGTAGGGCCATAACAGTCATGGTGCTCTGACAGCCATGACTGGGATATGGCCATACCAGACTACTCTCTGTTCACAAGAGACAGGGAAGAGAAGAGGAAGGAGGTGGGGTTTACTTATGTGAGAGAAGGAATCAAGGCTATGGAAGTACAGGGCATGCAGAGGACAAGAAAAGGGCTGGATGTGCTTTGAGTCATCCTGGTGACAGGAGCTGAGGCTGCTGTCCCTACAGGAGTGGTATACAGACCTTCAGCACAGGGAGAGGAACTGGTTAAATTATGTGGGGAAGACATCAGGATGGCAAATAAGTGGAGGTGCTGCTAACTGGTGACTGCAATCTGCCAGATGTAGATTGGAGCCTTCCTGCTGCAGCTTCAGTAAAGAGCCGGGCCATCACTGACTTCCCACTAGGGGCTTTTCTCAAGCAGCTAGTCAATGAACCCAGTAGAGACAGGGCAGTGACAGACCTGGTGCTTACAAACAGGGACAGCATGGCAGACATCACAGTGGGCAATCCCCTAGGTACCAGGGATCACCATTCAGTGTGGTTTACCACTAAGATGGGAGCAGAGGCAAACCACATGAAGACAAGGGTGTACTTGTGGTCCCTTTGTTTAAGTCAGGAGATCCTAGTGACCTCAATAACTACAGGCCAATTTTCCTACTTCCAATCCTGTCAAAGATGCTGGAGAAAATGGTGAACTCCCAGCTTCGGAAGTACCTGGAATCAGAAAAATTGCTCAACCCATTACAATCTGGTTTTAGAGCACAGCACAGTACAATTTCTACTCTAGCCAAGGTGACAAATGACTGGCAGCTTGAATTAGACAAACTGTCTGCAGTTTTCTTGGACCTAAGCAAGGCATTCCATACAGTTGATCACAGACTGCTTCTCTCATCCCTCCAGAACATTGGTTTGGATTCCTATCCTTAAACAGTTCTCCAACTACCTTTCAGGATGACTTCAACAAGTAAAGGCAGAAGGGGAAGTTTCTCCACCAAAACCCCTATTGAGGGTGTACCGCAAGGTTCCATTCTTGGTCCCTTGCTCTTCACCATTTATATTAACGAGATGCCCCATCAAAGAAGCAGCACAAATACACCTATTCGTGGATGATATGGTAATCTATGCTAGTAGCTCCCACACCTGAAGTGGCCTATAAAGCCCTTCAAAATTAATTTAATCTGCTGCAACATCAGTTTATAAACCAGAAACTGCTCTTAAATGCAAAAAAAAAAACAAGCAATGTTCCTATCGCCCCTTCAAAATGCAATAAATCCTGCAATTGCTGGGACACTCCTGCAGATCATTACCATTCTAGGTGAATGGTTGGACTACGTACCAAAATTCAAGTACCTGGGGGTCTGGTTAGACCATAGACTTTCTTTCACAGATCACTTAGAAGAACTGGCAAAGAAACTTAGACAAAGACTTGATCTGTTCTTTAGGATTAATAATCTCCTCACAAGAGACGCTAAACTGAAACTGGTTCAAACTACCTTTCTTTCCCTATTGGATTACGCAGACTTTCTACATAGTCAGGGACCTGCAGGTACCCTAGCCAAACTCGATACACTATCACAGAGCCATAAGATTTATTACGAGTCTTCCATACTCAACCCACCACTGTGCATTGTACACGGCAGTGGGATGGTCATCCCTTGCTTACAGATGGAAAAAAAATACTGCGGTTTGGACATACAAACCTATTTCAAATAAACTGCCCCAGTATATCTCTGTTTACCTTTGTGCACTCTGGGGAAATATGGCCTGAGAAGCACCTCGTATAGCTACCTTTATGTTTACAAAGCAAAATCTCGCATTGGCAGAGCAGCCATCAGCTTTGTGCTCCCTCAACTGTGGAACAAGCTGCAAAAAACTTTGAAATTAACTTACACCATCAGCCTAGCAGCTTTTAAATCTCTATATCTACATCATAATAAGGAGTCCTGTGCCTGCCTACCGTAAATAGTGACTCCTATAAGTCCAAGCATACTCTAATTACTACTGTTAAAAGACTGATCACATCTAATAGACTCTTCCCTCTCCCCTTTTTCTACCCCCATGTCTGTCCCTTCCACATTCCTTTGACCCTGGTTCCAGCTCTAAATTCTCCATACTGTATCACTATGATTTGTCACCTTGGCTAGAGCAGAAATTGTACTGTGCTGTGCTCTAAAACCAGATTGTAATGGGTTGAGCAATTTTTCTGATTCCAGGTACTTCCGAAGCTGGGAGTTCACCATGGGCAGGCGTGGAGGGGGGTGCGCTATCTACTTGCACGACTCGGTCCTCGGTCATGCCCTCCCCAACCCTGAGCTTAGCTACGGGGCGCAAGCCATTACTTTAAAAATCTCCCCCTACCCTGGTCGTGGCCCCCTTTATCTAACCGTGGCTTACCTACCCCCGGGGTCTAAAAAAGATTTTGCGGTCACCTCCCTTGTTGACTACCTATCCACCCTACCCCAGAAGGCTGAACAACTAATCATGGGCGACTTAAACACCAACTGGCTCAGCCCATCATCTGATAATATGAAGAATGAGCTTGCAGCCCTTGACCTGTCTCAAATGGTCACCAGCCCACTAGGCTTAACAAAGTAACAGGAACTAGTTCCTCCTGGATGTAGTCCTCTCCAACCGACCACATAAAGTAGGATCTGTACAAGTCTTTGCGGACTCAATCAGTGACCACTCCCCTATCATCTGCTCTTGGTCATCCCCACTCTCAGCCCGGTGTACTGCAGGACCCCTCGATGCCGTTTTCTCCCCAGAAGTCTTGTCAACCTCAAACGTCACCTCGCCCAAATCAACTGGACCCCAGTGGCCTGCGCACTTGACATTAACTCTGCCCTAACTTACCTCATCACAGCTTTCAACCATGCCTGTGATCTGTTTGCCCCCTTCAGCACACCAAAGATAAAAAAATGGACTGCTGCATGGATAACCCCTGCACTGATACAACAACTAAATAAAAGAGATAACTTTGGCACTTAGCTAATGACTCCGGTAGATTGGCTGATAGGCAAGCCTACAGGGCAGCCCGCAACCAATGCACCTGGACCATCAAGCAGGCTAAAGCTAAATACTACCAGGCTGCCTTGACATCCTCCTGGGGCTCGTCCAGAGCTTTCTGGGACAACATTAAAGAACTGAATGGTAAAGCCCGCTCCCCCCCACCATCCCAGATTGTCATAAATGGGGCTGTCTCGACTGACCTAATGTGTATCGCTGACTGCCTTAATAAGACTTTCACAGATTTAAGTGCTGTCCTCCCTGCCCACTTTTTGACCCCGCTACACACCCACTCATACTCCCATTTCCAGGCCACAATTCCACTTCCAAATAATCTCACCACATGATGCCAAACCTTTCTTAATAAGATCCCTTGCCTCTCAGAACCCAAGTAGAGACCCTCTTGACTCCAAAATACTCTGTCTCACGCTGGATGTCATGCTTATCCCCCTCACACTTATCATAAACAAATCCTTATGCCTAGGCCAATTCCCAGAGGCCTGGAAGCATGCTGAAGTAACCCCCATCCACAAGTCTGGGGACCGTACTCTGCCTAACAACTACAGGCCCATCTCCATCCTCCCCCCCATCCAAAGCCTTAGAAAAAATCGTAAACACACAGCTCATGGAATACCTTTCTAAATACAACCTTCTATGTCCGGAGCAACATGGGTTTCGTCCTGGCCATAGCACATCCACTGCCCTCCTGGAATTCTCCCACCACATACACTCCGCACTTGACAAAGGCCAGCTTGCAGGGGCGGTTTTCATAGACCTATCCAAGGCCTTTGACACGGTGTGCCAAGCCCTGCTATTAAACTCCCTAAGCAAACTGGGCCTCTCATCCGACCCCCTGAAGTGGTTCACATGCTACCTTCACAACAGGACCCAAAGAGTCAAGCTAAATGGGACCTTCTCCTCCAACCTACCGGTACTCTCTGGGGTCCCTCAAGGCTCCATCCTTGGACCGACCCTTTTCAGCCTATTCCTGAACACCCTCCCTAGCTCCTGTTCCAGCAAAACACTACTCTATGCAGATGACGCTGTAATCCTAGCTTCACACCCTGACCCACTCCCTCTCCAAGTCATGCTACAAAGCGCCTTCCTCCAAACCGAAAAATAGTTCAATAACCATCGTTTAGTCCTGAATCTAAAGAAAACTAAGTCCATGATATTTTCACATCGGCAAAACAGCGCCAAGGACTTTCCCCTCCACATCACCACCAGCATGCCCCTCCCACTTGAACAGGTAACATCCTATAAGTACCTGGGCATCACCTTTGACTCCGGCCTTACTTTCCATGCCCACCTCAAAGCCATGTCATCTGCCATGAACTCCAGGATCGGGCTTTTCTACCTCCACAAAGACTGCCTCCCTGAACCCGCCTTAAAACTAGCCATCACCTCATCGGTGTTATCGCTGGCTGACTACGGGCTCCCAATTTACGCTGCTGCCGACGCCTCTGCCTTATCTAAAGTCCAGACCGCTATTAACAAAGCCTGTAGGCTCCTTACCAGTGCCCACAGCAGAACCCACACCTGTCTGCTATACTCCACCACAAAAATACTCACTCTTGAGGAAAGACTGAAATATCAAACCTGCCTGCTGGCCAAAAAGTCCATGTCAGGCCTTTGCCCTCCTGGGGTCTCTGGACCCTTGCAGCTGGCTGCCCGGTCCCTGCCTACCCGCAACTCCTCCACTGCTACCTTCATTGTTCCCAGAGCAAGGACCTCTCGCTGCCAAAGATCCTTCCATCACTTGGCTCCGCATTGGTTCAACTCCCTTCCTGAATCTATCTCCACGATCCCGGGGATTGGCGCTAAAACCGCCCTCCATAAGCATATTATGACAGCCCGATGCTGTAAATGCTTGTAGCTACCTAAACCGGTCGCCTTAGCCCTCCCGGCCCCCTGGCACGGTTTTGTACTATAATTGTCTAAGACTAATTTGTTTAGTTGTATGATGTATATATTGCTATGTAACAGTCGTGTAACTCTACACATGTTTGTACCAGTATAACTGCTGCCTGTAATCTCCAAGTGTGTTTATGTATCTCACCCATATGTTCATCCCTGTCCCAAACTCACTTAATTGTTGTCCCCCAAATGATGAGGTACCTTTGTAACGAGTCCATGACTCAAAGGTTGTAAAACTGATCTCCAATAAAATAAAATAAAAATAAAATAAATAAATAAATAAATAAAAATATATCTTTTTATATTAGGTTTCATTTGTGTTCAGTGCACCTGATATGTATATTTTTTTACTTTTATGAAAAATTGTGTCCTTCCCAAAACAAGCTGCATCTTCTGTTCCAAACATATACTACTGTCAATGCTACCTGCTGATACTTTGTATATACTGTATTATTGTATCTCACTTTATTTGTATTATTACTATTTTCTTGTGTGTTGCATCCCATGTATATTGTCCCTTGTTCCTCGTTAACTCAGGTCCACCTCGAAAATGAGCTTGCTCAAAGGTGATCACCTGGTTAAATAAAGACTGATTGATTGAAGGATCTTGGACTTTAGGAGGCTGCATTTTAAAGAAATAGGAGACTGCCTCAGAAACTGCATAGTAGGGTGTTTCCAGGAAGGGGTAGAGCAACAGTTGGGAGAAATAAGGGGGCATAATTAAGGCAACCAGCCTTTGTGCAAAGGATGTGAGTAATAGCAAAATAGCAAAAGAAAAATAGACTTATGGTTCTTCAGGGAAGTAGCCATGGTGGTGAAGAAACAAGTGAGGCATTCAGGAGGTACTGCATAAGAAACAGATGGAGGAAGACAGGGAGGTGTACCAGGTAAAACAGAGAGAAGCAGGTAAGGTAGTGAGGGGCAAAGGCATAGACAAAGGAAAGGCTAGCTAAAGGGGAGATATAGTGAGGATACAGAGAGCAGCAGAAGGAGTCAGCACAGAAGGGACCAAGAAAAATGGACATCATGAAAACGTGCTTCTGCTCAGTCTTCACAGTGGAGGTGGGATGGACCACCAGGAGCAGCAGGAACAAAGGGAGGTGGAGGTAGACACAAGTCCATTTTCAGAGGAAAGAATCCAAAAGGGACTTGCAATTCCGTGGAATCGGCTATGGAACATGACAGGATACACCCAAGGGTACTAAAGAACTCAGAGAGGTGCTGGTTGTCCTGTTAATGGCTGTATTCAACAGCTCACTGGCATTGGGCATGGTTCCAGAGGACTGGAGGAGAGAAGATGTGGTCCCTCTATGTAAGAAAGGTAGCAGGGAAGAGGCTAGCAACTATAGTCTGGTAATCCTCAGCCTCACCTCAGAGTTGGACAAATTAATGGAAATATTGATAAAGGAAAGGTTGGTAGAGTGCAGTATCAACTCCAATGGGCTGCAAGGCCAAAGGCAGCATGGATTCACTGGATTAGGGGGGTAGATCATGCTAGATAAGTTGGATTCAGTTCTTTGAGTGACCAGAGAAGTAGATTGAGAGAGAGCAGTGCACGTGGCCTATTAGCAGTGCCTTCGACATAGTGCCACACAAGAAACTGATTAAGAAATTGAGCAGCATAGGGGTGGGATCCAAAGTGGTGAATTGAGATAGAAACTGGTTAATGGATAGGTGACAGAGAGTAGTAGTAGTAGCAGCATTTACTCTAATGGTAGAAGAGTGGCCAGTGGGGGGGTGCTGCAGGGCTCAATACTGAGAGTTCCTTGTCACTGTCTTCATAAGTAACATTGCAGATGAACTGGAATGGAAAGTATGCCTTTTTTGCAGATGAAAACCACAATCTGCAATATAGTGGACAATCAGGAGGGGGTGGAAAGAATGCATAGGTATTCTGGGGAAATCAAGGCGTGGCCAATAACATGGCAGATGGGGCTGAATGCCAAAAAGTGCAAAATCCTGCACCTATGGCATAGAAACCTGTGCACTGAGTATACGATGGGGAAGAGGTACTATCAGGCACTAAGCAGGAAAGGGACCTTGAGGTAATCATATCTGATGACCTCACAGTGGCAAGGAAGTATGACAAAACAATGTGTAGGGCCAGTGTGATGCGGGGGATGCATTTGGATCGGTATTTCCAGCAAGAGAGGAGAGGTGGTGTTGCCACTGTATCGCTCACTAGCAAGACCCACCAAGAGTACTGTGTCTAGTTCTGGAGGCTGCACCTCAGAAAGGACAGACAGAAGAGGGGCAGTCTAGAGGAGGGCAACTAAAATAGTGCAGGGATTACACCAAAAGCCCTATGAGAGAGACTGAAGGATCTCAGCATGTACACCCTGGAGGAGAGGAAAGGGAAATGGGAACATGATAAAGCCCTACACGTATCTCATGAGGGGAAACAAGATGAAGGAAATGGGTCTCTTTCAAATGAGGAAGAGTACAAGGATTAGATGGCATATGAAGTGGGGAAGTACAAGAAGGATGTGAGGAAGTACTACAGTACTTCACTGAAAGAGTGGCAGATGCCTAGAATAGACTGCCAGTGGATGTGCTGGAGGCAAAAACAGTAGGGGACTTCAAGCATGCATGGGATAGATATAGGGGAATATTAGTAAATAGGCAGGGAGGAGGGAGGATCGCCGGAGCCCAGTTAGGGTCTGCTGAGACAGATTTGGATGGAGCCACCTGTGTAGATTGAATGGGCCAAGTGGTCCTTTTCTGCCAACAAATTCTCTACTGCTGTGTATTCTCCGCTACCCTAAGAGACATCACTGCATCCTATACAACATAATTTTTAAGGTCACGTGCGATGTAATCTTCAAAATTTAAACAGGCAGCATCTTTCCATAAATATTGTTATAAAAACATTGCCTGCCTGGTGTTTCATATGAAAATTGACCATTTTATGTCATTTTAATGCATTTGTTGTGTGCTCTGCTTCACCCAGATTGCTAGATGCTGAGACTTGTGCTCAACATGTCTACAGCCTGGTAATGTCATTTGTGGTGCTGTGTTCCTTCATTTCAGGTTAACGGCGTTATGTCATACTATACATGTGCTGCTGACACCAGGAGCCGAGAATTGAGACAGATGCAACCACAAGAAGAGAGAAACCCTCATATTGAAACTTGTATCAAGTTCTATATCTATAATCTAACAGCCTCGTGCCTGAATAAGCCCATACTAGGGTGAAACATTGCAAGAGGCCTGTCACAAAATAAATCAATTGTGGAGATTGAGATGGAGTCTCATTCTAATTTTTTTGGAGTTTGACACTGGTCGAAGAATTGACAGACTCTCTCAGTTTAAACATTTGGGCCTGGATATTCAGACTGTGCCTGGCAGGGGCGCAAGCCTGGGCACAGTGC